>NC_069405.1:21515646-21555646 GCF_026875155.1 Cherax quadricarinatus | reverse complement strand
ATGACTGTGTGTCGTGGGTACAGCAGTGAAGGATTACTGTATGTCGTGGGTACAGCAGTGAAGGATGACTGTGTGTCGTGGGTACAGCAGTGAAGGATGACTGTGTGTCGTGGGTACAGCAGTGAAGGATGACTGTGTGTCGTGGGTACAGCAGTGAAGGATGACTTGTGGTGCGTGGGTACAGCAGTGAAGGATAGCTATGTGTCATGGTACAGCAGTGAAATGACTGTGTTTTCGTGGGTACAGCAGTGGGGTGGATGATTGTGTTCTTGGTACAGCAGTGAAAGATGACTGTGTCGTGGTACACAGGAACGATTACTGTGTGTCGTGGTACAACAGGAACGATGACAGTGTTTGAATAATGTGTAGTGAATAGTGTGGCAAGTGAGGTTTGCATGTGCTTGTGTGGGTGGTGGAAAAGTTGCTGTGGGAACTGAGTTTTGATAATGTAAGAAACACCAAGTTTACAGTGGGTGTGGGAGAGGTGGGAAAGGGTTTTGTAAGAGAAAGAGTGGGAAATTTGTGTGTGGAGATAGTAAGAGTGTGATGGAGTTTGATAGGAAAAAGCAAAGTGTGGGGAGGTTGTGGGGGAAAAAAAGAGTGAGGGGGGGGAAAATTTGTGTGGGAGAGGAAGATTTTTTAGGAGAGTGGGAAGGAAGAAGGAAGAAGAAAGAGAAAACTGAGGGGCGGTTATGAATAAGAAAAAAAAGGACGACTGAGTGTAAAAAAAAGATAAGGGAAAAAGGAGAGAGAAAAAAAAACAACAGACATAAAGAGGAAGGGGGGAAAAAGCAGACGAGAAAATTTTTCCAAGAAACTATATTTATTTCAAAACCCAGTACAAAGTGTGTTGGTTTTTGGGAGAAATCATATTTACATTCCACTATACGTGAGGGGAAATGGTCAGCCTGAGGGGGGACTCTCGAGGAAAATGAGGACCCTTCTGCATTCCTTCTGTGGCTCTGAGTTTCTGTAAAATTGGAATACTTTCTCAAATGGGTCTTCAGAAGGAAAAGCTGTTAAAAGGGCCTGGTATTTATGAAGGATCGGGTTGCGAAAAAGATATTGTGAGTTATTGCGAATTGTTCCACCCAGGGGTTTTTTGGGTTTTAAATTTTTTTAATTTTTAAATGAATCGAAAAGGGGGGTTTGTTGGGGCTTGTTGAGGAAAATATTTTGGATTAGCCACGACGTCCCCTGTACAGATTGTGGTTTTGTTTTTTGAATTTTTCCCGACGTTATTTTGATTAGTTGGGAGTTGTTCAGCCACGGGATTGCAGTTAGTTGTGAACTGTTCCACACGGTGTTTAGGGTTAGTTTGTGAATGTTCCAGCCACGGTGTTATGGTTAGTTGTGAAACTGTTCCAGCCACGGTGTTATGGTTAGTTGTGAACTGTTCCAGCCACGGTGTTATGGTTAGTTGTGAAATGTTCCAGCCACGGTGTTATGGTTAGTTGTGAACTGTTCCAGCCATGGTGTTATGGTTAGTTGTGAAATGTTCCAGCCATGTTGTTATGGTTAGTTGTGAAATGTTCCAGCCATGGTGTTATGGTTAGTTGTGAAATGTTCCAGCCATGGTGTTATGGTTAGTTGTGAAATGTTCCAGTCACCGTATAGTGAATTTCACTTTTCTCAACTTTTCTGTGGCTGTTATGCCTGGGGGCGACTTATACTGTTTTCAGTGAAGACTTTTAACAGTTTCACCAAAACTCACTTTTGTCAACTTTTCAATTTGTTTCGGCCTGACCCTCAACCCTCTGGGCACTTGGGTATGAACGCTCAAAACGTCGTTCTGGGCACTTGGGTATGAACGCGCAAAACGTCGTTCTGGGCACTTGGGTATGAACGCTCAAAACGTCATTCTGGGCACTTGGGTATGAACGCTCAAAATGTCGTTCTGGGCACTTGGGTATGAACGCGCAAAACGTCGTTCTGAGCACTTGGGAATGAACGCTCATAACGGCGTATTAATCATTATTCCACTTCCAGTCAATCTATCTTCGACTGCCGCCACGAGGATGACTTCTGGGCGCGACTGATAGACTAAAATCTATTGATTTTGTTCATTGTGGAGTTCCTCTTGGAAGAAGCAAGATGCCTCACACTTCTTGGAAAGACTTTAGGATGTTCGAGAGGTCTTGAGATAGTCTTAGCACCTCCCAATCTTCTTGGGAAAGTCTTAGCACCTCCCAATCTTCTTGGGAAAGTCTAAGCAGCTTTCAATCTTCTTAGGAAAGTCTTAGCACCTACCAATCTTCTTGGGAAAGTCTTAGCACCTACCAATCTTCTTGGGAAAGTCTTAGCACCTACCAATCTTCTTGAGAAAGTCTTAGCCCCTCCCAATCTTCTTGGGAAAGTCTTAGCACCTCCCAATCTTCTTGGGAAAGTTTTTGCACCTCCCAATCTTCTTGGGAAAGTCTAAGCAGCTTTCAATCTTCTTGGGAAAGTCTTAGCACGTCCCAATTCTATTAGGAAGATCCTAGAAACTCCAAAACCTCCTTAGAAAAGCCTTAATACCCCAGACACCTTATAAAATTATATTAGTAGGATCCAGACCTCTTAGAAGACTCTTTCAGAAAATCCGTCACCTGGTTATCAGAGAGCAAACAATAACAAAAAGAAAATTATGCTTTTAAAATAGTTATAAAACGGTACCTTTAATTAAATATTTGTTAAAAAATAATGTGTATGAAAAACTGAGTTAATGAAGGAAAAATCTGGAGTGAACTTGATCCAACTTTGAAACCCAATCTTAAGAGAGAGGATATTGAGAAAGTCTCTGAATATTAGTCCTCTCTCTCTCTCTCTCTCTCTCTCTTTCTCTCTCTTTTCCTCCTTCGCTTCCCTCCGGGGTAAAAGCGACTTGGTAAACTGAAAATCCATTCAGGTCTGCCTCAGTATTCCGTGACACCTGGAGTAAAGCCAGACGGGTAGGTCGTTAGTGGCTAATTACTGTCATTACCTGTCCTAGGCCCCAGCGGAGGCAGGTGGGAGGGGGTAGATAAGAGGGGGAGGGGGAGGACAAGAAGAGGAAAGAGAAACAGTAGAGGGGAGGAAGGAGGGAAGGGAATTAAAAAGAACGGCTGATCAATTCGGACTATGAAGTTCGAATTGATCAGCCGTCTCGTGTGTCACACAGCAGAAGGGAAGTATGCCAGACATGAGGAGGTCAATGACATCATAAAGAGAAGCCTCGCCACAGCCCGTTGCCCAGCTCAACGGGAACCCCAAGTACAGAGGTCTGATGGAAGTCAACAGCGTCCTGATGGAGCCACTATGCTACCCTGAAAGGATGGAAAGCAGATTGCCTGGGACTACACCTGTGCCGCCACATTGGCAGACACCTACTTGCCAAAATCCGTAGCTGAAGGGGTGGAGCTGCCAGCCACAGGGAGACCCAGAAGATCCGAAAATATGAAGACTTTCCATCTTGCTATAGCTTCATCCCAGTTGGGTCGGAGACCCTTGGAGCATGGGAAAAGTGTGCTCTAAAGTTCCTCAAAGAGCTGGGTGAAAAACTCATCACAGAAACCAACGACCACAGGGCGGCCAGCTTCCTCTTCCAGAGACTCAGTATTGCGATCCAGAGAAGAAATTGCCTGCATGATACATTCTGGGCACAACCGGCCCACCGCCGGGGAGACTGAACGAAGTATTCGAGATGTAGCTGTGAGTTGCTATCTATGTTGTTTTACTCTATATTCTATTTTGTCAAAGTATTTTCTCTTTAAATAAAATACACATTAAATCTAGTGGGTGACCGGAGCAAATTTTCAAACAGGCTGCAGAGAGAACCCTTGAGTTTTCCCTGAAGAAAGTTTATCATTTCACTGAGGAATGATGGTTCCCCTCGAACAGTTCTAGAAGGTGGTCAACCCCCATATGGTATGTTGTGTGTATATATATATATATAATTATATGATATAGTATATATATATATATATATATATATATATTATATTATATATATATATTATATATATATATATATATAGTGTATATATATTATATCCTATTCTCCGTCTTACTCGTAATTCTTTCATTATAACTCCTAACCATCACTTAACAGTCGTATACCTACAACAGACTTAATCCCCCCTATAAAATTGCGGACCTCCTTTTATCCCTTTTTCCTATTATACAAAGGAACGATTGCATGCTCTCTGCAATGCCAGGCAACCTATACCCTCTTCCATACATTTATTAAAAATTGCACCAACCATCTCCAAAACTATATCCCCACCTGCTTTGTTAACATTTCTATCTTTATCCATCATTCCCCGGCTGCCCTTACCCCCTTCATTTTACCTACTGCCTCACGATCTTCCCCACACTCACAACTGGCTCTCCTCACTCTCCTACAGAGATCGTTAATCCTCCTTGTCCTATACACGGAAATCACCAGCTTCCCTATCTTTACAACATTTTTAAACATTCCTCAAAATATTCCCTCCATACTATCTTCCAATACTCTAACTCTCCCCATTTAATAACTCCTCCTCATCCTATTTTTAACTGACAAATCCATTTTGTTCTCTAGAGAGACTTAGCAGATAGCAGATAGCTTAGCAGGATAGCAGATGAACATGGAGGCTTTAGAAAGGAGAGTTTATTATTTTAAAAGGGGTGTGGGACCAGGTGTTTTACAGTGAAATACTTATAATGAAAAGTATTTAGATAAGGCTAAAGAGGCTTTGTGGCATTTATGGATTTGTGGAAAATGCGTATGACAGGGAGAGTGATATGGGGCAATGAGGCAGATGTTGCACGTGATATGAGTTTGTACATAGTAGTAAAAACGAGAAAAGCCGTTCTAGCGACAAGAGTGATGTGTGATGTCACCGCGAGATGGAGTCTGTATTTAATATATTTAATAGACGGGGTTTGTAAGAGAAGTAAATAGCGAGAGGTCTTGGCAATAAGGCGTGGAGTTAAAAGATAAAGAATCACACACAAAGTGGGAGTTGTCACAGCTGCTCTTATGCTGATGACACTGTGCTCTTGAGTGGAGATTCCTGAAGAGAAGTTTTGCAGAGATTGGATGGAATGTAGCAATTTGGTAGGGTGTGCAAAAGAAGAAAATTAAAGGTGAATACAGAAAGAGTTATAGGATAAACAAAAAAGATTAGGTGATGAAAGATTGGATATCAGATTGGAGGGAGAAGTATGGAGCGAAGATGAACGTATCTTCAGATATCTGGGAGTGGACGTGAGTCAGCGGAATGGGTCTATGAAAGATGAGGTGAATCATAGAATTGATGAGGGAAAAAAGAGTGAGTGGTGCACTTAGGAGTCTGTGGAGAACGAAGAACTTTGGTCCTTGGAGCAAAGAGGGGAAATGTATGAGAGATAGATTATACCAACGCTCATTATATGGGTGTGAAGCATGGGTGATGAATGTTTGCAGCGAGAGAAGGCTGGAGTGGCAGTGGAGAATGAGTCATGGTCTTGAGAGCAAATGTGTGTGGTGTGAATATCATGCAGAGAAATTCGTAAGTTTGGAAGTTCTAGGGAGGAGGTGCGTGGATTACCAAAACTGTTGTCCAAGGAGGCAGAGGAAAGGTTGTTGAGGTCTGTGGTTCTACATGTAGAGCGAAACATGGGCGAAACAAAGACTTCAGAGTGATCAGTCCTGAATTGGAGGAAAGGCGTGGTAGGGGGGTCGCCTAGGAAAGGTGGAGGGAGGGGTAAAGGCGAGCGTAGGTTTTTGTGTGCGCGAGAGGGCTTGGACCTCCAGCAGGCATGCTATGAGGCGGTTATGATAGAGTGAATGGAGACAGAATGATTTTATAATACTTGATGTGCTTTGAGGTGTGAGCAAAGTAACAATTTTATGAAGGGATTCAAGGGAACCGGCAGCACGGACTTGATCCCTTGGAATGGGAAGTACAGTGTCCTGCACTCTGAAGGAGGGTTGTTAATGTTGCAAGTTAAAAACTGTAGTGTAAAGCACCCTTCGGCAAAACCAGTGATGGAGTGAGAATGATGGTGAGAAAGTTTTCTTAGCGGCACCCTTCCTTGTGGGAGATCGCCAGTGTGAACAATAAAAAAAAATAAATATAGTATATATATATATATATATAATATATATATATATATATATATATATATTATATAATCTATATATATATATATATACTAAAGTATATATATTATATATAATATATATATATAAGCGGTCCGAAAATTAAAAGCGGTCAATTAGCAAGAACTCACTTAAAATTAAATATCCTTTTTAAAATTTTCTCTATACGTTATGGTCAAAGAATAGATTTTTTTTTCATTAATGTTTAATGTATCAAAGCGAAATTTTAATTTTGCACCAAAAGAATCTTAATAAACCATACGCGTAACGCTTATTATAGACCAATTGCAAATTATTTCAGCCTAACCAACTAAATATTTTTTAAATAACGTTTACACAATTTAATACTAAACAAACACAATCAATACGTATTTTTTTTCGTTAGGTTCAGAATGATTTTGGCGAAAATCATGCGCGAGCGCGCGCACAAATTTCACTTGTCTCTATTATGGCAAGATGAAACGTTGCTATTTAAGCCAAGATTCGCAAGTTCTGTCTATTCGGCACGACATATATATATAAAATATACATATTTAATATATATATAAATAGTATATATGATATGTATATATATATCTATATATATTATATATATATATAAGTAGTATATATAGTAAATAATTATGTAAATTATATATATCTATATATATATGTCCGTGCCGAATAGGCAGAACTTGCGACTTGCTTAAATAGCAACGTTCATCTTGCCATATAGTACAAGCGAAAAATTTGTGTATGCATAATTCGCCAAAATCATAGCTATGAACCTAACGAAAAAAATATATTTCACTGTGTTTGTTTAGTATTATATTATTGTAAACAAAGCTAAATTATATTTAGTTGTAGGTCTAAGAATAAATTGTACTTGTTATAATAAGGTTAGGTAAGTTTTCTAAGTTCCTTTTGGTGTCAAAAATTATAAATTTTACATCAAATTAATGAAAAAATAAATTTTAAACGTATAAGAGTCAATTTAGGAAATAAAAGGACTTAATTGTTAAATGAGTTCTTGCTAATTAGACCAGTTCTTTTACATCATCGCACGACATATATATATATATAATATATATATATATATAGAATATATATATTTTATATATTGCTATAAATATTTTATTACATAATATTATATATATATAAAAAAAATAAATATAACTATATATAAATATAAATATATATATATGGTAAATATATATATATATATATATTCCATGCCGAATAGGCAAACTTGCGATCTTGACTTAAATAACAGCTAACGTTCATCTTGCCGTTTAGGACAAGTGAACATTTGTGTATGCAAACATTTACGGCCAAAAACATCTGAACCTAACGAGGAAAAAGTATGTTTCACTGTGTTTGTTTATAAATTAAATTATTATGCAACAAATCTAAAATATATTTAGCTGAGATTAGCTAAAATAGAATATTGTTTCTTGCTATAATAAAGGTTAGGTAAGATTTCAAAAGTTACTTTTGTAGCAAAATTATAAATATGTACATCAACATTAATGAAAAACAATATATCATTTAACGTATAAGAGAAAAATTTTCTAGGAACGGGACTTAATTAAAAATGAGTTCTTGCTTAATTGACCATTTTACATATATCGAGGGATTCGGCACGACATCTATATATAAAATATATATATAAATATTATATATATATATATATAAATATATGATATAGATATATATAATAAATATATATGTCAAGGAATTCGCGAGAAGCATTTGCGAAATTATACACAAACACTGATCTCTGGCTGAAGGAACTCGAAACCTACGAACTTAGGACAAAGTACGCAGTGCTATTAACCAATCTATCCCCACTGGACAATACTGGCGTGCAGCATCGGGCTACACGTTTGATCCAAGGCAGCCAGCTTCAGGAAGAAGGCTTAACAGCTGAGGGATGCTACACGCCAAGGTATTGGTCCAGTGTGGGTACATTGGTAAAGCACTGCGTATCCTTGTCCTCAAGGTTTCGTAGGTTTCGAGGTCTCCTTCGCCAGAGATCAGTGTTTTGTGTATATTCGCATGCTCTCGCGAATTTCCCTTGCAATTGTTCAAAGTCTCTAGTAAGGTCTGATGTATGCCAGGGGATGAAGATGAAAATCTGTGTAAGCCTTCCCCTGAAAGCTTGGCTGCCTTTGGATCAAAACGTGTAGCGCAAGCTACTCAGCCAAGGTATTGTCCATGTGGGTAGATTGGTAAAGCAACTGCGTACCTTGTCCTAAGGTTCGTAGGTTTATCGAGTCTCCTTCAGCCAGAGATCAGTGTTTAGATATATATGGTATAATATATATATTTATATATATATATATATATATAAATAAGTATTATATATATATATAATATATATATATATAATATGTATATTATATATATATATATATATATATTATTTATTATTTATTATTCACACTGGCCGATTCCCCACCAGGCAGGGTGGCCCGAAAAAGAAAAACTTTCACCATCATTCACAGCCATCACTGTCTTGCAGAAGGGTCTTACACTACAGTTTTTAAACACTGCAACATTAACACCTCCTCCCTTCAGAGTGCAGGCACTTTACTTCCCATCTCCAGACTCAAGTTCCCGGGCCTTGCCGGTTTATGACCCTGAAATCCCTCATAAATGTTACTTTGCTCACACATCCTACACACTGATCAAGTTTTAAAAACCATTTGTCTCCATTCACTCCTATCAAGAACACGCCCATGCATGCCTGGTGGAGTCCAATACCCCTACGCACATCAAAACCTCCTTTACCCCCTGCCCTCCAACTCTTTCCTAGGCGCGACCCCTACCCCGCCTTACCTTCCACTACAGACTGAAATCACCTTGAAGTCATTCTTTTCGCACCCTTCCTCTTCGTACATGTCCGAACCACCTCAACAACAACTTCCTCAGCCCTCTGGTACAACAGTTTTTGGTAATCCCGCACCTCCTCCTAACTTCCAAATTCTACGAATTCTCTGCATTATTCACACCACACATTGCTCCAGACATTGAAATCTCCACAGCCTCCAGCCTTCCCCCCCCTCCCACTCCTTTCAACTCGGAGGGTGGGGCGGGGGGGGGGGTATATAAAGCGCCTGGGGGGGGCCCGCCCGTTCCCACCGCCCTTCCCTGCCCTGTAGGTAGGTACCTCGCCTGCAACATTCATCCACCCACGCTTCAACACACCCATAAAGAGCGTTGTTAAAACTATACATACTCTCATACATTCCCCTCTTTGCCTCCAAGGACAAAGTTCTTTGTCTCCACAAGACTCCCTAAGTGAGCACCCCTCATCATCTTTTTTCCCTCATTCAATTCTATGATTCACCTCATCTTTCATAGACCCATCCCGCTGACACGAGCCCACTCCCCAAATATCTGAATCGTTCACCTCCTCCAGACTACCCTCTCCCTCTAATCTGATATTCAATCTTTCATCACCTACTCTTTTTGTTTTATCCTCATAACCATATACCTTACTCTATTCTCTGTATTCACACCTTAATTTATCTTCTTTTGCACACCCTTACCAAATCCATCTCACCCAATCTCTTGTCAACTTCTCTTCATGAATCTCCCAAGAGCACAGATGTCATCAGCAAAGATCACTGTGGGTATTTAGGGTGTAAAGGTGACAACTCCCAGCTTTGTGTGTGTATTTCATTATCTTTACACCACGCCTCTTGCCAAGACCTCGCATTACGTCTCTTACAAACCCCATCAATAAATATAATAAACAACCACGGTTACATCACACATCCTTGTCCTAAGTCCTACTTTTTACTGGGAAAAAATTGTCCACTTTCTACAATAACTCTAACTTGAGCCTCATATCCTTCGTAAAACTCTTCAACTGCTTCAGTAACCTACCTCCTACACATACACTTGCAACATCTTGTCCACAATCTGGCCCCCGATCCACCCTGTCATACCCTTTTCCCAAATCCATAAATGGCCACAAAGACCTCTTTAGCCTTATCTAACTACGTTCACTTATATGTGTGTTCACTGTAAACACCTGGTCTCACACATCCCCCTAGCCTTCCTAAAGCCTCTTGTTCATCTCTTATCCTATTGCTCCGTCTTACTCTATTATAATTCCTTTTCAATTAAAACTCTACTCCATACACTTTACAGATACACTCAACAGACTTTATCCCCCAAATAATTTTATGCACTCTCTTTATCCCTTTGCCTTTATACAAAGGAACTGAAGCGCATATATACTATATATATATATATATATATAATATATATATATATATTATATATATATATAATTATAAATATATAATAAATATATATATAATATATATAAATATATATATATATATAATATAATATAAGATATATATATTATCTATATAGTATATATATATATATATATATGTACATATAATATAACTTAAATCACACTAAACAGGTGATTCAGAATATTGCAAACGCAACCTCTGTCAAAGAATAGTAGAAATTCCAAGCGCTTTCGTTGACTACTCACATTATCAAGGAACAAATGTGAGTCACGAAAGCGCTTGGAATTTCTCTATTCCTTTCACAGAGGGTTGTTTTTACATATATATATATATAATAGTATATATATATATATATATAAAAATATATATATATATATATATATTATATATATATATATATAGTGTGTCTGTGTGTGTTGTGTTGTGTGGTGTGTGTGTTGTGTGTGTGTGGTGTGTGTGGTGTGTGTGTGTGTGTGTGTGTGTGTGTGTGTGTGTGTTTGTATGTGTGTGTTATTGCTTTTACGACTTCGTTTTACTTATATCTGCTTTCGTTTTGAGATTTTGAATGCGGAGAAAGAGAGAGAAAGGGAGATAGAGAGAAGGGAAGCGTGAACAGGGAGATGACAAAAGACAGGAGAATTAATGGACGAGGGTGGGAAAGAATATTTAAGAGAAGCTAGAGGGTACCTGGGAATATCAGAATATGTGAATGTACAATGTTGCATGGCCATTCGTATTAAATATATATATTATATATATATATATATATATATATTATTATAATATGAATAAATAAATATATATATAATATATATATAATATATATATATATATATATAAATATATATATTTTATATATGTGTGTGTGTATGTATGGTATAGATTGGTAGACAGCAAGCCACCCCAGGGGAGGACTACCGTCCTGCCAAGATGAGTGTAAAACGAAAGCCTGTAATTGTTTTACCATGTTGGTGTAGGATTCCTGTGTCTTTTGTGTTCCTGTCTCATAACATCTGCAAGATTACGGTATGTCGTCATACTTCTACTTACACATAGGTCACACGAACACATACATGTACATTTATAGAGAGAGATACACACTCAATCTAGTTTTCTTTAGATTTTATCTTAATATGTATCTTGTTTCTTATTACATGTTTCCTTTTATATCCAGGGAAGTGGGAATAAGAATCTTTCCTCCCGAAAGCCATGCGTGTTGTAAAAGTAACTAAAATGGCCGGAACAATGAGCTATGTAACCCCTTAGTCCTGTAATACTTTCAATAAAGGAATAAAAGAAGAAAATTGGTCAAAGTGGGAAGTCTGATGTGCTTGGGATTTGTGCAAATGATAAGAAGAGATGATTGTCTGGGATGTCTTATGAATGAAGAAGAAGGCTGGATCTCCTGGCGTTTAAGTGAACATAATGCTGAAGGGGGTGGGATAGTTTGTCAGTCTGGAAAGTAATCCAAATGGGATTAGGTCAGGGTTTCTAATAGAGTTAGAGCTATAAAAGAAGGAGTAGCAAAAATGTTGAAAGGAAAAGCTATGGCAGGAAAAGAGGGACTATAAATTGAATTAATTCAAGGATTAATTGAAGTAAAATAAAGGAGTTGGACATGTGAGAATGGGGTATAGTAAGCGTATATGCACCTAGGAAAGAGAGATGTATAAGAGGAGAGAGAGAAATGATTAGGGAAATTGTTTTAGTGAACATGCGTGGAGAGTTTTAGAACGAAGTGTGAAAGATAACTTACGGGTTATGGGGATTTTAATGCTAAAGTGGGTAAAACTGTTTGTGAGGGAGTAGCAGGTAAATTTGGGGATTGCCAGGGGTAAATGAAAATGGGGAGCCTTTATTGAGCTATGTATGTAGAAAGAGTTTGGTAATAAGTAATACAAATTTTATGAAAAAAGGATAAATAATATACAAGGGTATATGTAGCACGTATGAAAGTAGTTGTTAGATTATGTATTAGGTGGATACAAGGTTTGATGGGAAGGCTCCAGATGTACACGTTTTATAGGGGGCAACTGAAGTTCTATCGATCATTATCAGTTGTAGCTACAGTTAGAGTAAGAGTTAGATCGGATAAGAGAAAAGGCAACAACATGTAAGAGTTAGTGAAAGTGTATAAACTAAGGGAGGAGGGAGATTGGGTGAATATAAGCAACAATTAGGCATAAAGGTGGGCTTTGGTGCAAGAGTATGAGTAGTGGAGGTTTGAAGAGGGTTAGAATTTGGTTTAAAAAATGCAGTATTAGAATGTGGGGCAGAAGTTTATGGTAATGAGAAGTGTGGTTGCAGGAGGAAAGAGGGAGTGAGGATTGGTGGAATGATGAAGTTAAATGGTGTGATAAAAGAAAAAAAGGTAGCCTGATGAGAGGTATTTACAAAACAGAAGTGTTTAATAAGGAGTAGAGTATATTGGAGAGTAAGAGAAAGGTGAAGAGAGTGGTGAAGAGTGCAAAATGAGAGCAATGATAGATGGAAGAGACACTGTCAAGAAATTTTATGAAAAAAGAAAAAAAATTGAGTGAGTTAAACAGTTAGTAAAGCCTAGGGAACGAATGGACTTGTCAGTTAAAAAACAACACTGAGTAAGGAGTTAGTAGATGGTGAGATGGAGCTTTTTGGGTAGATGGCTAGAATAATTTGAGGAACTTTAAAATCCGACAAGAAAGGATGAAGCGGTAATTTCCATGCACTGGCCAGGGAGGTATACAACATTTAGGAGTGGAAGAATGACAGGATGTGAGAGTGTGGGAGGTGTGTGAGGCATTACGTAGAATGAAAATTGGGTAAAAGCAGCTGGCGACTGACTGGAATCATGACAGAAAATTATAAAGTAGGGGGATATAGTGTAGATAGTTGGTAATTTTGATTTTAAAAAATGCAAGAAAGAAGTCGAGGTACCTAGGGATTAATATATATATATATTATAATATATATAATATATATATAAAGTATATATATATATATATATATATATAAATATCTATATATATAATAATATATATATATATGCAAAACCAACCACTGGAAAGAGTAGTGAAATTTCAAGCGCTTCGAGACTATCACATTGAGTCAAGGAAGCTATGAAATAATACATCAAAGGAAGGCAATTAAAGACTTAGAGCTACACCACACATGTCTACTCCCACAAAACAATGAAACAACCTGACGCGAGACAATAACCGGATCATAAGAAAAGAGGAACACTGCAGTAGGTCCGCTGGGGTCCCAACTAGACAGAGTGTCCCTCACGAACACCCACCACAAATCATTCTATTTCTACCCAAGAAATATGGATTTATTATTTGTCCAATGTATAAATTAAACTCCTAACCAATATTTTATAAATTAACTAAATTGAATTAATTAACAAACCTAAGGAAATATTCATAGTAATTTTCGAAAACTGCATTTTATGAAACAGAATCAATATATATTTCTGTCACACATTGGGACTTGCTTGATACAACTTTCTTTCTCAACTTTTCTTGAAATCATTGGATGGTTAAAATTCTCTCACATGAATAAATAGAGCAGTGAAATCTTGTCCAGTTCATAATGCAATATTTATGTTTGTATTATAATCTAAGTATCTCGAATTTGTAAACCAGTTTGACCGTACTAAACTTTATCGCAAATTATTACAACGGAATCTTAAGAACACATCCGTCAACACTTTTGGGGGAATTCTTATCAAAAGTTTTTTTACTGTTTTGCAACTTCAAAAAAAACTTAATAATGTTTAGAAACTGCAAAAGCCTTTTGTAACTTGAAAAATCTTTCTGATTTATCCACTGATAAATTAATATTAGTAAAGGAATGCGTATATAGAGCTCTTAAGTTAAAAAACCAAACATCCCAATTGCCCCTCAAAATGCTTTGAAAGTCTGATATACACCTTAACAATTTGCGCCTTACTAAAGCAATAGTACTATTAAAGAAAAGATTAATTACCAAGAAAAAAATGAATTATCTCTTAAGAGTATGATATACATGACAAACCTATTCAAAACTTCGAAATAATCCTTAGAAAACCGTTAACAATCAATTTTAAATAAAACAAATAAAAACCTCTTCTCTACTAAAAGGCAAGATGAATTCTAATTAAAATAATTTACTACCACTTTAAAATCCATCTTTACCATTACATTGTATTGACTAATAAAAACACAGACAAACCAAGTAATCCAATCAGACCAATTATTACTTGCCTCCAAGATCAGTTTATTATAATAAATTATCCAAAATGGCTTGTTAACATTTTGAGCCCTATTGTTGACATAAAATTCCTAACTTTCTAAATTGTTAAAAACAACTTCAGATTTAGTGATAAATTAAGCTCCTTGAGCTAGACTTTAATGATTTTTAACAGGTTAGTTTTGATGGTTTTTTCTTTTTACGAAAGTTCTCTGTTTGATGTATTTATTAAGTTTCTTATCTGAGAACTCGTTAACAATGAATTACCATTGCCAGTTCCTACTATCATTAAACTTATATAAACTTTGCAATTGTTGAAGCAAAATTTGTATTTAATGATAAAGTTTTACCTCAGAAATTTTGGTATGGCAATGAGGAAATCCTCCTTTCACCTGATTCATAATCAATCTATACTGGCATTTTTTGAAACAGAAACAGACACTATCACAGCAGCAGCAACAACAACAGACACTAGCACAGCAGGTAAGAACAGCCACTATCACAGAATTATAAACAACACAATCACAGACAGCATCGCAACAACAACATACACTAAATCACAAGCAGTAAGAACAGACACTATCACAGCAGTATAAACAAACACTAGTCACAGCAGCAGCAACAATAATCAGACACTTTCACAGCAGCAGCACAACAACAGACACTATCACAGCAGTACAGAACAGACAGTATCACAGCAGGCAACAACTGCTGCCAGTAAGACACACTATAATAACGCAGGTGTTTACATGTGTCAAGTTCCCCATCTCTCAGATCAGGAGCAATGTTAAGTGTCTACGACGGTGAAGTCAATTACTGACCTGCGTCCTTCCTCCATTCAATATTTAAACACCAAAATTTTTTTTCCCTGATTTGTTTACCTTCTGTAAGTCATGTCTCTGTGAACAGCTATATTTTGTGTCAATGCCTCTGCTATTTTACTCCTCTTTACTTTACTCACTCGTGGTATGTATCTTAACTTTCCTTCGTGCATATTCTGGTCACCATCTACTCTAAATTAGGTACAATATTACAATAAACTGGTGCACATTAGGAGTCTACTATGTTACCCTATTCTATTATTTTTGTTCCAAAATGGTAACAAAGCTGTGTTTCCTTTCCATTTTACACTGACGACGAGTCTCTTGAATAGGGTTATAGGCCCTGACTTTCTGAGTTTGGGAGACGACAGTAGTGAGTGCGTGTTGGTGGGGGTGTGGGTGTCGGGGTGTACGGACGGAGGTTTTTAGGTCTATTGATTGGGTAGAATGTACTGCTGGATGGGGGTGTGGTATTGTGAAGTGGGGGGGGGGAGTCGCGAGGGTGGAACCAATTTTGAAGCATTGTAGGATTGGGTACAGTAGGGAAGGATGGCCGTGTGTCCGTGAGTACAACAGTGAAGGATGAATATGTGTCGTATTTATCAAGTATAGAAGGATGACTGTGTCGAGTAGGTACAACAGTGAAGGATACTGTGTGGTGGTGATGGGTACAGTCATGACTGCGAGAACTAGTGTGTCGCTGGGTAACACAGTTGAAGGATGACTGTGTGTCAGGCCCAAGCAGTGAAAAGGATAACTAGTGTCCGTGGGTACAGCAGTGGTGAATGGAATGACTGTGTGTTCAGTGGGTATCAGCAGGAAGGATGACTGTGTGTCGTGTACAGCAGTGAAGGCTGACTGTGTGTCCCGTGGGTACAGACATGAAGGATGACTGTGTGTCTGAGGGTAAAGCAGTGAAGGATGACTGTGTGTCGTGGGGTACAGCAGTGAAGCGATGACTGCTGTCGTGGGTACAGCAAGTCTGCGAAGGATGACTGGTGTTGCTGTGGTACAGGAGTGAAGGATGACATGTGGTGAATATGTTGGGCAATAGGGAGGGTTTCATGGTGCTTTTGTATGGGTGGTGGGAAAAGTAGCTGTGGGAACTGGAGTTTTGATAATGTAAGTCTGAAACACTCAAGTGTTACAGTGAGGTGTGGCGAGTGTGGGCAAGGTTGTGTGGAAGGAGAGTAAGAGGTGTGTTGAAGAGTGTGTTGTGAATATGTAAGAGTGTGATGATGAATGTATGGGAGAAAGCGAAGAGTGAGGTGGAGTTGTGTGGGAGAGAGTAAGAGTGTGGTGACATTGTGTGGAGAGAGAGGAAGATTGTTAGTGGGTAGAGTGGAGAAGAAGAATGGAAGAAGATGAGAGAGAGAACTGAAGGGGCAGATAGTGAATAAGAAAAAAGAAGACGCGACTGAGTGTAAAGAGAAAGACATATATGATATAGAGAGAGAGATGAAAAAAAAACAGACAGACATAAAGAGAGAGAGGGGGAAAATGCAGACTGAGAAAGTATATACTCCAAGAAACAGCCTATACTTTAATTACTAAAACCCGAGTACACAAGTGATTGAGTACTCCTGGCAGAATCATATTTACATTCCACACATACGTGAGGCGAAGAACTGTGTACAGCCTGAGCTGGGAGACTCCGAGGAAGGATGAGGACCCTATTCAAGAGCCCTTCTTCGTGGTTCCTGGAGTTACTGTACCATGGAAGTAGCGCTAACTCACAGATGGTTCTTACTGAAGGAATTGCTGTTAAGGATCCTGGTATTTTATAAGAAGGATCGGATTTGCGTAAGAGATATTGGTGAGTTAATTTGCGAATTGTTCCACTAGGGTTTTGTTGGGTTTCATTTTTAATAGGTTAGAATGAATCGTAATGTGGGTTATTGGTCTTGTTATCTAGAGGACGATATTGTGATTATCCACGACTGTTCACATGTACATAGTATTGTCTGGACTAGTTGGTGAATTGTTCCAGCCACGTTATTGTGATTAGATGAGAGATTCTGTTCGCATCCACGGTGATTGCAGGTTCGTTGTGGAACTGTTTCCCGCCACGGTGTATGGTTAGTTGTGAAATAGTTCCATCCACGGTGTTTATGCGTTTAGTTTTGTGAACTGTTTTTCCAGCCACGTTGTTATGGTAGTTGTGAACGTGTTCCATGCCACGTGTTATGGTTAGTTGTGAAATGAGTTCCAGCCACGGGTTATGGTTAGTTGTGTGAACTGGTTCAGGCCATTTTGTTTATGGTTAGTTGTGAAATGTTTCCAGCCATGATGTTATGGTTATTGTGAAATGTTCAGCCATGGTGTTTATGAGTTAGTTTGTGAAATTTCCAGTCACCGTATACATGAATTTCACTTTACTCAAACTTTTCTGTGGCTTGTGAGTTATGCCTGGGGGCGACTATACTGTTTTTCAGTGAAGACTTTTAAACAGTTTCACCACAACTCACTTTGTCAACGTTTTCAATTTATTTTCAGGGCCTGACCCTCAGCGTGAGCAGAGCGAGGGGCCTTTCTGGGTAGAACGCTCAAAACTGTCGTTCTGGCACTTGGGTAGAACGCGCAAACGTCCGTTCTGGCACTTGGGTATGAGAAAACGCTCAAAACGTCCATTCTGGGCCTTTGAGTATGAACGCTCAAATGTCGTTCTGGCAGGTGTGTAATGAACGCGCAAAACGTCGTTCTGGGCACTTGGGTATGACGCTCATAGACGGCGTATTAATCATTAATTCTCACTTTCCAGTCAATCTATCTTCGACTGCCGCCCACGAGGATGACTTCTGGGCGCGACTGATAGACATCGCAAATCATTGATTTATGTTCATTGTTGTGAGTTTCCTCTTGGAAGAAGCAAGATTGCCTCACACACTTCTTGGGAACGACATTATAAGGATGTTCGGAGGTCTTGAGATATGAGGTAATCATCCCCCAACCAGGAGTAGGTGCGAAGAGCACCATAGTCTGGAGATTCTGAATCTCCACGACAAATGCCTTCGCACCTACTCCTGGGTTTGAGGGACTGATTACCTCATCTTCGTACTATTTTCACTGTTTTCAATTATGTCCAAAAATTTTTTATTGATAAACCACTGATGGCAAACGTCTACAAAAAAGGGTCCCCAGGTTTGCACATTTTTTTAATCTAAATACCCAAGGGTATTGCCAGGTGGTAGATTGTAAAGCCCCACGCGTCCCTTTTGCCTAAAGTTCGAGGTTCGAGTCTCCTTCACAAGAGACAGGTTTGTGTATATTTCCCCTGCCTCGCAAATTTTTGCATTTTTAAAATCTCTAGAAAGGCAAATGCATCAGGGGAAGATAAAACTGTAACCTTCTCCCTGAAAGCTGCTGCCTGGATCAAACGTGTAGCCAAGCTACCGCCAAGGATTGTCCAGTGGGGTAGTTGTTGGTAAAGCACTGCGTACCTTGTCCAAATTCGTAGGGTTTGGCTTTCCTTTGGCCCGAGCTCAATGTTTGCGTGTGTGTGTTATATATTATAAATATTATTTTTAAATATATAAATATAATATATAATATATATATATATTATATATATATATTGCAAAGCAACCTCAGGGGGTGTTGAATAACAGCTCTAGGCCTTTCTTGTTACAATCAACACATCATCAGGAGCTTGCAAAGTTGCAGATATGCGTAAGAAATCTCAGCAGATTCGTTGCAAGGGACGCTTGCAAGTGTCGCTCCTCCTTCATATTCCTCCTAGCCTCTCCATCACCAGTCCTGGACAAAATTGACAATTGAGGATCAGGCAGACACTGACCTTATTGACTGGCGACTACTGTAATTGATTGTCAACCTTAAGAGTGATTAATGGAGGCACTGCTCATGACCGGAGGCGGGAGGGAGGGAGGGAGACAAGCAAGAAGGAGGGAAAGAAGGAAGGGAGAAAGGGAAGGAGGCATGGAGAGATTGCGGAACTAAGGAAGAACTAGTGAGAGGTGGGCAACCAGCTGGGAGGGAGTGAGAGAGGGAGAGAGTGAGGTAGCGAGGGAGGAAGAGAGAGAGTGAGGGAGTGAGGAAGGGAGAGAGTGAGGGAGCGAGGGAGGTAGGGAAAGAGTGAGGGAGACACGGAGGTTAGGGAGATAGGAGGGAGGGAGATAGTGGGGGGGGGAGATAGGAAGGAGAGAGTGAGGGAGCGAGGGAGGGAGTGAGCGATGGAGGATGGGAGGGAGGGAGGGGATAGTGAGAGAGGGAGGGAGGGAGATAGTGAGGGAGAGAGAGAGTGAGGGAGGGAGGAGGGGAGGGAGGGGGGGAGGTTACTTCAGGGTGATCAAGTTCTCCATCCTACAGTGTCTTCTATCTTCCTTTTGTCCTCCAGGATTGAAGGTTTTGTTCAACCTGTCAGAGCGACTCTGGTTACCGGGAGGGAGAGAGGGAGGGAGGGAGGCAGGGAAGGAGGAAGGCAGGAGAGAGACAGGGAGGGAGGCAGGCAGGAAAGGAGGGAGGGAGGAAGCCATGAGAGAAGAAAGAGGGGAAAGAGAGGATAGAGGGAAAAAATAAAGAAGAAAACAAAGGGAGAAAGGAGGGAATTATATTCTCACTTGGTAGGAAAGAAGGAACTGAAAAAAAAGTGGGAGAGAGATAGAGGAAGAGAGAAAGAGATAGAGAAAGGTTCAAAGAAGAGAAAGGGAGAGAGAGCAGGAGACAGGAAGAGAGAAAGAGGTAGAGAAAGCTTCAAAGAAGAGAAAGAGAGAGAGATAGCAGGAGACAGGAAGAGAGAAAGAGGAAGAGAAAGCTTCCAAGAAGAGAAAGAGAGAGAGATAGCAGGAGACAGGAAGAGAGATGGAGGTAGAGAAAGCGTCCAAGAAGAGAAAGAGAGAGAGATAGCAGGAGGCAGGAAGAGAGAAAGAGGTAGAGAAAGCTTCCAGCAAGAGAAAGGGAGAGAGAGTAGGAGACAGGAAGTGAGAAAGAGGTAGAGAAAGCTTCCCAGAAGAAAAAGGGAGAGAGACAGCATGAGACAGGAAGAGAGAAAGAGTAAGAGAAAGCTTCCAGGAAGAGAAAGGGAGGGATACATATACAATAATGTAGTAACAAACTAGAAATTAAGTGAAAACTCTGTTAAAGAGAGGGAGACAGAGAGAAAAACAAAAGAACATAAGAAAGGCAGAGATAGAATATTATTATTATTATAATCAAGGGGGAAGCGCTAAACCCGGAGGATTAAACAGCGCCTGGGGGGGGGGATGTGGAAGGCATTCAGGCTTAATTCGGGGAACTGGAGCACAAATCCAATTCCCTAAATCAAGAGCCCCTCACCAACATCAAGGAACCTTCCTTGAGGGGTACAGATAGAATAAATAATAACAAATACGAACACAAACAATAGAGAACACGAAAACACCGACTACTGTTGTTTGTTTCTTGTATTGTTAGTGTTTGTTTTCTACTTCCTCTCTCTCTCTTCCCTCACATCCAACCTCTTGCTCTCTCTCTCTCTCTCTCCTCTTCTCTCTCTTCCTCTCTCTCTCTCTCTCATCTCTCTCTCCTCCTCTCACTCTCTCTCTCTTCCCTCACATCCAACCTCTTCTCTCTTTCCACTCTCTCTCTCTCTCTCTCTCTCTTCCCTCACATCCAACCTCTGCTCTCTCTCCTCTCTCTCTCTCTCCTCACTCTGTCTCTCCTCTCTCTCTCTCTCTCCTCCTCCATCTCTCCTCTCTCTCTCTCTCTCTCTCTCCTCACTCCATCTCTCTCTCTCTCTCTCCTCTCTCTCTCTCCTTCCCTCACATCCAACCTCTTTTCTCCTTTCTCTCTTCTTCTCTCTCTCTCTCTCTCTCTTCCCTCACGTCCAACCTCTTGCTCTCTCTCTCTCTCTCTCTCTTCCCTCACATCCAACTCTTTGCTCTCTCTCTCTCTCTCTCTCTCTTTTCCCTCACATCCAACCTCTTTCTCCTTTCCCCTCTCTTCTATCTCTACTTCCCTCACATCCAACCTCTTGCCTCTCTCTCTCTCCTCTCTCATCCTCTCTCCTCTCTTTCCCTCACATCCAACTTCTTTCTTTCTCTCATCTCTCTCTCTCTTCTACTCCATCTCTCTCTCTCTCTCTCCTTCCCTCACATCCAACCTCTTCTCTCTCTCTCTCTCTCACTCCTCTTCCTCCTCTCTCTCTCTCTCCTTCCTCCTCTTCCCTCACATCCAACCTCTTGCTCTCTCCTCTCTCTCTCTCTCCCTCACATCCAACCTCTTGCTCTCTCTCTCTCTCTCTCTCTCTCTCTCCTCACTCCAATCTCTCTCTCTCCTCTCTCTCACTCCCTCACATCCAACTTCTTGCTCTCTCTCTCTCTTTCTCTTCCCTCACATCCAACCTCTTGCTCTCTCTCTCTCTCTTTCTCTTCCCTCACATCCATCCTCCTTGCTCCTCTCTCTCTCTTTCTCTTCCCTCACATCCAACCTCTTGCTCTCTCTCTCTCTCTCTCTTTTCTCCACTCTTCTCTCTCTCCATCTCCTCCTCTCTCTCCTCACGTCACCTCTTCTCCTCTCTCTCCTCTTCCCTCACATCCAACCTCTTGCTCTCTCCTCTCTTCTCTCTTCCCTCACATCCAACCTCTTTCCTCTCTTCTCTCTCTTCTCTCTCTCTCTCTCTTCTCTCTCTTTCCATCCTCCTCCTTCTCTCTCTCTCTCTCTCTTCCCTCACATCCAACCTCTTGCTCTCTCTCTCTCTTTCTCTTCCCTCACATCCAACCTCTTGCTCTCTCTCTCTCTCTCTCTCTCCTCTCTCCTCTCTCTCTCTCTCTCTCTTCCCTCACATCCAACACCTCTTGCTCTCTCTTCCCTCACATCCAACTCTCTTTGCTCTCTCTCTCTTTCTTTCCCTCACATCCAACCTCTTGCTCTCTCTCTCTTCCCTCACATCCAACCTCTTGCTTCTCTCTCCTCTTTCTTCCCTCACATCCAACCTCTTGCTCTCTCTCTCTCTCTCTTCTCTCTCCTCATCACCTCTCTCTCTCTCTCTTCCTCACATCCAACCTCTGCTCTCTCTTCCCTCACATCCAACCTCTTGCTCTCTCTCTCTCCTCACATCCAACCTCTTGCTCTCTCTCTCTCTCTCTCTTCCCTCACATCCAACCTCTTGCTCTCTCTCTCTTTCCCTCACATCCAACCCTCTTGCTCTCTCTCTCTCTCTCTTCCCTCACATCCAACCTCTTGCTCTCTCTCTCTCTCTCTCTCTCTCTCTCTCTCTCTCTCTCTCTCTCTCTCTCTCTCTTCCCTCACATCCAACCTCTTGCTCTCTTCTTTCCCTAACATCCAACCTCTTGCTCTTCTCTCTCTTTCCCTCACATCCACCTCTTGCCTCTCTCTCTCTCCTCTCCCTCACATCCAACCTCTTTCTCCTCTCTCTTCCTCTCTCCTCCAACCTCTTGCTCCTCTCTCTCTCTTCCCTCACATCCAACCTCTTGTCTCTCTCTCTCTCTCTCTCTCCTCTCTCTCTCTTCCCTCACATCCAATCTCTTGCTCTCTCTCTCTTCCCTCACATCCAACCTCTTGCTCTCTCTCTCTCTTTCTCTCTCTCCCTCACATCCAACATTGTCTGCTCCTCTCTCTCTTTTCTTCCCTCACATCCAACTCCTGCTCTCTCTCTTCCCTCACATCCAACCTCCTGCTCTCTCTCTCTCTCTTTCCCTCACACATCCAACTTCCTTGCTCCTCTTCCCCTCATCTCTCTCTCTCTCTTCCCCTCACATCCAACCTCCTGCTCTCTCTCTCTCCCTTCCCTCATTTTAATCCAACCTTCCTCCTCCTCTCTCTCTCTCTCTTCCCTCACATCCAACCTCCTTGCTCTCTCTCAATTCCCTCACATAACCTGCTCTCTCTCTCTCCCCTCACATCCAACCACCTGCTCTCTCTCTCTCTCTCTTCCCTCACATCCAACCACCTGCTCTCTCTCCTCTCTCCTTTCCTCACATGCAACTTCCTGCTCTCTTTCCTCCTCTTCTCTCTCTCTTCCCTCACCTCCAACCTCCTGCTCTCTCTCCCTCTCTCTTTCCTCACATCCAACCTCCTGCTCTCTCTCTCTCTTTTCCCTCACATCCAACCTCCTCCCTCTCTCTCTCTCTTCCCTCACATCCAACCTCCTGCTCTCTCTCTCTCTCTCTCTCTCTCTCTCTCTCTTCCCTCACATCCAACCTTCCTGCTCTCTCTCAATTCCCTCACATAAAACCTCCTGCTCTCTCTCTCTTCTCTCTCCCCTCACATCCAACCACCTCTCTCTCCTCTCTCTCTCTTCCCTCACATCCAACCTCCTGCTCTCTCTCTCTCTCTCTCACTCCACTCCTCTCTCTCTCTCTCTCTCTCTCTCTCTCTTCCCTCACATCCAACCTCTTGCTCTCTCTCTCTCTCTCTTCCCTCACATCCAACCTCCTGCCTCTCTCTCTCTCTCTCTCTCTCTTCCCTCACATCCAATCCTCTCTCTCTCTCTCTCATCTCTCTCTCCTCTCTCTCTCTCTCTCTCTCTCTCTCTCTCCCTCACATCCAACCCCTCCTCCTCCTCCTCCTCTCCTCTCTCTCTCCCTCACATCCAACCTCCTCCTCTCTCTCTTCGTCCTCCTCCTTTCCTTCCTTTCCCTTCATACCTCCTCCACTCCACCAGACTCAAGCGTCTCTCTTCACCCCATCTCCCACTCACAACCCCCACCCTCACCCTCTCACACCTTCACAACCCCTACCCTCCCTCTCCACCTGCACAACCCCCACCCTCCCTCTCCACTCCTCACAACCCCTCACCCTCCCTCCCACCTGCACAACCCCACCCTCCCTCCCCCCCTGCACAACCCCCACCCTCCCTCCCCATCTGCACAACCCCCACCTCTTCCCCACCTGCACAACCCCCACCCTACCTCCCCACCTGAAACAACCCCCTCCTCCCCACCTGCACACCCCCCCCTCCCACTCCACCTGATACACCCCCCACCCCCCTGCCTCCACCTGCACACCCCCCACCCTCCCCCCACCTGCATAACCCCCCCTCCCTCCCCCCACCTGCATAACCCCCCACCCTCCCCCCCACCTGCAAAACCCCACCCTCCCTCCCCACCTGCATAACCCCCACCACCCCCCTCACCTGCATAACCTCACCCTCCCTCCCCCCTGCAAAACCCCCCCACCCTCCCTCCCCACCTCACAACCCATGTTGCGTACAGGTCACTACTTAAGCCTGTTTAGCACTTCTTGCAACAAAATAAACAGGATTGAATATCCTTTCTAGATAAAATCATTCAAGGGTTCAGTATAAAACAATCACAATGTTTCTTTCCGGTTTTTTATTAAGTTTCTTAATAAACCATAGAAGGGTTTTATATTAACTTTAAAAAGGTCGCACCATAAAACAGAGTACTCATGAAATTTACACTTAAGTTCACTTAAAAGATAATACACAGTATTATCTTGATTATAGTACTGAACGGCTCTAGTATCATAACACCTTCTCTTCACATAATAACACTTTACTTAACTCAATCCAAATGAGACAGAAGACGTAACACTTCAATAATAATTCACTCTTATTCAACTTTCATAATATACTATGTGAGATTAGGAATATTTTACACTTAAAGGGATTTTAAGGCGAGTCTGTCTCCCATGACTTTTTCACCGTCCTCTTTGAACCAACACTGCTTAAATTCACTCCTAGCAGAGCTAGGGACAATCACCAGCGTCTCCAAAACAGCTACACACACTTCGTCCGAGACGTTTCTGTCAGATACCGTCCAAGGTAATGGAGGGTCACTAGGGAACCTCATGTGGGACCAGAAGTTTGAATCCAGGAATCAGGAAGCTTCCCTCACGAGAGGTGAGGAAGGTAAGAACTGAACTCTGGGAGGCTTTACCAGCCCACTTTGTCTCGGTTGGAGCAGGGGTCGAGCAGCTCAAAACACCTACTGGTGCTTGGCCAGGTCACCAGCAGTTGACACTAATTAAATGACCTACCTAAATACAAAGCTAAGTAATACGACCAGATAATATTATAAAGTCGAGTAAATCCATTTTAGCTACTAATGGAATTACTCCTGAATATAATATTAAGTGAAATAGCAAAAATAACATGTAATAGTATACCATTGTGATAAGAAGAAAATGAACAAAAGGGTGTAACACCCCCCTCCCTCCCCACCTGCACAACCCCCACCCTCACTCTCAAACTGCACAACACCCACCCTCTCTCTCCACCTCCACAACCCCCCACCCTCCATCTCTACCTGAACAACCCCCCACCCTGCATCCCACCTGCACAAAACCCCCACCCTCACTCTCAAACTGCACAACACCCACCCTCTCTCTCCACCTCCACAACCCCCCACCCTCCATCTCTACCTGAACACCCCCACCCTGCATCCCCACCTGCACAAACCCCCACCCTCACTCTCAAACTGCACAACACCCACCCTCTCTCTCACTCCACAAACCCCCCACCCTCCATCTCTACCTGAACAACCCCCCACCCTGCCTCCCACCTGCACAACCCCCCACCCTCCTCCTCCACCTGCACAACCCCCACCCTCTTCCCCACCTGCACAACCCCCACCCTCCCTCTCCACCTGCACAACCCCCACCCTCATCTCCACTGCACAACCCCCACCCTCCCTCCCCTCCTGCACAACCCCCACCCTCCTTCTCCACCTGCACAACCCCTACCCCCCTCCCCTCCTGCACAACCCCCACCCTCTCCACTCCACCTGCACAACCCCCACCCTCCCTCCCCTCTGCACAAACCCCACTCCCTCTCCCACCTGCACAATCCTACCCTCCCTCTCCACCTACACAACCCCCACCCTCCCTCCCACCAGCACAAACCCCACCCTCCCTCCCCAACTTGCACAACCCCCACCCTCCCTCTCCAACTGCACAACCCCACCTCCCTCCCCTACTGCACAACCACCACCCCTCCCTCTTTACCTGCACAACCCCTACCCTCCCTCTCCACCTGCACAACCCCACTCTCCCTCCCCACCTGCACAACCCTCACCCTCGCTCTCCACCTACACAACCCCCACCCTCCCTCCCTACCTGCAAATCCCCCACCCTCCATCTCCACCTGCACAACCCCACCCTGACTTCACACCTGCACAACCCCCGCCACCCTCCCTCCCCACCTGCACAACCCTCACCCTCTCTCCCCACCTGCACAAACCCCCCACCTTCCCTCCCCACCTGCACAACCCTCTCTCTCCCTCCCCACCTGCACAACCCACCTCCCTCCCTCCCCACCTGCACAACCCTCCCACTCCCCCCCCACCTGCACAACCCTCACCCTCCTCCCCACCTGCATAACCCTCACCTCCCTCCCCACCTGCACAACCCCACGCCCTCCCTCCCCACCTTCACAACCCCTCTACCCTCCCTCCCACCTGCATAACCCCCACCCTCTCACCCCACCTGCACAACTCCCACCCTCCCTCCCCACCTGCACAACCCTCACCCTCCCGTCCCCACCTGCACAACCACCACCCTCTCTTCCCACCTGCACAGCCCCCCACCTTCCCTCCCAACCTACACAAACCTCACCTCCCAGACTGCACAACCCCCACCTTCTCCACACCTCACAGTCCCACCCTCCCTCCCACATCAAACCCCCCACCTCCCTCCCCACCTGCACAACCACACCCTCCCCTCTCAACTGCACAACCCCCACCCTCCCTCCCTACTGCACAACCACCACCTCCTCTTACCTGCACAACCCTACCCTCCCTCTCCACCTGCACAACCCACTCCTCCCCACCTGACAAACCCTCACCCTCGCTCTCCACCTACACAACCCCCACTCCCACTCCCACCTGCAAATCCCCCACCCTCCATCTCCACTGCACAACCCCCACTCGCTTCCCCTGCACAACCCCCACCACTTCCTTCCCCACCTGCACAACCCTCACCCTCTCCCCACTTGCACAACCCCCACCCTTCCCTCCCCACTGCACAACCATCTCTCTCACTCCCACCTGCACAACCCCCACCCTCCCTCCCCACCTGCACAAACCCCCACCCTCCCCCCACCTGCACAACCCCTCACCCTCCTCTCCACCTGCATAACCCTCACCCTCCCTCCCCACCTGCACAACCCCCGCCCTCCCTCCCACCTGCACACCCCCACCCTCCTCCCCACCTGCAAACCCCCACCCTCTCTCCCACCTGCACAACTCCCCCCTCCCTCCCACCTGCACAACCCCTCACCTCCGTCCCCACCTGCACAACCCACCACCCCTTCCACCTTGCACCCCCACCTTCCCTCCCCACCTACACATACCCCTCCCCTCCCTCACACTGCACAACTCCACCACCCTCCTCCCCACCTGCACAACCCCTCACCCTCCGTCCCCACCTGCACAACCCCCCACCCTCCCTCCTTCCCACCTGCACAATCCCCACCCTCCCTCCCCACATGCACAATCCCCACCCTCCCTCCCCACCTGCACAACCCCCCCCCCTCCCCACCTACAACCCCCACCCTCCCTCCACCTGCACAACCCCCTCCCTCCCCACTGCACAACCCCCACCCCCTTTCCACTGCACAACCCCACCCTCCCTCTCCAATGCACAACCCCCACCCTCCCCCCCTCCTGCACAAACCCCACCCTCCCCTCTTTACTGCACAACCCTACCCTCCCTCCCACCTGCACAACCCCCACCCTCCTCTCCACCTACAATCCCCCACCCTCCCTCCCTACTGCACAACCCCCACCCTTCATCTCCACCTGCACAACCCCCACCTGACTCCACACCTGCACAACCCCCACCCTCCCTCCCCCCTGCACCACCCTACCCCTCTCCCCACTAGCACAACCCCCCCCTCCCTCCCACCTGCACAACCCTCACCTCCCTCCCACCTTGCACAACCCCACCATCCCCCCCCTCCTGCACAACCCCCACCCTCCTCCCACCTGTACAACCTCTCACCCTCTCCCACCTGCACAACCCCCACCCACCACCTCCTCAGTGCACAAACCCCTCACCCTCCCCCACCTGCACAACCCACCCCCTCCCTCCCCTCCTGCACAACCACCTTCCTCCCCACTACACAACCCCTCACCCTCCTCCCCACCTGCACAACCCCCACCTTCACTCCCCAACTGCACAACCCCACCCTCCCTCCCACATTCACAATCCCCCACCCTCCCTCCCACCTGCACAACCCCATCACCCTCCGTCCCCCCTGCAGAACCAACCACCTTCCCTCTCCACCTGCACAACCTCCCACCCTCTCCCTCCCTCTTGCACAACCCCCACCCTCATCTTACCTGCACAACCCCTACCCTCCCCTCCCCCTGCACAACCCCCACCCTCCCTCCCCAGCCTGCACAACCCTCACCCTCGCTTTCCCCAACACACAACCCCCCCCTCCCTCCCCACCTGCACAACCCTCACCCTCGCTTCCACCTGTCACAACCCCCACCTCCCTCCCACCTGCAAACCCCCACCCTCCCTCCCCACCTGCACAACCCCCTCACCCTCCCTCCCCACCTGCACAACCCCCCCCCTTCTCCCACCTGACAACCCCACCTCCCTCCCCACCTGCACAACCCCTCACCCTCCCTCCATTCCTGCACAAACACCCACCTCCCTCCCCACCTGCACAACCCCACCTCCCTCCCCACCTGCACAACCCCCACCTCCCTCCCCACCTGCACAACCCCCACCTTCACTCCCACATGCACAATCCCCCACCCCCCCTCCCACCTGCACATACCCCTCACCCTCCCTCTCCCACCTGCAGAACCAACCACCTTCCCTTCCCACCTGCACAACCCCCACCCTCCCTCCCCCACCTGCACAAACCCCCACCCTCCCTCCCCACATGCACAACCCCCACCCTCCCTCCCACCTGCACAACCCCCCTCCCTCCCCACCTGCACCCCCCACCCTCCCTCCCACCTGCACAACCCCACCTCCTCCCCAACGCACAACCCCCCTCCCTCCCACCTGCACAGCCCCCACCCTCCCTCCCACCTGCACAACCCCCACCCTCCCTCCCACATGCACAACTGCACAACCCCCTTCCCTCCCCACATGCAAACCCCCACTCCTCCCCACCTGCACAACCCCCCCCCTCCTTCCCCACCTGCACAACCCCCACCTCCCTCCCCCAACGCACAACCCCCTCCCCTCCCCACCTGCACAACCCCCACCTCCCTCCCCACGCCCACAACCACACCACCCTCCCTCCCCCATGCACAAACTCACAACCCACCTTCCCTCCCCACTGCACAACCCCTCACCCTCCCTCCCCACCTGCACAACCCCCACCCTCCCTCCCCACATGCACAATCCCCCACCCTCCTCCCCACCTGCACAACCCCTCACCCTCCGTCCCCACCTGCAGAACCAACCACCTTCCCTTCCCACCTGCACAACCTCCCACCCTCCCTCCCTCCCCTCTTGCACAACCCCACCCTCCCTCTTTACCTGCACAACCCTACCCTCCCTCTCCACCTGCACAACCCCCACCTCCCTCCCAGCCTGCACAACCCTCACCCTCGCTTTCCACCAACACAACCCCCCCTCCTCCCCACCTGCACAACCCTCACCCTCGCTTTCACCTGTACAACCTCACCCTCCCTCCCCACCTGCATAACCCCCACCCTCCCTCCCCACCTGCACAACCCCCTCACCCTCCCTCCCCAACCTGCACAACCCCCACCCCTCTCCCCACCTGCACAACTCCCACCCTCCTCCCCCCCTGCACAACCCCACCTTACCCTCCCCACCTGCACAACCCTCACCTCCCTCCCCACCTGCACAACCCCCACTTCACTCCCACATGCCAATCCCCACCCCCCCTCCCCACCTGCACAACCCCTCACCCTCCCACCCCACTACAGAACCAACCACCTTTCCTTCCACCTGCACAACCCCTCCCTCCCTCCCCACCTGCACAACCCCCCACCCTCCCTCCCCACACTGCACAACCCCCACCCTCCCTCCCCACCTGCACAACCCCCCTCCCTCCCACCTGCACCCCCCACCCTCCTTCCCCACCTGCGCACAACCCCCACCCTCCCTCCCCAACGCACAACCCCCCTCCTCCCCACCTGCACAACTCCCCACCCTCCCTCCCCACCTGCACAACCCCCACCCTCCTTCCCCACATGCACAAACCTGCACAACCCACCTTCCCTCCCCACATGCACAACCCCCACCCTCCCTCCTCACCTGCACGCACCCCCCTCCCTCCCCACCTGCCCAACCCCCCACCCTCCCTCCCCACCTGCACAACCCCCACTCTCCCTCCCCACCTGCACAACCCCCCTCCCTCCCCACCTGCACACCCCCCCCCTCTCCCCCACCTGCACAACCCCCTCTCTCCCTCCCCACCTGCACAACCCCCCTTCCCTCCCCATCTGCACAAACCCCCACCCTCTCTCCCCACCTGCACAACCCCCACCCTCCCTCCCCACCTGCCACCTCCCTCCCTCCAAACATGCACACACCCCACCCTCCCTCCCCACCTGCACAAACCCCCCACCCTCCCTCCCCACCTGCACAACTCCCACCTCCCTCCCACCTGCATAACCCCACCCTCCCTCCCCACCTGCACAACCCCTCACCCTACCCTCCCCACTGCACAACCCCCACCTTCACTCCCCACATGCACAATCCCCACCCCCCCTCCCCACCTGACAACCCCTCACCCTGCCTCCCCACCTGCAGAACCAACCACCTTCCCTTCCCACCTGCACAACCCTCACCCTCCTCCCCACCTGCACAACCCCCCACCCTCCCTCCCCCACCTGCACAACCCCCCACCCTCCCTCCCCATCTGCACAACCCCCCCCTCCCACCTGCACCCCCACCCTCCTTCCCACCTGCACAACCCCCCACCCTCCTCCCCAACGCACACCCCTCCTCCCACCGCACAACCCCCCCCTCCTCCCCACCTGCACAAACCCCCACCCTCCCTCCCCACAATGCACAAACCTGCACAACCCACCTTCCCTCCCCACATGCACAACCCCACCCCCCTCTCACTGCACAACCCCCCTCCCTCCCTTCCTGCACAACCCCCACCCTCCCTCCCCACCTGCACAACAACCCCCACCTCCCTCCCACATGCACAAACTGCCAACCCACCTTCCCTCCCCATCATGCACAACCCCTCACCCTCCTCCCCACCTGCACACCCACCTTCACCCCACTGCACACCCTCACCCTCGTCCCCACCTGCAGAACCAACCCACCTCCCTTCCCCACCTGCACAACCTCCCACCCTCCCTCCTCCCCTTGCACAACCCCACCCTCCCTCTTTACCCACACCAACCCTACCCTCCCCTCCACCTGCACAACCCCACCCTCCCTCCCCAGCCTGCACAACCTCACCCTCCCTTCCACAACACACCTCCACCCTCCCTCCCCCTGCACAACCCTCACCCTCGCTTCACCTGTACAACCCCTCACCCTCCCCCACCTGCATAACGCCCACCCTCCCTCCCCACCTGCACAACCCCCTCACCCTCCCTCCCCACCTGCACAACCCCACCCTCTTCCCACCTGCACAACTCCCCACCCTACCCTCCCCCACCTGCACAACCCCTCACCCTCCCTCCATTCCTGCACAACACACCACCCTCTCTCCCCACCTGCACAACCCCACCTTCCCTCTCCACCTGCAGAACCCTCACCCTCCCTCCCACCTGCAAACCCCACCTTCACTCCCCACATGCCAATCCCCACCCCCCTCCCCACCTGCACAACCCTCACCCTCCCTCCCACCTGCAAACCAACCACCTTTCCTTCCCACCTGCACAACCCCTCACCCTCGCTCCCCACCTGCACAACCCCCCACACCTCCCCTCCACCTGCACAACCCCCACCCTCCCTCCCCACCTGCACAACCCCCCTCCCTCCCACCTGCACCCCCCACTCCCCTCCCACTCCTCCACCTGCACAACCCCCCACCCTCCCTCCCCAACGCACAACCCCCTCCCTCCCCACCTGCACAACCCCCCACCCTCCCTCCCCACCTGCACAACCCCCACCCTCCCTCCCCACATGCACAAACCTGCACAACCCCACCTTCCCTCCCCACATGCACAACCCCCACTCCCCCTCTCACCTGCACGACCCCCTCCCTCCCCACCTGCACAACCCCCCACCCTACTCCCCACCTGCACAACCCCCCACTCCCCTCCCCACCTGCACAACCCCCCTCCCTCCCCACCTGCACACTCCCCCCCACCCTCCCTCCCCACCTGCACAACCCCCTCTCTCCCTCCCACCTGCACAACCCCCCTTCCCTCCCCATCTGCACAAAACCCCACCCTCTCTTCCCACCTGCACAACCCCCACCCTCCCTCCCCACTGCACAACCTCCTCCTCCCCACCTGCACACCCCCACCCTCCCTCCCTACTGCACAACCCCCACCCTCCCTCCCACCTGCACAACTCCCACCCTCCCTCCCCACCTGCAAACCCCCACCCTCCCTCCCCACCTCACAACCCCCACCCTCCCTCCCCCACCTGTACAACCCCCATCCTTCTCCCCACCTGCAACTCCCCCACCCTCCTCCCCTCCGCACAACCCCCCACCCTCCCTCCCCACCTGCAACCCCCCCCACCACCCCACCCCACCCCCCACCCTCCCCCCACTCCACAACCCCCACCCTCCCCCCACCTCCACAACCCCCACCCTCCCTCCCCACCTCCACAACCCCACCCTCCCTCCCACCTCCACACCCCCCACCTCCTCCCCACCTCCAACACCCCCTCCCACCACACCCTCCCACCTCCACAATCCCCCCCTCCACAACAACCACCCTCCCTCCCACCTCACAACCCCCACTCTCCATCCCACTTCCACAACCCCCACCCTCCTCCCCACCTCCCACACCCCCCCTCCCCCTCCACAACCCCCTACCCATCCCCACCTCCACAACCCCCACCCTCCCTCCCACTCCACAACCCCCCACCCTCCCTCCACGCACAACTCCACTCCCTCCCACCTGCATAACCCCCACCCTCCCTCCCACCTGCACAACCCAACCCCTCCCTCCCCACCTTACAACCCCCCATCCTTCCTCCCCACCTGTACAACCCCCCCACCCTCCCTCCCCCCTGCACAACCCACCCCCCTCCCTCCCCACCTGCACAAACCCCCACCCTCCCTCCCCACTTCCACAACCCCCCACCCTCCCTCCCCACCTGCACAACCCCCCCACCTCCCTCCCCACTGCACAAACCCCCCACCCTCCCTCCCCACCTCCACAACCCCCACCCTTTCCCACCTCCACACCCCCACCCTCTCCCACCTCCACAACCCCCACCCTCCCTCCCCACCTCACAACCCCCCACACTCCCTCCTCACCTCCACAACCCCCCACCTCCCTCCCACTCCTCACCCCCCTCCCTCCCCCTCCACAACCCCCCCTCTTTCCCACCTCCACAACCCCCCCTCCCTCCCCAACCTCCAAACCCCCCACCTCCCCTCCCACCTCCACAACACCCCCACCCTCCCTCCCCACCTCACAACCCCCCACCTCCTCCCACCTGCCACAACCCCTCACCCTCCTCCCCACACTCCACAACCCTCACCCTCCCTCCCACCTACAACCCCTCACCCTCCCTCCCCACCTCCACAACCCCTCACCTCCCTCCCCACCTCCACAACCCCTCACCCTCCCTCCCCACCTCCACAACCCTCACCCTCCCTCCCCACCTCCACAACTCCCCACCCTCCCTCTCCACCTGTACACAAGGAACTCATCCTCAATACATTTACAGGAGAGTGTGACAGTGAGTCGTGCCTCACACATCCCTACATAGTCTCACGCTGAGATCTCAATGATGATGCGTCCTTGCATTGTCCTTGTCATGCTTCGTGTAGCGGTGTGAAGGAAGGAAGGAAGGAAAAGGAGGAATTAAGGAATTAAGGAGAAGAACAACCCGAAGCTCACACTCCACCTCAAAATATTCCTCCTCCAGTTAAAAAGCTGCACAAACACACTAGCGGATACCAGCTGCATACGTGCAGCGGTATCCCTATCGTCTCCTGATACATGCAGCTGGAAGACAGATACATTCTCCTGGATACATTCTTGCATAATTATGCGGGTGCGATTATCGACTTCTCCCGTCAGCCAAACAATACTTCTCCCGTCAGCCAAACAATACTTCTCCCGTCAGCCAAACAATACTTCTCCCGTCAGCCAAACAATACTTCTCCCGTCCCAAACAATACCTTCCCCCGTCACCAAACAATACTTCTCCCCCAGCCAAACAATACTTCTCCCGTCAGCCAAACAAACTCTCCGTAGCCAAACAATACTTCTCCCGTCCAAACAATACTTTTGATCTCTGGGCGAAGAACTGGCGCTTTTGTTTTGCTAACTTAAGCTGGTCAGTGCACTCATGCGTTCGTACGTGCGTAAATACAGGTGCTTTCACAGGTGCTCGTAAATGAGTACGTACATACACAGCGAGGCCTCCTCATGGACCAGGAGGCGGGGGCGTTGACCCCCGGAACACACTCCGGGTATACACCCTTCGGGTATACACACTCCAGGTATGCACGCTCCAGGTATACACACTCCAGGTATACACCCTCCAGGTATACACACTCCAAGTATACACACTCCAGGTATGCACTCTCCAGGGGGTTTACTAAATGGGCCTTCTACCACACCCACAGACTAACTTAAAGCATTCTCTCTCCTGTACTCTCTCTCTCTCGTCTCTCTAAATCTCTCTCTCCCCTCCTCTCCCTCCTCCTACTTCATCTCTCTCTCTCTCTCTCTCTCCTCTCTCCTCTCTCTCTCATCTCCTCTCTCTCTCTCTCTCTCTCTCTCTCTACTCTCTCTCTCTCTCTCCTCTCTCTCCTCTCTTCTCTCTCTCCTCCTCTCTCCTCTTCTCTCTCTCTCTCCTCTCTCTCTCTCTCTCTTAACTGCGAATAGGCGAATCGTCCATTCCGGTAAAGGACCTGATCCTGCATGATCCTTCGTATAATTCAGGTTCTCTCTGGGTCTTAAGGCTCACAAGCTGTCTCTCCTCACTTCATATCCACCACTCCTAGCCCCTCCATCCTCCTCGCTGAGTCTGCATTACCCAGAATCCTCCCATCTAGCCACTGAGAAATCCTCCATCCCGCTGGGTAAGTGCGAGGATGGTGACTAAAGTCCTTCAGGATCCTTCACTCTATCAAATGCGAAAATTCATCTGAAAAAGAAACACGGACTTTATTGAGGATATTTTTTTTCTTTGAGGGAAGACTTCGCGAATTGGCTCATTGAGTACACAGAAGCACCTCTTAGGCTGATTGTTTCACTTTATATCCCTGAGAGTCGGCTTTATATTCTCCTGCAGCTTAAATGAACGAAGTCGTTTTGTCCTCTTCTAAGGCGAGGAAATTTTATTTCGTATTCAGAAAGTTTTAGAGTTGTATTTGAGAGGCTCGAGTCGCCGCTCCTGACCCCCCGCCTTTTAGATTCAGGAATTCTAGTATATATAGTTTAGTTAAGGATATATACAGAAGTGGGTATCTCTCCCTGTCTCTCACCGTATATACACTCTGAGAAGTTTTTTTTTTATCCATATCTTTAGATTAAAGTATTCTTGACAGATGTCAGCAGGTGACATCCACGATTAATGACACTTGTGTTCTCCATAGGCTTTAAACTCCATTAATTAACCAACCCAAGAGACTTGAAACATGCAGATATCTTAATTATACTCCGGTAAACACACAGAATTACAACACATTGACTTATGCAGTTCCCTATCCACTGGCAATTGATCTCATTCCAAGTTGTTGTTGAAGAACGAGACCTTTGTGTAATATTTGGCAATATTTATTACGGAAATGTTTTTCTAGCCAGTGATTTCTTCAGTCCATACAAAGAAGATCGGTGGAAGGTGAGAAGTGCGAGGGTAATCAGTCCCTCATTCTTTTCCTTGTAGGTTAACTAAATCATTTACATCACTATGTTATTTATTTTAGAGTGATGTGTTTCGTAGCTGGGTTGGTAGCACACTCAGCTCACACATTAAGGTCCGTGGTTCGATCCCCAGTACGGGTGGAAACATTGAGGCGTGTTTCCCTAAGACACCTGCTGACGCTTTTCACTTAGCAGTAAGTAAGTACCTGGGTGTTAGTTGACTAGTGTGGTTCACATCAGGGGGGACAAAATTAACCTAAGTTGCCTGAAATGCTCTGCATAAACAGGAGTTTGCTATATAATATGTCACTGATGTCAACTATGGTATTGTAGAAATAAAGATTTATTATTATTATTATTATTATTATTATTATTATTATTATTATTATTATTATTATTATTATTATTATTATTATTATTATTATGATTATTATTATTATTATTATTATTGTTTTATTATTTTTATTATTATTATTATTATTATTATTATTATTATTATTATTATTATTATTATTATTATTATTATTATTATTTTATTATTATTATTATTATTATTATTATTATTATTATTATTATTATATTATTATTATTATTATTATTATTATTAACAGTTCCAGACTTCACTATAAGTTATCAGTGCTACCTTGCTCTGCGCCTTTTCATGTGAAACACGCTGTTTAGGCATACAAAATAAGAGAGCAGTGGGGAAATTGCAGTAGGCCTGTTAACTTATACTAGGCAGGTAGCCTGGAGGAATAACCTCAGGGTTACAAACGATGAACCCGGTTCAATAATTCTTCGAGGTTCAGGCGTATGAGTGACTTTTGTAACGGCGTGTGCTTCTACTTACTTACATGGTGTGTAGGTGCGTTAGTCACACGGTGTGTGGGTGCGTTAGTCACACGATGTGTGGGTGCGTTAGCCACACGGTGTGTGAGTGCGTTAGTCGCACGGTGTGTAGGTGCGTTAGTCACACGGTGTGAGTGCGTTAGTCACACGGTGTGTGGGTGCGTTAATCACACGGTGTGGGGGTGCGTTAGTCACATGGTGTGTGGGTGCGTTAGCCCCGCATGTGTGGGTGCGTTAGCTACGCATGTGTCAATAGCGTCTCCGAGGAATATCAGGAGAGCTTTAGGTCTCTGATGTAAGGATTAATAACGGGTAAGTCTGGTCGTGATTACATTCTGGTCGGTGATCTGCGCCTCTCACAGCCTCGCAGCCAAGAACCTCTCCACCTCACCTAATTTTCCTTCACAGATACCTATTTTTACTCAGTTTTTCCTCCCTCTTTTTTCTCTTCGACTCTGCCATTTTTTTTTATCATTTATGCTCACTTCTCTTTCCTTTCCTCTTTCTCTCTTATCCTCTACGTATTTTTGTGGTGTTATTTCTCTCTCTCTCTCTCTCTCTCTCTCTCTCTCTCTTGTGTGTCTTGCATCTCACTCTACTGGGCCATTATCTTCTCGTATTACACTGACCACAATATTTACCTTACTATCACGTTCCCCTCCTCAATATCCCTCTTCGTCCAGTGGCTTCAATCTTCATTAAGATCTTCCTGACGTTTCCTCTAACCAATCGTCTTCCCTTTATTTTCTTTTTATTCCTTGTTTTCTTGTCTCTGTCTCCGTCCTTCTGCCTCTTCCTCTACCCCGATTTCCTTCACTTCCCATATCTCTGTGTTCTTCTTTTCCATCCTTCATTAGTTCTGATCTTCCTCTCTCTCCTTCCAGCCTTCCACTCATACCTGTTCATCATTATCCATCCCTTTCTTTCTCACTCCTTCTTCCTTCTCTTTACCCTTCTCATCACCTCCAGGGAAATAGCGCCTAGCTGAGGGAGTCTGAACACGACATATGGCCTCCCACCAGCAGTGCGGGTCCTCTCAGCATGATCAAGCTGAGAGGTGCGGGTACGTCCTCCGGGAGCTGGTGACCTGGGCTGGGATGCGACAGTTATAGTGGCGCTAGTCATCTACATCAGTCACCCCTCTTTCAATACCCACTGATGTGCATTTTCTATTGTGTTTTATTCTCAATATTTTGGCAATTAATGTCTCTTTAAGATGTGTATATTTGTGTGTATGTACTCACTATATGTACTCACCTATACTTACTTATATGTACTTTACATTATGTGGTTGCAGGAGTCGAGTTTTAGTTCCTGGTCCCGCCTCTTCGCTGGTCGCTACTAGGTCCACTCTTTCCTGGCTTCGAGAGCCTGATCGTTCTTACGTATGTGTACTTGTCGTACCTCTTCTTGAAGCTATGTATGGATTTTGTCTATACCACATCATTCTGAAGGTCATTAAACTTCCTTACTACTCCAAGGCTAAATAAATGCTTCCTAATATCCTTGTGACCACATTTGAGTTTACAGTTTCCGGCTGTGTCCTCGTCTTCCTGTTTCCCATCTATAAAACAATCTGTCCCTATTCACACTGTCAGTTCCTCTCAGTATTTTGTACATTGTTATCATATACCTGGAGTTTACCTGGAGAGGGTTTCGGGGGTCAACGCCCCCGCGGCCCGGTCTGTGACCAGGACTCGTGGTGGATCAAGGTCTATTCAACCAGGCTGTTACTGCTGGCCACACGCAAACTGACGTACGAACCACAGGCCGGCTAGTCAGGTACTGACTTAGGTGCCTGTCCAGCGCCTTCTTTAAGACAGCCAGGGGTCTTGGGCCAATGACACTTACTTTGTTGTCTCTCAGTGTACCCGTGGCGCCCCTGCTTTTCATTGGGGGGATGTTGCATCTCCTGCCGAGTCTTTTGCTTTCATAGGGAGTGATTTTCGTGTGCGAGTTTGGTACCTTTCTCTCCTGAGTTCCAGGGAGTACAAATCAAGTACTTCAACCGTTCCCAATAATTTAGGTGCTTTATGGGACTTACGTGTGCCGTGAAAGTTCTTTGTACACTCTCCAGGTCAGCAATTTCTCCTGCCTTAAAGGGGGCCGTTAATGTACAGCAGTATTCCAGCCTAGAGAGAACAAGCTATTTGAAGAGAATCATCATGGGCATGGCGTCCCTTGTTTTGAAGGTTCTCATTATCAATTCTATCTTTTTTTCTAGCAGATGCGGTAGATACATTGTTGTGGTCTTTGAGAGTAAGATCCTCTGACATTATCACTCCCAGGTCCTTCACATTACTTTCTCGCTCTAGTGTATGGTTAGAATTTGTCGTATACCCTGATACAGTTTTAATTTCCTCAAGTTTTCCATATCTGAGTAGCTGAAATTTCTCTTCATTGAGCTTCATATTGTTTTGAGTGGCCATTTGAAGATTTGGTTGATGTTCTTCTGTTCTCTAGTGTTATCAGGTTGAGTTCCCTTAACCTCTCCTCATAAGGTATACTACTTGGTTCAGGGACTGGTTTCGTTGGAAATCTTTGCATTTTCTCTGTTTTCTTGACATTCATGACCAGGTGTGGGTTCCATACTGATGCTACATACTCCAATATAGGCTTGACCTACATCCGTATATACGTACCTAAAAGTTTGTTGTGTGTGTGTGTGTGTGTATTGCTTCTGGAATATAGGTCAAACTATTCTGTTTCCACAGTAATTCTCCTCACAAGCAGACTCTATATATGTGATGATGGGTCAGTCAACTTCCTTCCCACTGCCTCAGTAATGAAGGTCACTGGTCACTGTGACCTCACCTCTGACCTGTGGCTTCTCGTTTGCTACCCATAATTACAAAAAAGCATTCTGATCAACACTGTACAAGCGAGAATTAT
>NC_069405.1:21480646-21510646 GCF_026875155.1 Cherax quadricarinatus | reverse complement strand
TGCTTCAGCGTTCCTCTGTTGTGTTCTTATGTTCACTCTAGGCTGATAACGGAAACAATCCTCTTCACTCTGTGGGAAGTGAAAGAAAGAAAGAATTAGAAAGGAAAGAAGAAACACAAGAATGAAATAAACACGAACGAGAAAGTTTGACATTCGCAGAGATGGTATCACTGAAAGAAACCTCCTCATTAGTGCTAATAAGCTCAGATAAAATCCAAACTTATGCACAGGAACCCTCGAACTTTCTGCAGACAATAACACTCACGAAAACAACATCGGTAGTCGTAATTCTCAAGCATCTGAGATTTCTTTTTCAGATTCCGCCCCAAGAGGCAAATTTATTAGACAGTGGCACTCGGCGTGAGGGTAAACACCGGCCTAAGTGACTAAGTTTATATACATACAGGTACACATAAGGGGTTCTTGTGTATACCTGGAGTACACCTGGAGAGGGTTTCCGGGGTCAGCACCCACGCGGCGTTGTCGTACACAACACACATCTCAGCCAGAATATTCCACAGACCTTCAGAGATATTAACTCAATTTCTGCCTATTGGAACATTCTGTAATTACCGCCTATAAAAATTATCGCTAATAATTGCAGCAAATTCTGCATATTTTGAGGGCAAAAAATACTGCCAATGTTCGCTTTATGGCGTTTAAATTCTCCCATAAATCTGCGTGGTATTATTTTTATGATAATACTCAACTCTGAGAGCTGGAGAATTTTTGCAAATATCTAACAGATTTGATTTGCAGCTACAGTAAGCGGTGATCCAGGAGCAACCCCCAGCAGGATCCAGGGAAACTGACTGGCAACCCCCAGCAGGATCCAGGAAATCTGACTGGTAACCCCCAGCAGGATCCAGGGAATCTGACTGGCAACCCCCAGCAGGATCCAGGGAAACTGACTGGCAACCCCCAGCAGGATCCAGGGAATCTGACTGGCAACCCCTAGCAGGATCCAGGGAATCTGACTGGCAACCCCCAGCAGGATCCAGGATCCAGGGAATCTAACTGGCAACCCCAAGCAGGATCCAGGGAATCTGACTGGCAACCCCCAGCAGGGTCCAGGGAATCTGACTGGCAACCCCCAGCAGGATCCAGGGAATCTGACTGGCAACCCCCAGCAGGATCCAGGGAATCTGACTGGCAACCCCCGCAAGATCCAGGGAATCTCACTGGCAACCCCCAGCAGGATCCAGGGAATCTGACTGGCAACCCCCAGCAGGATCCAAGGAATCTGACTGGCAACCCTCAGCAGGATCCAGGGAAACTGACTGGCAACCCCAAACAGGATCCAGAGAATCTGACTGGCAACTCCCAGCAGGATCCAGGGAATCTGACTGGAGATCTGGATTAAATAATCCAGATTGTCATTCACATTCGGTATTGATAATCGGTAAATATCCAAATCTCGTTATAATCTTCTTGTTGCGAATTGTGTTATTCATAGTGTTGTGAATTGTGTTATTCATAGTGTTGTGAATTGTGTTATTCATGGTGTTGTGAATTGTGTTATTCATGGTGTTGTGAATTGTGTTATTCATAGTGTTGTGAATTGTGTTATTCATGGTGTTGTGAATTGTGTTATTCATAGTGTTGTGAATTGTGTTATCCACAGTGTTGTATATAGTGTCATCCGCTTAACTGTGTCTTATTATTGAACTGAATTCTAAACCTGAGTTCTGAATCCTGATTGGCCAAGAGACCAGGACTCAGAGGCAGCGTCGTCCAATCAGACGACGCTCTCTCGTCCAATCACAACCCCAGATACGAAACCACCTGGCCTCCACCTACCAATCACAGGAGTGCACACAAGCCACCTCACCTGACCTTGCAATCACCTTGCCCACGAGGGTCCAGTCGCAAAAACAGATACCAATCACGGCCAATCACGGCCGCGGGACGCGCACGCAGCCTCGCTCGCCCGTCAAATCAGCTTTGGCATATAAATTTCCAGGGAAATTGGAGAAAAAACATTGACATTCAGCTCATTTGCATACAGCCTTTAACATTTTTGTTGCATAATGTTGATCTGGCGGACCCGACCACCAGTATGACACAGATTGTTTATTGTCATTTGTTTACTTATTATTATTAATATTATTATTATTATTATTATTATTATTATTATTATTATTATTATTATTATTATTATTATCATTATTATTTTTTATTATTTTATATTATTATTTTTATTATTATTATTATTATTATTATTATTATTACTTTTATTATTATTATTATTTTAATTATTATTTTTTATTATTAATTACTTATTATTTATCATTTTATTATTATTTTATTATCATATTATTTATTATTATTATTATTATTATTAATTATTATTATTATTTTATTTTTATTTTTATTATTATTATTATTATTATTATTAATTAATTTTAAATTTTTATTTTTATTATTATTATTATTATTATATTTTTATTATTATTAATTACTATTATTATCATTATTATTATTATTATTTTTTATTAATATTATAATTATTATTTTATTATTATTTTATTATTATATTACTAATATTGCTTTTTATTAGTAGTAATAGTAGTATCATTGTTATTATTGTTATTATCATCATTGTTGTTGTTATGATTTTATTATATATATACTCTTGTTGCTGTACTTGTTGTACTTGTTGCTGTACTTGTTGTACTTGTTGCTGTTCTTGTTGTTGTACTTGTTCTTGTACTTGTTGTTGTACTTGTTGCTGTACTTGTTGTACTTGTTGCTGTACTTGTTGTTGTACTTGTTGTTGTACTTGTTGTTGTACTTGTTGCTGTACTTCTTGTTGTACTTGTTGCTGTACTTGTTGCTGTACTTGTTGCTGTACTTGTTGTTGTACTTTTTTGTTGTTAAATTGTTGTTGTATTGTTGCTGTTTCTTTTGTTGTACTTGTTGCTGTACTTTTTGCTGTACTTCTTGTTGTTTTGTTTTTTGTACTTGTTGCTGTACTTGTTGTTGTACTTGTTGTTGTACTTGTTGTTGAACTTGTTGTTTTACTTGTTGCTGTACTTGTTGCTGTACTTGTTGTTGTACTTGTTGTTGTACTTGTTGTTGTACTTGTTGTTGTACTTGTTGTTGTTTTTGTTTTGTACTTGTTGCTGTACTTGTTGCTGTACTTGTTGTTGTACTTGTTGTTGTTCTTGTTTTGTACTTGTTGCTGTACTTGTTGTTGTACTTGTTGTTGTTCTTGTTTTGTACTTGTTGCTGTACTTGTTGTTGTACTTGTTGTTGTACTTGTTTTTGTACTTGTTTCTGTACTTGTTGCTGTACTTGTTGCTGTACTTGTTGTTGTACTTGTTGTTGAACTTGTTTTTGTACTTGTTGCTGTACTTGTTGCTGTACTTGTTGCTGTACTTGTTGCTGTACTTGTTGCTGTACTTGTTGTTGTACTTGTTGCTGTACTTGTTGTTGTACTTGTTGCTGTACTTGTTGTTGTACGTGTTGCTGTACTTGTTGTTGTATTGTTGTTTTTTACTTGTTGCTGTACTTGTTGTTGTTTTTCTTGTTGCTGTACTTTTTTGTTTTCACTTGTTGCTGTACTTGTTGTTGTACTTGTTGCTGTACTTGTTGCTGTACGTGTTGCTGTACTTATTGTACTTGTTGCTGTACTTGTTGTTGTACGTGTTGCTGTACTTGTTGTACTTGTTGTTGTTCTTGTTGTTGTACTTGTTGCTGTACTTGTTGCTGTTCTTGTTGTTGTACTTGTTGCTGTACTTGTTGTTGCACTTGTTTCTGTACTTGTTGCTGTACTTGTTGTTGTACTTGTTGCTGTAATTGTTGTTGTACTTGTTGCTGTACTTGTTGCTGTACTTGCTGTTGTACGTGTTGTTGTACTTGTTGCTGTACTTGTTGTACGTGTTGCTGTACTTGTTGCTGTACTTGTTGCCGTACTTGTTGCTGTACTTGTTGCTGTAGTTGTTGCTGTACTTGTTGCTGTACTTGTTGCTGTACTTGTTGCTGTACTTGTTGTTGTACTTGTTGTTGTACTTGTTGTTGTACGTGTTGCTGTACTTATTGTTGTACTTGTTGCTGTACTTGTTGTTGTACGTGTTGCTGTACTTGTTGTACTTGTTGTTGTTCTTTTTGTTGTACTTGTTTTCTGTACTTGTTTCTGTTCTTGTTGTTGTACTTGTTGCTGTACTTGTTGTTTTACTTGTTTCTGTACTTGTTGCTGTACTTGTTGTTGTACTTGTTGCTGTAATTGTTGTTGTACTTGTTGCTGTACTTGTTGTTGTTCGTGTTGTTGTACTTGTTGCTGTACTTGTTGTACGTTTTGTTGTACTTGTTGCTGTACTTGTTGCTGTACTTGTTGTTGTACTTGTTGCTGTACTTGTTGCTGTACTTTTTGCTGTACTTGTTGCTGTACTTGTTGTTGTACTTGTTGCTGTACTTGTTGCTGTACTTGTTGTTGTACTTGTTTTCTGTACTTGTTGTTGTACTTGTTGCTGTACTTGTTGCTGTACTTTTTGCTGTACTTGTTGTGTTTCTTGTTGTTGTACTTTTGTGTACTTGTTGTTGTACTTGTTGTTGTACTTGTTGCTGTACTTGTTGCTGTACTTGTTGTTGTACTTGTTGCTGTACTTGTTGTTGTACTTGTTGCTGTACTTGTTGCTGTACTTTTTGCTGTACTTGTTGTTGTACTTGTTGCTGTACTTGTTTCTGTACTTTTTGCTGTCCTTGTTGCTGTACTTGTTGTTGTACTTGTTGCTGTACTTGTTGCTGTACTTGTTGCTGTACTTGTTGTTGTACTTGTTGCTGTACTTGTTGTTGTACTTGTTGCTGTACTTGTTGCTGTACTTTTTGCTGTACTTGTTGCTGTACTTGTTGTTGTACTTGTTGCTGTACTTGTTGTTGTACTTGTTGTTGTACTTGTTGCTGTACTTGTTGCTGTACTTGTTGTTGTACTTGTTGCTGTACTTGTTGTTGTACTTGTTGCTGTACTTGTTGCTGTACTTTTTGCTGTATTGTGTTAGTACTTGTTGTGTAATTGTTCGTACTTTTTGCGTCCTTGTTGCTGTATTTGTTGTTGTAAAATTTTTGCTGTATTGTTGCTGTATTGTTGCGTACTGTTGTTGTACTTGTTTCTGTACTTGTTGTTGTATTGTTGCTGTAATTGTTTCTGTACTTGTACTTATTGTTGTGTACTGTTGTGTACTTTTTGCGTACTGTTGTTGCACTTGTTGCTGTACTTGTTGCTGTATTGTGCTGTGATAGAGAGGGAATAAATCAAGAGAAAAATCGGGAATAAATGATACAAGATTTTTTCGGTATTTTGTATGTTGTAAATATAATATTAAATTGAAATTAATGGATGATTAAGGGAAGACAAAAAGGAAGATAAGAAGAGGATGGGAAGAAGCAAGAGGGAAAAGAGAGGGGAGAGAAGATAGGGAGGAAGGAGGGAGGGAAGAGTGGAAAAGAGAGGAAGACGGAAGAGAAGACAGACAGAGAGAGAGAGAGAAGAGAGAGAGGGGAGGGCAGGGCTGGAGAGAGGAGAGAGAGAGAGGGAAGGAGTAGGGAGAGAGGAGAGAAGAGAGAGGTGGAAGGGAAAAGGAGGAGAGGGAGAGAAGCGAGGGTGATTTGAGGCGTGAGAGAATGTTGAAACTTGGGAGGGTGGGAAAAGAGAATAAAGTCCTCGCCAAAATCCTCGCAACATCCTCACAACAATTCTCCCAAAATCCTACTCATCCTCACAACATCCTCGCCAACAACTCACCAACAATCTCCAACAATCTTCTCCCAAAATCCTCAACAACAATCCTCACCAACATTGCACTTCCCCAAAAATCCTCCTCAACAATTCGAAAATCCTAAACAATCTCACCAACGTTCTCCAACAATCCTCGCCAACATCTAAACCCACAATTCACCACTTCCCTAATTGCAAAATCCTCACCAACATCTTCACCAACATTTCCCAACAACATCCTAACCAACAATCCCCCCAACAATCCTCCCAAAATTCCTTTAAACCCAAAAATCCCACCAAATCCCACAACAATCCATAAAAACCACCCAAAAATCCTCGCCAACAATCCTGCCAACATCCTCCCAACACTTTAAACAGAGTGCAGTGTTGTAGATTTCGAAAACAACCTCTAATGCCACAAAACCAACAGATTACAATTTTAAGACTGGCTGGGATCACCCGGGAATTATGTTTGGAATTTATTAACAAAATTTTCCCAAAGGAGTTTTTTTTTTTTTTTTGAAGAGCAGAATTGATTCAATTTTCTTGATTAAATTGTGACCACAACACACACACACGCACACCACACACACAAACACACACACACGCACACGCACACACACACACACACAACACACACACCACAACACACACACACACACACAACAACACACGACACACACACACACACAACACACACGCCCAACACACACACACACACAACACAACACACCACACACACACACACACACAGCAAACCCCACACACAAAACACATTACACACACACAACAACACACACCGCACACGCACACCCACACACACACACCACACCACACACACACACACACACACACACACACACACCACACACACACACAACACACCACCAACACACACACACACACACACACACACACACACACACACACCACACACACACCACACACACACACACACACACACACACACAACACACACACACACACACTACACACGCACACACACCACACACACACACACACACACACACACACACACACACACACACACACACACAACACACACACACACATCACACACACACAACCCCAAAACACACACACACAACCCCAACACCCCACACAACACACACACACACCCCCGGGCCCCAAAACCCACACACACTTTTCACACACCCCACCCACAACACACCACCACACACACACACACCCCCAAAAACCCCACCCCAACCACACCCCACACACACACACAAACAAACACACACACACACACAAAACACCACACACACACACCCACACCCCAAAAACACACACACACACACACCACACCACACACTCACACACAAACACACACACCACAAAAAACCCCAAAACACACACACACCACACCACACCATACACACCACACAAAACCCACACACACACACAACCACCCCCACACACACACACACACCCCACACACACACGCCACAAAACACACACACAACACCCCAACACACACACACACACCCCCAACACCCCCACCCCAACACAACACACACACACACACACACACAAACCCCACCCCCAAAACACACACAACACACCCCACCCCACACACCCCAAACACCAAAACACACAAACCCACACAACAACAACACCCCACACACACAACTTTTCCCCACACACAAAACAACAACCACACACAAACCCCACACACACAACCACACAAACCAACACCCCAAACCCCACAACACACACACACACAACCACACAAACACACAAAAACACAACACACCCCACACCACAACACACCCCAAACACACCACACCCACACCACACACCCCACACACACAACACCACAACACCCCCACACCCCACACAACCCCACAAAAACCCAAACACCACACACACCCCCTTTAACAAAACACACACACACAACACAAAACACCACACACACACACAAAACACAACCACACACCACACAAACACCCCCACACACACAAACCCCAACCCCCCAAAACACAAAAACATAACACACCACCACACACACCACACACACACAAAACCCCCACCCACAACACCAAAAACCCCCACACCACACACACTCCACACCACAAACACCACACCAAAAACACACACACAACACACACACACCACACCCCCAACACCACACCAACAACACACCCACACCAAAACACACCCCACAACACCACACACCACCCAAAACCCCACACACCCCAAAACAAAACACATCCCCACACACACACACACGCAACTACAACTTATTAAAAAAGAAAAAAAATAAGAAAAAGGAAATTTTTAAACCCCAACCCCCCAACCACCACAATAAATTTTTGTGACCACCCACACTACGCCCAACGTTATTTAAAAAAAAAAAGATTTTGAAAATTAAAAATTTTTCTTCCACCTATTCTCTTTTTCCCCCCCCCTTCTATTTACTCCCTCTTTCTCTTCCCCTTTTTTCCCTTGCCTGTTCCCCCCCCAAAAAGGAAAAAGGAGGAGGGGCCCCCCTGATGGCCCAAGAAGGGAGGGAAGATAGGGGGCCCGTTCCCGATGGCGGGGAAATGGAAGAGGGGGGAAAAGGTTTTTAATGTGGGGGGTGGGAGGAAAATTGGGAAAAGCGAACGGGGAATTGGGGTCGAGTCAAAACCCGAAGAAGGGGGATAATGTAGTTAAAAAAAAATTTGATATTAAAGGGAATAGGGGGCAATGTTGGGTTTGTAAGGGGAAATGTGAAGAATGGGGAGGTGATCCATGAGACTTGGGGGGCGCTTTGAATCAACCTGTGAGCATCTATGTCAGCATCTCTGCAAAATCTGTCACATTCCGTGACATCTCTGTCAGCATTCCTTTGGGGCATTTTTCTGTCAGCATCTCTGTCGCATCCCCGTGAACATTCTGTGAGCAGCCTCACTCAGGCCGACCCCAAAGAGTTACGGGGACGCGTTTTTTCAACTTTTTTCTCCGTCTTTGTTGACTTTTTGGGGCAGGGCCATTTGCTATCGTACGGTTCTTTAATTCTTAACAAATTCAAAAACAACAAACAACCCAAAAAAATTCCGCAGGCAAGGTTTCCCAGGGCGCTCAAAACACACAAAACACACACCCCACACACACACACCCACACCCCACACACACACACACACCACACACCACACACACCCAACACGTCCCAAAGGGCCCTTTATCTGGAATTTTGCAGCGCCTTTTTGGAAAACCCTTTTCCTTGTAAAAACACGTCAGGGAAAATTGGGGGAAAGTGCAAAAATTTGCAACACGTTTTTGTCCGGGAACTGAGGGGTATTTCTTATGAGGAGGGGGGGTTAAGGGAACTAAACCCTGATGACACTAGAGGATGGGAGGGATAGAGGGACATGAAAACAACGTATAAAATAAAAAAGGGGCATTGACAAGGTGGCAAGGATCGAATTTTTTTCAGAATGGGGATACGAAAAAGGGGACCCCAATTGGAAACTAAAAACCCCAAAAGATTCATGGGGATTTTGGGAAATTTTATTTCTTTGGGTCTTAAGTTGTCGGGGGAACTGAAAAAATTCTGGGAGTTAAAGTAGTGGAAGCAATTTCCCCTTTTTAAACCCCTTTTAAATTTAAATTTAAGGGGGTAGGGAACAAATATCTTTGGAGCAGGGAGAGAGTAAATTTAGTATCGGACCAGTAAAGAGGGGGGGCCCTAGGAGCTATGACTCGCCCCCTGAAAACCCACATATAGGTGAGTTAAAACAAAACACCCCACACCACCTCACACACACACACACACACACACCCTAGTTGCGTTCAATAAAAGGGGCCCGGGGGGCCAGGAACTGAGTCTGGGAACCCCTTTGCAACTTAAAATTGGGTTGAGTCCACACACACCCCACACAGGGTTTTCAAAAAAAGTGTTCCCCAGGGAGCAAAAGGGGCCCTCCAAAAGGACGGAGGGGTTTGGGGCAACACCACAAAATGTTGGACACAATACATAAAACCGGGGAAAAAAATTTAAGAGGCTTTGATTAAACCCTAGATCCCAAAAGCAAAGGGTCAAAACATCTCCCCCATGGGTCACGAGAGGGGGAAAGGAAAGGACACACTTTTGTACCCCAAAAACAATATTCAAAAATTTCTTCGAAACGGGAAAGATTCCCTGGGTAGGAAGACAGCAAATGTAGTCCCCTTTTTTTAAAAAAAGGAGAAAGAAAGAAGCACTAAACTTAGACCGGGGGTCACTGCCCTGTATAGAAACCCCCCAAAAAGTCAGGGAAAGAAAAAAGTTATCAGGAGAAGAATTGGGGGGAACCCCCCAACAGGGGTTTAAGGGACGGGAAATTAATGTGTAAACAAACCTACGGGAAAGTTCTATGACAGGGTGACGCATTAAGACAAGAGGAGAGGGGGGGGGGTGATTGCTTTTTCTTGGACTGAAAGGGGGACGTTTGAAAACAGTTCCATACAGGAGATTAGTGCAAAAACTGGGGGGACCAAGCAGGGAAAAAAGGGGAAGGTACTACAAGGGTTTCCCGGGGAAATTTTAATTGCCCAGGAAAAACAGCACGAGTCATGGTACGGGGCGAGGTTTTTAGAGTGGGCCCCTTTGTTACTAGCGGGCCCACGGGGGGTCGGGCCTAGGACCAGTGCTGTTTTTGGTTTTTGTGAAACTACGTGACCGAAGGAATAGACTCCGAATGTCCCCCTTTTTGCCAAAAATGATGTTAAATTTTATTAGACGAATTCAATCGGCGATTACCAGGGGAAACTTTCAAAGGGATCTGGCAGGGGTGCAAAGGCCCGGTCCCCGCAAATTTGGGTCCTGGGGGTTCACCCCCCACCAAGGCAAAGTCTTTTAAAATTGGGGGAAGGGCAAAAAACCCATACAGAGTACAGTCTAGGGGGCCAGAGACTACAAACCTCACTCATTTGGGAAAAAAATCTTTGGGGGGAGTATAACACCCAAACATTTTCCTGAGGGGCACCCTCAACCCAAAAAACTGCTGCAACATAAGGGGGCCTAAACAACCTAGAAACCCGCTTTTTCCCACATCTTAAAAGGAAACGTTCAGGGAAACCCTGGGACCCCGTGTACGTTAGGGGCCCCTATTGGAGTATGCCCGGCCCCCAGTTTGGAACCCCCCCTAGCCCAAACAAAGTAAAGGGAAACTAGAGGGGAAATTTCAAAAGTTTGCAACAAGCTAGTCCCAAAAGCTACGGGGTATGTCCCACGAGGAGAGGTTTTAAAGGGGAAAACAACCTGTCGAACGGAGGACGGAAGATAAAGGGGGGAAATGATATCGACATAAACTGAAGGGGGAAATTTAAAGGTAGGAAAAAGAGACAGGATGTTTTTAAGTTGGGGCACAACAACAAGGGGACACATTTTGGAAAATTGAAGAATCAAAAAGAATCACCGGGATGTTAGGAAGTATTTCTTCACCCCGGGGTAGTCGGAAAAGGGGAAAAGGTTTTGGGGGGGCGATTTTATGGGGGCAGGATCCATTCATAGCTTTAAAACCCGAGGGTTTTTGATAAGCCTTTGAAAAAGGGACAGTGGGGCCCAAATAGGGCTAGTAAAGAGGCGGGGGGCCCGGAGCTTTTAAAAATTTTTTGATTTTCCCGCAACCACAACAAAGGGGAGTTTCACACACACACATACACACACACACACACACAAAACCCCAAAACCCCACACACCACTCGGGGCCAGAAGCTAAGACTGACCCCTGGGAACCACAAACAGGTGGTACACGATTGAGGAAAGGCTAAATAAACCTCTGGACTCGAAGTTCCATCAAAATCCAGATGCACTGCTTAGTTATGGGTTTTTTTACCTTTTTTGGGGGGGGGAAAGGGTGAACAAAACCACAATATCAGAGGGCAGAGAGATTTTTTCTTTAGGCAACGTTTCGCCCCTGTATTTGGGCAAAATTTTTTGTCTCAATTAAAGCTGCTTTTTTGGGAAACATGTTTTTTAAATCTCCCTTTCACTATTTAAAACCCGGGCCAGAGATAAGGGAATTTCTGGGTAGGGGGCTTAAACAGTCGACAGGTGGGGGCCCTTGTCAGTCCTATACTATTGCAAGGCGCAAAAATCCACGAAACATTCAAGCCAAGGGGTGCTTGGGGGCTGATCCTACGTCCACTAAAAAGCAAACAAAATGGGTTTTCCCAACTCGTCGCCCCAAAACACAAAGATGGTAATTCATTCGTAAAAACCCCAAAAATTTAGTTTCCCTTTATAATGAAGAAGTTTACGAACGCGCTTGAAATTTCACTATTTTTTCACAGTGGGTTTTTTTTGGGATTTCTGATAAACACCTGTTTAAATGTGATCTTAGTGTATATATTATAAAGTATATGTTTTTTATATATATTTTATATGTATTTATATATATATATATATAATATATATATATATATTTATATATTTATATATTTAAATTATAAAATTTATATATATTTAAAATATATATAATATATATAAATAAATTTATAAAAATATATATAAAAAAAATTTTTATATATTTTAATAAAAAATTTATATATATATATAAATATATATATATATATATTATTATTGGGACCTCTTTTTCAGAGAGAGGCTGTGGGCATCCTGCCTGTGTTTTGGCACAATTTCGTCCAATCAAGAACACCTACCCGGAAATCATCAACAGGCTGGGTGTGAATATCTGCTGCTCGGGTTTGGGAAAAGGGGCCGGGGGAATTTCCCCATTTCGTCTTTTTCCTTCAAAAACAAGAAAAGTTCAGTTTTTTGGAATTCAGTGAGGGAAAATAACGGTCAACTATGGTGGGAGGGGAGGTTGGGGGGAGGCCCCCATTGGGGGAGGAGGGAAAGGGGGAGGTTGAGGGGTTTAAAAAAGGGGGGGGCCCCCCCCCCTTCCCCAAAAAGGCGCGCATACACCGTGTGCTCGTGTTTTCAAAAAAAAGGATTTTTTGTTCCCCCGTGGTATAGTGTATATGTCTTTTTGTACAAAGGGGAGTATGGGGCATGGTTCGCGCATTGCAAAGTTAGTGGTTTTTAGCGATGGGGTGGGTTTGGAAAGGGGGGGGGTGCACAGGGCATAGTGGTTTTATAGTAACCCTTTTCCAGGGCATTTTGGTTTATAGTGCCCTTTTTTTGGGGGAAAAAGTGAGTACCCCACTCCGCCTCAAACAAACATCTTCCACTTTCCCCCCTTTCTTCCACCGCCCACCCCAAAGGGCCCGGGGAAACCCCCCCTCCTCCCCCCCCCCACCATAAACCCCATGCGGTAGGTTTTTATGCCCATTTTCCCTTCAGCCTGGGTTCCAAATTTGGGGGTTTTGGCAGATGATGGAAAAACCAGCCAGCCACAAAGCCAGGGGAAAAAATGAACCCCAAAAATAAAGAAAAAGGCAAAAGTCCCGGGTGTTGGGGAGTTTTGAGCACGCAAAGGGGATTTCCCAAATTTTGTTCACACAAAGGGGGTGCGGGGGGTCACATATGCACCCAGCAAGAGTAGCCCCCCAGCCCCCCACAGGCCAAAAAAACAAATTTAAATGGCAACCTCGTCACTTACGAAAACCTTTTTGTTGGCAAATTTAAATCCCTTTCTAGCATACACTATCCCACATCCCCCAAAAAGGGGGGGGGCCCCCATAACAGAAGGGAAATACACAGACCCTTTTAAGCAGGTGAATTTGAGGTTCCACCCCCTTTAAAGCAAACCCCTCCAACAAAGGGGCAACCTACTCTTTTTTTTGGCAATGTCTGTCTTGAAATTCCTGAAAGAAGGGGGCCCAAAAAACTTTCCCCCGTTTAGTTATCAAGGCAGTGGCCCCCCAACTACCCAAGAACCCGGGTAAATTTTGGTCTCTGCCCCATCATCACAAGAAACAAAAAAGGTTTGAACCCAAAAAAACAGGAAAATCGCGCACAGGTTTGCAAAAAAAAAACAAAGAAGGTAACACGTGGGAGCCCTAAGAATAATTTCAAGTGACGAAATTGTAGCCCCCAAGGTGAGACCGAACCCAAACACTAAGACACCCAAACATCCCCAAACCCGGGACACCCTTGCCCTCAACGAAAACCCCAAAGGAAAAACCCCACAAATGAAAAATTAATTTTTTGCCAGAATCAGAAAATCTATAAAGGGGATGTGGCATTTCCCGCAGGAATCGGGGGGGTTACACTGGAATTCCCACCTCACACCTCAAAGAGATGGAAAAACCAAATACCTTTGGTGAATCTGCATCAATTCTTTTTCACCAACCCTTAAAAACTTTCGCAAAAAATTTTCCCAGAAGAAAATTTAAAACCCTTTTTTTTTTAGCCTCACATGTGCTTTAAAAAGAGGGATGGGGGAAACAGACCCCTTGGGGGTTGGAAAAACACCCCTTTGCCAAACTCATTTCCAAAGCAGCGTAAGAAAAAATTCGCCCAAAAAGCTGCCCCTTTTCTCCCCCGACCATATGGGCTTTGGGGGCTCTCAAGGCCCGGAAAACCCCAGCTCATGCTTTCAAGGGCCTACCTCAGGGACCCACCCGAAGACAAGGGCCCTAGTCAAACCCTTTATTTTAGAAATTTCCTTTAATATGGTTTAAGAGAGATTCTGTTTTGCCAGCTGTTCGGGATCGGTTCCCCCTTTTTTTTTCCCTTCATTTCAGGGGGTACGCAAACCCCCAATTCTTTTTTTGGAGAAAAATTTTAAAATTTAATATCAAGGGTGTTTTACCGGGTTACCCGCTCGGTCCACTTCTCTTCTGCTTGGCATATGAGAACTAACTTCCACCCGGCCCCAAATGAGCACAAAAACGGATCTGGATGAAACACTTGGCAGGTTAAATGAAGAGTCCCTGGGGGGGACCTACTACTGGGGAAAAACACAGGAAAAAGACTTGGGGACTTTATCCTCAATCCCCCCAAGTGTGAAAACCCTCACGGAACCATGAAATAATTTAGTGCGTGCGTGAAACCTCCCCCGAAGTCTCACCACCACCCCCTTTCCCCCATACCCCTCTTGGGGGCACCCGGGGTTTTCCCCGGCCCATCCCCACACGGGGCCTCAGGGACAAAATTTAATGACCCGTGAAAAATGGAGGAAAAATAAGCGAAACAAGATACCCATGTGCACTGTATCTCCTCACAAAAAGGGCTTTCTATGGGGGAAGACTCACTTTCCCGGGGGTGTGCAAACCCCCTTTTGACAACCCCCGGGACTCGAATTTAATAAGATGCAAAACCGAGATCAACTTTAAAGGAAAGGACTGAAAATGTCAGAGTATCAGCAATGGGGTCAGGGGAACCCCCCCAGTGCAACGGGGGGTATAAAGGGGGCGCAAGCAATTCCCCCCTGGGCCCCCTCCGACCCCCAGGATTTTTGGGAAAGGTTTTTTCTCATTTGCCCCAGCCGCCCCCCTCCTTCACCGAACATAGGTGTATTTGCGGCAAAGGGGGACAGCTGATCAATTCGGATTCATGGTCCGCGTGTCACACAAGGGAGAAGGGAAGTATGCCAGACATGAGGAGGTTTAATGGGCATCATAAAAAGAAAAAACCCGCCCAGCCCGTTGCCCCCGGGTCAAAGGGGGAAACCCCCCCGAAAAGGGTCTGATGGAAGTCAAAAAAACGTCCTGATTGGGGCCAATAAGCTACATTTGGGAAAGGGTGGAAAGCAGATTGCCTGGGACCCACAAAATGTGCCGCCACATTGGCAGGGAACCCCCCACTTTCCCTACTCCGTAGTGGAAGGGGGGGGAGCTGCCAGCCACGGGGGAACCCCGAAGAACCCCAAAATATGAAAACCCCTTTCCCCCCTTTCTATAACTTCATTCGAAAAGGGTCGGGGGGACCCTTGGAGCATGGGGGGAAGTGTTTCTTAAAGTTTTCCCCAAAGAGGGGTGAAAAGCTCTTTATAGAAAACCAAGGGGCCCCCCAAAGGGGGGACCAGCTTCCTTTTCAGAGACTCAGTTTGCGATCCGAAGAGGAAATGCCTGCAGCATTCGGGCACAAAGGCCCCTGCCCCGGGGGGGCTGGACGAAAATATTTTGAATGTAGTTCTGAGTCACCTATTTGTTTTACTTTCTATTTTACTTTTGTGAATGTTTGGGCCAATGTATTTTTTCTTTAAAAAAAACATACTTGAAATATAGGGGTGGTAGAGAAGAAAAAAAATATACATATATTTATATATATATATATATATATATATATTATATATATATATATATAATATATATTATATATAAATATATATAATATATATATATATATATATATATATATATATTATATATTATATATATATATATATATATATATATATATATATATATATATAAATATATATATATATATATATATATATATATATATATATATATATATAATCATATATATATATATATATGCATATATATTATAAAAAAATCTACTTAGAATAATGATAATAATAGTAATAATAATCATTATAATAACTGAATAATAATTATAATGGTAATAATAATTAATAATAATAATAAATATAATAATTCATAATATACTAATAATAAGAACCTTAGTACAATAATAAAAGATTATTGGAGTCATTTCTTACCTGTCCTAAAAGTTAACTCAGAAATTATCGCCCTAAACTTTCTCTCTGTGAGCCCTTAATCAGGACCTCCAGACGCCGGCCTTTAATTGCCCCAATCAAAAAATGGAAACCAGGGACAAAAACGGGGAAAGTTGCGTTGTTTGGGGGAAAAATTAATATTTTGGGGATTTTTTTTCTTTTATTAGTGGTTGAGATTTTTGGTTCACAATGGAAAGGGAACGGGTTTCGATTCCCGGGCAGGAGGGGATGTGTACCTGCCTTCATTTTCTGATCCTGCTGACAGTGTCACCTCCTTACAACTGCTGACCGTGTCACATACAACTGCTGACCGTGTCACATACAACTGCTGACCGTGTCACATACAACTGCTGACCGTGTCACATACAACTGCTGACCGTGTCACATACAACTGCTGACCGTGTCAGAGTTCAAGTCCTGACTGTCAGCTTCCAAATGACTCAATTAGGGATCCCAAACAATTCTTAGAACCTGTGAATCTTACAGAATTATACGGAAAGCAGAGGAACAAGAATTGAGAGGAAGAAATAAGAAACGACCAACAGAAGAAACGAAAGATAAACAACTATATCTCTTTGTGTAGTATACAAAGAGTAGTTTACGTATTACGTACACGTACGTATGCGTACGTATACGTACATTTCTGGCAGAAATGTACGTACATGTTCACATTATGTACAAAATATGATGTCTACAATACTACCTAAACTTCGGTGTTTAAAAAAGGTATAAATTGAGATATACGTGATACAGTAATTTGGTTGTATACAATACACGAATTGATGTGTCCATAATACCTAAAATGGAATATACAAAATGCCGTTATTGGAGTTTCCACAGAACCCTAATTGTGGTGTGCACAATATCTGAACTCTATCAGTCAGACCAGTGGACACTGGGACTGCTTTTGTCTTTAACAAATTCGGTCGACTTGTTTTGATAGGGGAACTTTTTTCATAAATACGAATGTAATAATAAAACACACACACACACACACACACGCGCACACACACACACACACACACACACCACAACACACACACAAACACACACACACACACACACACACACACACACACAACACACACACACACACACCAAGTTGGACACAGCAACAAGGAGACACAGCACAAGGGGACACAGCAACAAGGGACACAGCAACAAGGGACACAGCAACAAAGGGACACAACAACAAGGGGACACAGCAACAAGGGATACAGCAACATGGGGACACAGCATCAGGGGGACACAGCAATAAGGGAACACAGCAGCAAGGGGACACAGCAACAAAGGAACACAGCAACAAGGGGACACAGCAACAAGGGGACACAGCAACAAGGGGACACAGCAACAAGGGGACACAGCAACAAAGGGTCACAGCAACAAGGAGATACAGCAACAAGGGGACACAACAACAAGGGTTTCACAGCAACAAGGGGACACAGCAACAAAGGGACACAACAACAAGGGACACAGCAACAAGAGGATACAGCAACATGGGGACACAGCATCAGGGGGACACAGCAATAAGGGAACACAGCAGCAAGGGACACAGCAACAAAGGAAACACAGCACAAGGGGACACAGCAACAAGGGGACACAGCAACTAAGGGAACACAGCAACAAGGGACACAACAACAACGGAACACAGCAGCAAGGAGACACAGCAACAAGGGACACAGCAACAAGGGACACAACAGCAAAGGGACACATAAACAAGGGTACACAGCAACAAGGGAACACAGCAACAAGGGGATACAGCAACAAGGGGACACAGAAACAAGGGGACACAGCACAAGGGGACACAACAACAAGGGAACACAGCAACAAGGGACAAAGCAACAAGGGGACACAGCAACAACGGAACACAGCAGCAAGAAGACACAGCAACAAGGGGACACAGCAACAAGGGGACACAGCAGCAAAGGGACACAGCAACAAGGGGACACAGCAACAAGGGGATACAGCAACAAGGGGACACAGCAACAAGGGACACATCAACAAGGGGACACAGCAACAAGGGGACACAACAACAAGGGGACAAAGCAACAAGGGGACACAGCAACAAGGGGACACAGCAACAAGGGGACACAGCAACAAAGGGTCACAACTAGAAGTTGAAAACTCAGATGAGTCACAGGGATGTTAGGAAGTGTTTCTTCAGTTAAAGTATTCATGAAGTGGAACAATCTGGAGAGTGATGCAGTGGAGGCAGGATCCATACATAGCTTTAAGAAGAGGTATGATAAAACTCATGAAGCAGAGAGAGAGTGGACCTAGTAGCGACCAGTGAAGAGACGGGGCCAGGAGCTATGACTCGAACCTGCAACAACAAATAAGTGAGTATATATAAGCACACACACACTCTGAAGACTCAGAAAGGGAGTCACATAATCTCAACATTCAATATACTCAAGCATATTGACAATGTAAACTAAGACAGTCTGGTCTACAAGGAAGAGTCCACAGCCAGAGGACAAATAATCTCACAAACAACGACACATGAAGATAAATAAAGACAGATTTCTAAACAATAGAAGTCATGACGCACTGACATCAACTGGAGTAGTAAAGAGTGGATGAAAACCTAACTGATTATATCAATATAATAGAGTTGCAATGGATGGCAATAATTGATGGTTGATAGGTGGGGCCAGTAGTTCGACCCATCACAAGCACAGACGGGTGAGTACAGACAGAGTAAAATACACTTGGATAAGTGAAAGGAATGTTGCTGCAGAGCTGAACAAGTAAACAATTGCATAACTGAATAAACGGGGAGATGGAATAGGGGAAAGGGATAGAGAGAAACACAGGAGAAGAAATTGAGAATACCTGAAGAATGTTTAGCCACTAAAGGAGGGTAAGAGGGAAAGGAACAAAGAGCAAGTGAGAACTATTGCGAAATGTGAACGAGGGAATGGAAGGATACACACAGAAGAACGCACACAGGTAGGAGAGAGAAAACTTAAAAAAACTCACGCAATGACAGGAATAAGGAATAAACGATGCGAGACGATGCGAGACGATGCGAGACGATGCGAGACGATGCGAGACGATGCGAGACGATGCGAGACGATGCGAGACGACCGTGCACCGAAACAATTAAAGTCCAGATGAACGACACCACGAACAAGACTGAAGCTGAACTAAGGGAGACCAAATTTAAAACTGGAGATCGTGTAAATCAGACTAATGAAGAGTGACGTGTGTGAGACAAGGGACCAACCTGTCTTAGATAACATGTGTCACACACTGTTATACTGATAACATGTGTCACACACTGTTATACTGATAACATGTGTCACACACTGTTATACTGATAACATGTGTCACACACTGTTATACTGATAACATGTGTCACACACTGTTATACTGATAATCATTAGCAATACTGCTGTGTATAATTGCAACTATAAAGGCTAGAAAAAAGTATTGGTAAAAATATAATTATATTTAATAAAAGTCTAGCAGTGGTAATAACGTGATGAAGATACAACTGGAGAGAAATTAATAAAGCATGTATAAGAGGAGGTAATAATTACTGTGACTGATGTGTCAGCATAAATGAACACACATACACAGACAGACAGGCGCACACACACACACACACACACGCACACACACACACACACACGCACACATACACACACACACACACACACACAGACACAATCCAGTCTGAGAGACATAAGGTGATAATTGCAGTAATGTACAACCCACCACAGAACTGCAGGAGGCCAAGAGAAGAATACGATGAGAGCAACAAGCAATGATCGACACACTAGCCGAGGTGGCCAGGAGAGCACACATGGGGGGAGCAAAGTTACTAGTTATGGGTGATTTCAATCACAAGGAGATTGACTGGGAAAACCTGGAGCCCCATGGGGGTCCCGAAACATGGAGAGCCAAGATGATGGATGTGGTACTGGAGAACCTCATGCATCAACATGTTAGAGACACTACCAGAGAGAGAGGAGAGGATGAACCAGCAAGGTTGGACCTTGTATTCACCATGAGTAGTTCGGACATCGAGGGTATCATGTATGAAAGGCCCCTGGGAGCTAGTGATCATGTGGTTCTGTGATTCGACTACATAGTTGAGCTCCAAGTGGAGAGAGTAGCAGGAATAGGCTGGGAAAAACCAAACTAAAAAAAGGGGAACTACTCAGGCATGAGGAACTTCCTTCAAGACATTCAGTGGGAGAGGGAACTGACAGGAAAACCAGTACAAGAAATGATGGACTATATAGCAACAAAATGCAAGGAGGCAGAGGAGAGGTTTGTTCCCAAGGGAAACAGAAATAATGGGAAGAACAAAAACGAGTCCTTGGTTCACCCAAAGGTTTAGGGAGGCAAAAACTAGGTGTACTAGAGAATGGAAAAGGTACAGAAGACAGAGAACTCAGGAAAATAAAGAAATCAGCCGAAGAGCCAGAAACGAATATGCACAGATAAGAAGGGAGGCTCAGAGACAATATGAAAATGACATAGCATCAAAAGTAAAGACTGACCCGAAGCTGTTGTACAGCCACATCAGGAGGAAAACAACAGTCAAGGACCAGGTAATCAGACTGAGGAAGGGTGATGGGGAATTCACAAGAAACGACCGAGAGGTATGTCAGGAGCTCAACACAAGATTTAAAGAGGTATTTACAGTGGAAACCAGTAGGACTCCAAGAAAACAGAACAGGGGGGCACACCAGCAAGTGCTGGATGAGGTACATATAACCAAGGAGGAGGTGAAGAAGCTGCTATGCGAACTTGACACCTCAAAGGCGGTGGGACCAGCCCAACACTCTCCATGGGTCCTTAAAGAGGGAGCAGAGTATTTTTGTGGCCATTAACAAAGATCTTCAACACATCATTTGAAACTGGGCAACTCCCCTGGGGTATGGAAAATGGCAAATGTAGTCCAAATTTTTTAAAAAGGGAGACAGACATGAGGCACTAAACTACAGACCTTTTTCTAACGTGTATAGTATGCAAGGCCCATGGAGAAGATCATCAGGAGCAGAGTGGTGGGGCACCTGGAAAGAAACAAGTGTAAAATTGACAACCAGAAACGGTTTCAGGGAAGGAAAATCCTGTGCCCACAAACCTACTAGAGTTTTATGACAAGGTGACAGAAGTAAGACAAGAGAGAGAGGGGTGGATCGAACTGCGTATTTTTTGGACTGCAAAAAGGGCCTTGGGACCACAGTTCCTCACAAAGGTTACTGCAAAAGCTAGAGGACCAGGCACACAAATAACAGGAAAGGCACTGCAATGATCAGAGAATATCTGACAGGGAGGCAACAACGAGTCATGGACGCGACGAGGTGTCAGAGTGGGCGCCTGTGACAAGCGGGGTTCCACAGGGGTCATCCCTAGGACCTGTGCTGTTCTTGGTATACGTGAACGACATAACGGAAGGGATAGACCAGAAGTGTCCTTGTTTTGCAGATGATGTGAAGTTAATAGAAGATCAAATCGGACGAGGATCAGGCAGGCTAACAAAGAGACCTGGACAGGCTACAAGCCTGGTCCAGCAACTGGCTCCTTGAATTTAACCCTGCCAAATGCAAAGGTCATGAAGTTTGGGGGAAAGGCAAAAAGACCGCAGACACATATAGTTTAGATGGCCAAAGACTGCAAACCTAAACTCAAGGAAAAAGATTTGGGGGTGAGAAATAACACCGAGCATATCTCCTGAGCGCACATCAATCAGATTAACTGCTCAGAAAACGGGCGCCTGACAACCTACGGATAGCTTCCGATACCTAGTAAGGATTCGTTTAAAACTCTGTATACCATCTACGTCAGGCCCATACTGGATATGCAGCACCAGTTTGGAATCCACACCTAGTCAAGCACGTCAAGAAATTAGAGAAAGTGCAAAGGTTTGCAACAAGACTATCCCAGAGCTACGGGGATTGTCCTATGAAGAAAGGTTGAGGGAAATCGGCCTGACGACACTGAGGCCAGGAGGGTCGGGGGAGACATGATAACGACATATAAAAAAATGCGCGGAATAGACGAGGGGGGACAAAGAGGGATGTTCCAGAGATGGGACACAGACACAAGAGGTCACAATTGGAAGTTGAAGACTCAGATGAATCAAAGGGATGTTAGGAAGTATTTCTTCAGTCATAGAGTAGTCAGGCCGTGAATAGCCTAGAAAGTGATGGGGGGAGCGGGAACCATACATAGTTTTTAAGGCGAGGTATGATAGAGCTCATGGGGCGAGAGAGAGGACCAGTAGCAATCAGCGAAGAGGCGGGGCCGGGAGCTGTGACTCGACCCCTGCAACCACAAATAGGTGAGTACAAATAGGTGATCACACACACACACACACACACACACACACACACACACACACACACACCCCCGGCACCAGTTTGGAACCCACACCTACCAAGCATGTAAAGAAACTAGAGAAAGTGTAAAGGTTTGCAACAAGACTACCCCAGAGCTAAGGGGTATATCCTACGAGGAGAGGTTAAGGAAAATCACCTGACGACACTGGGGGACAGGAGAGATAGGGGGGACATGATAACGACATACAAAATGCTGAAAGGAATTGACAAGGTGGATAGAGACAGAATGTTAAAGAGAGGGAACACAGCAACAAGGGGACGCAGTTGGAAGTTGAAGACACAGATGAATCACGGGGAAATGTTAGGAATATTTTCTTCAGCCACAGAGTAGTAGGAAGCGGAATAGTTTGGGAAGATATGTAGTGGGCGGGATCCATAACATAGTTTTAAAGCAGAGTATGATAAGCTCATAGAGCGGGGAGAGTGACCCAATAGCGGCCAGTGAAGAGGCGGGGCCAGGAGCTATGACCGACCCCTCAACCAAAAACTAGGTGAGGTGAATGCAAAACATACAAACACACACATACACAGAGTTAATTACCTGCATTATACTAGTAACAACAACAATTTTATGACCCCCCCCCCCAGGGTGGAGAGAAGCACAGGGGAAAGGGAGGGAAAGGGCAGAGAAAGGTAGGGGAATAGCAGAGGGAAAGGGAGGGAAGACAGGGGAAGGGAGAGTAAGGCAAAGAAGGCAGGGAACGGAAAGAAGGGAAAAGGAAAGGCAGGGAAAAGGGTAGGGAAGGGAGGGAGGCAGAGTAAGGCAGAAGAAGGCAGGGGAAGGCAGGAAAGGCAGGGAAAGGTATGGGAAGGCAGGATAGGGAGGGAAACGTAGGGAGGGGGAAAGGGAGGGAAGGCAGGGAAGGGGGACAATTATAGTCCCGGCAATAAGCATCTTCTCTCTCCCTCTCACTCGAGGTCTTCTTGCAGAGGTCAAGTCTTAACTCCCATCCCCCCTTAAGAAGCTGTAACTTGAGGTTTCTTTCTCCTGGCCTCGATCGCCCTACCATAACTATTCCTAAAGCTGCGTAGAGAACTGTTCTATTCAGTTCTTCATGAAGAATATTACGCTTTACAACTACTTTGAGGTGTTCCTCAGATATTCTTCTACAGTACTACTACTACTACTATCACTATTAATACTACTGCTATTACTACTACTACTGCTACTACAGCACTTCTGTTACTATCACTATAACAGATCGCTATTATTATTAGTACTATTTATGCTATTATTCCAACAATCTCTTGCGCTGTTTCAATTGTAACTCTTAGGATCGTCATTATAGCTAGTGACGCTGCTCTTACCTTAATAATATACCTACTATTGTAACTCGCAGCAGGTGTCTGGACTAATGGAGCAGTCAGCTGTAAGTGGACTTTATCTCCAGCTGAGCACTCAATAATGTCAATATTTGGCTCACCAGGTGTGTGTGTGCGTGCACGTGTGTGTGTGTGTGTGTGTGTGTGTGTGGGGTGTGTTTTGTGTGTGTGTGTGGTGTGTGTGTGTGTGTGTGTGTGTGTGTGGTGTGTGTGTGTGAGTGTGTGTGTGTGTTGTGTGTGGTGCACGTTGTGTGTGTGTGTGTTTTGTTGTGTGTGTGTTGTGTGGTGTGTGGTGTGTATGTGTGTGTTTGGGAGTGGGTGTATGTTGTGTGTGTGTGTTGTGTGGTGTGTGCCCTGTGTAGGTGGGTGTGTGTAGTGTGTTTTGAATGTGGTGTGTGTGGTGGTGTGTGTGTGTAGTGTTTTTTTTGGGGGGGGGGGTGTGCGTGCACGTGTGTGTGTGTGTGTGTGTGTGTGTGTGTGTGTGTACTCACCTACTCACCTAGTTGGGGTTGCAGGGGTCGAGTCAAAGCTCCTGGCCCCGCCTCCCTCACTGGTCGCCACTAGGTCACTCTCCCTGAACAATGAGCTTTAAACGTAAACCATCGTAGCTTAAAGCTATATATGGATCCGCCTCCACTACAATCTCTTCCCCAAAATATTTCCCCTTCCTGACTACTCTGTGGCTGAAGAAATACTTCCTAACATCCCTGTGATTCATCTGTGTCTCACTTCCAACTGTGTCCCCCTTCTTGCTGTGTCCAGTCTCTGGAACATCCTTCTTTGTCCGCCTTGTCAATTTCCCCTCAGTATTTTGTAAGTCGTTATCATGCCCCCCTATCTCTCCTGTCCTCCAGTGTCGTCAGTTGATTTCCCTTAACCTCTCTTCGTAGGACATACCCCTTAGCCTGGGACTAGTCTTGTGGCAAACCTTTCACTTTCTCTAATTTATTTACATGCTTGGCTAGGTGTGGGTTTTCCCAAAATGTGCCGCAAACTCCCCAAAATGGGCCTAACGACACGGTGTACAGGGTCCTGAACGACTCCTTTTAAGATGTCGGAATGCTGTTTTTGAGGGTTTTCAAGGCGCCCATATGCTGCAGCAGTTATTTGGTTGATGAGCGCTTCAGGAGATGTGCCTGGTGTTATACTCACCTCAAGATCTTTTTCCTTTAGTGAGGGCTGTAGTCTCTGGCCCCCTAGACTGTACTCCGTCTGCGGTCTTATTTGCCCTTCCCCAATCTTCATGACTTTGTTTCTTGGGGGGATTGAAAATCCAGGAGCCATTTGCTGGGCCAGGTCTGCAGCTTGTCCAGACCCTTTGTAGTTCTGCCTGGTCTTCGATCGAATAAATTCTTCTCATCAACTTCACTCATCTGCAAACAGTGACACCTCAGAGTTTAATTCCTTCTGTCATATCGTTTACAAATACCAGAAACAGCACTGGTCCTAGGACTGACCCCTGTGGGACCCCGCTGGTCACAGTGCCCACTCTGACACCTCGCCACGTACCATTACTCGCTGCTGTCTTCCTGACAAATATTCCTTGATCCACTGTAGTGCCTTTCCCCCTGTTATCCCTGCGGGCCCCCCTTGTTTTTGTGGGTACGTTCAAACGCCTTCTTGCGTCCAAGAAAATGCAACCCACCCTCCCCTCTCTCTCTGGTCTTACTGCTGTTACCTTTGTCATAAAACTCCATAGGTTTGTGACACAAATTTCCCGCCCTGAAACCATTTTGGGGTGATTTTGATGAATCTCCTTTTCTATTTCCCACCACTCTTTCCTAAAATCTTTCCATGATTTTTTGATACTATACATGTCAGTGACACTAGTCGTAGTTTAGTGCTCATGTCTGTCTCCTTTTTTTTAAAATTTGGGGGACTACATTTCTGTTTTCCCATCCTAGGCAATCCCCCCTTTTCGATAGTGTATTGAATATTGTTGTAAGGGAAAAACATAGCGCCTTGCCCCCCTTCTCAGGCCCCAGGGAGAATGTTAACGGGCCCCCTTTCCCTTGGGGAAACTGTCACTCAGAAGCCTTTCATTCTTCCTGGGTTGTGTTACCGTGTCCAAAAACTTGAGTGTCACACCTCCCCGCCCCTTTGGGAGCCCCTTTCTGTCTTCTGTGAACACTTCTTTGAATCTCTTTTTGATTTTCCCACATACTTCACGGATTTCTTGTTCCCTTTCCCCCTTCCCTTTCCCTTTAGCCTGATTACCGGTCCTTGATGTTGTTTTCCCCTGATGTGGCTGATAACGCTTGGGGTCAGATTTGGCTTTGTGCTATGTCGTTTTCATATTGTCGTGGGCCCCCTTCTTATCTGTGCAACGTTTCTGCCTACGACTGCCTTCCTTTTTCCCCCGGGTCCTTTGCCTTTATATTTTTCCATTCCCCTGCACACTTGGTTTTTGCCTCCTTGCATTTTTGGGGTCCCAGGGCCAATGGCTTTTTTCATTATTCCTTTTTCCCCTTGGGTACAAACCTCTTTTTATTTCCTTCACATTGTTGCAATATTCCATCTCTCATTAACTGGCTTCCCTCCGTTCTGCCCCATGAACCCTTTGGGAATTTCCCATTTCCGTTAGCCCCCTTTTCTTGATTTTGTTTTCTTTTGTCCTGGCCTTCCTGCTTTCCTCTCCATTTTAGCCTACTGTTATTCGAAGCTAAAAACCACATATCGCTGGCCCCAAAGGGGTCTTTCATAGTGATGTCCTCAATATCTGCACTGCTCAAGGTAAAATACTAAGTCCATCTTGCGGGGCTCATCCTCCCCCTCTCTCTCTTGAGTGTCCCTTACGTGTTGGGACAGAAGTTTTCCAGCCACCCCATCATCTTAGCCCTCCGTATTTTGGGCCCCCTGGGCTCCAATTTCCCCCGCGTTTCCCCTTGTGGTTAAAGTCGCCCAACAGGATTTGCCCGCATTATGAGCTCTTTTGGCCATCACCCGTGTGTCAACCACGCTCTATTGCTCTCGCATACTCATGCTCGGGTCTCCTGTTGTTCGTGGGGGTTTTATAATCACTGCATTCCCACCGGGGCCCTCCGATGAAGCGTTCCCCTATGAAAACACTTTTTTTTCCCCGCGTCTCCTCTCTCCAGCTCACAAAATTCCATCGTGTTTGACAGCAGTACCCCTCCCCCCCCCTTTTCCTTTCTGTTTTTTTCCCTCGGGATCGGTACCCGTTGGAAAGAGGGCATCTGTTTCATACCTGTAAGCTCGGTTCTGTGATCCTCTATGTCCGGGAGCTCTTCACCTTTCGTGCCACTCCCTCCCACTTTTTTGTTATTCCAACAGCGTTTTTTGTACCAAACCTTAATTTCCTTTCCAATACTGGGGTTTTGGGGGGGCCGTGGGGGTGGAGACCGGTAGCAACTGGGGGATTCTATGATTGGGGGGGGGTCAAAAGCGTGGTATGGATTGTAGTTTGGTTGGGTGGGTGATGGGTTTGGGGGGTTCGGGGATTTTTTGTGTGGGCTTGCCCTTGCTTCTCTTTCTGTTTGCGACCTTGCGGTTCCATCCTTTTTTTCCTTTTAAATTCCTTTCGCTTTTTTTCCTCTCCCCAGCTGCGTCCTCTGTTTTCTTCTCTTTAGGAAAACCTTTTTGTACTCTTCCGGTTTTTCAAGCTTGGTTTCCTTGGAGGACCCTTTTCCTCACTGTTTCTTCCTGAGAATCAGTTGATGGGTTTTTTTTTTCCCCTTTTAGTCCCCCCCCTATTCTCTAAAAAATTTACAATCTCGTCCTGTCTTCTCCCCCTTTTTCCCCTATGTTTCCAATCTCCTTTCTTTTTTCCTGCCGTTTTCATGGTGTCTTTTCCTCTCTCTCCCGAACCCCAGGGATAAACACTGATTTTGCCCTTTCCCCTCCATTGCCTCTCCCCTGTGACTCTGGTTTCCCGTTTTTATTGGCCATTTTCCCTTGATTTTTCCATTTGGTCTTGGTTCATGGTTGTGCCTCAGCTTTTGACTTATCTCCCCTCTATCTGCCCCAGCTGCCTTCCCCTTTTTACTTTTGCAGGCTGTATGACCTTCATAATTATATCTCCTTTCCCCCTGTTTTATCCCCTCCAGCTTCTTCTTGTCTTCTCTTGTCATGCCCCCAGACTTTCTTAGCCTGTTTACCCCAAACCTAGGACCCTTACTCTGTCTCGCAGTTTTTGACTTGTGCCTCCCCTTTCTTTTCTCCTTCTCCAACCTCTTTTCCCATTTGCAAAGAGCTCTTTTTCCATTTTTTCAGAAAGCTCTCCTTTTCTCTCCCATTCTTGCCCCATCCTTCCCACTGCTCCCCCCCTCCATTCCCCCTACCCAAAACCATGTCATCTGACCCGATTCCTAGGTCCCAACCCCTTTTTTTTTTTTTTTTTTTTGTAAAAGGAGAGAGAGAAAGAGAGAGGAAGAGAGGGGGAAGAAGAGAGAAAGAGAGAGAGAGAGGAAAAGAGAGAGAGGAAGGGGAAAAGAGAGAGAGGAGAGAGAGAGAGAGAGAGAAAGAAAGAGAGCGGAAGGGGGGAAGGTAGAAGGAGAAGGGGGAGATGAAAAGGAAAAGGGGGGGGAGAGTGAGAGAAAAAAGAGGGGAAAAGGGAAAGATAGGGGAAAGAGGGGAGAGAAGGGAAAAGAAGAGAGAGAGTAGGGGGAGAGAAAGAGAAGAGAGAGAGAGAGAGAGAGAGAGAGAGGAAGAGAGGAGAGGAGAAGACGACAGACAGAGAGAGACAGAGAGAGAGTGAGAGAAAGGAGAGAGAGAAGAGAGAGGAGAGAGAAGAGAGAGAAGAGAGAGGAGAGAGAAGAGAAGAGAGAGGAGAGGGAAAGAGAGGAAGAGAGAGGAAAGAGGGAAAAGGGAAGAAGAGAGGGAAAAGAGAAAAAGAGGAAGAAGGGAAAAAAGAGAGGAAGAGAGAAGAAAAGAGAGAGAGAAAAAAAAAGAGAGGAAAGAGAGAGAAGGGAGAGAGGGAGAGGAAAAAAGAAGAGAGGAAGGAGAAATGCTAAAGAGATAGGAAAAGACAGAAAGATAAGGAGAGAAAGAGAGAGAAGAGAAAGAGGAAGAAGGGAAAAAAGACAAAGAGAGGGAAGGAGGAAGAGAGGAAAAGGACAAAAAGAGGGAGAGAAGGGGGTTAGAGGTCAATTACATAAAGATGTGAAATCCGTATAGTGGATGTGTAGTTATGTGTGTGTGTGTGGTGTGTTTTTGGTGTGTGGTGTGTGTTGTGTGTTAGTATTGGTGTGTGTGACAAAGCTATTAAGTGCCTAACAGGGATCCGTTCTCCCTGTTGCGTGTTGTGTGTTGTATGGGGGTGCGTTTATGTAAGCAGTCCTTTTTTTCCCCGAGTAATAATAGTTTTTGCTAGTACCCCAACTCTTGGGTTTCCCCCTTTCTTCTTGTGCCAAAATTACGTTCAATTCTGTTGCTAGGCTTCGCAGGCTACCCCTCATACTAGGATCTAACATTAACTGCTTAAATCTCCCAAACCTCAAAAAATTTTTTTTAAATGCCATAAATGCTGCTTATCTAATTCTGTAGCTCGAGGGAGGACCCCCAAAAACCAGCAGAGACGGTGCTGAAACCCCTGCAAATCCAAAAAAGGTGAATATACTTTAGGCTGGCAGTGGATAATGTTTTCGTCCCCGGGGGCCCAGTATGAAAATGCTTATACTTCTCGCTAATTTTTCCACAACTTCCTGTAGGCACTGTGGGCTCTACTCATTTAATTTTTTTCCCCACTGTATTACTGGCACATCTATACAATCTCTTATTCCCTTGGGTTTTTGTCGCACTTTTTCAAAATACCCCCCGCGTTTTACGCAAAAACATTAGGCCTGACACAAACCCTTACACCCTTCAACGGGGCCCCCCAAAAAAACTTAGTCACTATTTTCCCTTTGTTTTCTTTTCTGGATCACTTTTTTTTCCTTTTTCGGGGTTAAATTTATTATAGCACTCTTTGCGTGCACACGCCTATATCCCACACCATCCTTATGGCACAGTCAGAAATTACCCCCAAAACACGAGCTCAAACAGCGTGACTGCTATA
>NC_069405.1:21468731-21477646 GCF_026875155.1 Cherax quadricarinatus | reverse complement strand
ACACACACACACACACACACACACACACACACACACACACACACACACACACACACACACACACACACACACACACACACACACACACACACACACACACACACACACACACACACACGTACGTAAGGCCTATACTGGAATATGCAGCGCCAGTATGGAACCCTCACTTAGTCAAACACGTCACGGAATTGGAGAAAGTGCAAAAATTTGCAACACGATTAGTCCCGGAACTGAGGGGTATGTCTTATGAGGAGAGGTTAAGGGAACTCAACCTGATGACACTAGAGGATAGGAGGGATAGAGAGGACATGATAACAACGTATAAAATACTAAGAGGCATTGACAAGGTGGACAAGGATCGAATGTTTCAGAGATGGGATACAGAAACAAGGGGACACAATTGGAAACTGAAAACCCAGATGAGTCATAGGGATGTTAGGAAGTATTTCTTTAGTCTTAGAGTTGTCAGGAACTGAAATAATCTGGAGAGTGAAGTAGTGGAAGCAAGTTCCATAAACACCTTTAATAAATAAGAGGTATGACAAATATCATGGAGCAGGGAGAGAGTGAATTAGTATCGACCAGTGAAGAGGCGGGGCTAGGAGCTATGACTCGACCCTTGCAACCACATATAGGTGAGTACACACACACACACACACACACACACACACACACACACACACACACACACCTAGTTGCGTTCAATGAAGAGGCGGGGCCAGGAACTGAGTCTCGAGCCCTACAACTTCAATTAGGTGAGTACACACACACACACATGAGTTTCAAAGAAGTGTTCACAGAGGAGACAGAAGGGACTCCAGAAGGACGGAGAGGTGGGGCACACCACTAAGTGTTGGACACAATACATACAACCGAGGAAAAAGTGAAGAGGGTTCTGATTGAGCTAGATACCTCAAAAGCGATGGGGTCAGATAACATCTCTCCATGGGTCACGAGAGAGGGAGCACACGCGCTAACAACAATATTCAACACATCTATCGAAACAGGGAGATTGACTGAGGTATGGAAGACAGCAAATGTAGTCCCAATTTTTAAAAAAGGAGACAGACAAGAAGCACTAAACTATAGACCAGTGTCACTGACATGTATAGTATGCAAAGTCATGGAGAAGATTATCAGGAGAAGAATTGTGGAACACCAACATGGTTTCAGGGACGGGAAATCTTGTGTCACAAACCTACTGGAGTTCTATGACAGGGTGACAGCAGTAAGACAAGAGAGAGAGGGGGTGGGTAGATTGCATTTTCTTGGACTGTAAGAAGACGTTTGACACAGTTCCATACAGGAGATTAGTGCAAAAACTGGAGGACCAAGCAGGGATAACAGGGAAGGCACTACAATGGTTCAGGGAATACTTTTCAGGAAGACAGCAGCGAGTCATGGTACGTGGCGAGGTGTTAGAGTGGGCACCTGTGACCAGCGGGGTCCCACAGGGGTCAGTCCTAGGACCAGTGCTGTTTCTGGTATTTGTGAACTACGTGACCGAAGGAATAGACTCCGAAGTGTCCCTGTTAGCAGATGATGGGAAGTTGATTAGACGAATTCAATCGGACGATTAGCAGGCAGAACTACAAAGGGATCTGGACAGGCTGCAGGCCTGGTCCAGCAATTGGCTCCTGGAGTTCACCCCCACCAAGTGCAAAGTCATTAAGATTGAGGAAGGGCAAAAAAGACCGCAGACAGAGTACAGTTAGGGGGCCAGAGACTACAAACCTCACTCATGGAAAACTATCTTTGGGTGAGTATAACACCAGACACATCTCCTGAGGTGCACATCAACCAAATAACTGCTGCAGCATATGGGCGCCTAGCAAACCTCAGAACAGCATTCCGACATCTTAATAAGGAATCGTTCAGGACCCTGTACACCGTGTACGTTAGGCCCATATTGGAGTATGCGGCACCAGTTTGGAACCCACACCTAGCCAAGCACGTAAAGAAACTAGAGAAAGTGCAAAAGTTTGCAACAAGACTAGTCCCAGAGCTACGGGGTATGTCCTACGAGGAGAGGTTAAGGGAAATCAACCTGTCGACACTGGAGGACAGGAGAGATAGGGGGACATGATATCGACATATACTGAGAGGAGTTGACAAGGTAGACAGAGACAGGATGTTCCAGAGATGGGACACAACAACAAGGGGACACATTTGGAAGTTGAAGAATCAAACGAATCACAGGGATGTTAGGAAGTATTTCTTCAGCCACAGAGTAGTCAGGAAGTGGAATAGTTTGGGAAGCGATGTAGTGGAGGCAGGATCCATTCATAGCTTTAAGCAGAGGTATGATAAGCTCATAGAGCAGGGACAGTGGCCCAGTAGCGGCTAGTAAAGAGGCGGGGCCAGGAGCTATGAATCGATCCCTGCAACCACAACTAGGTGAGTACACACACACACATACACACACACACACACACACACACACACACACACACACACACACACTCGGGGTCAGAAGCTAAGACTCGACCCCTGCAACCACAAACAGGTGAGTACACGAGTGAGCAAAGGCTCACTATCCTCTGGACTCGAAGTTCCATCAAGTCCAGATGCTACTGCTTAGTTATGTTTATTTACCTTTTAGGGTGAAGGATGAACAATCCACAATATCAGAGACAGAGAGATTTTTACTGAGGCAACGTTTCGCTCTGTATAGGGCAAAATGTTGTCTCAATTAAAGCTCGCTTTGCGAAGCATGTTTTCAAATCTCCTTCACTATTTAACAGGGCCAGAGATAAGGGATTAGCTGCTAGACTTAAACAGTCGACAGGTGGGTCCCTTGTCAGTCCTACTACTATAGCAAGCGCTAAATCCACAGAATCATTCAAGCCAAGGGGTGCTGGAGGCTCGATCCTACGTCCACTATAAGCAATACAAACATGGTTCCGAACTCTTCGCCTAGATCACAAAGATGGTAACTTCATTCGTATGCCCAACAATTTAGTTCCTTGATAATGTAAGAAGTCACGAAAGCGCTTGAAATTTCACTATTCTTTCACAGTGGTTGTTTTGCATATTCTGATATCACCTGTTTAATGTGATCTTATTGTATATATGTATATGTATATATATATATATATATATATATATATATATATATATATATTTATATATATATATATATATATATATATATATATATATATATATATATATAATATATATATATATATATATGTATATATATATATATATATATATATATATATATATATATATATATATATATATATATATATTATATATTATATAATATATATAATATATATATATATATATATATATAATATATATATATATATATATATATATATATATAATATATATATATATATATATATGGCACCTCTGCCAGAGAGAGGCTGTGGGCATCCTGCTCTGTGATTTTGGCACAATATCGTCCAATCAAGAACACCTACCAGGATTATCATCAACAGGCTGGTGTGTGAATATCTGCTGCTCGTGTTGGAAAGGGCCGGAAGACTCCGCATTTCGTCTCTTCCTTCAAAATCAAGAAAAGTTCTGTGTATGTGAATTCAGTGAGGGAACATAACGGTCACCTATGGGTAGGTGAGGTCGGTGAGGGGAGGCCTCATGGCGGAGGAGGAGGCGGAGGTTGAGGGGTAAAACTGTCCCCCCCCCTTCCCCAAACAGGCGCGCATACACCGTGTGCTCGTGTTACAACAATGGAGTGTTTGTTCACCGTGTGTATAGTGTATATAGTCTATAGTGTACAGTGCGTAGTATGTGCATGGTACGCGCATAGCATGTGTAGTGTATAGCGGTGTGTCGTTGATAGTGGGGGCTGTGCACAGAGCATAGTGGTGTATAGTAACATGTGCACAGAGCATTGTGGTTCATAGTGACTTGTTCTGGGAATAAGTGAGTACCCTACTCCACCTCATCACACATCTTCCACTCCTCCCCTCCTTCCACCGCCCACCACAAGGACCGGAGACCCCTCTCCTCCCCCCACCACCATGAACCACATGCGGTATGTGCCATGCGCCATTTTCCCTTCAGCCTGGGCTTACCACAGAGTTTGAGGTATGGCAGATGATGAAGCCAGCCAGCCACAAAGCCAGGGAAACAATGCACCCAACAATGAAAGAAGAGGCACATGTCAGGTGTGTGGAGAGTTTCGAGAACGCAACAGGGATGGCCGCATTCGTGCACACAATGGGTGTGCGGGATCACATATGCACCCAGCAGAGAGCAGCCCACAGCCTCCACAGGCAGATAACAATTCCAATGGCAACCTCGTCACTTGCGATAACCTTCTGTTGGCATTCAAATCCACTGCTAGCAGTACACTATCCCACATCCCTAAAGCGGCCCGCCCATATGCAGCAGGGAAATACACAGACCTTCTTAAGCAGGTGAATAGAGGTTCCACCAACTTAGAAGCCCGAGGCACCATCCAAGCATGGCGCAACCTACTCTTGTTTGGCAATGTCTGTCTTGCAGTTCCTGAAAGACGAGGCAAACTACTAACCTCGTCAGTTATCAAGGCAATGCGCAACTACCCAAGAACGGATAATTATGTCTCTCTGCCCCATCATCACAAGAATCAAAGAGGTAGACCCAAGAAAACGAGAAAATCTGCGCACAGGTTAGCAAAAAAATCAAAGAAGGTAACACAGTGGGAGCAATAAGAATAATTACAAGTGACGACATTGTAGCCCCCAAGGATGAGACCACGACCCAAGCACTAAGACACAAGCATCCAACCAGGGACACCATAGCCATCAACGACAACCCTGAGGAAGACCCCATCACTGAACAATTAATTCTGCCAGAATCAGAAGTCTATAAGGTGATCGTGTCATTTCCAGCAGGATCTGCAGGAGGTTACACTGGAATTCGACCTCAGCACCTCAAAGAGATGGTAAATCCAGTACTCGGTGAATCTGCATCAATTCTTCTCACCGAGTTAACAACTTTCGTCAACAATTGCCCAGAAGAAATTAAACCTTTCTTTTTTGGAGCCTCACTATGTGCTTTGAAGAAGAGAGATGGGGGAATCAGACCCATTGCGGTTGGAAACACTCTTTGCCATCTCATTGCCAAAGCAGCAGTAAGAAACATTCGCCTAGAAGCTGCCACTTTACTCCAGCCGCACCATATGGGCTTTGGGGTCTCTCAAGGCAGTGAAGCCGCAGCTCATGCTGCAAGGGCCTACATCAGGGACCTACCAGAAGACAAGGCCATAGTCAAACTTGACTTTAGAAATGCCTTTTATATGGTGAAGAGAGATGCTGTTTTGCCAGCTGTTCGGGATCGGATCCCCAGTCTTTTTCCCTTCATTTCAGCCGACTACAGCAAACCCTCAATTCTTTTGTTTGGAGAACATTAAATTCAATCATCAGAGGGTGTTCAGCAGGGTGACCCGCTCGCTCCACTTCTCTTCTGCTTGGCAGTAAGAGAACTAACTTCCAGCCTGCGCAGTGAGCTCAATATCTGGTATCTGGATGACAGCACTCTGGCAGGTACTGAAGAGTCCCTGGTGGGGGACCTACTACTGGTGAAAACACAGGAAGAAGACTTGGGACTCATCCTCAATCCCTCCAAGTGTGAAATCATCACTGCGAACCAGGAAATAATCAATGCTGTGCGTAGAATCCTCCCAGAAGTCTCTACCACCACTCCATCCACCAGTACCCTCTTGGGAGCACCGCTGGGTCACCAGGCCATCGACACTGTCCTCAGGGACAAATTGAATGACCTGATGAGAATGGAGGAGAAAATAAGCGATCTTGATACCCATGATGCACTGTATCTCCTCACAAGGAGTCTTACTATGCGAAGACTCACTTACTTCCTGAGGTGTGCACCCTCTTTTGACAACCCAGCACTCGATGAATATGATGCACACCTGAGATCAACTTTAAAGAAGGCACTGAACCTGTCACGAGAGGATCAGCAATGGGATCAGGCAACCCTCCCAGTGCAACTGGGAGATATAGGGGTGCGCAAAGCAATTCCTCCCTGGGCACCCGTCTCGACCCACAGGCCATTTGGATTACCTGGATACCTGGAGGTTATTCCGGGGATCAACGCCCCCGCGGCCCGGTCCATGACCAGGCCTCCCGATGGATCAGGGCCTGATCAACTAGGTTATTACTGCTGGCCGCACGCAGTCCAACGTACGAGCCACAGACCGGCTGATCCGGCACTGACTTTAGGTATCTGTCCAGCTCTCTCTTGAAGGCAGCCAGGGGTTTATTGGCAATTCCCCTAATGCTTGATGGGAGGCTGTTGAACAGTTTTGGGCCCCGGACACTTATGGTGTTTTCTCTTAGTGTACCAATGGCGCCCCTACTTTTTATTGGCGGCTTTTTGCATCGCCTGCCCAGTCTTTTACTTTCGTAGGGAGTGATTTCTGTGTGCAGATTTGGACCATTCCTTCCAAGATTTTCCAAGTGTAGATTATGATATATCTCTCCCTCCTGCGTTCCAACGAGTACAAGTCAAGTGCTTCCAAGCGTTCCCAGTAGTTAAGGTGCTTGACAGAACTTATACGTGCAGTAAAGGATCCTGTACACTCTCTAGATCTGCGATTTCACCTGCTTTGAATGGAGATGTTAATGTACAGCAGTATTCCAGCCTAGAGAGAACAAGTGATTTGAAAAGGATCATCATGGGCTTGGCATCTCTCGTTTTGAAAGTTCTCATTATCCATCCTATCAGTTTCTTGCACGTGCGATCGTGGCACTGTTGTGATCCTTGAAAGTGAGATCCTCAGACATTACTACTCCCAGGTCCCTTACATTATTTTTCCGCTCTATTGTATGGCCGGAGTCAGTAGTATACTCTGTTCTAGTTATTATCTCCTCCAGTTTTCCATAACGGAGTAGTTGGAATTTGTCCTCATTGAACATCATATTGTTTACCGTTGCCCACTGGAAAACTTTGTTTATATCTTCTTGGAGTTAACCGCGTCCTCAGCAGATGTCAGCCTCATGCAGATCCTAGTATCATCCGCAAAGGATGATATGGTGCTGTGTGTATATCTCTGTTTATGTCTGATATGAGGATAAGGAATAAGATGGGGGCGAGTACTGTGCCTTGTGGAACAGAGCTCTTCACTATGGCAGCCTCCGATTTAACTCTATTGACCACTACTCTTTGTGTTCGATTTGTTAGGAAGTTGAAGATCCATCTCCCCACTTTCCCAGTTATTCCTTTAGCACGTATTTTATGGGCTATTACGCCATGATCGCATTTGTCAAATGCCTTTGCAAAGTCTGTGTATATTACATCTGCATTCTGATTTTCTTCCAGTGCATCCAAGGCCATGTCATAGTGATCCAGTAGTTGTGAGAGGCAGGAGTGACCTGCCCTGAACCCATGTTGCCCTGGATTGTGCAGATTTTGGGAATCCAGGTGATTTGCAATCACCTGGTGGTGGAGGAGGGAACACTTGGTGGTGGAGGAGGGAACACTTGACGGTGGTGGTGGTGGAGGGAACACTTGGTGGTGGAGGAGGATTGGTGTTGCTCTTCGCCTAGCCGCCCCCATCCTCACCGAACATAGGTGTATTTGCGGCAGGGTGACAGCTGATCAATTCGGACTTCATGGTCTCGCGTGTCACACAGCAGAAGGGAAGTATGCCAGACATGAGGAGGTCAATGACATCATAAAGAGAAGCCTCGCCACAGCCCGTTGCCCAGCTCAACGGGAACCCCAAGTACAGAGTCTGATGGAAGTCAAAAGCGTCCTGATGGAGCCACTATGCTACACTGGAAGGATGGAAAGCAGATTGCCTGGGACTACACCTGGGGCTGCCACATTGGCAGACACCTACTTGCCATACTCCGTAGTGGAAGGGGGTGGAGCTGCCACCACAGGGAGACCCAAAGATCCGAAAATATGAAGACCTTCCCCCTTGCTATAACTTCATTCGAATAGGGTCGGAGACCCCTTGGAGCAGGGGGCAAGTGTGCTCTAAAGTTCCTCAAAGAGCGGGGTGAAAAGCTCATCATAGAAACCAAGGACCACAGGGCGACCAGCCTTCCTCTTTCAGAGACTCAGTTTGCGTTCCAGAGAGGAAATGCCTGCAGCATTCGGGGCACACGGCCCACTGCCGGGGAGCTGGACGAAGTATTCGATATGTAGTTCTGAGTCACCAAAAGTTGTTTTACTTTCTATTGTATTTTTGGGGAATGTTTGGCCAATGTTTTTTGTCTTTAAATAAAACAAAACTTGAAATATAGGGGGTGGTAGGAGAAAATTCTCAAACAGCTTCAGGGAGAACCCTGAGTTTTTCCCTGAAGCAATTTTTATTCTTTTTCTCTGAGGATGAGGGTCCCCAGGACAGTTCTAGAGGTGGTACCCCCCTATATTTAAAAAAAATATATACATATATATATATATATAAAATATATATATATATATATATATATAATATATAAAATATATATATATATAATATATATAATATATATATATATATATAAATATATATAAAATATATATATATATATAAAAATATATATATATTTAATATATTAGTATATATAAATAAATATAAATATAATATATATACGTAATATATTTTTTTTTTTTTTAAATATCACACCGGCCGATTCCCACCAAAGGGCAGGGTGGCCCGAAAAAGAAAAACTTTCACCATCATTCACTCCATCACTGTCTTGCCGAAGGGTGTTTTAAAACTACAGTTTTTAAACTGCAACATTAACACCCCTCCTTCAGAGTGCGGGCACTGTACTTCCCATCTCCAGACTCAAGTCCGGCCTGCCGGTTTCCCTGAATCCCTTCATAAATTTACTTTGGCTCACACTCCAACAGCACGTCAAGAAATTAAAAACCATTTGTCTCCATTCACTCCTATCAAACACGCTCACGCATGCCTGCGGGAAGTCCAAGCCCCTCGC
>NC_069405.1:21408731-21463731 GCF_026875155.1 Cherax quadricarinatus | reverse complement strand
ACAGCAACAAAGGAAACACAGCAACAAGGGGACACAGCAACAAGGGGACACAGCAACAAGGGGACACAGCAACAAGGGGACACAGCTACAAGGGGTCACAGCAACAAGGAGATACAGCAACAAGGGGACACAACAACAAGGGTTCACAGCAACAAGGGGACACAGCAACAAAGGGACACAACAACAAGGGGACACAGCAACAAGGGGATACAGCAACATGGGGACACAGCATCAGGGGGACACAGCAATAAGGGAACACAGCAGCAAGGGGACACAGCAACAAAGGAAACACAGCAACAAGGGGACACAGCAACAAGGGGACACAGCAACAAGGGGATACAGCAACAAGGGGACACAACAACAACGGAACACAGCAGCAAGGAGACACAGCAACAAGGGGACACAGCAACAAGGGGACACAACAGCAAAGGGACACAGAAACAAGGGTACACAGCAACAAGGGAACACAGCAACAAGGGGATACAGCAACAAGGGGACACAGAAACAAGGGGACACAGCAACAAGGGGACACAACAACAAGGGAACACAGCAACAAGGGACAAAGCAACAAGGGGACACAGCAACAACGGAACACAGCAGTAAGAAGACACAGCAACAAGGGGACACAGCAACAAGGGGACACAGCAGCAAAGGGACACAGCAACAAGGGGACACAGCAACAAGGGGATACAGCAACAAGGGGACACAGCAACAAGGGGACACATCAACAAGGGGGCACAGCAACAAGGGGGCACAGCAACAAGGGGACACAGCAACAAGGGGACACAGCAACAAGGGGACACAGCAACAAGGGGACACAGCAACAAAGGGTCACAACTAGAAGTTGAAAACTCAGATGAGTCACAGGGATGTTAGGAAGTGTTTCTTCAGTTAAAGTATTAAGGAAGTGGAACAATCTGGAGAGTGATGCAGTGGAGGCAGGATCCATACATAGCTTTGAGAAGAGGTATGATAAAACTCATGAAGCAGAGAGAGAGTGGACCTAGTAGCGACCAGTGAAGAGACGGGGCCAGGAGCTATGACTCGAACCCTGCAACAACAAATAAGTGAGTATATATAAGCACACACACACTCTGAAGACTCAGAAAGGGAGTCACATAATCTCAACATTCAATATACTCAAGCATATTGACAATGTAAACTAAGACAGTCTGGTCTACAAGGAGGAGTCCACAGCCAGAGGACAAATAATCTCACAAACAACGACACATGAAGATAAATAAAGACAGATTTCTAAACAATAGAAGTCATGACGCACTGACATCAACTGGAGTAGTAAAGAGTGGATGAAAACCTAACTGATTATATCAATATAATAGAGTTGCAATGGATGGCAATAATTGATGGTTGATAGGTGGGGCCAGTAGTTCGACCCATCACAAGCACAGACGGGTGAGTACAGACAGAGTAAAATACACTTGGATAAGTGAAAGGAATGTTGCTGCAGAGCTGAACAAGTAAACAATTGCATAACTGAATAAACGGGGAGATGGAATAGGGGAAGGATAGAGAGAAACACAGGAGAAGAAATTGAGAATACCTGAAGAATGTTTAGCCACTAAAGGAGAGTAAGAGGGAAAGGAACAAAGAGCAAGTGAGAACTATTGCGAAATGTGAACGAGGGAATGGAAGGATACACACAGAAAACGCACACAGGTAGGAGAGAGAAAACTTAAAAAAACTCACGCAATGACAGGAATAAGGAATAAACGATGCGAGACGATGCGAGACGATGCGAGACGATGCGAGACGATGCGAGACGATGCGAGACGATGCGAGACGATGCGAGACGATGCGAGACGATGCGAGACGATGCGAGACGATGCGAGACGACCGTACACCGAAACAATTAAAGTCCAGATGAACGACACCACGAACAAGACTGAAGCTGAACTAAGGGAGACTAAATTTAAAACTGGAGATCGTGTAAATCAGACTAATGAAGAGTGACGTGTGTGAGACAAGGGACCAACCTGTCTTAGATAACATGTGTCACACACTGTTATACTGATAACATGTGTCACACACTGTTATACTGATAACATGTGTCACACACTGTTATACTGATAACATGTGTCACACACTGTTATACTGATAACATGTGTCACACACTGTTATACTGATAACATGTGTCACACACTGTTATACTGATAACATGTGTCACACACTGATAACATATACTGATAACATGTGTCACACACTGATAACATATACTGATAACATGTGTCACACACTGATAACATATACTGATAACATGTGTCACACATAACCGCTGCAGCATACGGGCGCCTGGCAAACCTGAGAATAGCGTTCCAATACCTTAATAAGGAATCGTTCAAGACACTGTACACTGTGTATGTTAGGCCCATACTGGAGTATGCAGCACCAGTCTGGAACCCACACCTGGTCAAGCACGTCAAGAAGTTAGAGAAAGTACAAAGGTTTGCAACAAGGCTAGTCCCAGAGCTCAAGGGAATGTCGTACGAGGAAAGGTTAAGGGAAATCGGACTGACGACACTGGAGGACAGAAGGGTCAGGGGAGACATGATAACGACATACAAGATACTGCGGGGAATAGATAAGGTGGACAGAGATAGGATGTTCCAGAGAGGGGACACAGGGACAAGGGGTCACAACTGGAAGCTGAAGACTCAGACGAGTCACAGGGACGTTAGGAAGTATTTCTTCAGTCATAGAGTTGTCAGCAAGTGGAATAGCCTAGCAAGTGAAGTAGTGGAGGCAGGAACCATACATAGTTTTAAGAAGAGGTATGACAAAGCTCAGGAAGCAGAGAGAGAGAGGATCCAGTAGCGATCAGTGAAGAGGCGGGTCAGGAGCTGAGTCTCGACCCCTGCAACCAAAATTAGGTGAGTACAATTAGGTGAGTACACACACACACACACACACACACACACACACACGCACACATACACACACACACACACACACACACCACACACCCACACACACACGCACACACACACACACACACACACAGACACAATCCAGTCTGAGAGACATAAGGTGATAATTGCAGTAATGTACAAACCCACCACAAAACTGCAGGAGGCCAAGAGAAGAATACGATGAGAGCAACATAGCAATGATCGACACACAGCCGAGGTGGCCAGGAGAGCAGACATGGGGGAGCAAAGTTACTAGTTATGGGTGATTTCAATCACAAGGAGATTGACGGGGAAAACCTGGAGCCCCATGGGGGTCCCGAAACATGGAGACCCAAGATGATGGATGTGGTACTGGAGAACCTCATGCATCAACATGTTAGAGGACACTACCGAGAGAGAGGAGGGATGAACCAGCAAGGTTGGCCCTTGTATTCCACCATGAGTAGTTGGGGACATCGAGGGTATCATGTATGAAAGGCCCCTGGGAGCTAGTGATCATGTGGTTCTGTGCTTCGACTACATAGTTGAGCTCCAACTGGAGAGAGTAGCGGGAATAGGCTGGGAAAAACCAAACTACAAAGGGGGAACTACTCAGGCATAGGAACGTCCTTCAAGACATTCAGTGGGAGAGGGAACTGACAGGAAAACCAGTACAAGAAATGATGGACTATGTAGCAACAAAATGCAAGGAGGCAGAGGAGAGGTTTGTTCCCAAGGGAAACAGAAATAATGGGAAAAAACAGAACGAGTCCTTGGTTCACCCAAAGGTGTAGGGAGGAAAAAAACTAGGTGTACTAGAGAATGGAAAAAGTTCAGAAGACAGAGAACTCAGGAAAATAAGGAAATCAGCCGAAGAGCCAGAAACGAATATGCACAGATAAGAAGGGAGGCTCAGAGACAATATGAAAATGACATAGCATCAAAATTTAAAAGACTGACCCGAAGCTGTTGTACAGCCACATCAGGAGGAAAACAACAGTCAAGGACCAGGTAATCAGACTGAGGAAGGGTGATGGGGAATTCACAAGAAACGACCGAGAGGTTTTGGGCAGGAGCTCAACACAAGATTTAAAGAGGTATTTACAGTGGAAACCAGTAGGACTCCAAGAAATCAGAACAGGGGGGCACACCAGCAAGTGCTGGATGAGGTACATATAACCAAGGAGGAGGTGAAGAAGCTGCTATGCGAACTTGCACCTCAAAGGCGGTGGGACCAGACAACATCTCTCCATGGGTCCTTAAAGAGGGAGCGAGTTATTGTGTGAGCCATTAACAAAGTTTTTCAAACATCATTTGAAACTGGGCAACTCCTGAGGGATGGAAAATGGCAAATGTAGTCCAAATTTTTAAAAAGGGAGACAGACATGAGGCACTAAACTACAGGGCCTGTATTACTAACGTGTATAGTATGCAAGGTCATGGAGAAGATCATCAGGAGCAGAGTGGTGGGGCACCTGGAAAGAAACAAGTGTATAATTTGACAACCAGCACGGTTTTCAGGGAAGGAAAATCCTGTGTCACAAACCTACTAGGTTTTATGACAAGGTGACAGAAGTAAGGGCAAGAGAGAGAGGGGTGGATCGGGTGCGTATTTTTGGACTGCAAGAAGGCCTTCGACACAGTTCCTCACAAGAGGTTACTGCAAAAGCTAGAGGAAACCAGGCACACATAAACAGGAAAGGCACTGCAATGGATCAGAATATCTGACAAGGGAGGCAACAACGATCATGGCACGCGGGCGAGGTGTCAGAGTGGGCGCCTGTGACAAGCGGGGTTCCACAGGGGTCAGTCCTAGGACCTGTGCTGTTCTTGGTATACGTGAACGACATAACGGAAGGGATAGACTCAGAAGTGTCCTTGTTTGCAGATGAGTGAAGTTAATGAGAAGAATCAAATCGGGCGAGGATCAGGGAGGACTACAAAGAGACCTGGACAGGCTACAAGCCTGGTCCCAGCAACTGGCTCCTTGAATTTAACCCTGCCAAAAGCAAAGTCAAAGAAGATTGGGGAAGGGCAAGAAAACCGCAGACACCCAAAATAGTTTAGATGGCCAAAGACTGCAAACCTCACTCAAGGAAAAAGATCTGGGGGTGAGTATAACACCGAGCATATCTCCTGAGGCGCACATCAATCAGTTAACTGCTGCAGTATACGGGCGCCTGACAAACCTACGGATAGCGTTCCGATACCTCAGTAAGGATTCGTTTAAGACTCTGTATACATCTACGTCAGGCCCATACTGGAGTATGCAGCACCAGTTTGGAATCCACACCTAGTCAAGCACGTCAAGAAATTAGAGAAAGTGCAAAGGTTTGCAACAAGACTAGTCCCAGAGCTACGGGGATTGTCCTATGAAGAAAGGTTGAGGGAAATCGGCCTGACGACACTGGAGGCCAGGAGGGTCAGGGAGACATGATAACGACATATAAAATACTGCGCGAATAGACGAGGTGGACAAAGATGGGATGTTCCAGAGATGGGACACAGACACAAGAGGTCACAATTGGAAGTTGAAGACTCAGATGAATCAAAGGGATGTTAGGAAGTATTTCTTCAGTCATAGAGTAGTCAGGCCGTGGAATAGCCTAGAAAGTGATGTGGTGGAGGCAGGAACCATACATAGTTTTAAGGCGAGGTATGATAGAGCTCATGGGGCAGGGAGAGAGAGGACCTAGTAGCAATCAGCGAAGAGGCGGGGCCAGGAGCTGTGACTCGACCCCTGCAACCACAAATAGGTGAGTACAAATAGGTGAGTACACACACACACACACACACACACACACACACACACACACACACACACACACACACACACACACACACACACACACACACACACACACACACACACACACACACACGGCACCAGTTTGGAACCCACACCTAGCCAAGCATGTAAAGAAACTAGAGAAAGTGTAAAGGTTTGCAACAAGACTAGTCCCAGAGCTAAGAGGTATATCCTACGAGGAGAGGTTAAGGGAAATCGACCTGACGACACTGGAGGACAGGAGAGATAGGGGGGACATGATAACGACATACAAAATGCTGAAAGGAATTGACAAGGTGGATAGAGACAGAATGTTCAAGAGATGGAACACAGCAACAAGGGGACGCAGTTGGAAGTTGAAGACACAGATGAATCACAGGGATGTTAGGAAGTATTTCTTCAGCCACAGAGTAGTGAGGAAGCGGAATAGTTTGGGAAGATATGTAGTGGAGGCAGGATCCATACATAGCTTTAAGCAGAGGTATGATAAGCTCATAGAGCAGGGAGAGTGACCCAATAGCGGCCAGTGAAGAGGCGGGGCCAGGAGCTATGACACGACCCCTGCAACCATAACTAGGTGAGGTGAATGCAAACATACAAACACACACATACACAGAGTTAATTACCTGCATTATACTAGTAACAACAACAATATATGACCCCCCCCCCCAGGGTGGAGAGAAGCACAGGGGAAAGGCAGGGAAAGGCAGAGAAAGGTAGGGGATAGCAGAGGAAGGCAGGGGGAAGACAGGGGAAGGCAGAGTAAGGCAGAAGAAGGCAGGGGAAGACAGGAAAGGCAGGGAAAGGTAGGGGAAGGCAGGGGGAGGCAGAGTAAGGCAGAAGAAGGCAGGGGAAGGCAGGAAAGGCAGGGAAAGGTATGGGAAGGCAGGATAGGCAGGGAAACGTAGGAGAAGGCAGGGAAGGCAGGGGAAGGGGTACAATTATAGTCTGTGCAATAAGCATCTCTCTCTCTCCCTCTCACTCGAGGTCTTCTTGCAGAGGTCAAGTCTTAACTCCCATCCCCTCTTAAGAAGCTGTAACTTGAGGTTTCTTTCTCCTGGCCTCGATCGCCCTACCATAACTATTCCTAAAGCTGCGTAGAGAACTGTTCTATTCAGTTCTTCATGAAGAATATTACGCTTTACAACTACTTTGAGGTGTTCCTCAGATATTCTTCTACAGTACTACTACTACTACTATCACTATTAATACTACTGCTATTACTACTACTACTGCTACTACAGCACTTCTGTTACTATCACTATAACAGATCGCTATTATTATTAGTACTATTTATGCTATATTCCAACAATCCTTGCGCTGGTTTCAAATTGTAACTCTAGGATCGCCTTATAGCTAGTGACGCTGTGTTACCTTAATAATATTCCTACTATTGTAACTCCTGCAGTGTCTGACTAATGGAGCAGTCAGCGTAAGTGGACTTTATCTCCAGCTGAGCACTCAATAATGGTCAATATTTTGGCTCACCAGGTGTGTGTGTGCGGTGCACGTTTGTGTGTGTTTGTTGTGGGTGTGATGTTGTGTGTGGTGTGTGTGGTGTGTGGTGTGTGTTGTGTGTGTGTGGTGTGTGTGTGTGGTGTGTGTGTGTGTGTGTGTTGTGGTGTGTGTGCACGTTGTGTGTGTGTGTGTATTTGTATGTGTGTGTGTATGTGTGTGTGTGTGGTGTGTATGTGTGTGTTTGCGTGCACGTGGGGTATGTATGTGTGTGTGTGTTGTGGTGGTGTGAATGCGTGTGTGTGTGTGTGTATGTGTGTGTGTGAGTGTGTGTGTGTGTGAGTGTGTGTGTGTGTGTGTGTGTGCGTGCACGTGTGTGTGTGTGTTGTGTGTGTGTGTGTGTGTGTGTACTCACCTACTCAACTAGTTGGGGTTGCCAGGGTCGAGTCAAAGCTCCTGGCCCCGCCTCATCACTGGTCGCCACTAGGTCACTCTCCCTGAACAATGAGCTTTATCGTAAACCATCGTAGCTTAAAGCTATATATGGATCCTGCCTCCACTACATCTCTTCCAAACTATCCACTATCCTGACGCTCTTGGCTGAAGAAATACTTCCTAACATCCCTGGATTCATCTGTGCTCACTTCAACTGTGTCCCCTTCTTGCTGTGTCCAGTCTCTGGAACATCCTGTCTTTGTCCGCCTTGTCAATTCCTCTCAGTATTTTGTAAGTCGTTATCATGTCCCCCTATCTCTCCTGTCCTCCAGTGTCGTCAGGGTTGATTTCCCTGATAACAAAACCTCTCTTCTAGGACATACCTAGCTCTGGACTAGTCTGTGGCAAACCTTTCACTTTCTCTTAATTTATTTACATGCTTGCTAGGTGTGGTTTCAAACTGTGCCGCATACTCCCAATATGGGCCTAACGACACGGTTGTACAGGGTCCTGAACGACTCCTATAAGATGTCGGAATGCTGTTCTGAGGTTTGCAAGGACGCCCATATGCTGCAGCAGTTATTGGTTGATGAGCGCTCCAGGAGATGTGCCTGGTGTTATACTCAACCTCAAGATCTTTTTCCTTGAGTGAGGTCCTGTAGTCCTCTGGCCCCCTAGACTGTAACTCCGTCTGCGGTCTTATTTGCCCTTCCCCCAATCTTCATGACTTTGTACGTGTGGGATTGAACTCCAGGAGCCATTTCTCGACCAGGTCTGCAGCTTGTCCAGACCCTTTGTAGTTCTGCCTGTCTTCGATCGAATAAATTCTTCTCATCAACTTCACGTCCATCTGCAAAAGTGCACCTCAGAGTTTTTTTTTATTTTCTTCTGTCATATCGTTTACAAATACAAGAACAGCACTGGTCCTAGGAACTGACCCCTGTGGGACCCCGCTGGTCACAGTGCCCACTCTGACACCTCGCCACCGTACCATTACTCGTCTGCTGTTCGTCCGACAATTATTCCTTGATCCACTGTAGTGGTGCCTCCCTGTTATCCCTGCTTGGTCCTCCTAGTTTTTGTGTGGTACTGTGTCAAAACGCCTTCTGCAGTCCAAGAAAATGCAATCCACCCTTCCCCTCCCTCTCTCTTGTCTTACTGGCTGTTACCTTGTCATAGACTCCGGTAGGTGTGACACAAGATTTCCGTCCCTGAAACATGTTGGGTGATGTTGATGAGATCATCCTTTCAGGTGTTCCAACCACTTCTTCTCCTGACAATCTTTTCTCCATGACTTTGCATACTAAACATGTCAGTGACACTAGTCTGGTGAGTTTAGTGCTTCATGTCTTCGCCTTTTTTAAAGATTGGGACACATTTGCTGTCTTTCCATGCCTCAGGCAATCTCCCTTTTCCGATAGATTGTTTGAATATTGTTGTTAAGGGAAAAATTGGCCTTGTCCCCTCTCAGGACCCATGGAGGATGTTTTGGCCCCATTGCTTTGGGTATTACTATCAAACCTCTTCACTTCTTCCTGGGGTTGTTGTACCGTGTCCCGCACCGGGGGAGTGTAAACCCCTCCCCGTCCTCGGGGTAGCCCTTCTGTTCCCTGTGAACACTTCTTTGAATCCTTTTGAGTTCCTCACATACTTCACGGTCTTTTTCTTGTTCCCTCTCCCCCTTTCCTTCCTTACCCTGATTACCTGGCCTTGACTGTTGTTTTCCTCGATGTGGCGTTAACAGCTTCGGGTCAATTTGGCTTTCGCTGCTAGTCGTTTTCATATTGTGTTGGGCCCCCTTCTTTTCGTGCTTTTTCGTTTCTGGCTCTACGACTGCTCTCCTTATTCTCCTGGGGCCCTTTGTTCTATATTTTTTTTCCCATTCCCTAGCACACTTGGTTTTTTTGCTCCTTGACCTTTGGGTAACCCGGGGTCATAGGGCTTTTTCTTTTTTCCCTTTTCCCTTTGGGGTAAAACCCTCTCTTCAGTTCCTTGCACATTGTTGTAATATTCCATCATTCATTAATGGCTTCCCTGCCGTTTGCCCCCGAACCTCGTTCAGGAAGTTCCTCATTTCCGTGTAGCCCCCCTTTCTTGTAGTTTTTTTCTTTTGCCCTGGCCTTCCCTGTTTCCCTTTCCCCACTTGTACTTACTGTGATTCAAAGCTAAAAAACCAATGACGCTGGCCCCGGGGTTTTTTCAATGTGATGTCCTCAAAACTGCAGCTCAAGGTGAATCTAAGTCCCGTCTTGCTGGTCTCCTCTCCTCTCTCTCTTGTAGTGTCCTTACGTGTTTGGTACATGAAGTTTTCCCGACCCCCTCCATATTTACCCTCCTGTATCTTGGGCCCCCCGTGGCTCCAAGTTCTCCCAGTCGATCCTTGGGTTAAAGTCGCCCTGATCAGGGCTTTGCCTGTGTTGACTCTTTTGGCCACTGCAGCCAGTGTGTAAACCCATCGCTTATTGTCTCGTCATATCATCTGGTTCCTTTGTTTGTGGTGGGTTTACATCACTGCTATTACCCCTTTGGGCCTCAAGTGAAGCTTTTTCCCGCTATGTATATTTTTTCCGCTGTCCCTCTCTCCGTAAAAATTCATGGGTTTTTTGATCCAGTGATTTCCCCCACCCCCTGTTCCTTCTGTTTCCTCGGGATCTGGTATCCCTTTGGGAAAGATGGCTCGTTATCATCCTGTAAGCTCGGTTCTGTGTCGCTCTGTTGTCCGGTGATGTTCTTCGATCTTTCGGCACTCCTCCATTGTTTGTTATTCCCATCGCGTTTTGTGTACCATCCTTCTTTTTCCTTTCCAATACTGTGGTTTGGGGGGCCTGTGGGGGTGGGAGCCTGGTAGCATACTGTGGGATTTATTTGGGGGTTGGGTCGAAGCTGTGGGGGGGGGATTGTGTTTGTGTTGGATGGGGTTAGGTTGGGGGGGTTCTGGGGGTAGTTGTTGTGTGCTTGCCTTGTTCTCTTTTCTGTTTGACTGATCTGTGGTTCCATCCTTTTTCCTTTTTTTTCCTTTTTCCTTTTTGTCCTTCCCTCGTGCTGTCTCTCTGTGTTCTGTCTTTTAGGGGAACACCTTTGTACCTTCCGAGTTTTTCAAACTTGGTTTTTGGGGGGTCCGTTCTCACTGTTTTTTTCCTGAAATCAGCTTGACGGTCGGTTTTTCCCCTTTTGTCCCCCCCATTTTGAAAAATTTTTCAATCTCGTCCATGTCTTCTCCCCTATTTCCCTGTGATTTTCCCAACTCCTTCTTTCTTCCCGCGTCTTTCGTGTGTGTCTTTTCCTTCTCTCCCCCAAGCCATGGGATTTAAAAAAAGATTTTGCCCTTTCCCCCCCCATTCCCCCCCTTGTGACTCTGGGGCCCGTCTGTATATGGCCCTTTTTCCCCTTTATTTTTTTTAGTGGCTTTGGTTTGCATGGTTGTGCCTCAGATTCGACTTATTCCCCTCTATTGCACCCCGCTGCTCTTTCCCCTTTTTTCTTTGCGGCTGATTGACCTTAGCATAATTTATATTCCTTCCTCCGTTATCCTCTCGCTTCTTGCTGTGTCTTTCTTTCACTGCCCGGTTTCTTCAGCCTGTTTACCCCAAACCCGGGCCCTTTTCTGTCTACTGCAGTTTCGATTGTGCCTCCATTTTTCGTCTCCTTCTCCAAACCCCTTTTTTCTCCCATTTCGCAAAGAGCTTCTTTTCTCCATTTTTTCAGAAAGCTCCCTGATTTTTCTTCTCCCATTCTTGCTCTATCCTTCCCACTGCTCCGCCATCCATTCCTTCCTCCCTACCAATACCATTGTCATCTGATCCCTGATTCCTACGAGTCCCCTACCATTTTTTTTTTTTTTTTTTTATAAAAGGAGAGAGAGAAAGAGAGAGAGAGAGAGAGAGAGTGTGAGAGAGAGAGAGAGAGAGAGAGAGAGAGGAGAGAAGGAGAGAGGAGATAGAGAGGAGAGAGAAGAGAGAGAGAGAGAGAGAGAGAAAGAGAGCGGGGGAGAGGTAGAAGGAGAGAAGGGGAGAGGAATAGGAAAGGGGGAGAGAGTGAGAGAAAGAGAGGAGAAAGGGAAAGATAGGAGAAGAGAGGGGAGAGAGAAGGGAAAGAGAGAGAGAGAGTTAGAGAGAGAGAGAAAGAGAGAGAGAGAGAGAGAGGAGGAGAGAGAGAGGAAAGAGAGAGAGAGACAGAACCGACAAGACAGAGAGAGATCAGAGAGAGAGTGAGAGAGAGAGAGAGAGAGAAGAGAGAGAGAGAGAGAAAGAGCGAGAGAGAGAGAAGAGAGGAGAGAGAGAGAGAGAGAAGAGAGAGGAAGAAGAGAGGAGAGAGAGGAAGAGAAGGAAGTAGAAGAAGAAGAGTAAAGAGAAAAAGAGGAGAGAGGAAAAGAGAAGGAAGAGAGAGAAGAGGAAAGAGTGAAGAATAAAGAGAGAGGAAGAGAGAGAAAGGGTGAGAGAGAGAGGAATAGAGAGAGAGGGAAGGGAGAGAAGACTAAAGAGATTAGGAAGAGACAGAAAGAGTAATGGAAGAGAGAGAGAGAGAGAGATAGAGAGAGGAAGAGAGGAAAAAGAGACACAAGAGATGGAGAGAGAGAGAAAGAGAGGAAAAGAGACAAAAGACGGAGAGAGAAGGAGGGTTAGAGGGTCAATTCACATAAAGATTGAAATCCGTATATGTGTGTATGGTATGTGTATGTGTGTGTGTGTGTGTGTGGTGTGTGTGTGTCGTTGTGTGGGTGTCGTGTGTATGTATGTGTGTGTGTGTGGTGCACACTATTCAATGCTAACAGCAATCTGTTCTCACCTAGTGTGCGTGTATGTGTGTATGTATGCTGCGTTTATGTAAGCAGTCCTTATTTCCCCTCGTATGTACTACATATGTTTTGCATATGTACCCAATCTCTTGTTTCTCACTGTTCTATCTGTGGCCTAAAATTACTTCAATTCTGTATGCTAGGCTTCGCAGGCTACCTCTCATACTAGCATCTATCATTAACTGCTTAACTCTCCTAAACCTCAATAAATCTAATTAAATGCCTGTAAATGCTGCTTATTCTAATTCTGATAGCTCGAGGCGAGTGACCCCCAATTTCCTGCTAGAGACTGGTGCTGACCCCATGCAACGCAAAGTTAGGTGAATATTACATTGAGGCTGGCAGTGGAGTATGTGTCGTCTCCTGGGTCCCCAGTATGAAAATGCTTGATACTCTCGCTAATTTTTTCCACTCACTTCCTGTAGCACGTGTCTCTAGCGCCATTTTATTTTTTCACTCACTGTCTTTACGCACATCTATACATATCCACTTATCTCCTTGGTCTTGATTCGCACTTATTCTCAAAATACCCCACTGGTTATTAATCGCAACACTATTTTAGCTGACACAACCGTTCACTTCCTTCCAACGGCCCCCACTAAACACTTAGTCACTATTTCTTTGTTTTCTTTTCTGTGATCCACTATAGTTCCTTCTTCGTGGCTTAAGTGATTATATGCACTCTTATGTGCACACGCCAATATCCCAATCCCACACTCTATTCCTTATTGGCACAGTCAAAATTACCACCAAAACACGAGCTCAAACAGCGTGACTGCTATACGATGTGTGTGGGTGAGTGTATAGTGTTGTAATTGTTGTGGTAATGTGGTGTGGTGCTGCACGTGTGTGTTCAACGTGTGTGTGTGTGTGTGTGTGTGTGTGTGTGTGTGGTGTGTGTGAGTTATGGTGTGGTGTGTTGTGTGTGTGTGTATGTGTGTAATGATGTTATGGTGTGTGTGTGTGTGTGTGTGTGTGGTGTGTGGTGTGTGTGTGTGTGTGTGTGTGTGTGAGTGCTATGTGGTGTGTGGTGTGGTATGTGTGTATGTGTGTATGTGTGTGGTGTTGTTGTGTGTGTGTGTGGTGTGTGTGTGTGTGTGTGTGTGTGTGTGTGTGTGTGGTAGTGTATGTGTGTTGTGTATGTGTGTGTGTGTATGTGTGTTGTGTGTGTGTGTGTGTGTGTGTGCGGCACGTGTGTGTGAGTGTGTGTGTCTGTGTCTGTGTCTGTTGTGGTGTGTGCGTGTTTGTGTGTGTTTGTGTGTGTGTGTGTGTGTGTGTGTGTTCAGCAGCACCAGCTGTGTGGATCAGTTTACACTTAGTTTAACGTGGTGCGTAAACACTCAGACGAACATGGATCATCCATATGCTTGGCATATATCACGAACTTTCGGGTTAACTCAGCTCTATCTCTCTTTATATATATTATAATATATATTATAATATATAAATATTATTATATATATATATATATTATATATATTATTTTAATTAATATATTATATGTATGTCATAATAATTAATAATAAGATATTACTATTACTAATTTTATACAAATAAAAATAATAATAAACAAAAATTTAAAAGAAATAATAATAATAACTATTTGTAAGATTTTCTCAAATTCATGTAAATCAGTACTGAAATTTTGTTTATATTTTCCTGAATTCCTCTAAATTCAACATTGACTCTGAAAACTTTCCGGTGTAAATTTTCATTAATTCGTCAGAGCCAAAATTTTCACTCAAAATTGAGCTCAGAATCATTTATGATTTTTTTTAGTTTTTTATTTTTTAAGAAATTTAAAACAAATTACTCGACCTGCTGAGTCAACAAACATTTTTGTTCTCCAAAAGATAAATGGAGCTGTTAGTTTGTTCTTCTCTTCTGATGAACAGTTTAATTTCTCTCTATATATATATATCTCTCTCTCTGTATATCTCTGTCTCTCTTTCTCTCTGTATCCTATCTGTTTCTGTCTTTGCATATGTGTCTATCTATCTGCCTCTCTCTCGCGCTCTCTCTCTCTCTTCTCACCCATCATACAAAATATGTGATCGTTTATCCTTTATCCCTGTCGATAACACACAAAAGGGAGGAGAGAAACCGATGAAAGATGAGAGAGAGAGACGGGGGGAGAAGGGGAGATACTGTGATGAGAAGAGGATGTGAGAGAGAAAGAGAGGGAAGAGAGAGAGAAGAAATGGAAGAGGATAATGTGGGAGAGACAAGGAGGAATGTGCATGGATAGAACAGTGAGAGATAAGGAGGAAGGAGTAGAGAAAGAAGAGAGAAAATGAAAGAAATTAAAGAGACAAGGAAAAAATTAATACAAGTGAATACACACACCACACACATACACACACACACACACACACACACACACACACCACACACATACACACACCACACACACATACACACACACACACACACACACACCACACACACCCACACACACACACACACACACACACACCACACATACACACAAACACACACACACACACCCACACACACACACACACACACACACACACACCCCACACACACACACACCACACACACACACACACACACATACACACAAAACCCCACACACACACACCCACACACACACACACACCCCACCCCACACACACACACACACACACACATACACACACACACACACACACACCCCACACACACACAACACACACACACACACACACACACAACCACACACACACACACACACACACAACACACACACACCCCACACACACACACACACACACACACACACACACACACACACACACACACACCCACTCACCCACACACACACACACACACACACACACCCCACACACACACCACACACACACACACACACACACACTCACACACAACAACACTCACATCACACTACAACACACACACACACCACACAACACCACACACACACACAACACACACACACACACCACACAAAACACACACCCCCACACACACACAACACACCACCAACAAAACAAAACCACACACAAAACACACAAAACACACACACCACGGGGGCGGGACCCATACATGTTTTTTAGCAGAGGTATGTAAACCCCAGGGTTTTTGGAGAGTGCCCAGTAGCGATCAGTGAAGAGGGGGGGCAGGAGCTGGGACTGACCCCCCCCAACCTAATAGGTGGTACCTAGGTGGTACACACCACACCACCCAAACCACACACACACCACACAAAACACACAAAACCCCCACCAAAAAATCAACACGCTCAAACCACAACACACACACACCACCACAACACACACACACACACACACACACCACCACACCACCACACACACAACACACACACACACACCCACACAGCCCAAACACACCACGCACACACACAACACACACCCCACATAACACACACGCACACACACCAAACAACCACACACACACACATAACACACGCACAAAAAAACAACACACAACACACACACACACACACACCCCCACACCAATGAGCTGTAACTAAACCCCCTGCAACCAAAAATGGGTAAGAATACACAAAAAAATATAAGCTCTGGCCTTTCGTTTTTAATAACACTATCAGGGGGGTTATTGTTGCAGAAAAGAGGAGGAGGTCCAAGCAAATAAAATTTAAAAAGGAAGGCCTCTGTCGGACATAAAGGTATAAAACCCTTTAAATCAAAAAAGTCAACCAAAAGAAAACTCGTTTTTTCAGAATGAGAATCACTTTAGTCCTACGAGTATGAAGTTCTGACTCCCACTTACTTCGAGGTCAGTAGACACCCAGGTCGACAATGTGGACATTTAGACCGACCTAATTCATCCAGTGCGCTGACCTGTGAGTTGTGGAACTCACTAGTCGTGCGTTCAAACCCCACCCGTTACCTGGACGAGTTTGTCCCGTAGCTGGGTTGGTAGCATACTCAGCTCACACACTGAGGCTCGAAGGGTCGATCCCCTGTACGGGTGGAAACATTACGACGTGTTTCCTTAAGACACTTGCTGTCCATGTTTACCTAGCAGTAAAATAATACACAAGTGTTAGTTGACTGGTGTGGGTCTCATCCTGGGACAAAACTGACCTAATATACCAGAAATGCTCTGCATAACAAGGTGCTTTCTATATAGTAGTATGACATTGATGTCAGTTATGGTCTATATAAGTTTTATCATGTACTTGTAGAAATAAAGATTATTGTTATTATTATTATTATTATTACAGATTGAACATCAGCCACACTGTACAACAATACAACATGGAAGATCGATGCACTCTGACAGTGACTAGCGTAAAACAAGGTACTTTAGGGCTGGCTGTAGACATTAACACACACACACACATACACTTTAGATTATGTGCGTGTGTATCACATAAGTTTATCAATGTGTGTTGGTGTGGCGGGACCTCTAGTATGGCTGACAAACGTAAAATAACGTTGTAAGTCTCGTGATTACTGTATCATGATAACAGTCTACTTAATGACAAGATTAAACAGTTATTTTGGTGACGTTATCATGAAGGCGACCTTCCCCAGACACATCACTCCTAGTCCTCCTCCTTGTGCTCCTTTTCTTCCTTAACGCCCAACCTCACAATTTACAAGGCCACTAATTCTGTACAGAGTTGAATGATAGCTCTAGGCCTTTCGTAATGCAATGAACATGTCAACAGGAGCTTGCAATGTTGCAGAAAAGAGGACATCGAAGCAAATACGATCACAGCAAAGGTGCTTCCCATGATCGCATTTTTTGCTTGGTCAACATCCTTTTTTTGAAACATTCAAGCTCCTGATGATGAAGTCCGATTGCAACACGAAAGGCCTAGAGCTATAATTCAACTCCCCCCATGGTTGTTTTGCATCTTGTATCGCTTGTTCGCTATATCTTCACAATGGAGTGAATAATTCAGCACTGGTGAGCACTTTGGAAATTAGTAAGTATCATTTATATCAAAATATTAATGAATGTGAATCATGAAGTTTGAGGTATGATCAACAGTTGTAGCTGTGAGGTATGATCAAACCGTGTAGCTGTTGAGGTTTTGATCAACAGTGTTGACTGTGAGGTATGATCAACAGGGTAGCTGTGAGGTTGATCAAACAGTGTAGCTGTGAGTTTGATCAACAGTGTAGCTGTTGTGGTATGATCAACAGTGTAGCTGTGAGGTATGATCAACAGTGTAGCTGTGAGGTATGATCAACAGTGTAGCTGTGAGGTATGATCAACAGTGTAGCTGTGAGGTATGATCAGCAAATTGTAGCTGTGGAGGTATGATCAAACAGTGTAGCTGTGAGGTATATGATCTACAGTGTAGCTGTGAGGTTATGATCATCTGTTAGTGTAGCTGTGAGGTTGATAACAGTGGTAGCTGTGAGGCTTGATCAACAGTGTAGTGTGAGGTATGATCAACAGTGTAGCATGTGAGAGTATCGTTCAACAGTTGTAGCTGTGAGGTATGATCAACAGTTGTAGCTGGTGAGGTATGACAAACAGTGTAGCCTGTGTAGTATGTTCACAAGTGTAGCTGTGAGGTATGATCACTGTGTAGTGCGGAGGTGATGATCAAACAGTGTAGCTGTGAGGTAGTGATCTACAGTGTAGTGTGAGTATGTTTCAAACAGTGTAGCTGTTAGGTATGATCAACAGTGTAGCTGCGAGGTCATATGATCAAACCAGTGTAGCTGGTTGGGGACGGTATGTTCAACTAGATGTTAGCTGTGAGGTATGATAACAGGTAAGCTGAGGAGGTATGATCAACAGTGTAGCTGTGAGGTATGATCAAAAGTGTAGCTGTGAGGTTTGAAAAAAGTGTTGTAAGCTGTGAGGTCCTATGATTCAACAGTTGTAGTGTGAAAGGTATGATCAACAGTGTAGCTGTGAAGGTATGCTCAAACCAGTGTTGCTGTGAGGTATGATCAACAGTGTAGCTGTGAGGTTTGATCAACATTGTAGCTGTGAGGCAGGTTCAACAGTGTAGCTGTGAGGTATGATCATACAGGGTAGCTGTGAGGTATTGATCAACAGTGTAGCTGCGTGAGGTATGATCAACAGTGTTAGCTCTGAGGATTGATCAAACAGTTGTAGCTGTGAGGTATGATCAACAGCGAAGCCTGTGAGGTATGATACAACAGTGTAGCTGTGACGAGGTAGGATCAACAGTGAAGCTGTAGAGGTTTATGATCTACAGTGTAGCTCTGTGCAGTTTGATCAAAGTGTAGCTGTGAGTATGATCAACAGTGTAGCTGTGAGGTATATGATCAAACAGTGTAGTGTGAGGTATGTAGCAAATGTGTAGCTGTGAGGATGATCAACAGTGTAGCTATGTGGTTTTGATCAAAGTGTAGCTGTGAGGTATGATCAACAGTGTAGCTGTTATGTTATGTCAAAAAATAAATAAAATAAAAAACAGTGTAGCTGTAGAGGTATGATCAAACAGTGTAGCTGTTGAAGGTAATGATCAACAGTGTAGCTGTGAGGTAGTGTTCCAGTTGTAGGCTGTGAGGTATGTTCAACAGTGTAGTGTGGGTATTGATCATCCGTTGTAGCTGTGGGTATGTGTTCAATACAGTGGTAAGCTGTGAGGTATGATCAAACAGTGTAGCTGTGAGATTGATTCAAAAGTGTAGCTGTGAGGTTTGATCTACAGTTGTAGTGTGAGCGTATGATCAACAGTGTAGCTGTGAGGTATATCAACGGGTTGATTGTGAGGTATGATCAACAGTGTAGCTGTGAGTATGATCAACAGTGTAGCTGTGAGGTCTGATCAACAGTGTACTGTGTGGTATGATCAACAGTGTAGCTGTGAGGTATGATCAACAGCGTTGTGTGAGGTAGGATCAACAGTGTAGCTGTGAGGGTATGATAACAGTGTAGCTGGAGGTATGATCATCAGTGTAGCTGTGAGTTATGATCAACAGTGGGCTGTGAGGTATGATTCAACAGTGTGCTCTGGAGGTATGATCAACAGTGTAGCTGTGATGTTATGATCACAGTGTAGCTGTGAGGTCATGATCAACTGTGTAGCTCTGAGCTATGAATCAACAGTGTAGCTGTGAGGTATGATCAACAGCGACAGCATTGTGAGGTTACTGATCCAACAGTGTAGCTGTGAGGTATGATCAACAGTGTAGACGTATGTGTGGTATGATCATCAGAGTAGCTGGGAGGTAATGATCAAAACAGTGTGATGTGAGGTTTGATCAACAGTGTAGCTGTGGGTCATGATCAACAGTGTAGCTGTTGAGGTATATATGATAACGTGTTTGCTGGGAGGTATGATCCTAAAAGTGTAGCTTGAGGTTTGATCAACAGTGGTAGAATGTGAGGTATGATCAAACAGTTGTAGCTGGAGGTATGATCAACAGTGCTAGCTGTGACGGTATGATCAACAGTTGTGTGTAGCTCTGAGGTATGATCAACAGTGTAGCTGTGAGGGATGATCAACGCAGAGTAGCTGTTGAGGTATGATCAACAGTTGTAGCTGTGAGGTATGATCATCAGGGTAGTGTGAGGGTATGATTCAACAGTTGTAGCTAGTGAGGTTGATCAACAGTGTAGCTGTGAGGTATGATCAAAGATGTAGCTGTGAGGTATGATCAACAGTGTAGCTGTTGTGGTTTTGATCAACAGTGCTAGCTGTGAGGTATGATCAACAGTTTGTAGGATGTGAGGTTTGATCAACAGTGTAGCTGTGAGGTATGATCAACAGTGTAGCTGTGAGGTATGATCAACAGTGTAGCTGTGAGGTATGATAAAACAGTGTAGCTGTGAGGTATAGATCAACCAGTGTAGATCTGTGAGCATGATCAACAGTGTAGCTGTGAGGGTTTGATCAACAGTTTGTAGCTGTGAGGTGTTGATCAACAGTGTAGCTGCTGAGGTTGATCAACAGTTAGATATGTGGTATGATCAACAGTGTAGCTGTGAGGTATGATCAACAGGTAGCTCTGTGAGGTATGATCAACCCTGTGTAGCTGTGGGTTTGATCAACAGTGTAGCTGTGAGGATTGATCCAAACAGTTGTAGCTGTGAAGGTTTTGATCAACAGTGTAGCTGTGAGGTATGTTCAACAGTGTAGTGTGAGGATTGATCAATCAGTGTAGCTGTGTGGTATGATTCAACAGTGTAGATGTGAGGTATGATTCAACAGTGTAGCTGTTGAGGTATGATCAACAGTTGTTAGTGTGAGGTATGATCAACAGTGTAGACTGTGAGGTATGATGAACAAGTGTTATGTGAGGTATGATCAACAGGGTGCTGTTGGGGTATGAATCAACAAGCGTTGGCGGTGAGGTATGATCCACAGTGTAGCTGTGAGGTACTGGATCAACAGTGTAGCTGGAGGTATGATCAAACAGTGTAGTGTGAAGTATGATCAACAGTGTAGCTGTGAGTATGATCAAAAGTGTAGCTCTGAGGCTATGATCAACAGTGTAGCTGTGAGGTCATGATCAAACAGTGTAGCTGTGAGGTATGATCAACAGTGTAGCTGTGAGAGGTATGATCATACTAGTGTAGACTGTGCGGTATGTTCATAGCGTAGCTGTGAGGTTTGATCAACAGTGTAGGCTGATGAGGTATGAATAACTAGTGTAGCTGTGAGGATGATAAAGAGTGTGTCTTGAGGTAATATGATCAACGTGTAGCTCTGAGGTATGATCAACAGTTGTAGTGCTGTGATGTATGATCAACAGTGTAGCTGTGAGGTATGATCAACAGTTTGTAGCTGGGATGGTATGATCAACTGCCGTAGCTGTGAGGTATTGATAACAGTTGTAGCTGTGAGGTTTGTACAGATGTAGCTGTGGAGGTATGATCAACAGTGTAGATGTGAGGTATGATCAAAACTGTGTAGCTCTGGAGGTTATGAATCAACAGTGTAGCTGTGAGGTATGATCAACAGTGTAGCTGTGAGGTTATGTTAACAGATGTAGCTCTGATGGTATGCATCAACAGTGTAGCTGTGAGGTATGATCAAAACAGTGTAGCTGTGAGGTATGATCTAAACTGTGTAGCTGGAGTATGTTCAACAGTGTAGCTGTGAGGTTTGTTCAACAGTGTAGCTGTGGGGTATGATAACAGTGATACGCTGTGAGGTTTGATCAAACTGCGTAGCTGTGAGGTGATGTTCAAACAGTGATGCTGTGAGGTATGTCAACAGTGTAGCTGTGAGGTGATGGAATCAACAGTGTCAGAGGGGCAGGTCATGTCAACAGTGTATAGTCGCGGAGGTATGATCACAGTGTAGCTGTGGGTCATGATAAACACAGTGTAGCTGTGAGGGTTGTTTCATCAGTGTAGCTCTGAGGTAATGATCAACAGTTAGCTGTGAGCGTTTGATCAACCAGTGTAGCTGTGTGGTATGATAACAGTGTTTGCTGTGAGGTATGTTCAACAGTGTAGCCGCTCGAGGTAATGATCTAACAGTTGTAGCTGTGAGGTATGATCATGGTGTTGTGGCCTGTGAGGTTATGATCTAAGCGTGGGCTGTGGAGGTATGATCTACAGTGAGCTGTAGTGGTTAGATCAATCAGTGTAGCTGTGAGGTATTTGATCTACAGTTGTGTCTGTGAGGTATGATAAACAGTTAGATGTGAGGTATGATCCAACAGATCGTAGCTGTGAGGAATGATCAAATGTGTAGCGGATGAGGTTGAGTCAACAGTTTGAGATAGTGTGGGGTATGATCAACAGTGTTAGATCTGAGGTATGATCAACAGTGTCGCATGAGAGGTAAGATCATACAGTGTAGCTGTGAGGTATGATCAAACAGTGTAAGCTGTGAGGTATGATCAACAGTGTAGCTCTGAGGTTTGATCAACAGTGAGACTCTGAGGTATGTTCAACAGTGTAGCTCTGAGTGTATGATCAAAGAAGTAGATGTGAGGTTATGATTCAACAGTTGTAGCTGTGAGGTATGATCAACAGTGTAAGCTGTAGGTGTTATCAAAGAGTAGATGTGAGGTATGATCAACAGTGTAGCTGTTGAGGTATGATCTACAGTGTTAGCTGTTGAGGGTTTTGATCAACAGTGTTGCTGTTGATGTATGATCAAAAGGTGTAGCTGTGAGGTCATGATTCACAGTGTAGCTTGAGGTTATGGGGATCAACAGTGTAGCTTGTGAGGAATGTTCAACAGTGGGTGGATTGTGAGGTTATGATCAACCGTGTGGTGTGAGGTGACGATCAACAGTGTAGCTGTGAAGGCATGTCTTGGTCAAGGAAGGTTTGTAGCTAGTGAGGTTTTTGATCAACAGTGTAGCTGTGAGGTAATGATCAACATTGTAGCTGTGCAGGATATGATCACACAGTGTAGCTGTGAGGTTTGATCAAACAGTGTAGCTTGTTGAGGGTATGTTCAACAGTGTAGCTTGTGGTATGAATACAAAGTGTAGCTGTGAGGGGTATGGATCAACAGTGTAGCTCTGAGGTATGATCAACAGTGTAGCTCCTGAGGTATGATCAAACGTGTTAGTCTGTGAGCAATGATCATTCAGTGTAGCTGTGAGGAATGATCAACAGTGTACGCTGTGAGGTATGGTCAGCAGTGTTAGCTTTGAGGTTGATCAAACCAGTGTAGATGTGAGGTATGATCAACAGTTGTAGCTCTGAGGTATGATCAACAGTGTAGACTGTGAGGTATGATCAAAATGTGTAGCCCTGTAGAGTTGATAAACAGTGTAGCAGTGTTTGAGGTATGATCACAGTTAAGTGTAGCTGTGTGAGGTATTGATCAAAAGTTGTAGCTGTGAGGTATGATCAACAGAGTAGATGTGAGGTATGATCAACCAGGGTAGCTGTTGAGGGTTGATCAACAGGGTTGCTGTGAGGTTATGATCCAACTGTGTAGCTGTGAGTAATGATCAACAGTTGTAGCTGTGAGGTATGTTCAACAGTGAAGCTCCTGAGGTATGTATCACAGTGTAGTGTGAGTATGATCAACAGTGTAGCTGTGAGGTCATGATAACAGTGTAGCTGTGAGGTAAATAATTAAATTAATAAATTATTAATATAATAATAAAAATATAAAATATAATGTGAAAAATATATAATATGATAAAAAAAAAATAAAAATATTGAATAATAAAAAATAATATGTTATAATATAAAATTAAAATTAAATATAATATACTAAAATATGATCAATGAATAATTAATGAAATATAAATAATAATATAAAAATTTATTTATAATTGAAATAATTATATATATATAAAATATGTATGATTAAATGTAAATAAATAATAACATAATAATAAATGAATATTAAATAAGTACATATTAAATTATAATGAAAAATAAAAAATAAATAATGTTGTTTTGAATAATAATTTAATAAATGAATGTGATTGATAAATATTTATAATATTAAATAATATGATAAATTGATTATAATATTATAAATATGATTTAAATAATAACTTTTTAAATAAAAATTCAATCTAATAAAATAAATATAATAATGATAAAGTGTTGTAAATGTATTAAAATATATTTTAATATGATTAATATAATATGTAAATAATAAATAATAATGATTGATAATGATCTAAATATTAAATATAATGAAAAAAATGTAAATAATATTATTGAAATACATATATGTAATTTATGATAATTAAAAATAATATAAATATTAAATATTAACTAATGATTTTAACAATAAATGATCAATATATTATTAGTAATATGATAAAAATATATGATTATTTAATTTATATTAATAAATAATGAAATTAAAATAAAAAAATTAATGTAATATGAAATAATTATATGATATATAAATTTTAAAAATTTAATATATAAAAATATAAATAATAAAACAAATATAAATGATAAATAAAAAAAATGAAAAAAATTTAATAAAATTTGAATGATATATAAAATTAATTGATGATGAATTAATATAATAAAATATGAAATAATGTTATGATAATGAAATTTGTTATAAATAAAATTAATGAAATATAAATATAAAATTATAAATGAATGAAATATGAATAATTGTGTAATGAATATCGATTAAGTAATATTTATGAATATTGAATTAAAAAAAATAAATTGTAAAATTTGAACTTTAAATATGATATATTAATTATATATAAAAAAAATATATAAATTAATAAAAAAATGATATAATTAAAATAAATAATTTGAAATTGAAAAAATAAAAATTCAAAATTTATATATTTTATTATATGAAAAAAAAAAATAAAAATATAAAATTAATAATTTTTGTAATAATGAAAAAAATATATAATTAATATAAATATAATGTTATGGAAAAAAATATAAATAATAAATAAAAAAAAAATGTAAATTTTTAATAAAACTAATGAATGCATTTATTAAGATAATGTATGATAATTAAATAAAAATAAGAAAAAAAAATGATATAAAAAATTAAAAAAAAATTTTCATGAAATTATTTTAAATGACATAATATGATAAATTAAAAAAATAATATAATAATGAAATAATGATGAAATAATGAATTGTAAAATGTTGTTATTGGAATACAAATAAACAAATTTAAATGTAATGTGAATTATATAACTGTATAATGTATTTATGATTAAAAAAAATTTAATGAATATTAAATGCAATTAAATATTATGTTATAAAATTGAATAATAATTGATTTTAATGATAATAACCCTGTAAATTGATATATTAAATTATTATATAAAAATATATTGAAATGATATTAAATATGATAAAAAGAAAAATACAAATGATAATGAAATGATTTATGTAATTGATTTGATATTTGATATATGTAATGAATAAATGAAATTAATAAAATTAATATATAACTAATAATTGAAAAAATAATATGAATTTTATAATAAATGAAAAATACAAAAAAATTCAAATATTGATGATAAATGTATATTAAATAAATATAATTAAAATGGAAATAAAATATATTATTTATAATATTATATAAAATAATTTATGTTATGAATGAAAATTTAATTATTATATATATGATTGATAAAAATATATGTAAATTGTTAATAATAATATGATTAATATAATATGGAATAAAAATATATAAAAAATATATTATTTAAATAAAATAAAAAATTTTATAAAATATATTATTATGAAATCATATATAAAATAAAATAAAATTAAAATGAAAAAAAATTTAATATGTTTGAATAAAAAAATAATATGCATATGAAAATTGTATGATAAAAAAAATGAAATATAAATAATGATGATATTAAAAATTATATAAAATAATAAATTGATGTATTTAATAATATAAAATTAAAAAAATTATAAGATAAATAAATAAAAAATAAAAAATAAAATAATAAAATAAAAGAATTAATTATGATAAATAATATATAAATATATGAATTCTAATTAAATTTATGTTATAAAAATATGTGAAAATTGTTGAATAAGAATGAAATATAAAAATATTAAAAAAAAAAAATGTAAACCAAAAATGTAATTTGATATTGATAATATATGTTTAAAATAATTGGATTATTTATTTGAAAATGATTTAATAATTAAATTATATTATAATAAATAAATGATATGAATTATTTTTGGATATATAATTTAAAAAATTTATAAATATATAATTATTAAAAATATGAAAAATATATTATGAATATAATGAAAATATGATTCATATATAAAAATATTTGCATGTGAATATTATATAAATAAAATAAAAAAAATAATTTTTAATAAATTTAAATGAAAAGTATAAAAAATATGATCACTAAAAAAGGTATATATATAATGTGATATTGTGAGAAATGAAAATATATGAATTATTGAAAAAATATAATAAAATTATAGAATATAAATTGTATTTATATGGATATGATAAATAGATAAAATATTTTATATAAAAAATAATATGAATATGATATAATTAAAGATATAATTAAATTTTATAAAAAATAATCTAATAATTATGATTATTGTATGAAATTTTTTAAATGATTAAATAAATAATAAAAATATTTGTTAATAATAATATTATATGATTACTAAATATTAAAATATAATAAATAAATATGATATATTAATTTGATATAATAAAGAAATAAAATTGATTAATTAATAATGAATTAAAATGATTTATAATAAAATTATATAATTATAATTAATGATTAAAAAATATAATAATTAAATGTATATTACATGGTATTAAAAATTGTAAATAATTAATAAAAAATGTAATATTTATAAATTAAATATATAAAAAAATATATTATTTAATTTAATAATAATAAAATAATTGGAAAATTATAAATAAAATTATATAATTACTTAATTATAAATTATATGATATGATGATAAATATAATAATATATGTATTAATGTAATGTAAATGTTAAAAATAATATGATAAAATATAATTTTAAAAAAAAATATAAAAACATATATTAATTATTAATTTTTGATTAATTAAATAATATATGTTAAATAAATATAAATCTGTATTAATATATAATGATAAATTATGTAATGATGTAAATTAATATATATAATTAATATTTGTAATATAAAATAAATAATATTATATATGTAAATATGAATAATATGATGAATTATAATTATTAAAAAATATTTGTTTAATTAATGAATAATATGAAAAATTATATGATTGTATAATAAAAAAATATATATTTTATTATAAAATGTTATTAATATTATAATAATGAATAAAATATAATGATGAATGAATTAATTAAAAATAAAAATATATATAATAATAATAATAAACATAATTAAAAAAATATAAATTAAATATGTATTGTATGTTATTAGAATAAAATAATTAATAAAAAATATAATGTATAAAAAATATAAATGAATGCAATATAAAAATAATATAAAAACAAATATAAAAAAATATATATTTCTATTTGTGGTATAATTTTTTGTAAATGATTAATAAATATATGAATAAAAAATATAATATATATAGTTAATTATATTGTATAATATGTTAAAATGATAATTAAAAAAAATTAATATATATATTAAATATTGAATTTAATAAAAAAATTAAATAATAATATATGTGATGTATATAAATTTTTAAATGATTAATCTATAATTTATAAAATATAAAATAAATAATGTATATTAATTATTTATTATGATGTTTAAATATTGGGAAATTTGAATGTTAAATATGAAAAAAATATGATTATAATATAAATATAAGAAAAAATATTTTACAAATAATGTGAAATTATTGATTTTGAATGTGAAATAATGAAGATATGTTATGATACTTAAAAATAAAATGTGATATAAATATAAATTAATATGATTAATTAAATTATATGATTTATAATAAAATGATAAAAAATATAATAAAAAATATTTATGAAATTGACCATATGTAAAAAATAATTATATCATTAATTAAATAATGATAATGATATAATAATTTATGTTTATGATTAGATAATGTTGATGATGTGCTATTAAATGAATAAAAAATAATAAATATATGAAATCATGAATTTGTAAATTGTAAAATGAAAAATGATTTATTTGATAAAAATATAAAATTAAATAATACATATAATAATAAGATAAATAAAAAATAATTATATAATTAATAATATGAAATAATAAATTAAAATAATAATATGATAAATATAAAAAATTGTAAATTAAAATTAATTATTTAATAAATTTATTAATAATTCTTAAAATTTAAATATAAATAAAAATTTTTTGATTGTAAATAAATAAATATATCTATGAATAACAAAAATTAATATGAAATTAATGAATATTTAAAATAAATTTATTATTATTAATAATATTTATATTTAAAAAATGACTAATGATATTAAAAATTTTAAAAAATTTGAATAAAATGAAAAATATAATATATATGAATAAAACATTAAATTGAATGATAATTTAATTAAAAAAATGAAAAATATAAAAAAATGATAATAATTATATTTGATTAATTAAATAAAAATAATATTTAAAAATATGAATTAATTAATTAAATAATTAATGATTTGATATTAATAAAATGTAATTATATTGATTGAATTAAACTAAATATTATAATGAAATGAATAAAAAAATTAATTGATATTAAATGTAAATTAATGAACATTAAAAAAAAAATTAATAATTAAAAACTTTATGAAAATGATAAATGCTAAAATTGATAAAATATATTTAAAAAATAAAATTATTAAAATTTAATAAATTAAATATTGTATAATATATAAATTAAATGTTAAAAAATATTAATATAAAAATGATTTGAATTAAAAAAAAATAACTATAAATATTTATATATTTTTCACTGAGATTGATATTAAATAATGATAAAAATGATTAAAAATTTATAATAGATTAATTTAAATGATATGAAATAAATAAAATTGAAAATTGAATGATAAATAATAATTTATTTAAAAATGCATATAATTAAAAATAATTTAAAATGAATTAATTTAAAATAAAAAAAATAAAATTTTAATTATTATTTATGAAATAATTAAAAAAATATAAATAATATCATAAAAAATATTTGATAATTATGAATATAAAAAATAATGAAAATAATAATTATAAATATTATAAATTATTAATAAAATAATAAAAATAAATTATAAAATTCTAAAATGAATAGCAATAAAAATTTGATATAATAAAGTATAATAACAAATATTAAATTAAATAATGAAATATAAAATAATATATAAAATTTATAATTATGAAAAAATGTTAATCTGATGATATTAAAACTACATTTATACTAATGATTAGATAATAATTAAATTATTAATAATAATGATATGAAATAAATTTAATGATAATAATGATAATTAATAATAAAAAAATATAATACAATAATGATGATTATTAAATAATATGATATTTTGAAAATAAATGGATTATGTATTACTTATATAATTAAAAAAAAAAATATTTAAATGATATTGTATAATATGATGAAATTAAATAAATATTATTTAAAAAAATGAAAAATTGATAAATATTATTTTTAATTTTTAATGATATGAAATATATGAATTGATGAAATAAATATAATATAATATTTTTTAATTTAAATTGAATAAATGAATTAAATTTGATATAAAAAACTTAATTAATATAAAATGAATGAAAATATTGATGATGAAATATAACAAATAAAAAAATAATGAAAATATTGATAAAAATAATATTTGAAAAAAAAATAAATATATATTTATGGATGAAAATTAAAATATAAAAATGAATAATATAAAATTTATTATATGATAAATTAATGTTAATAATATTTAAATAATAAAAATAAAATAAATTATTATTAAATGTAAACAATATTTTGATAAATAAAATAAAAAAAATTAAAATTATTAATAATGTATATTATTTTAAATTAAATTGAATTGACAAATTATTAAAAATGAATAAATAAAAAAATATATATATAAAAACAAAATATTAATGATTGTATAAAAATGAAAATATGTAACTTATTTAAAATAAATAATAAATTGATTGTAGAATGATATTAAAAAAAAGTTATATATTGAATATATAATTAAATAATTATATTAAATTATTGATATGAATAAATTTCAAAAAAAATTTGAATAAAAATGAATAATAATTAAATATTAATAAAATGAATTAAAAATAAAAAAATAATTAATTTTTAAATGGATAAAAAAAACTAATGAATTAAAATAATATTTAATAATTATTAATAATTATGGAAAAAAAACAATTAATATAATATAAAATAAATTAAATAAAAAATAAATTAAAAAATCATAACTTAATGTTATTTAATAATATTATAAAATAAAATTAAAAATAATAATAAAAAATTATGATATAATAATTATAAAATTAAAAATAATGAATGTATTAAATATTATGTAAAAAAAATAAATATGTTATAATTATATGTATGTTGTATTAAATAAAATGAATAATGATTATAGATTATTAAAAATAAATTATTTATTCAATGATGAATATTATTATAAATTGATATTGTGAAATATAATAAAAATACATTATTAATGAAATGAATTTTATTAAAAAAATGAATATAAATAAAAATTTGAATATATATATTAATATAAATAAAATTATAAAATATGATGAAATATTAAAATTAATGTAAATATAATAAATATTTTATAAATATGAAAAAATTGAAATATTTATGTAAATAAAATTTAAATATTAATATAATTTATATATAATATATGATTATAAATAATTTACATTTTTTATATTATATATGAAAACTAAAAATATGATTAATAATATATTGTGAAATGAATTATTTGATATAAATAATATAATTTAAATATAATGAATTAATAATGTATGTTAATAAATGTAATTTGTAATATGTTTATAATTAAAAAAACTAATATGATTGTATGAATAAATTATATAATATACTAAATATTATAACTTATTATTTATAATGTAAATATGATATAATGATTATTTATGATGATATATTAAATGAAAAAAATGCAAATGTATGATATAAATATCGATGATTTAAATATTGAGTAATGTTTATATAAAATGAATATTTAATAATGAAATTATTTATGAAATAAATTTATAAAAATGAAAATATTATTATAATGTACAATGTAATATAAAAATTGAATTTAAATTAAATGATAATATTTAATAATAATATGATTAAAATGATAAATAATATAAAATTTAAATAAAGATGTAAATTAAAACGAAAATAAATTGTTATTGAAAATGATATTATATGAATATTTTGGGAAATTTTAAAAAAATAATTGAATGAAAAATATATGACTTATTTTTAATATTTTTCAAAAATTAAATTGATATATTTGAAAATATTTATAATGTTAAAAATAAATAAATTAAATATATATAATGTAAAATAGTATTGATATATAATATGCAAAAAAAATGTAAATTAATTGATAATATGATTAATAAATAAAATAAAGTTGTTTGACATTATTAAAATTGAATAATAAAATTTAATAAATGTAATTAAATTATGAATTATAATGATATGAAAATAAAATTAAAATGAGTAAATATGTATATTAATTATTATAAATTGATGATATAAAAAAAATAATTTAATGATATGTAAAAATGTAATTGTATAATAAATAATTAAATATGTATTGTAATAATATATAAATTTGTAAATATAATAATAAAAAAAAATGATTATATAATAAATAATATAATATGATAATCAAGAATTAAATATAAAAATTTAAAATATTATACATATTTGATTTAATAATATATAGAATAATTTTTGGAAATAATGATGATAAAATAATAAATATATTAAAAATTAAATATGAATTAATAAAATATAAAAATTGATTATGTACAAATATGAAAATAATTCTCTGATATATTAACAAATATTAATTATAAAATGAAATAAAAAATCAAATTATATGTAAAAATTAAAAATATATATGTTTTTATATGAATGAAATGTAATAATTGGAGAATGAAAGAATAATTATATTAATAATAAAATAAAAAATAATAATATGTAAACTTTGAATCTGAAATTCAATAAATGAATGATATATAAATTAAAAATGATATAAAATAATAAATATGATGAATATAATTAAATAAAAAAAATTAAAATTTACATTAATTAATATGATTAAAATAAATATGAATTAATAATATAATAATATATTATAATAAAATATAATATATTAATAAATTTAATAAAGATATTAAATATATATAATTTTAAAATATGAAATGAAATGATTTAATATTAATATAAAATATCTGAAAATATATTTATGAAAATATATAATAATTAATTATGAATAACATGTTGTAATATTGTTGAAAATTATTTTAAAATGAAATAAAAATTAAAATTGATAAAAATGATTATGAAATTTAAATATTACATTATAAAAATAATATTATATAATATTGAATGATAAAAATAATAAAAACAATAATAATTATAAATAATTATTAATGTATAACTATAAAATATGAATATATTATTTATTATGATAATTAAGGAAATGAATTAATTTTATTATTTAAATATGAAATTTATATTAAAATATATTATAATTAATAATGATAATATAATTAAAAAAAATATAAATAAAATTTAATTATATGAAAACAATAATTACTTGTGAAATAATGATTATTTATTATTAAATATAAATTGAATGATATTATTCTTATATATTAAAAATTGTTAATTTATATTAGATGAATGAATAAAAGAATATGAAAATATTATGATTTAAAATTAAAAAATCTTATGATTATGCAAAAATGTTATGATGATGAATTGTCTAATATATGAAATATAATATGTGAATTATTGATAATAATACATATATAAATTGAAATATAATTTTAAAATAATTTTAAATATGATAATGGATTATGGAAAATTTTATAATGAAATTGAAATGAATAAATAATAAATTATATTAAATAAATGTATTTAATGAATAATTAAATTTAATTAATATTATGTTAGAAATCAATTTTAAATATAAAAATAAGAAGTATTGAATTAAAAATTTAAAATATTGAATAATGATGAAATTAAAAAAAAAAATAAAATGTATTATTTAATAATTTAAAAAAACAAGGTACTTTTGGGCGGGCTGTCGGACATTTAACACACCACTCTACATACACTTTAGGATTATGTGCGTGTGTGGTATCACATTGAAGTTTATCAAATGTGTGTTGGTGTGGCGGGACCTTAGTTGGCTCGAAAAACGTAAACTAACGTTGTAAGTCTCGTGATTACGTATCATGAGAACAGTCTACTTAATGACAAGAATTCAAACAGTTATTTTGGTGACGTTTTCATGAAGGCGACCATTCCCAGCACATCACTCCTAGTCTCCTCCTTGTGCTCCTTTTCTCTTAACGCCAACTCACAATTTACAGGCCACTATTTTGAACAGAGTTGAATGATACTCTAGGCCTTTCGTAATGCAATGAACATGTCAACAGGAGCTTGCAATGTTGCAGAAAAAAGAGACATCGAAGCAATACGATACAGCCAAAGGTGCTTCCCATGCCATGATCGCATTTTTTGCTTGGTCAACATCCTTTTTTTGAAACATTCAAGCTCCTGATGATGAAGTCCGATTGCAACACGACAAACATGGCATAGAGCTATAATTCACTCCCCCCCCATGGTTGTTTTGCATCTTGTATCGCTTGTTCGCTATATCTTCACAATGGAGTGAATAATTCAGCACTGGTGAGCACTTTGGAAATTAGTAAGTATTCATTTTTATCAAAATATTAATAATGTGAATCATGAAGTTTGAGGTATGATCAACAGTTGTAGCTGTGAGGTATGATCAAACCGTGTAGCTGTTGAGGTTTTGATCAACAGTGTTGACTGTGAGGTATGATCAACAGGGTAGCTGTGAGGTTGATCAAACAGTGTAGCTGTGAGTTTGATCAACAGTGTAGCTGTTGTGGTATGATCTATCAGTGTAGCTGTGAGGTATGATCAACAGTGTAGCTGTGAGGTATGATCAACAGTGTAGCTGTGAGGTATGATCAACAGTGTAGCTGTGAGGTTTGATCAGCAAATTGTAGCTGTGGAGGTATGATCAAACAGTGTAGCTGTGAGGTATATGATCTACAGTGTAGCTGTGAGGTTATGATCATCTGTTAGTGTAGCTGTGAGGTTGATAACAGTGGTAGCTGTGAGGCTTGATCAACAGTGTAGTGTGAGGTATGATCAACAGTGTAGCATGTGAGAGTATCGTTCAACAGTTGTAGCTGTGAGGTATGATCAACAGTTGTAGCTGGTGAGGTATGACAAACAGTGTAGCCTGTGTAGTATGTTCACAAGTGTAGCTGTGAGGTATGATCACTGTGTAGTGCGGAGGTGATGATCAAACAGTGTAGCTGTGAGGTAGTGATCTACAGTGTAGTGTGAGTATGTTTCAAACAGTGTAGCTGTTAGGTATGATCAACAGTGTAGCTGCGAGGTCATATGATCAAACCAGTGTAGCTGGTTGGGGACGGTATGTTCAACTAGATGTTAGCTGTGAGGTATGATAACAGGTAAGCTGAGGAGGTATGATCAACAGTGTAGCTGTGAGGTATGATCAAAAGTGTAGCTGTGAGGTTTGAAAAAAGTGTTGTAAGCTGTGAGGTCCTATGATTCAACAGTTGTAGTGTGAAAGGTATGATCAACAGTGTAGCTGTGAAGGTATGCTCAAACCAGTGTTGCTGTGAGGTATGATCAACAGTGTAGCTGTGAGGTTTGATCAACATTGTAGCTGTGAGGCAGGTTCAACAGTGTAGCTGTGAGGTATGATCATACAGGGTAGCTGTGAGGTATTGATCAACAGTGTAGCTGCGTGAGGTATGATCAACAGTGTTAGCTCTGAGGATTGATCAAACAGTTGTAGCTGTGAGGTATGATCAACAGCGAAGCCTGTGAGGTATGATACAACAGTGTAGCTGTGACGAGGTAGGATCAACAGTGAAGCTGTAGAGGTTTATGATCTACAGTGTAGCTCTGTGCAGTTTGATCAAAGTGTAGCTGTGAGTATGATCAACAGTGTAGCTGTGAGGTATATGATCAAACAGTGTAGTGTGAGGTATGTAGCAAATGTGTAGCTGTGAGGATGATCAACAGTGTAGCTATGTGGTTTTGATCAAAGTGTAGCTGTGAGGTATGATCAACAGTGTAGCTGTTATGTTATGTCAAAAAATAAATAAAATAAAAAACAGTGTAGCTGTAGAGGTATGATCAAACAGTGTAGCTGTTGAAGGTAATGATCAACAGTGTAGCTGTGAGGTAGTGTTCCAGTTGTAGGCTGTGAGGTATGTTCAACAGTGTAGTGTGGGTATTGATCATCCGTTGTAGCTGTGGGTATGTGTTCAATACAGTGGTAAGCTGTGAGGTATGATCAAACAGTGTAGCTGTGAGATTGATTCAAAAGTGTAGCTGTGAGGTTTGATCTACAGTTGTAGTGTGAGCGTATGATCAACAGTGTAGCTGTGAGGTATATCAACGGGTTGATTGTGAGGTATGATCAACAGTGTAGCTGTGAGTATGATCAACAGTGTAGCTGTGAGGTCTGATCAACAGTGTACTGTGTGGTATGATCAACAGTGTAGCTGTGAGGTATGATCAACAGCGTTGTGTGAGGTAGGATCAACAGTGTAGCTGTGAGGGTATGATAACAGTGTAGCTGGAGGTATGATCATCAGTGTAGCTGTGAGTTATGATCAACAGTGGGCTGTGAGGTATGATTCAACAGTGTGCTCTGGAGGTATGATCAACAGTGTAGCTGTGATGTTATGATCACAGTGTAGCTGTGAGGTCATGATCAACTGTGTAGCTCTGAGCTATGAATCAACAGTGTAGCTGTGAGGTATGATCAACAGCGACAGCATTGTGAGGTTACTGATCCAACAGTGTAGCTGTGAGGTATGATCAACAGTGTAGACGTATGTGTGGTATGATCATCAGAGTAGCTGGGAGGTAATGATCAAAACAGTGTGATGTGAGGTTTGATCAACAGTGTAGCTGTGGGTCATGATCAACAGTGTAGCTGTTGAGGTATATATGATAACGTGTTTGCTGGGAGGTATGATCCTAAAAGTGTAGCTTGAGGTTTGATCAACAGTGGTAGAATGTGAGGTATGATCAAACAGTTGTAGCTGGAGGTATGATCAACAGTGCTAGCTGTGACGGTATGATCAACAGTTGTGTGTAGCTCTGAGGTATGATCAACAGTGTAGCTGTGAGGGATGATCAACGCAGAGTAGCTGTTGAGGTATGATCAACAGTTGTAGCTGTGAGGTATGATCATCAGGGTAGTGTGAGGGTATGATTCAACAGTTGTAGCTAGTGAGGTTGATCAACAGTGTAGCTGTGAGGTATGATCAAAGATGTAGCTGTGAGGTATGATCAACAGTGTAGCTGTTGTGGTTTTGATCAACAGTGCTAGCTGTGAGGTATGATCAACAGTTTGTAGGATGTGAGGTTTGATCAACAGTGTAGCTGTGAGGTATGATCAACAGTGTAGCTGTGAGGTATGATCAACAGTGTAGCTGTGAGGTATGATAAAACAGTGTAGCTGTGAGGTATAGATCAACCAGTGTAGATCTGTGAGCATGATCAACAGTGTAGCTGTGAGGGTTTGATCAACAGTTTGTAGCTGTGAGGTGTTGATCAACAGTGTAGCTGCTGAGGTTGATCAACAGTTAGATATGTGGTATGATCAACAGTGTAGCTGTGAGGTATGATCAACAGGTAGCTCTGTGAGGTATGATCAACCCTGTGTAGCTGTGGGTTTGATCAACAGTGTAGCTGTGAGGATTGATCCAAACAGTTGTAGCTGTGAAGGTTTTGATCAACAGTGTAGCTGTGAGGTATGTTCAACAGTGTAGTGTGAGGATTGATCAATCAGTGTAGCTGTGTGGTATGATTCAACAGTGTAGATGTGAGGTATGATTCAACAGTGTAGCTGTTGAGGTATGATCAACAGTTGTTAGTGTGAGGTATGATCAACAGTGTAGACTGTGAGGTATGATGAACAAGTGTTATGTGAGGTATGATCAACAGGGTGCTGTTGGGGTATGAATCAACAAGCGTTGGCGGTGAGGTATGATCCACAGTGTAGCTGTGAGGTACTGGATCAACAGTGTAGCTGGAGGTATGATCAAACAGTGTAGTGTGAAGTATGATCAACAGTGTAGCTGTGAGTATGATCAAAAGTGTAGCTCTGAGGCTATGATCAACAGTGTAGCTGTGAGGTCATGATCAAACAGTGTAGCTGTGAGGTATGATCAACAGTGTAGCTGTGAGAGGTATGATCATACTAGTGTAGACTGTGCGGTATGTTCATAGCGTAGCTGTGAGGTTTGATCAACAGTGTAGGCTGATGAGGTATGAATAACTAGTGTAGCTGTGAGGATGATAAAGAGTGTGTCTTGAGGTAATATGATCAACGTGTAGCTCTGAGGTATGATCAACAGTTGTAGTGCTGTGATGTATGATCAACAGTGTAGCTGTGAGGTATGATCAACAGTTTGTAGCTGGGATGGTATGATCAACTGCCGTAGCTGTGAGGTATTGATAACAGTTGTAGCTGTGAGGTTTGTACAGATGTAGCTGTGGAGGTATGATCAACAGTGTAGATGTGAGGTATGATCAAAACTGTGTAGCTCTGGAGGTTATGAATCAACAGTGTAGCTGTGAGGTATGATCAACAGTGTAGCTGTGAGGTTATGTTAACAGATGTAGCTCTGATGGTATGCATCAACAGTGTAGCTGTGAGGTATGATCAAAACAGTGTAGCTGTGAGGTATGATCTAAACTGTGTAGCTGGAGTATGTTCAACAGTGTAGCTGTGAGGTTTGTTCAACAGTGTAGCTGTGGGGTATGATAACAGTGATACGCTGTGAGGTTTGATCAAACTGCGTAGCTGTGAGGTGATGTTCAAACAGTGATGCTGTGAGGTATGTCAACAGTGTAGCTGTGAGGTGATGGAATCAACAGTGTCAGAGGGGCAGGTCATGTCAACAGTGTATAGTCGCGGAGGTATGATCACAGTGTAGCTGTGGGTCATGATAAACACAGTGTAGCTGTGAGGGTTGTTTCATCAGTGTAGCTCTGAGGTAATGATCAACAGTTAGCTGTGAGCGTTTGATCAACCAGTGTAGCTGTGTGGTATGATAACAGTGTTTGCTGTGAGGTATGTTCAACAGTGTAGCCGCTCGAGGTAATGATCTAACAGTTGTAGCTGTGAGGTATGATCATGGTGTTGTGGCCTGTGAGGTTATGATCTAAGCGTGGGCTGTGGAGGTATGATCTACAGTGAGCTGTAGTGGTTAGATCAATCAGTGTAGCTGTGAGGTATTTGATCTACAGTTGTGTCTGTGAGGTATGATAAACAGTTAGATGTGAGGTATGATCCAACAGATCGTAGCTGTGAGGAATGATCAAATGTGTAGCGGATGAGGTTGAGTCAACAGTTTGAGATAGTGTGGGGTATGATCAACAGTGTTAGATCTGAGGTATGATCAACAGTGTCGCATGAGAGGTAAGATCATACAGTGTAGCTGTGAGGTATGATCAAACAGTGTAAGCTGTGAGGTATGATCAACAGTGTAGCTCTGAGGTTTGATCAACAGTGAGACTCTGAGGTATGTTCAACAGTGTAGCTCTGAGTGTATGATCAAAGAAGTAGATGTGAGGTTATGATTCAACAGTTGTAGCTGTGAGGTATGATCAACAGTGTAAGCTGTAGGTGTTATCAAAGAGTAGATGTGAGGTATGATCAACAGTGTAGCTGTTGAGGTATGATCTACAGTGTTAGCTGTTGAGGGTTTTGATCAACAGTGTTGCTGTTGATGTATGATCAAAAGGTGTAGCTGTGAGGTCATGATTCACAGTGTAGCTTGAGGTTATGGGGATCAACAGTGTAGCTTGTGAGGAATGTTCAACAGTGGGTGGATTGTGAGGTTATGATCAACCGTGTGGTGTGAGGTGACGATCAACAGTGTAGCTGTGAAGGCATGTCTTGGTCAAGGAAGGTTTGTAGCTAGTGAGGTTTTTGATCAACAGTGTAGCTGTGAGGTAATGATCAACATTGTAGCTGTGCAGGATATGATCACACAGTGTAGCTGTGAGGTTTGATCAAACAGTGTAGCTTGTTGAGGGTATGTTCAACAGTGTAGCTTGTGGTATGAATACAAAGTGTAGCTGTGAGGGGTATGGATCAACAGTGTAGCTCTGAGGTATGATCAACAGTGTAGCTCCTGAGGTATGATCAAACGTGTTAGTCTGTGAGCAATGATCATTCAGTGTAGCTGTGAGGAATGATCAACAGTGTACGCTGTGAGGTATGGTCAGCAGTGTTAGCTTTGAGGTTGATCAAACCAGTGTAGATGTGAGGTATGATCAACAGTTGTAGCTCTGAGGTATGATCAACAGTGTAGACTGTGAGGTATGATCAAAATGTGTAGCCCTGTAGAGTTGATAAACAGTGTAGCAGTGTTTGAGGTATGATCACAGTTAAGTGTAGCTGTGTGAGGTATTGATCAAAAGTTGTAGCTGTGAGGTATGATCAACAGAGTAGATGTGAGGTATGATCAACCAGGGTAGCTGTTGAGGGTTGATCAACAGGGTTGCTGTGAGGTTATGATCCAACTGTGTAGCTGTGAGTAATGATCAACAGTTGTAGCTGTGAGGTATGTTCAACAGTGAAGCTCCTGAGGTATGTATCACAGTGTAGTGTGAGTATGATCAACAGTGTAGCTGTGAGGTCATGATAACAGTGTAGCTGTGAGGTAAATAATTAAATTAATAAATTATTAATATAATAATAAAAATATAAAATATAATGTGAAAAATATATAATATGATAAAAAAAAAATAAAAATATTGAATAATAAAAAATAATATGTTATAATATAAAATTAAAATTAAATATAATATACTAAAATATGATCAATGAATAATTAATGAAATATAAATAATAATATAAAAATTTATTTATAATTGAAATAATTATATATATATAAAATATGTATGATTAAATGTAAATAAATAATAACATAATAATAAATGAATATTAAATAAGTACATATTAAATTATAATGAAAAATAAAAAATAAATAATGTTGTTTTGAATAATAATTTAATAAATGAATGTGATTGATAAATATTTATAATATTAAATAATATGATAAATTGATTATAATATTATAAATATGATTTAAATAATAACTTTTTAAATAAAAATTCAATCTAATAAAATAAATATAATAATGATAAAGTGTTGTAAATGTATTAAAATATATTTTAATATGATTAATATAATATGTAAATAATAAATAATAATGATTGATAATGATCTAAATATTAAATATAATGAAAAAAATGTAAATAATATTATTGAAATACATATATGTAATTTATGATAATTAAAAATAATATAAATATTAAATATTAACTAATGATTTTAACAATAAATGATCAATATATTATTAGTAATATGATAAAAATATATGATTATTTAATTTATATTAATAAATAATGAAATTAAAATAAAAAAATTAATGTAATATGAAATAATTATATGATATATAAATTTTAAAAATTTAATATATAAAAATATAAATAATAAAACAAATATAAATGATAAATAAAAAAAATGAAAAAAATTTAATAAAATTTGAATGATATATAAAATTAATTGATGATGAATTAATATAATAAAATATGAAATAATGTTATGATAATGAAATTTGTTATAAATAAAATTAATGAAATATAAATATAAAATTATAAATGAATGAAATATGAATAATTGTGTAATGAATATCGATTAAGTAATATTTATGAATATTGAATTAAAAAAAATAAATTGTAAAATTTGAACTTTAAATATGATATATTAATTATATATAAAAAAAATATATAAATTAATAAAAAAATGATATAATTAAAATAAATAATTTGAAATTGAAAAAATAAAAATTCAAAATTTATATATTTTATTATATGAAAAAAAAAAATAAAAATATAAAATTAATAATTTTTGTAATAATGAAAAAAATATATAATTAATATAAATATAATGTTATGGAAAAAAATATAAATAATAAATAAAAAAAAAATGTAAATTTTTAATAAAACTAATGAATGCATTTATTAAGATAATGTATGATAATTAAATAAAAATAAGAAAAAAAAATGATATAAAAAATTAAAAAAAAATTTTCATGAAATTATTTTAAATGACATAATATGATAAATTAAAAAAATAATATAATAATGAAATAATGATGAAATAATGAATTGTAAAATGTTGTTATTGGAATACAAATAAACAAATTTAAATGTAATGTGAATTATATAACTGTATAATGTATTTATGATTAAAAAAAATTTAATGAATATTAAATGCAATTAAATATTATGTTATAAAATTGAATAATAATTGATTTTAATGATAATAACCCTGTAAATTGATATATTAAATTATTATATAAAAATATATTGAAATGATATTAAATATGATAAAAAGAAAAATACAAATGATAATGAAATGATTTATGTAATTGATTTGATATTTGATATATGTAATGAATAAATGAAATTAATAAAATTAATATATAACTAATAATTGAAAAAATAATATGAATTTTATAATAAATGAAAAATACAAAAAAATTCAAATATTGATGATAAATGTATATTAAATAAATATAATTAAAATGGAAATAAAATATATTATTTATAATATTATATAAAATAATTTATGTTATGAATGAAAATTTAATTATTATATATATGATTGATAAAAATATATGTAAATTGTTAATAATAATATGATTAATATAATATGGAATAAAAATATATAAAAAATATATTATTTAAATAAAATAAAAAATTTTATAAAATATATTATTATGAAATCATATATAAAATAAAATAAAATTAAAATGAAAAAAAATTTAATATGTTTGAATAAAAAAATAATATGCATATGAAAATTGTATGATAAAAAAAATGAAATATAAATAATGATGATATTAAAAATTATATAAAATAATAAATTGATGTATTTAATAATATAAAATTAAAAAAATTATAAGATAAATAAATAAAAAATAAAAAATAAAATAATAAAATAAAAGAATTAATTATGATAAATAATATATAAATATATGAATTCTAATTAAATTTATGTTATAAAAATATGTGAAAATTGTTGAATAAGAATGAAATATAAAAATATTAAAAAAAAAAAATGTAAACCAAAAATGTAATTTGATATTGATAATATATGTTTAAAATAATTGGATTATTTATTTGAAAATGATTTAATAATTAAATTATATTATAATAAATAAATGATATGAATTATTTTTGGATATATAATTTAAAAAATTTATAAATATATAATTATTAAAAATATGAAAAATATATTATGAATATAATGAAAATATGATTCATATATAAAAATATTTGCATGTGAATATTATATAAATAAAATAAAAAAAATAATTTTTAATAAATTTAAATGAAAAGTATAAAAAATATGATCACTAAAAAAGGTATATATATAATGTGATATTGTGAGAAATGAAAATATATGAATTATTGAAAAAATATAATAAAATTATAGAATATAAATTGTATTTATATGGATATGATAAATAGATAAAATATTTTATATAAAAAATAATATGAATATGATATAATTAAAGATATAATTAAATTTTATAAAAAATAATCTAATAATTATGATTATTGTATGAAATTTTTTAAATGATTAAATAAATAATAAAAATATTTGTTAATAATAATATTATATGATTACTAAATATTAAAATATAATAAATAAATATGATATATTAATTTGATATAATAAAGAAATAAAATTGATTAATTAATAATGAATTAAAATGATTTATAATAAAATTATATAATTATAATTAATGATTAAAAAATATAATAATTAAATGTATATTACATGGTATTAAAAATTGTAAATAATTAATAAAAAATGTAATATTTATAAATTAAATATATAAAAAAATATATTATTTAATTTAATAATAATAAAATAATTGGAAAATTATAAATAAAATTATATAATTACTTAATTATAAATTATATGATATGATGATAAATATAATAATATATGTATTAATGTAATGTAAATGTTAAAAATAATATGATAAAATATAATTTTAAAAAAAAATATAAAAACATATATTAATTATTAATTTTTGATTAATTAAATAATATATGTTAAATAAATATAAATCTGTATTAATATATAATGATAAATTATGTAATGATGTAAATTAATATATATAATTAATATTTGTAATATAAAATAAATAATATTATATATGTAAATATGAATAATATGATGAATTATAATTATTAAAAAATATTTGTTTAATTAATGAATAATATGAAAAATTATATGATTGTATAATAAAAAAATATATATTTTATTATAAAATGTTATTAATATTATAATAATGAATAAAATATAATGATGAATGAATTAATTAAAAATAAAAATATATATAATAATAATAATAAACATAATTAAAAAAATATAAATTAAATATGTATTGTATGTTATTAGAATAAAATAATTAATAAAAAATATAATGTATAAAAAATATAAATGAATGCAATATAAAAATAATATAAAAACAAATATAAAAAAATATATATTTCTATTTGTGGTATAATTTTTTGTAAATGATTAATAAATATATGAATAAAAAATATAATATATATAGTTAATTATATTGTATAATATGTTAAAATGATAATTAAAAAAAATTAATATATATATTAAATATTGAATTTAATAAAAAAATTAAATAATAATATATGTGATGTATATAAATTTTTAAATGATTAATCTATAATTTATAAAATATAAAATAAATAATGTATATTAATTATTTATTATGATGTTTAAATATTGGGAAATTTGAATGTTAAATATGAAAAAAATATGATTATAATATAAATATAAGAAAAAATATTTTACAAATAATGTGAAATTATTGATTTTGAATGTGAAATAATGAAGATATGTTATGATACTTAAAAATAAAATGTGATATAAATATAAATTAATATGATTAATTAAATTATATGATTTATAATAAAATGATAAAAAATATAATAAAAAATATTTATGAAATTGACCATATGTAAAAAATAATTATATCATTAATTAAATAATGATAATGATATAATAATTTATGTTTATGATTAGATAATGTTGATGATGTGCTATTAAATGAATAAAAAATAATAAATATATGAAATCATGAATTTGTAAATTGTAAAATGAAAAATGATTTATTTGATAAAAATATAAAATTAAATAATACATATAATAATAAGATAAATAAAAAATAATTATATAATTAATAATATGAAATAATAAATTAAAATAATAATATGATAAATATAAAAAATTGTAAATTAAAATTAATTATTTAATAAATTTATTAATAATTCTTAAAATTTAAATATAAATAAAAATTTTTTGATTGTAAATAAATAAATATATCTATGAATAACAAAAATTAATATGAAATTAATGAATATTTAAAATAAATTTATTATTATTAATAATATTTATATTTAAAAAATGACTAATGATATTAAAAATTTTAAAAAATTTGAATAAAATGAAAAATATAATATATATGAATAAAACATTAAATTGAATGATAATTTAATTAAAAAAATGAAAAATATAAAAAAATGATAATAATTATATTTGATTAATTAAATAAAAATAATATTTAAAAATATGAATTAATTAATTAAATAATTAATGATTTGATATTAATAAAATGTAATTATATTGATTGAATTAAACTAAATATTATAATGAAATGAATAAAAAAATTAATTGATATTAAATGTAAATTAATGAACATTAAAAAAAAAATTAATAATTAAAAACTTTATGAAAATGATAAATGCTAAAATTGATAAAATATATTTAAAAAATAAAATTATTAAAATTTAATAAATTAAATATTGTATAATATATAAATTAAATGTTAAAAAATATTAATATAAAAATGATTTGAATTAAAAAAAAATAACTATAAATATTTATATATTTTTCACTGAGATTGATATTAAATAATGATAAAAATGATTAAAAATTTATAATAGATTAATTTAAATGATATGAAATAAATAAAATTGAAAATTGAATGATAAATAATAATTTATTTAAAAATGCATATAATTAAAAATAATTTAAAATGAATTAATTTAAAATAAAAAAAATAAAATTTTAATTATTATTTATGAAATAATTAAAAAAATATAAATAATATCATAAAAAATATTTGATAATTATGAATATAAAAAATAATGAAAATAATAATTATAAATATTATAAATTATTAATAAAATAATAAAAATAAATTATAAAATTCTAAAATGAATAGCAATAAAAATTTGATATAATAAAGTATAATAACAAATATTAAATTAAATAATGAAATATAAAATAATATATAAAATTTATAATTATGAAAAAATGTTAATCTGATGATATTAAAACTACATTTATACTAATGATTAGATAATAATTAAATTATTAATAATAATGATATGAAATAAATTTAATGATAATAATGATAATTAATAATAAAAAAATATAATACAATAATGATGATTATTAAATAATATGATATTTTGAAAATAAATGGATTATGTATTACTTATATAATTAAAAAAAAAAATATTTAAATGATATTGTATAATATGATGAAATTAAATAAATATTATTTAAAAAAATGAAAAATTGATAAATATTATTTTTAATTTTTAATGATATGAAATATATGAATTGATGAAATAAATATAATATAATATTTTTTAATTTAAATTGAATAAATGAATTAAATTTGATATAAAAAACTTAATTAATATAAAATGAATGAAAATATTGATGATGAAATATAACAAATAAAAAAATAATGAAAATATTGATAAAAATAATATTTGAAAAAAAAATAAATATATATTTATGGATGAAAATTAAAATATAAAAATGAATAATATAAAATTTATTATATGATAAATTAATGTTAATAATATTTAAATAATAAAAATAAAATAAATTATTATTAAATGTAAACAATATTTTGATAAATAAAATAAAAAAAATTAAAATTATTAATAATGTATATTATTTTAAATTAAATTGAATTGACAAATTATTAAAAATGAATAAATAAAAAAATATATATATAAAAACAAAATATTAATGATTGTATAAAAATGAAAATATGTAACTTATTTAAAATAAATAATAAATTGATTGTAGAATGATATTAAAAAAAAGTTATATATTGAATATATAATTAAATAATTATATTAAATTATTGATATGAATAAATTTCAAAAAAAATTTGAATAAAAATGAATAATAATTAAATATTAATAAAATGAATTAAAAATAAAAAAATAATTAATTTTTAAATGGATAAAAAAAACTAATGAATTAAAATAATATTTAATAATTATTAATAATTATGGAAAAAAAACAATTAATATAATATAAAATAAATTAAATAAAAAATAAATTAAAAAATCATAACTTAATGTTATTTAATAATATTATAAAATAAAATTAAAAATAATAATAAAAAATTATGATATAATAATTATAAAATTAAAAATAATGAATGTATTAAATATTATGTAAAAAAAATAAATATGTTATAATTATATGTATGTTGTATTAAATAAAATGAATAATGATTATAGATTATTAAAAATAAATTATTTATTCAATGATGAATATTATTATAAATTGATATTGTGAAATATAATAAAAATACATTATTAATGAAATGAATTTTATTAAAAAAATGAATATAAATAAAAATTTGAATATATATATTAATATAAATAAAATTATAAAATATGATGAAATATTAAAATTAATGTAAATATAATAAATATTTTATAAATATGAAAAAATTGAAATATTTATGTAAATAAAATTTAAATATTAATATAATTTATATATAATATATGATTATAAATAATTTACATTTTTTATATTATATATGAAAACTAAAAATATGATTAATAATATATTGTGAAATGAATTATTTGATATAAATAATATAATTTAAATATAATGAATTAATAATGTATGTTAATAAATGTAATTTGTAATATGTTTATAATTAAAAAAACTAATATGATTGTATGAATAAATTATATAATATACTAAATATTATAACTTATTATTTATAATGTAAATATGATATAATGATTATTTATGATGATATATTAAATGAAAAAAATGCAAATGTATGATATAAATATCGATGATTTAAATATTGAGTAATGTTTATATAAAATGAATATTTAATAATGAAATTATTTATGAAATAAATTTATAAAAATGAAAATATTATTATAATGTACAATGTAATATAAAAATTGAATTTAAATTAAATGATAATATTTAATAATAATATGATTAAAATGATAAATAATATAAAATTTAAATAAAGATGTAAATTAAAACGAAAATAAATTGTTATTGAAAATGATATTATATGAATATTTTGGGAAATTTTAAAAAAATAATTGAATGAAAAATATATGACTTATTTTTAATATTTTTCAAAAATTAAATTGATATATTTGAAAATATTTATAATGTTAAAAATAAATAAATTAAATATATATAATGTAAAATAGTATTGATATATAATATGCAAAAAAAATGTAAATTAATTGATAATATGATTAATAAATAAAATAAAGTTGTTTGACATTATTAAAATTGAATAATAAAATTTAATAAATGTAATTAAATTATGAATTATAATGATATGAAAATAAAATTAAAATGAGTAAATATGTATATTAATTATTATAAATTGATGATATAAAAAAAATAATTTAATGATATGTAAAAATGTAATTGTATAATAAATAATTAAATATGTATTGTAATAATATATAAATTTGTAAATATAATAATAAAAAAAAATGATTATATAATAAATAATATAATATGATAATCAAGAATTAAATATAAAAATTTAAAATATTATACATATTTGATTTAATAATATATAGAATAATTTTTGGAAATAATGATGATAAAATAATAAATATATTAAAAATTAAATATGAATTAATAAAATATAAAAATTGATTATGTACAAATATGAAAATAATTCTCTGATATATTAACAAATATTAATTATAAAATGAAATAAAAAATCAAATTATATGTAAAAATTAAAAATATATATGTTTTTATATGAATGAAATGTAATAATTGGAGAATGAAAGAATAATTATATTAATAATAAAATAAAAAATAATAATATGTAAACTTTGAATCTGAAATTCAATAAATGAATGATATATAAATTAAAAATGATATAAAATAATAAATATGATGAATATAATTAAATAAAAAAAATTAAAATTTACATTAATTAATATGATTAAAATAAATATGAATTAATAATATAATAATATATTATAATAAAATATAATATATTAATAAATTTAATAAAGATATTAAATATATATAATTTTAAAATATGAAATGAAATGATTTAATATTAATATAAAATATCTGAAAATATATTTATGAAAATATATAATAATTAATTATGAATAACATGTTGTAATATTGTTGAAAATTATTTTAAAATGAAATAAAAATTAAAATTGATAAAAATGATTATGAAATTTAAATATTACATTATAAAAATAATATTATATAATATTGAATGATAAAAATAATAAAAACAATAATAATTATAAATAATTATTAATGTATAACTATAAAATATGAATATATTATTTATTATGATAATTAAGGAAATGAATTAATTTTATTATTTAAATATGAAATTTATATTAAAATATATTATAATTAATAATGATAATATAATTAAAAAAAATATAAATAAAATTTAATTATATGAAAACAATAATTACTTGTGAAATAATGATTATTTATTATTAAATATAAATTGAATGATATTATTCTTATATATTAAAAATTGTTAATTTATATTAGATGAATGAATAAAAGAATATGAAAATATTATGATTTAAAATTAAAAAATCTTATGATTATGCAAAAATGTTATGATGATGAATTGTCTAATATATGAAATATAATATGTGAATTATTGATAATAATACATATATAAATTGAAATATAATTTTAAAATAATTTTAAATATGATAATGGATTATGGAAAATTTTATAATGAAATTGAAATGAATAAATAATAAATTATATTAAATAAATGTATTTAATGAATAATTAAATTTAATTAATATTATGTTAGAAATCAATTTTAAATATAAAAATAAGAAGTATTGAATTAAAAATTTAAAATATTGAATAATGATGAAATTAAAAAAAAAAATAAAATGTATTATTTAATAATGGAGGGATATCAACAGTGTACCGGAGGTATGATCAAAAGTGTAGCTGTGAGGATTCAACAGTGTAGCTGTGAGGTTGATCAACAGGTGCTGTGAGATATCAACAGTGTAGCTGTGAGGTATGATCAACAGTTTTAGCTGTGAGGTATGATCAACAGTGTAGCTGTGAGGTATGATCAACAGTGTAGTGTGAGGTTTTGATCAACAGTGTAGCTGTGAGGTTGATCAACAGTGTAGCTGTGGGTATGATTCAACAGTGTAGCTTTGAGGTATGATCAAAAAGTGTAGCTGTGAGGTTGATCAACAGTGTAGCTGTGAGGTATGATCAACGTGTAGCTTGAGGTATGATCAACAGTGTAGCTGTGAGGGATGATAACGGGGTAGCTGTGGGTATGATCAACTGTGTAGCTGTGAGGTATGAACAACGTGTACTTAGTTGAAACAGTTGGCTGTGAGGTATGATCATCAGTGTAGCTGGAGGAGTCAAAGTGTCTTATGATCAAGGGCTTGGTTTAAAAAGTGAGCTGTGGGGGTAGATCAACGTGTAGCTGTGAGGTATGATCAAAAGTGTAGCTTGTGAGGGATGTTAACAGTGTAGCTGTAGGTATGATCAAAGGGGTAGCTGTTGGGTATGATCAACAGGTAGCTTGGGGATGATCAAAGGTTGGTTGGATGATTCAACAGGTAGCTGTGAGGTATGGATCAACAGTGTAGCTGTGAGGTATGATCAACAGTGTAGTAGTAGTCAGTGTGGTAGATCAAGTGTAGCTGTGAGGTATGATCACATGTATGAGGATGTTAACAGTAGCTGTGAGTATGATCACAGTGTAGTGTGGTATGATCAACAGTGTAGCTGTGAGGTATGATCAACAGGTGTGCTGTGGGTATGATCAACAGTCTGTGGAGTATGATCAACAGTGTTTTGGTGAGGTATGATAACAGTGTGCTTGAGGTATGATAACAGTTTGTAGCTGTGAGGTATGATCAACAGGGTTAGATCACAGTTGGTGGGTATGATAAAGTGTGTGTGAGTTATAACAGTGTGCTGTGAGTATGTATAACAGTAGTATGTGAGTGTACGTGAGTATGAACAGGTGTGTGAGGGCATGATCAACAGTGTAGCTGTGAGGTTATCAACAGTGTAGCTGTGAGGATGATCAACAGTGGAGGTTGACAACGTATAGCTGTGAGGTATGATCAACAGTGTATGTGGTATGATCAACAGTGTAGCTTGAGTGATCACAGGTAGCTGTGAGGATGATCACAAGTTGCTGTGAGGTATGAACAGTGTACTGTGAGGTATGATCAACGGTGACGGCGGTGTCAACAGTGTTAGGTTTATCAACAGTGTGCTGTGGTATCAACAGGTTGTACTAGCTTGAGGTTACAAAGTGTAGCTGAGGGTCTTCTTGGTTAAACATGTACTGTGAGGTATGATCAACAGTGTGTTGGGTATGTCAACAGTGTGTTGAGGTATGTCAAAGGAGCGTGAGGATGAAACAACTGGTACTTGTGAGGTATGATCAACAGTGTACTGTGAGGTGAAATGTACTAGTTAATGGTGTGAGTATGATAAAGGTGCTGTGAGTATGATAACAGTGTAGCTGAGGTATGATCACGTGTAGCGTGAGTTGTCAACAGTGAGTCTGAGTATGATCAACAGGTAGCTGGGTAGTCAACAGGCTGTGAGGTTGATAACAGTGAGCTGTGAGTATGTCAGTGTAGCTGTGAGGTATGATCACAGTGTGGAGGTAAGATCACAGTGGCTTGAGTATTTCAACAGTGTAGCTGTGAGGTTCAGGTATGATACAAGTGAGTGGGGATGATCACAGTTGCTGTGAGGCTGATCACAGTGTAGCTGAGTATGTCAACATGTATGGAGTATGTCAAAGTGTCTGTGAGGTATGATCAAGTGCTGTGGTTCGTGAGGAGTTAAACAGGTAGCTGTGAGGTATTTAACGTGTAGCTGGTGTGGTTATGGTTTACAGGTGCTGTGAGGTAATCAACAGTGACTGTGAGTTGAACAGTGTTGTTAGATGTGGTGTTATGACAACAGTGTGCGTGGGTAGATCAACGGTAGCGTGAGTATGTCAACATGTCTGAGTATGATCAAAGTGTAGCTTAGTAGATCAACATGTACGTGAGGTTGATCAACAGTGCTTGATATGATAAGTGTAGCGTGAGGTTCTTGTGGTTGATCAGTGTAGGTGAGGTGATAACAGTGTAGCTTGAGTATATCAAAGTTCTTGAGGTATGATAACAGTGTACTGTGGTATGTCAACAGGTGTTGGGTATGATCACAGTGTAGCTCTGTTGGTATATCAACGGTGTGTGAGGTTGTCAACTGTAGCGTGGGTATGATCAAGTGAGCTGTGAGTTGTCACAGTGTAGGGAGGTAAGTGTAGGTAGTTGATCACTGTAGCTTGGTATGAAAATACTGGTGTAATGTTAGGTATGATCAACAGTTTGTTGAGGTTGATCAACAGTGTAGCTGTTGCAGGTTGATATATCAGTGTCTGTGAGTATGATCAACTTTGCTTGAGGTATATGATAACGTGTAGTGTGGTGTGATTTGATCAACAGGTAGCTTGAGTTGTTAAAGTTAGCTGTGATATGACAACATGTGCTGGAGGTCAACAGTGTACTTGAGGTTGATCAAAGTGGGGAGTTGTCACAGTGTGTGTGGGATACATGTATAGTGTAGCTCTGAGGTAGTCAACAGTGGCTGTGAGTATGATCAACTGTGCCTGAGGTTGATCACAGTGTAGCTTGAGGTATGACAAAGTCTGTAGTTTGTACTTGAGGTATGATCACAGTGAGCTGTTGAGTGAGGTATGATCAACAGTGTAGCTGAGTTGATCACAGGTAGGTGAGTATGGGTCAACAGTGTAGGGTGTGAGGTATGATCAACAGTGTAGCTGTGAGGTATGATCAACAGTGTAGCGTGAGGTATGATCAAAAAGTGTAGCTTGAGGTATGATCAACAGTGTAGCTGTGAGGTATGATCAACAGTGTAGCTCTGAGGTATGACAACAGTGACTTGAGGTAGATCAACAGTGTAGCTGTGAGGTATGATCAACAGTGTAGCTGTGAGGTATGATCAACAGTGTAGCTGTGATGTATGATCAACAGTGTAGCTGTGAGGTATGATCAACAGTGTAGCTGTGAGGTATGATCAACAGTGTAGCTGTGAGGTTTGATCAACAGTGTAGCTGTGAGGTATGATCAACAGTGTAGCTGTGAGGTATGATCAACAGTGTAGCTGTGAGGTATGATCAACAGTGTAGCTGTGAGGTATGATCAACAGTGTAGCTGTGAGGTATGATCAACAGTGTAGCTGTGAGGTATGATCAACAGTGTAGCTGTGAGGTATGATCAACAGTGTAGCTGTGAGGTATGATCAACAGTGTAGCTGTGAGGTATGATCAACAGTGTAGCTCTGAGGTATGATCAACAGTGTAGCTGTGAGGTATGATCAACAGTGTAGCTGTGAGGTATGATCAACAGTGTAGCTGTGAGGTATGATCAACAGTGTAGCTGTGAGGTATGATCAACAGTGTAGCTGTGAGGTATGATCAACAGTGTAGCTGTGAGGTATGATCAACAGAGTAGATGTGAGGTATGATCAACAGTGTAGCTGTGAGGTATGATCAACAGTGTAGCTGTGAGGTATGATCAACAGTGTAGTGTGAGGTATGATCAACAGTGTAGCTGTGAGGTATGATCAACAGTGTAGCTGTGAGGTATGATCAACAGTGTAGCTGTGAGGTATGATCAACAGTGTAGCTGTGAGGTATGATCAACAGTGTAGCTGTGAGGTATGATCAACAGTGTAGCTGTGAGGTATGATCAACAGTGTGGCTGTGAGGTATGATCAACAGTGTGGCTGTGAGGTACGATCAACAGTGTAGCTGTGAGGCATGGTCAGCAGTGTAGCTGTGAGGTATGATCAACAGTGTAGCTGTGAGGTATGATCAACAGTGTAGCTGTGAGGTATGATCAACAGTGTAGCTGTGAGGTATGATCAACAGTGTAGCTGTGAGGTATGATCAACAGTGTAGCTGTGAGGTATGATCAACAGTGTAGCTGTGAGGTATGATCAACAGTGTAGCTCTGAGGTATGATCAACAGTGTAGCTCTGAGGTATGATCAACAGTGTAGCTGTGAGCTATGATCAACAGTGTAGCTGTGAGGAATGATCAACAGTGTAGCTGTGAGGTATGGTCAGCAGTGTAGTGGTCAATCTGTGAGGTATGATCAACAGTGTAGCTGTGAGGTATGATCAACAGTGTAGCTCTGAGTTGATCAACAGTGTAGCTGTGAGGTATGATCAAAAGTGTAGCTGTGAGGTATGATCAACAGTGTACCAGTGAGGTATGATCAACAGTGTAGCTGTGAGGTATGATCAACAGAGTAGATGTGAGGTATGATCAACGTGTAGCTGTGAGGTATGATTTAACAGGTAGATGTGAGGTATGATCAACAGTTTTTAGCTGTGAGGTTCAGATCAACAGTGTAGTGTGTGGGGTATGATCAACAGTGTTAGCTGTGAGGTATGATCAACAGGTTTTAGCTCTGAGGGTATGATCAAGGTGTAGCTGTGAGGTATGATTCAACAGTGTAGCTGTGGGTATGATCAACAGTGTAGCTGTGAGGTATGATCAACAGTGTAGCGTGAGGTATGATCAACAGTGTAGCTGTGAGGAAAGATTTAACAGTGTGGCTGTTTAGGTATGATCAACAGCGTGGCGGGGTATGATAACATGTAGTATGAACAGGTTGTAGCTGTGAGGTATGATCAACAGTGTAGCTGTGAGGTATGTTTAAAAGTGTAGCTGTGAGGTATGATCAACAGTGTAGCTGTGAGGTATGATCAACAGTGTAGCTGTGAGGTATGATCAACAGTGTAGTGTTTAGGTATGATCAACTTTTAGCTTGGGTATGATCAACGGTACCCCTTTAGGTTTTTGTTTAAAAGTGTTTTGGATTGATAACAGTGTATTTTAGGTTGTAACAGGGTAGGTTGGGGTATGACAACAGTTTTTCTTGAGGTTGATCAAAAGGAGTGTGAGGTTGACAACAGTGTAGCTGTGAGGTTGATCAACGTGTGCGTGGGGATTTTCAACAGTGTAGCTTGAGTATGGTCCTTAGCTGTGAGTATGATCAAAGTGAGCTGTGAGGTTTGATCAACGTGTAGCTGTGAGGTTAAAAACGGTAGCTGGAGGTATGATCAAAAGGTGTGTGGTTTGATCCAGGTAGCTTAGGTTGATCAAAAGTGTAGCTCTGGGTATGATCAAAGTGTAGGTGAGGTTGACAACAGTGTGCTTGAGGTAGTCAAAAGTGTAGCTGTGAGTATGATCAACGTGTAGGAGGTATGAAAGGTACTGTGGGATGATCAAAGTGTGTGTGGTAGACAACGGTGTGTGGGTTATCAACAGTGTAGTTTTGGGTTGTCAAAGTGTAGCTGTGGGTATGTCCCATGGCGTGAGGTAATCAAAACAGTGTAGCTGAGGTATGATCAACTGTCTGGAGGATGTTCAACAGTGTGCTGTGAGGTATGATTCAACAGGGTT
>NC_069405.1:21359775-21408231 GCF_026875155.1 Cherax quadricarinatus | reverse complement strand
CCCCCCCCCCCACCCCCCGCCCCCCCCCTCGGATAAAGGTTTTTGGACCCCCCCTAGGGGGTTTTCAAAATTTCCCCCAATTCTGGGTTTAAAGTTTTTTTGGTTTCCCCCCCTTGGGGGTAAGCATTCAAATGAACCCCTCCTATGGGGCATGGGCTCTCTTTATACAGGTTAAACAAGTGTGACGTCAGTTTTCCCTCTATTAATGTGTTTACTCGGGTAGTGACGTCAGCGTTTACCCCCACACACACAGGCTAAATCATGGACCTTTTAGTTCATTAAAGTTTAAGGGGATATAGTCCCTACTCAGGGGAAAACATTTTCCTCTTAACCCCAGGTTAATCCAAAAATTTTTAAATTTTTTTTTTTTTCGTTAATCCCCACAATTTCTTTACAAAAAAGTTAGACTTTTTTTTACTATTTGTCTCGGCACCCCCCACGAAAAAAACCTCCTCCCACCCCCCCAAAACCCCTCACACCCCAACCAACCCCTCACATTTTCATAAAACCCCCCAATTTTTCTCTTTTTTAAACCCCTTTTGTTCTTAAATTTAATAAGGGGGCACGTGATCAGAAAGTCACCCCATCGTTACATCCCTTTGTTAAATTCACTATCCCCAATTTTACTTATTACGAAGTTAATACGCACTTTTACTTTGAACATCTTCAAAAAACTCTCATAAATCATTTGATACTACAAAATCCCTTTATAATTCCAAACAACACTAAAAAATACTCCAAAAAATCATTGAACACCCCAAATACCTCTGATACTCCCAGAACACCTTAAAGTACCTTGCATTTTCTTTTGAACCCCTTCAAAAGCACTTCTTAATATTTGTAACCTTAAAAAAAACCCCTTTGAATATCACATAAAACCCTTAAAACCCCTTAAAAAAACCTTCAAAGCACTCTCAAATCATTTGAACAACTCAAAACACCTTTGAAAAAACCTCAAACACCTTTAAAAACCCTTAAAAAAAACCCTTGAACACCTTAAAAAACACCCTTAAACCCCTTAAAAAAAACAACATTTAAAAACACACTAAAAAACCCCTTTTGAACACCTTTGAACTTTCCAAAAACTATTTGAGTACTCCCCAATAAGATTTGAATCTTAATTTATCTGCACTTACACATTTCATTAAATTAAAACCATCCCTCAGTCTCCAGATGGCTTTTTTTCGTTTTTTCCCTTTTAGATTTAAAGTTATTAAGGGACACATACATCAGAAAAAAGTCACAAAAACTAAATCAAACACTTTACTTTGAAACCCCCAAAACACTCCAATCATTTTAATCTCACATAAACACCCCGAACACTTCAAAAAAACCTTTTAATATCGTTTTTAAAAATAAATTTTTCACAACCATTATATCATCTTTTTTTCGGTAACTTAATTTGACTACAAATACCCCCATCAATTACCAACAAATTTTACCGTTTTGACTAATGTCATCATGTAACCCGATTTTCACAAAAAAAAACTTATGACACCAACACACACGCACACACTACCCCAACACCAAAAATTTTTTCGTTTTAATAAATTTTTTCAGAAAGTACAACAACAACACCACAACCCCCAATTTTTTTTCCCTTTTAACCCCTTTTTGTTCTTAAAGTTAATAAGGGGGGACGTACATCAGAAAAAATCCCAACAACAACCCCCTTATAAAAATCTTTTTTTTGGTATCTCTAGTTTACAACAAAACCCAACCCAAACCCACAACCCACAAAAACCACTCCCCAACACCCCCATCCCACAAAATTTTTTCCCTTTTAACCTTTTAGTTCATTTAAAATTATTAAGGGGACAAATACACGAAAAAGCAAAAACCCATTATTAATCTTTCCGGGATCTCTAGTTCGACAACAACACCACAACACCCACATCCCCAACACACAACCCCCAACACCCAATCCACAACCCCCACATTACAATTTTTTTTTTTCTTTTTTAATAATTTATAAAAAAAGTCAAAAAAAAAACCCCACTTATTAAATTTTTTTTTCGGTATCTCTAGTTCGACAACACTCCCTCTCAATTCCCAAAAAAAATTTTACTTTTTTTTAATAATGTCATCACTGAACCCAAGATTTTCAAAAAAAACTCTATAAACCCCCAAACACACACCGGCCCGCACACACACACCCCCAACACACACAACCAAAAACCCCCCACAAACACACACCACCACACACACACCACAGTCAGTCAGCAGACGGGGTACAAGGCTCCGAGATTTAGTGGTTTTTAAGGGTGCAAAATGCTAGCAGTTCAGTGGGTGACAACGTCAGTGAAAAATCCTACGGTGAAACCGGTTTATTAGTTAAAAAAAAGTCGAGGGGAAGCCTGAAATCTTTAAATTTCAAAGTGTAAAACGTTAGGGGATAGTGGCTTCTGTTGTACACGTTCAAATTACAAAGATTCAGTGAGTGTGGAAGGGTGTTCAAAAATTTCGGAGTTTGGGTAACAAGGAAATGGGGGCCCCTTACAGTGAGGTGAAATAATTAATAAGCAAAAGCAGAAGGAAAAAATATAACATTAAAAAGGGAAGTGATTTGGGCCCTTTGTGAATAGTGACGTCACAACAGTTTGTGACATTACATATAAAGTGTAACCCAAATGTGAAGTGTTTTCCCAATATAATAAAAGTGTACTCTTCAAAGTGACATGAGGGCGGGGGGATCCCTGAGCATTAGGGTTTATAAATCACAGGTGAAGAATTTTTAAAAATAGTGATGGGGGTAGTCATCAGCATTGGCAACTTGTCATCGACCCTGCCGTTAAAGTTATCCCCTGTTGGGTTGTTTTGGGGGGTCCTAAATCCTGCCTTGAGCACTTTTAGTTAGGGGACTCCCCCTGCAAGTTTACCAGAATTAGGCGGGAATAGATAGAAAAGGTGAAGATGGGTTGACTAGCGAGGAGCGCATAGGAGGGGAACCCTAGTGGGGTGACGTCAGACACCCCTAAAAGCTCAGAAAAAGAAAAATTTTTCAACCAATTTTTGTGTTTTATAAGTAGAAGTGATAAGTGCTAGAATCATGTTGGCAGTTTTTTAAAATTTACTGGTATTACCGGTATTTATTAGCAGTATGAATATTAGAAGGGGGGGCACACACACACACACACACACACACACACCGCACACGCACACGCCACACACATTAAACACACACTAACATACACACACACTACCCCACACACATACAAAACACATACACAAAAAATACACCACACATACCACAACACTTTTTAACATAACCCCAAACCACATAACACAGGAAAAACACGTCTGAGACAAAAAACCACTAACTTTCCCCCCCCTGGCTCATTGAACTTTCTTCCCCCCCCCCTTTTCCCATTATTATTCTCCTCCCCTCTTACCTTTTCTTCTTCTCCTATCCCTCTCCTTTTCCCTCTCATTTTTTCCCCTCTAACACTCCCTTTAAACACCCCCCCCCCTCTAAATTTTTCCCCCCCAAAAACTCTGCCCTCCCATTTCTCTCCCTTCCTTTTTCTCCCCCCTCCCCTCTTCCCCCCCCCCTTCTCCCCCTTGCCTTCCTCTCCCCCTTTTTTTTTCCCCCTCCCCCTTTCCCTTCCCTTTCTCCTCCCTCCCTCCCTCCCCCCCTCCTCCCTCCCTCTCTCTCTCTCTCTTTTCTCTCTCTCTTCTCTCTCTCTTTTCTCTCTCTTTCCCCTTTTTTCCTTTTCCCTTCCTTTTTCCCCCTCTCTCGTCTCTTCTTGCTCTCTCCTCTCTCTTTTGCTCTCTCTTTGCCTCTCTCTCTCTCTCTCTTGCTCTTCTCTCTTTTTGCTCTCTCTCTCTTTGCTCTTCTTTGCTCTCTTCTTGCTCTCTCTCTTGCTTCTCTCTCTTGCTTCTCTCTTCTGCTTCTCTCTCTCTCTTGCCTCTCTCTCTCTCTTGCTCTCTCTCCTCTCTTTTCTCTTCTTGCTCTCTCTCTTTCTTGCTCTCTTTTTGCTCTCTCTCTCTCCCTTGCTCTCTTTCTCTTGCTCTCTCTCTCTCTTGCTCTCCCTTCTTCCCTTCTCTCTCTCTTGCTCCTCTCTCTCTCTTGTCTCTTTTCCCTTCTTTGCTCTCTCTCTCTCTTCTCTCTTCTCCTTTGCTTTTCTTTGCCTCCTCTTGCTCTTCTTCTCTTGCTCTCCTCTCTTTGCCTCTCTCTCTCTTGTCCTCTCCTTTTGTCTCTCTCTCTCTTTTGCTCTCTTCCCTTTTGCTCTCTCTCTCTTGCTCTCCTTTGCTCCTCTCTTCTCTTGCTCTCTCTCTTGCTCTCTCTCCTTGCTCTTTCTTGCTTCTCTCTCTCTCTTGCTCTTCTCTCCCCTGTTCTTCTCTCCTGCTCTTCTCTCCTTGCTCTTCTTTTGCTCTCTCTCTCTCTCTTGCTCTCTCTCTTGCTCTCCTTTGGGCTCTCCTTTGCTTCTCTCTCTTGCTCTCTCTCTTGTCTCTTCTCTCTTGCTCTCTCTCTCTCTTTGTTCTCTCTCTCTTGCTCCTCTCTCTCTTTCTCTCTCTCTCTTTTTTGCTCTCTCTCTTGCTTCTTTCTCTTGCTCTCTCTTCTCTTGCTCTCTCTTCCTTGCTCTCTCTCTCTCTTGCTCTCTCTCTTCTTCCTTCTCTCCCTATTGCTCTCTTTCTTTTGCTCTCTCTCTTGCTCTCTCTCTTTGCTCTTTCTCTCTTCTTGTCGCTCTCTTGCTTTTCCTCTTCTCTTGCTCTTCCCTTCTTGCTCTTCTCCTCTCTTGCTTTTCTCTTGCTCTTTCTCTCTCTTGCTTCTCTCTTGCTCTCTCTCTTCTTTGTTCCTCTCTTGCTCTTCTCTCTCTCTTGCTCTCTCTCTTGCTCTCTCTCTCCCCTGCTCTCTTTTCTCTTGCTCTCTCCTTCTCTTGCTCTTCTCTCTTGCCTTCTCTCGTCCCCATTTTCCCTTCTAACTCTCCCCTTCTACTTTTAAAAAAAAAAAAAAAAAAAAAAAAAAAAAAAAAAAAAAAAAAAAAAAAAAAAAATGGTGGGGACTGCAGGCCCCAAGGATCAGATGAGATGGTTGGGTGGGGGAGGGGATGGAGGAGCGGGGAAAAAAGGAGGAAAAGAGGGGGGGGGGAAAATTAGGAGAGTTTCTGAAAAAATGGAGAAAGAGCTCTCTGTGAAATTGGAAAGGGGGTTGGGAAAGGGAAAAGAATTGGGGGCACAAGTCGAAAAATGAGTAGCCAAGATAAGGGTCCCGGGAAATTAGTAAATAGGGGGGAGCGAGTTCAGGGGGAGTGACCCGAGAAAAACACGCATATGAACTGCGAGGCTGAAAGGAAGGAAAGGAATTTGAATTTTGCTAAGGTCACATCAATCTGCCCAAGGAGGGGGCCAGGAGTGAAAGGGAAGATCAACTGGTTGCATGGAGAGGGGTAGGTCGAATGTGAGGCAAACAAGGGGTTCAAGGCCACTGGAAAAAACAAAGGGGAAAAAACGACCACATACAGGGAGGGGTCCCGAGCCCCAGGGGTGAGGGAATCGAGGAAGAAAGGGCAAAATCAGTGTTTATCCTGGGGGTTCAGGAGAGGGGAAAGGAAAACTGAAGGAAGCAGGAAGAAAGGAAGGAGATTTAGAAAATCATAACAGAAATAGGGGAAGGGGGACGGATTGTAAAAATTTTAGAGAATGGGGGGGACTCGAAAGGGGAGAAACCGACCAATCAAACTGATTTCAGGACGGAAACAGTGCGAAAAAAAAGGAACCTCCCAAAAGAAAACCCCGATTGAAATACTCGGAAAAGGGAAGAGGGTGTTCCCAGACAGAGACAGAAAAAAATCAGAAAGAAGCAGCTGGGGAGAGGACAAAAAAACGAAAGGAGCTGGAAAAGAGAAAGGAGGGAACCAGCGAGGTCTGTCAGAGCAGGACGAACAGCAAGGGAAACACCAACAACTACTCTCAGAACCCAAAACCTATCCACCCTCCCAAAACACCCTACAATTTACCCACAGCCCCACCCAACACCAAGCTATGAACCCACAGTATGCCCCCGGTCTCCCCCTCACAGGCCCCCAAACCACAGGTTTGGGAAAAGGGAAAATGAAGGTATGGTACACAAAAACTGATGGGAAAACAAAAGTGGGAGGAGTGGCAAGAAAGAGTCAAAAAAGCATCACCGGGACATCATAGCCTCACAGAAAAACCAAGCTTACAGGTATGTAACAGATGCCATCTTTCCCAAAGGGTACCAAAACCCGGGGGAAAAAAGGGAACAGGGGGGGTGGGGGTGGCGTTGTGATCAAAAATCGCTGGGGTTTTGATGAGTGGAGAGAGAAAAATAGCGGAGAAGAAGTGTTACTTTGTGGGAACACTTTACTTTTGGAGGTCCCCAAAGGGGGTAAAAGCGTGATGTATAACCCAAAAGAAAAAGCAGGAGGCCAAGGGAAAAAGTACGACGAGAGCAAAAGAGCGATGGTTGACCCCACTAGCTAGAGTGGCCAGAAAGGGGCCTGCATGCGGGGAAAACTTGATCATGGGTGACTTTAAACCCCAAGGGGGAAGATTGGGAGAACTTTGGCCCCAGGGGGCCAAGATATTGGAGGCTAAGATGATGGAGGTGGTACTGGAGAATTCTGTACCCAAACGTAAGGGACACTACAAAAGAGAGAGGGGGGGATGAACCGCAAGGGGACTTTGATTCCCCTTTAGAGTGCAGATATCAACACCATATAAACCCCTTCCTAAACCTTTTTATTCAATCAATAAAATCAATAAAAAAACCACAAAAACCAAATTCCCTACCCAAAAAACCCACCAACTTTTTAACAAATCAAAAACCATTTAATAATATAATTTACCTTCAAACAAATTTTACCCCCTAACAATAATAAAACCCCAAAACCCATTTTACCCCCCTTCTAAAGGGAAAAAGAAGGGGGGGGGAATAAAGGGGAACAGTCGGGGAGAGCCGAAAAGAAAACCAGAAAGAAAGGGGGGGCCCAAAGAAATATGAAAAGACAGAGGAAAGAAATCTGACCCCAAAAATTTGACAGAAAAGGAGGAAAACAAAGAAGGACCAGGAATTACAAGGAAGAAAGGAGGAAACAACGTAAAGACCGGGAATAGTGAAGAAAACAAGAGATTCCCAAAGAAGTGTTCACGAGGGAAAGAAGGGTCCCGAAAAGCGGAGGGTGGGGCACACCCCCAAGTGTGGCCCGTGCAACAACCCAGGAAGAAATGAAGAGTTTTGAGTGAGCTAGATCTCAAAAGGCAATGGGGCCAGATAACTCTCCCAGGGATTGAGAGAGGGGGAGAGGCGTATGTGTACCCCTAACAACAAATTCATACATCTATCGAAACAGGGAGATTGCCTGAGGCGAAGACAGCAAATGTTCCCACTTTAAAAAAAAGGGGAAGACATGAAGCATTTTAAAAACAGGGGCCAGTGTCATGACATGTATAGTATGCAAACTGGAGAAGATTTGGAGAAGGTGGGGGAACACTAGAAAGGAATGATCTCATCAACAGCAGCCCGATGGGTTTTAGGGACGGGGAAAACCCGTGTCACAAACCTACTGGAGTTCTTGACATGGTGCGCAGTAAGACAAGAGAGAGAGGGGGGGGTGGATTGTTTTCTTGGACTGCAAAAAGGCGTTTTACACAGTTCCACACAAGAGATTGGTGCAAAAACTGGAGGACCAAGGGGATAACGGGGAAGGCACTACAATGGATCAGGGAATACTTGTCAGGAAGACAGCAGCGAGTCATGGTCGGGGCGAGGTGTCAGAGTGGGCACCTGTGACCAGGGGGGGTCCCGCAGGGGTCAGTCCTAGGACCAGTGCTGTTTCTGGTATTTGTGAACGACATGACGGAAGGAATAGACTCTGAGGTGCCCCTGTTTGCAGATGACGTGAAGTTGATGAGAAGAATACACTCGATCGAAGACCAGGCAAAACTACAAAGGGATCTGGACAGGCTGCAAAACTGGTCCAGCAATTGGCTCCTGGAGTTCAATCCCACCAAGTGCAAAGTCATGAGATGGGGAAGGGCAAAGGAAGGCGCAAAGGGAAAGTACGGGTTATGGGGGGTCAGAGACTACAAACCTCACTCAAGGAAAAAGTTTCTTGGGGTGAGTATAACACCGGCACATCTCCTGAAGCGCACATAAACCCAAAATAACTGCTGCAGCATATGGGCCTAGCAAACCTCAGAACAGCATTCCCACATCTTAATAAGGAATCGTTCAGGACCCTGTACACCGTATACGTTAGGCCCATATTGGAGTATGCGGCACCATTTTGGAAACCCACACCTAGCCAAGCCGTAAAAAAACTAGAGAAAGTGCAAAAAGGGTTTTCAACAAGGGCTAGTCCCAGAGCTAAGAGGTTGTCCTACGAGGAGAGGTTAAGGGGAAAACAACCTGACGACACTGGAGGACAGGAGAGATAGGGGGGACTGATAACGACATACAAAATACTGAGAGGAATTGACAAGGTGGACAAACAGGATGTTCCAGAGATTGGACACAGTAACAAGGGGACACAGTTGGAAGCTAAAGACACAGATGAATCACAGGGATGTTAGGAAGTATTTCTTCAGCCACAGAGTAGTCAGTAAGTGGAATAGTTTGGGAAGCGATGTAGTGGAGGCAGGATCCATACATAGCTTTAAGCAGAGGTACGATAAAGCTCACGGCTCAGGGAGAGTGACCTAGTAGCGATCAGTGAAGAGGCGGGGCCAGGAGCTCGGACTCGACCCCCGCAACCTCAACTAGGTGAGTACAACTAGGTGAGTACACATTGAACGACATGACGGAAGGGTTAGACTCAGAAGTGTCCCTGTTTGCAGATGATGTGAAGTTAAGGAGGAGAATTAAATCTGATGAGGACCAGGCAGGACTTCAAAGAGACCTGGACAGACTGGACACTGGTCCAGCAAATGGCTTCTCGAATTTAATCTGCCAAATGCAAAGTCATGAAGATGGGGGGAAGGGCACAGAAGACCACAGACAGAGTATAGGCTAGGTGGCCAAAGACTGCAAACCTCACTCAAGGAGAAAGATCTTGGGGTCAGTATAACACCGAGCATGTCTCCGGAAGCACACATCAATCAGATAACTGCTGCAGCATATGGGCGCCTGGCAAACCTGAGAACAGCATTCGACACCTTAGTAAGGAATCATTCAAGACACTGTACACCGTGTATGTCAGGCCATACTGGAGTATGCAGCACCTGTTTGGAACCCGCACTTGATAAAGCACGTCAAGAAACTAGAGAAAGTACAAAGGTTTGCAACAAGGTTAGTTCCAGAGCTAAGGGGAATGTCCTATGAAGAAAGATTAAGGGAAATCGGCCTGACGACACTGGAGGACAGGAGGGTCGGGGAGACATGATAACGACATATAAAATACTTCGTGGAATAGACAAGGTGGACAAGAGACAGGATGTTCCAGGGAGGGGACACAGAAACAAGAGGCCACAATTGGAAGTTGAAGACACAAATGAGTCAGAGAGATAGTAGGAAGTATTTCTTCAGTCATAGAGTTGTAAGGCAGTGTGGAATAGCCTAGAAAATGACGTAGTGGAGGCAGGAACCATACACAGTTTTAAGACGAGGTTTGATAAAGCTCATGGAGCGGGGAGAGAGAGGGTCTAGTAGCAACGGTGAAGAGGCGGGGCCAGGAGCTGGACTCGACCCCTGCAACCACAAATAGGTGAGTACAAATAGGTGAGTATGGTAGAAATATTTACTCGATTTCGAATAGAAACACTTTCCCTCGCTTGAGAGATCTTTGTGGGCCCCCTTTCCCCCCGACGTCACAGTGTAATGGGGTTCACCCCAAAAGGAGTTTAAGATATATGAAACCGCGTCAATCAGGGCGACCTTACTGTGTTCCTTATTTAAAATTTGGTGAGGTCATTGTTTTTTTTCATTTTAAAAAATAAGGGGGAAAATTGAGATAAAACATTTGTATTTACCTCAAAACATTTTTCATGGTAAGGTTTTATTGATTTTTAAAAATTCATCATGTCTTAAAAATTTTTTTTAAAAATTTCTTTTTTTAATGAATGAACGGCATATTTAATCTGGTGTAATTCTTGGTGTTTAGGGTAGGTGATACGTTTTTCAGACTTAACTTTAATGAACAAAAATCTCTCTTTATAAGTTTTATTTTCCTTATTAAATTTTTAAATAAATTTATCCTTCTCATTTTATTTAAAAAAATTTAACCCACTGATAAAAGGTAAAAAATTTTTGTTTCCTTATAGTTATCCACACACACACACACCACACACACACCACACACAACAACACAACACACCAACACACACCCTAACCAACTACCCAAACCCTATTAACCGTTCCTAACTTAAAACCAAAACCTAACAAACCTAGCCTAATATCCTAACCGTTCCCTAATTAACCAAACCTAACCTACCAACCAAACCAAACCAACTTAACCCTTTTAAAATCAACCAAACCTAATCCTAAAACCCTTACCCAAAACCTAAAAAAACCCAAAACTAAACCCAAACCAAAACTTACCAATTAATAACTTAACCAAACCTTACCTAACCAAACCTTCCCCTAAATAACCTAACCAAACCCTAACCTTCCTACCCTAACCAAACTAACCTAACAAACTAACCTTACAAACCAAACCTAACTTCCCAAACCCTAACACTCGAATACCCCCCAAAACACTACTGTTCTACAAATCACCACTAAATATACAAAATCCCCATCAAAAATCGCCAGAAACAAATTTTAACATCACCATCCAACTTGTTTTTTATAGAAATCCCCCTAAAAATCACTAAAACCCAAAAACCCAAACCAAACCCTACCTAACTAGCTAACCTAACCTACCAACCTAACCTACCTTCCCAAACCAAACCCTAATTTAAACTTCCTAATCAATACCAAATCCATCAAACCCCTCTACCCAACCAAACCTACCAACCCTACCTAATTTAAACCTAACCTAACCAACCTAAACCAAACCCTAAAAACCAAACCTACCAAACCTAACCGTCCTAACCCAAACCCTCCCCTACCCTACCAAACCAACCAAACCCTAACTTATCCTAACCAAACCTAAACCAACCTAACTTACAAAACCAAACCCTAAATAAACCAAACCCCTAACTAAAAACCCAAAATTTAAACCAAAACCACCAAACCATCAAACACTCTTTCCTAACCTTTACCAAATCAACCAAAACCAACCTATTTTCCAAAACCTCCCAAACCCAAATTATCTAACCAAACCCAACCTCCCTAAAAAACCAAAACCTAACTTACCCAAAACCTCTACTTTATTTGAACACCTTCAAAACATCTCATACATATTTGAGCCCCCTTTTCTAAATATCTTCATCCAAACCCCCTTTATCTTCACTCAGAACAACCCAAGATTATTCAAACATTTTTTAAAGCTTTTGAGTACTCACAAAAAAACCCCTTTTGAACATTTCAAAAAAACACAAAGATTTCCAAAAAATCATTTTGATTACTCCAAATAAAATTTGACGTCTAATTTTTTACCTTAACATTTCTTTAAATTAAAAAATCATCCCCCAAACCCCTCCCTCATTCTCCAGATTTTCCCAAATTGCACAAAAAAAAAAAATATACATTATGACTAGAATTACCATATCTAAACCTGATAACTTTGACCAACTTGAAACCAGATTTCCAAAAAATACTCTGCCATTTTTAACACCTTCAAAAAACCCCATCAAACCCCCCGAATATCCCAAAAAACTCGGGTACTCCCAAATCCCGTAAAAAATCACAGAAACTAGGTTTAACATCCCATCAAACATCCTTTTTATAAAAAACCCCTCAAATCACTAAAACCCAAGAACCCTCCCCATTTGGCGCATAAAAAAAAAGCATGAACAAAAACCTAATACGAAAAACCTTAGTACTGATACATCAACTGAAAACATTCTTGTCCCAAATAATCTAAGCAACCCAAAATACAATCACCTGTTCATTACCCCAAAAAACATAATATCACAGAAAACACTCATTTTATAAAAATTTAAAAAAAAAAAAAAAAAAAATATTTTGACAATATCTAAGCGCATCACCTCACACCACAAACCCCGATGTCACACCTCACAGGCGAGAGCCACTCCAATGACGTCCCCTCCCCTTGTGATATTGGGGTTGGTACATCACACCCCAACCCCCCTTGTTTCAACCTGTTGTACCTACATTTTCTTTGAACACTATATCCAAGACGATTTTTCAGTTTTTTTGATCCCCCCACCAAGACACAGAAAACACACATTTTTATAATTTTTCAACAAATACGATCACCCAATTTCCCGGTCAGTTTTACCCTCATCTATCAACACTCATCCCAAGATCACCAAAAATCTAAAAAATCAGATCTCAAAATACTTTATCACTGAAAAAACTATTTTTTAAACATTCGCACAAAAATAAGACATACACAAAAATACCCCAAAAAACTTCCCCCAACTCTATAAATAAAATGGCCTATAACTTCACTATCCAAAAAAAAAATTAAAAACACAGACACCCACATCTTTTTCACTTCAATCACAAAATTTTTTAAACCCCCAGACATACACCCCAAATCTAAGGGGCATTACTCCAATAAGAATAACTTTAACTAAAACATCCTTCCTTTTCATTCCGTAATTTTTCCCAGAGTTGTTTTTCCCCCACGTTTCCCCTCATGAAATTTGGAGCAGTTGTGTAGGGGGTGTTTGGGTGGTGATGGTTCCTCTGGGGGGCCTAATTCATGATGGGCCCCTCGGGGTTTTTTTAAAAAACGTAGGAGATTACGGAATGAATAAGGGAAAGGATGTCTTAGTTAAGTGTGTATGTCTTAGTTTGGGGGTGAAGTTTGATTTGGTGTGGGAGCTCAGTCTTTTAAAATTTTGTTGAAGTGTTAAGTGTGGGGGGGTTTTTTTTTATTATTTTTTTTGTGATGTATATGTTATATGCTCAGTTATGATATAGATGTTTGGTGGAAGGTTGTGGTTTTTTGTGTATGTTTATTTTTGTGCGAATGTTTAAAAAAAAGTGTTTTCAGGTATAGTGTTTTGAGATGCATGATCTAGATTTTTGGTGTTTTTTGGTGTGAGTGTTGATAGATGACGGTAAAACATGATCGGAATTGGGATCTTTTATTTTTGTGTGAAAAACTAAAAAAAATGTTGTTTTCTGTGTCTTTGGTGGGGGTCAAAAAAATCTATAAGTCTTGGATTAGTGTTTTGTAATGTGGGGTTTACAAAGGTTGAACAAGGTGGGTTGGGTGTGATGTTACCAACCACCAAGTTACAATGGGGTGTGACGTCACTGGAGGTGGTCGTGGGTCCGTGGGTGTGACGTCGTGTGTGGTGGTAGTGGGTGAGTGCGCTTGATATTGTCAAAATGATTTTTTTTTTTTTTTGTGAAATGTTTATAAAATGAGTGTTTTCTGTGTATTAGGTTAGGTTAGGTTGGGTTTAGGTTGGGGAAAGGTTTTGGGTTAGGTTAGGTTTGTTAGGAAAGGTTAGGTTGGTAGGTTGGGTTTAAGTTGGGTTAAGTTAGGTTAAGTTAGGTTGGTTGAGTTAGGTTGGGTTAGGTTAGGTAGGGGTGTTTTATGGGTTAGGTTAGGTTGAGTTGGATGGGTTTAGTTGGGTTTAGGTTGGTTAGGTTGGGTTTTTTGGTTAAGTTAGGAAACGGTTAGGTTTGGTTAGGTAGGTTAGGTTGGTTAGGTTGGGTTTTAAAGTTAGGAAGGTTAGGATAGGTTAGGCTAGGTTAGGTTAGGGGTGTGTGTGTGTGGGTGTGGTGTGTGTGTGTGTGTGTGGTGTGTGTGTGTGTGTGGTGTGGTAACTTAAAAGGTAAGCAAAATTATTTACCTTGTATCAGTGGATTAATTCTTTTTAAAATAATATGAGGAAGGATTAATTCATTTTAAATTAATTGAGGAAGTAATTATAACTTGATGAAGAGAGATTTTATTTCATTAAATTTAAAGTCATAAAAAATTTTATCACTCTCCCGAACACCCAAGAATTAACCGAGATTAAATATGAACATTAAAATGTAAAAAATACCGAAAGTTGTTAGGTAAGAACATATGCAAAAGTTAGGTATCTTTATTTTGAAACGTTTCGCCTACACAGAGGTTCTTATTTGAGTACAGAAAAATTGATAGAAGCAGAGATACTTGGAGACGATGTAATCAGTCCATCACCCCTTAAGTTTTGAGGTGGGCAGTCCTCAGTCTGGGAAAAGCATTGTTCGTTGTTGAAACAATATGAAGTTTAGTGACAGAAAACGGGCCTTATTAGTGCCCGGAGGGGAGAGTAGGTTGATTTTGGGGGGGTTTTAGAAGGCCTGCCCCCCCAATCAACTACGTCTCACCTCCCCGGCACTATATAAGGCCCCTTTTGTCACTTCAACTTCATATTGTTTCAGACAAAGGAACAATGCTTTCTCCGACTGAGGGGCGACCACCTCAAAACTTTAAGGGTGATGGACTGATTACATCGTGTCCAAGTATTTCTGTTCTTCAAATTTTTTTGTACCCACTGAAGAAAACTATGTGTAGGCGAAAGTTTTAAAAAAAAGATACTAATGTTGCATATGTGTCTTACCTAACAACAGATTAATATTGCCCGGGTTTATTCATTAAAAAAAAAAATTTTAATTAAAAAAATTTTAAGACATGATAAGTTTTTAAAACAATCAAAATTACTATGAAAAAAATTTGAAGTAGAATACAAATGTTTTTTTCAACTTCCCCCCTTTTTATTTTAAAATGAAATAAAAGCAATGACCTCACAAAATTTTTGAATAAGAGAAACAGTAAGGTATGTCCTGAGTTGGGGAGGTGTTATGATTATCTTAAATTACCCCTTTTGGGTTTAAAAGCATTTACACCCTTTTCGTCGGGGGGGGGGAAAAAGGGGGGACCCAAAAAAGGGTCTCTCAGGGGGGGAGGAAAGTTTTTCATTCGGAAATCGAGGGAAATTTTTCTACCAGGGGGGGGGTTTTTGTGTGTGTGTGGTTTTGTGGGGGTGGGGGTGTGTGTGTGTGTGGGGGTTGGGGGTGTGTGGTGGGGCGGGCATGTGTGTGTTAGGTTTTTCATAGAGTTTTTTGTGGAAAAACTTGGTTTCAGTGTGACATTAGTTTTTAAAAAGAGTAAAAAATTTTTTGGTTTAAATTTATGAGGGTAATGTTGTCGAACTAGAGATACCCAAAAAAAGATGTTTTTAAAGGGGGTTTTTTTTGTGACTTTTTCTGATTGGGAAAATTTGTTAAAAGAGGAAAAAAAATTGTAGGATGTGGGGTTTTTGTGGGGAAAGTGGGTGTTGTGGGGTTTTGGGGGTTTTGGGAAAGTGGGTTTTTTTGGGTGTTGTTGTGAAAAATAGAGATCCGAAAAAAATTTTTTTTATAAGGGGGTTTTTTTGTGACTTTTTCGATGTATTGTGTCCCCTTAATAAATTTTAATGAACTTAAAAAAGGTTTTTAAAAAAGAGAAAAATTGTAGGATTTTGGGTTTTTTTGGGTGTTTGGGTGTTGTGGGTTGTGGGTTTTTGTTGGGGGTTTTGGGGTTTTTGTTGTCGAACAGAGGGTACCGAAAAAAGATGTTTAAATGGGTTTTTTGTTGGGGGCTTTTTTTTATGTACTGTGCCCCCCTTTTTAACTTTTTAATTTAACCCCAAAAAGGGTTTAAAAAAGAGAAAAAAATTTTGGGTTGTGGATGGGTTTTTGTTGTGACCCTTTTTATGAAAAAATTGTTTTTTTAAAAAGAGAAAAATTGTGGGTGTTGTGGGGTGTGGTGGCGTGTGTGTTAGGGGATAGAGTTTTTTTTTTTTTTTGAAATTTTTGGTTAAAAGTTTTATTAAATTTGTTTAAAACGAGGGAAAAAATTTTTTGGTTTAATTTATGAGGGGTAGTGTAGTCGAATTAGAGTTACCGGGAAAAAAAATGATATAAATGGGTTTTGATGAAATTTGTTTAAAACGATATTCAAAGGTGTTTTGAAGGTGTTCAAGGGTGTTTATGTGAGTATTCAAATGATTATGAGAGTGTTTTGGGGGTGTTCAAAGTAAAGTGTTTGAGTTAGTTTTTGTGACTTTTTTTCTGATGTATTGTGTCCCCTTAATAACTTTAATGAACTAAAAGGGTAAAAACGAGAAAATGCCTAGTCTGGAGACTGAGGGATGAGTTGTAATTTAATGAAATGTGTAAGTGCAGATAAATTAGAGATGTCAAATCTTATTTGGGAGTACTCAAATAGTGTTTTGGAAATGTTCAAAGGTGTTCAAAGGTGTTTTGAGTGTGTTCAAATGTTGTTTTTGAAGGTGTTCAAGGGTGTTTTGAAGGTGTTCAAGGGTGTTTTAGGTGTAAAGTGTTGAGGTGTTCAAAGGTGTTTTGAGGTGTTCAAATGATTCAAGTTTAAGGTGTTTTGAAGGTGTTCAAGGTGTTTTGTTTATGTGAGTATTCAAAGGTGTTTTTTGAAGGTGTTACAAATGATTATGAGAGTGTTATGAAGGTGTTCAAATGAGTGCAAGAGTACTTATGAAGGTGTTTGGGAGTATTCAGAGGTGATTTGGGGGTGTTTCGAATGATGTTTTTGGAGTTAATGTTCAGGTGTTGTTGGAAATGTATAAAGGTAGTTTTTGTGAGTATTCAAATGATTTATGAGAGTGTTTTGAAGATGATTCAAAGTAAAAGTGCGTATTTAACTTCGTAATATGTAAAATTGTGAGTAGTGAATTTAACGAAAGGGATGTAACGATGTGGTGACTTTCTGATGATCTGTGCCCCTTATTAACTTTAATGAACTAAAAGGGTTTAAAACGAGAAAAATTGGGGGTTATGAGTGTAAAATTGTGAGGTGTTGGTTGGAGTGTGAGGGTTTGGGAGGGTGGGGAGGAGGTTACTTCGTGGGGAGTGACCTGAGACGAAATATTAAAAAAATGTCTAGACTTGTGTTGAAGAAATTGTGGGTTTAAGAAAAATAATGTTGAAATCTATATGGGGTTAAAAATTGATCCTGAGGGATGACGATGAAAATGTTAGGGGTCCCAAAACCTGTCCAAGTGAGAATTTAAACCCTATAGGGGTCCATAACTTATTCCTAATGAACTTTAAAATGGGTCGTCATGATTCAGCCTGTTGTGACGGGGATTGAGCATTTCAAACCCACTGACCGCGGAGTAAACACACTTATAGGGATACTGATACATTGTTTAGACCTGTAGAAGAAAAGCACCATGCCCCATAGGAGGAGTTCATTTGAAATGCATTACCCCAGAGGGGGGAATCCAAAAACTTGATCCGAGGAATGGGGAATTTGAAAACCCATAGGGGGGGATCCAAAAACCTTGTTCCGGAGGAGATGGAAGTCATGGTATTGTCGAGAAAATTTTGGGGGGTGAAAGTGAGAGGGGAAGATCAAACCTTGATCCAGGAGATGGAGAAGGAAAGAGAATTTTCGAAACACCCATGGGGGGGATCAAAATACTTGATCCAAGGAGTTCATAAGGGAAAAAAAAAATTCGAGGCGCGGGGGGCGGGGGGGCGATCCGGACGACGCATGCAGAAGGCGCAGCAGTAGGCGCGGGAGGAGGGGGGGTCGCGATGGGCGCGGGCGGGCGCGCGGGGCGGGTGCGAGCGGGGAGGGGCAGTCCTGGCGTGCGGGTGGGGCGCGTGGGGCGGGCGGGCGGTGCGCGCGGGGGCCGCCGCGCGGCGCGACGGGGGTCGCGAAAAGGGGGGGGGGGGGTTCGTGGGCGGGGGTTATTGGTTGGGGGGTGGGGGTCAATGGTGAGGTAGTTCGAGGTCGATGGTCATGGTCAAAACGGAAGTTAGTCAGTAGTATATACACCTAGGTGTGATAAGGTAGGGGACCATCCTGCCGTGCTGGTCCTAGACCGGGAAGGGACCTCCTTGTAGAAGGCCTAAACCGTAATACACCGCCTCAGTGGATGCCCTCCTATACCGGAAGGCCGGACCCCTGTAGAAATGATTTGACTACTGATTTGATCATGTAAGCTGGTTCATGCGGAGGTTCGGTTCCAGTTTTTTCGATCCATCTGGGAAGGATGTTCACCAGTGATGAGGAAAGTTTGGAGGGGCTTCTGTGCTGGGGTTTTTTGAATGGGGCTACTAGTCTAAGCTATTGGACCCCTGTTGTAAGGATATTTCTGTCAGTAACACGATATCAGCTAATGCTTCTGGAATATTAAAGTTCTTTTCGCATATTTAAAAAATTTTGGCAGTAAGAGGGCATCCTTGGATGATCCTCATTGCTTCGTTTGCAGTTTTTCCAAGCCATCCAAGCTTCCTTGTCAGACACGATGTGCAAGTAGTGGCGCCGCATAATCAACCAATGATCTAATATGAGCAAAGCAATAACATTCATTTTCACAATTTTTAAATTAGACACCATACCTGGGATGGAAAACCCTGCCACAACTCTAAGTGCTCTCAGCATTTCTTTGTATTGGACGACTAAAGCTCGTTACAACAGGTTCAAGTAGTGGAACAACAAAAGGCCTAGGAATACCTGTTCTGCTTACTTTATTCTAGAAAGAACTCCATCATGCAACTGGATCTGACGAATCTGTGCCTCTCTGCGAGGAGGACGCCTTTGAGTATCTTTGTTTTCATCCGTGAGATTATCATAACACCAGGTCCTGACACGGTGCTAGTACATGATTAAGAATGTTTTGGGTTCGTTGGAGGAATCGGTTAGTGTTGAATCATTATGTCATCAAGCAAAAAAACTAACCTATAATGGATGGGCTGGCTAAGGCATTGGCATCCCCCTAGTAATGGCATTAATCAACAATGTTGAAAAGGGTGGGACTAAGCAACCTCCCTGTGGGGGGTTTCTATTCAAAATTCTTTAGTTACGCTTCTATGTCCTGTGGAACAACCACTGACGACTTTCTGTGGGACAGGTAACCTTTTTAATCAGCGAGACAGCCAATCCTCCAACATCCATTCTGGCAGTTCACTTCAATGATATTACATGGTCTGTTGGCCTACATCAAAAGCTCTGGATTTAAGGTCAAGGAACGTAGTGTTGTATGAGCTGTTGTCAGTGGCAGATTGAGAAAGGTGGGTTAATGCAATGATGCACACTCCTTACCATGCTGAAGCCATGAGATTGGACCACAGTAACAAGGGGGACACAGTTTGGAAGTTGAAAAGACACTGCATGAATCACAGGGTTGTAAGAAGTATTTTCTTCAGCCATAGAGTAGTCAGTAAGTTGGAAATAGTTTGGGAAGCGATGTAGTGGAGGCAGGATCCCTTTACATAGCTTTAAGCAGAGGTATGATAAAGATCTCGTGTCAGAGAGAGTGAACTGGGTAGCGATCAGTGAAAGAGGCGGGGCCAGCCAGGAGCTCTGGACTCGACCCACGCAACCTCAACTAGGTGAGTACACCATTCACATAACACCACTCACACACCACACATACACACCACACACTCACACCACACACCACAACCACTCACACAACACACACGAACACACACACACACCACACACACACACACCACACACACACACCAACACACACACACACACACCCACACCACACCACCACACACACACCCACACACACACACACCACACCACACACCACACACACACACACCCCACCACACACACAACACACCACCACACACACACACACACACAACACACACACACACACCTCACACACACACACACAAACACACACACACACAAACACTCACACCAACATCACACACAAACACACCACACACACCACTACACACCACACACGCACCACACACACACCACACACACACACACACACACACACACCACACACAAACACCACACACACACACACACACACACCACACACCACAAACAACCCCAACACCACCACACCACACACTCACCACACACACACACACACCCCACACACACACCACACACAACACTCACACAAACCACAACACACACACACCCAACACACACCACCTCACACAACCACACACACACACCACCACACACACCTCACACACACCACACACACACCACCACCACCACACCACACACAACACCACAACACACCACACTCACAACACACTCCCAACAACACCACCTCACAAACACAAAAACACACCACACACACACCACCACACCACACTCACACACCCTACAAAACACACCACACTAAACACTCACCACACAAACACACACCACACAACCACACACAACACAACACACACCACACAAAAAACACCACTACAAACACCACCACACAAACGCAAACCACACAAACACACACCATCAAAAAACACACACCACCAAACACACACCACACAAACACACACCACACACACACACACCACACACACACCACAAAACACACCACCACACATACATACACACACACACAAACACACACACACGCATCGCACGGAATATACAACAGGCCCTAGTGTCTAAATCGGCAGGTGCCTAGGACATATTATGGTAAAAAAACTAACTAACTCACACAACCACACACCACGCACACGCACACACGCGGTATATTGCTTTATTTACAGCTAGCAACAAAGTCAGGGTATTTTCTCCAAGAATGGTCTGTATTATACCACCGTGGATAAAATCTATGCCAATTTCTTGAACATTCTGAGTGAGTTTGTCTCTAAATTCATTAATTTTATCGCACTCCATAATAATGAGCAGGGTGTGACAATAATAGTCCATTCTGGCAAAGTTTACTTTTCGTTTGCGTCTACATACTGGGGTGGTGGAGATTTTACCTGCCAAAGATTAATTGTGTACCCAGCCGGAGACGGCAGTAAGTGACATCCAAGAGTCTGCTTATTTTGCGTTGGATGCACCATAGACATATGCTTCCTCCTGCATGATTAGAATGATGATAGATGGACTGAATGGTGTCAGTCTCCCTGAAGTCTTTAAGTCATTAAAATTCAGTTGAAGTTCTTTTTTCTTTTCCGTATTATTGTTCTCTAACTATTACCTGACAAGGCCAAGATTGTAATTATCCATTCTTTGAAAAGCATACAGCTTAGCAATTTTATCAGTTTCTATCATGGATTCGAAGACAAATGTGTGGATGGAATCCTCATCATGTGCACTCTGACTCCAATGTCCACAATCTTACCATACCTATGTCTTGTTTTGGACACAAGCATGCCACATTTATGCTTATGAGTTGAGAGCTTTTATGGATATGACATGAGAAATCAGTTACAATTAAACTGTTCAACCTTAGATACATAGAGGCCATTTCAGTGACAAGGGAGTATGGCATACAGTTCTGTCTGAAGGTTAGAGGCCCACCAATTATTAATGAGTGCTCCATTTCTTTAAGGAGAGCCATCACTTGTACGACAACACAGCCAACAGCTGCACCAGTGGTATGGTGATAGAACCATCAACGTAAATATTTTGCAAGATGGTGTGTGCTGTGTGTCTAAGTTATCATTACAGCTTATGGGCATTGCATGTTTGCTTCAAGCCGAAAGTTTTGGTTGTGATTTAAGAAGGTAGTTTGTTTGGGGGGGCGGAAAATGAGGAATGGTATTTTGGAATGGGGTTAAAAATATTCCATGGAGCGGGAGATAGTGCCGCTGTTGCTACTTGGACAGAGATCATGTATCTGTTCTTCGGAGGGTCCGGTACCAGTTTTTTCGTTCCATCCGGGAGGGGTGTTTCACCAGGCTGAGGAAAGTTTGGAGGGCTTCTGTGCAGGGGTTTGAATTGGGCTTGCCCTGAACATATTAACCCAATTTAGGATATTATTTCTTTCAGGTAAACACTATCTCTGTTGAGAAAGATGGGATTAACAGTGTAGCTTATTTTTATTATTTAAATATAGGGAACTCTTAGCTTGATAAAAGACAGTAATCGTCCTTCACAGATCGCCCCTTGCAGACGAGGTCTTGAATTGTTGTTATGAGCATCTCTCACGGGCTGTATTGAGTTATAATTTGTAAGATTATAAATTACCCTAGGGGGTGTTATGTTCAGGAATATTTCATTCACCATGATGGCTGACAAAGTTACTTGTGGTTGGACTCAAAAGGTTCCGCCACCTAAACTGCCGACTATAGGTTGATATTACAAACTCCCTTGCAACTCAAGAACTGCGCACGTCCCTCGTACTACAAGAAATTCGTAACCTACCTTGCTCTTGTAGCGTGGAGCGATGGTGTTTCATCTCACCTTCGACAGTTCGGCTGACTTGATGAAGGCTGGAAGTGTCCTTGGATGTCCAACGCTTCCATAGTCTAGGAATACGAAACCTGGTACACTATGTTCCACATGATTTGTCTTTATTTACCTGGAATTTACCTGGAGGAGTTCCGGGGGTCAACGCCCCCGTATGGCCCTGTCTGTGACCAGGCACTCCTGGTGGATCTGAAGCCTGATCAACCAGGCTGTTGCTGCTGGCGACGCAAAACCAACGTACGAGCCACAGCCGGTGGTCAGGAACACGACTTCAGGTGGCTTTTCTGATGCCAGGGGGCTTGAAGACTGCCAGGGGTCTGTGGTAATCCCCCTATGTATGCTGGGAGGCAGTTTTGAAACAGTCTTTCGGGCCCCTGACACTTTTTGTATGGTCTACTGACGTGCTAGTGTCACCCCTGCTTTTTCATGGGGGGATGTTGCATCGTATGCAAAGTCTTTTGCTTTCGTAGGGTGAGTGAATTTTGTGGCAGTTCGGTTACTAGTCCCTCTTAGGATTTTCCAGGTGTATATTAATCAGTATCTCTCCCCGCATGCGTTCCAGGAATACTGGTTTAGGAACCTCAAGCTGCTCCCACGTAATTGAGGTGTTTTATCCTACATTATGCGTGCGTTGAAGGTTCTCTGTACAATTTTCTAGGTCAGCAATTCACCTGCCTTGAAAGGTGATGTTAGTGTGCATCCTATTCCAGCTAGATAGAACAAGTGACCTGATGAGTGTCATCATGGGCTTGGCAACCTAGTTTTGAAGGTTTCTCATTAATCCATCCTGTATTTTTCTAGCAGATGCGATTGTTACAATGTTATTGGTCCTTGAAGGGTGAGACCTCTGAACATGATCACACTCCATGTCTTTGACGTTGGTGTTCGCTCTATTTGTGCCAGGAATTTTTTTTGTACTAGGATGAAGAATTAATTTCCTCGTGGTTTACCATATTGAGTATTGAAATTTCTTCATCGTTGAAACTCATATTGTTCTCTGCTAGCCCACGAAAAAATTTGGTTGATGTTCGCCTGAGCCTTGCAGTGTCTGCCAATGGAAGGACACTGTCATGCAGATTCGGGTGGTTTCTGCAAAGGGAAGACACGGTGCTGTACTGACATCCTTGTCTATGTCGGATTTGGAGGAATGAGGAAACAAGATGGGTGCGGAGTACTGTGCCTTGTGGAAACAGACGCTCTCTTTTCACCGTTAGCTGCCTCGGGACTTTACTTCTGTTGACGACTATACGTTATCCTAAAGAAGCAGATCACACTTCTCTTAAGTGGTTTATTGTGTTTTATGAGACACTTTGTTTCACACTAACAGAACAGATCAGTGTTCTTTCGTAGGTTTCCTGCGTCAGTGTCACTCTCAGTAGTCAAAAGTTGTGATGAAGGGTTTGAAAAACGACAAGTTGAAGATTGATGACACTTATGCAGACTTTGGGATTTCTGTCGCTTAGATCACACAGTCCGATCACAGAGTTGCTCTACACTCAGAAGGCCTCTCTTCGACCCCGCAAGGGTGAAGAATTTAATTCTACAGAGTCACATACTTTTACAATGCTGTTCGAATCCACTCTCTGAATGAATCCTTCTTTTTGTTCGTCTGCACAGACGACACGGATAGCATCAAAACTAATGGGACACTTTTCAGTTTGGACCCCTACAAACACACAATTCAATCTTTCCCCGTCCCCATTCTTGAAGTCGAAACTTTCTTCTGTCTTTGTGAAATGACTGGACAATATGGTCACTCTCTCTTACTGAAGCACTGTAAAGACATCTATTGAGGAACAGAAAACTGGGCCTCGGTTAGACGCCATCTCCAAGATTCCTAACGTCTCATCTATGCTAAAGATTTACATTCTAAGACATCTCCATGGCTGCCAAGCTCTTATGACGTCTGGCCATATCATCATTACCACATTCACTAGTCTTATAGATCAAGAAACGTTTCCACATAAAATCTCCCACTGCTGGGACATGTACTCATATAAACACACCACCAAGGACTGCCCCGTCAAGGATAAGAAAGTTTTTTGTTCATAATGTGGAAATGCATGGAAACGTTTCAGATCCTGCACCATTACACTACAACACCCACATTGTTTAACTGCAAGGGTATCATCATACCTTGCAGCTATGTGCACACTCAGGAAAAGAAATCATATTGATAAAGAAACTGAAACGTCTGAATGAACTCCTCCAATTCCACCGACATACGCTTGCAATAACCAAACCTCAACACCGACAACCAACCTAGACTTACATGCTAATTACAGGCACCATCGCCCAGAAACTCCCTCTCTCACTCCCTGACGGAGGATTCCTCCAGTGTTGTAAGTACTGCATGGGTATGCACACCTTGCAAACGCCAGACAAACCCGGAACTTTCAAATACACCACTATTAAACGAAAACTTTCCGTCATGAACAACCATGCCTGCCTTAAAATTTTCCGGAATACACACCCTTCAGCAGGCATCTCAAAGATCCTTCCAACGCCTGAACTTTACTGCACCAGCTGAACTGTCTCCTGCCCTAGCAAACTGCTCCTGTAACTTTGATAACCACTTCCAACCGTGACAACGTTGATCATGTTGCCTAAACCTCCGTCTCAACTCTCCACAGCCTTGCTGTTACACAACAATTAACATCAGGCTGCTCCTGTCGACCCCAGTCACTGCTACCACCACTGTATGATTATTCCAATGAATCCACCTCCACGAAGAGGAAGATAACGACGACTCCAGTAAACCCTAATGGGGAAACCTTTTACCTTTTACAATTCTCCTTAAAATACTGGACTCCATGACCTGTATTGAACTCTTACAAAAGCCTTCGGTGCTGGAACAGTCAAGTATGAATGTGAATCACAGCTTCAATTTAACTCACCCAAGTTCTTGAGGGTCATCAAGCCTCTTTCGTTTCACCTTCATTACCAAGGCTTCTAAACTGTCAACCTATCTTGGAGCAGCTTCCAAAAAGTTCGAAAATGGATCCATTAGCTAACCTGCTCCTCAGTTGCTTCCTATAATCCCTATGTGTTCTACCCTAGGATGTGACCTTGCTGCTGCCAGCTACTCAAGATTCAAGACTTAACTACCACATGTTCGATGCAACAGTCCATGCTATTCCTGTTTTCAAGTCTGCCCCACGAGCGCCTTAGCTGCTGGGGTTAAGCCATGGATCTTTTTCATTTTGGACTAAGAACACTCATTCCAGAGGCTATTCTTCATCTGTCCCATTTCCCGCTATCCCAGTCGGGATCTTTACCTGAAGTGATTTGGCTTTGCTTGCCTATGCTGTACTTTCTACAAGATTGATGGACTGGAAACAGCATCGTCTCCATGGCTGAGGGACTAATTACCTATATCCTTCCTCTCCTTACGCCTTACTCTTTGTATTGGAACTGTTGAAGCCACTGTGGGCGACCACCGTTTCCTGATAAAGATTCCCATATGCTGCATAAGTAGTCTCAATCTTCAACAGAGTTTCAAAAGTATTCTGAAGGACGCCACAACGCCCCACGGCCGTCACTGACACCGCCCACAAAGGAAATAGCTGACCTAGTACTTTTGATTCCTTGCCACTTCCTCCATGAAGCAAAACAGAATGTTTTGATTCTTGATGTCTTAAGCATAGACAACAATGTCCACTATCTTTTTTACTCTATCGGTAATAAAAGTGAGCAGATTTACCTTAATTTGTCCTGCTAAGTGTAAGAGAGTACTGTTCTTATTAAAATACACTTGCAACAATGGACTGCATGGAGCGGCGGTCGGCTTTTCGACAAGGTCGTATACTCGTACTGCTTCTGCGATCAATTTTCACTGTCAGCAAGCAGGAAAAAGATTATTTTCCCCTTCATGAGGAGGGCTGGTCCCCCTCAGGGCTGAAAGGGGCTGAAAGGGGCGGAAGGGGATGATACCCCCCTCCTGGAGAAAGAAAATTTCTCCACAATCTATGAGCTTGAGATATCAAGGTCTTTTTGCATATTGAAAATTTTGGCTGTGCGGGGCATCCTAAACTGATCCTCATTGCTTAGTTCTGCAGTTTTTCCAGCCCTCCATGCTTCCAGTCAGACACAAGAGCAAGTAGTGGGCAGCATAATCAACAATGATCTAATATAAGCAAGATACATCATTTTCACAATTTTAACATTAGCACCATACCTGGGGTGAAACCCTGCCACAACTCTAAGTGCTCTAGTCTTTCTTTGTATTGGCGACAAAGTCTTGTTACAACAGGTCCAAGTAGTGGAACCTCAAAGCCTAGATACCTGTATCTGCTTACATATTCTAGAAGAGACCATCATGCAACTGGATCTGACGAACTGTGCCTCTCTGTCGAGGAGGAGCCTATTGAGTATCTTTGTTTTATCAGTAGAGATTATCAACCCCAGGTTCTGACACGAGGCTAGTACATGATTAAGGGATGTTTTGGGTTTGGAGAATCCGGTGGTGTGAATCATTATATCATCAGCAAAACTAATCACATAATGATGGGGCTGACTAGGCATAGCATTAAGTAATGCATTAATTAGAATATTGAACAGTGTAGGACTGAGCACACCTCCCTGTGGGTTCCTAATTCAAAGTCTTTAGTTACACTTCTATGTCCCTGGAACAACACAGACGACTTTCTGTTGGACAGGTAGCCTTTAATCCAGCGGAGAAGCCATCCTCCAACATCCATTCTGGCAAGTTCACTAATGATTACATGTCGGTTGGCTACATCGAAAGCGGATTTAAGGTCAAGGAAGGTAGTGTATGAGCTGTCAGTGTGCAGAGTGAGAAAGGTGGTAATGCAATGATGCACGCTCCTTCCATGCATGAAACCATGTAACCGGGGAGACAAAAATTGTTTGATTCTGTACATGAGACGATTAAGAATCATTCTCTCAAATGTTTTACACAAGCAGCTAGTAAGAGATATTGGGCGAAATGCATTTTGTTGATTGGGCTTAGGAATTGGAATGATGAGGCTGTTGGTCCAAGTTACATAGCTCATGTTATATAATTCAAGTAATGGATTACCTGTACTCGACACAGCAATCTGAGTATGTTGTAATAATACCATCCTCACAGGCGACGTGGAGTTGCCCTTAGTTAGTGCTGCATCAAGTTCATAATTAGTGAAAGGAATGTTGCATCATCTGCTTGCTGAGCATAAAGCAAACAAGTCTCTCCCTTGCATCATATTTGTCATTTAATTTTGCCTGTGTGGTACTGGGAAGATTGTCATAGCTAGATGTAGCAGCCCAAGCACTGACTAACTCATTCGCCCTATGTAAGGGATGAGGGTGCGCGATCTGCCCAGTTCTGTTACCCTTAATTCTATTTATGTCCCTCCATGCCCGGCTAAGTGGGGTGTGAGCATTAAGACCGTTGACAAATTTTTCCCAGTCTGTTTGCCGCAGCTCTGTCATACGCTCTCTGGCAGCAGCAAGGGCAGTTTGGAAGAGCCTCAGCATTCCAGGGGTACGATGTTTTCTATAGGCTGGGCCTAGTCTGCGAGCAGTACGTTTCAGTGTACGAAGTTTAGAATCATTGTAATAAGTATGGTTTTTGAAGGAGGTATGATTATTATGGAAGTTTGTTGGGTTTAGAGTACCAAGAGGTTTCAGTGGCGGCTCTAAGTAGTTCTGAATACTGCTCACAAGGTCATTGTTAAAGGTCTCTACAGAGGAACACTCATAGGAATTATACCAGTCAGTCACATGTGCAACAAAGTCATCATGTTGATCAGGGGAAACATTAAAACGTTTCCGTTTGAATATCCCACCAGGAAGGATAGTATTACCAATATCTAGTGAGGTTAGCCTAGGGAAATGATCAGACGCTATATCTGTTACAATGGAAGACTCACAGCTGGCAGAAGTAATGTTGAAGCCCAGGCACAGATCAAGGACGCCTCCATAGATATGTGTGGGTTCAAGGTCACCTACAATTTGCACATTATCATGACTGTTTAAGAGTGACAACAGTTGATTGCCATTACGATTACCAAACTGTGAGTTTTTCCCAAAGCTTTTGTGTCTTGCATTGTAATCGCCAATAATAAGAGTAGGCTCAGAATAGCACAAGTTGGGAGCTCCAAGTAATTAAACTTATCAGCAGGAGCATACAAGTTAATATGTTGAGAGCAGAGTTCCCTATATAAATCCTAACACCGTGATATTGTAGCCCCTCTGTTTTCTTGTGTGCAAGAAGTTGATGGGGAAGTGATTTTTTAATATATAGAACACAAGAGTTAGTAGATTTGAGGTTATATGCAACAAATGATGGTAATTTAGGGGGTTGGGATTTTTCAGGGACTCTGCACTCTTGTAGACACACAACATCAATGGGTTCGGTGGTTACTTTATGATGAAGGTCAGGAAGTCTTTTTCTAAGTGATGCAATATTCCAGCTTAATATAGAAAGTTTATACGAGTTTTGATCCATTATAGATAGTCCTGGATCTTGTTGAGTTTCTCAGCATAATGAAAAAAATGTTTCATATAAATAGCAGACCTTATCAATGTCAACAGTGTTACCCTTGTCCATGAGTTTTTAAGTGCACCTTCCAGTTGTAAGGCCTCGTGGAGTCTTTCGTATAACCCAGAGCAGACGCTGTTTATGTGTGAATGTATGATAGGTGACACCACCACTCACATTCCTCCTCCACTAACATTACACCAACACTAAACTGTCATCACCAGCGCCACTACAACATTGTGTTCATTACATTTATCAACAGTATTGTATTCAACATTAATGTCATGTGGTTAACCTCATCACACTCTGCACCACCACTTATATTACTGTTCATCACTATTACTAACATTATAGACAACCACTGCCTCATCACACTTTTCACCACCACTTATATTACGTCATCATTTAACTATACTAACATTCAATATACACCAAAACCATTGACCCCCCTCATCACACTCTTCACCACCACTTTATTACTGTCATCACTATTACTAACATCATTGACACCATAGCCTTCATTATGATGCTCACTATAGTTATCAACACAATATTGATTCGTCATTACTGTAATTAAGACACACCACCACCACCTTGTTCAGCAGCCTTACACTTGCTTTCGAAATTGTGACAATCTTGTTATTGGTACACTCTACACATATTTCCTTGTGTTGTTCAAGTTGTTGTTTCAGGAGAAATTGTTGTGTTTCCAGTACTCTTATGCGCGACATCAGGTTGTATACCACAGGAGCAAGACTTGGAACATCTGGAGACGTGAAGTCCCGGTCAGCTGAGCTCTTGGCTGACTGTCAGCTGACTCAGCTAGGCTGGTATTGACAGCCGACGTGATGGGGGTCTGTTGACGTGCCCCCAGGTGAGGTGCTCAACCCCATTGTCTGAGGGCAGGCATGAGCCAGTATTCAGACTCGAGGTACCTGGTAGTCCTGGGGGGTCATAATGAGGGGTACAGGGTGGAGTGCGGTTGGCTGTGATGGATCAGCCCTCACACTGCAGTCAGCATGAGCTGCTGTGACTCCTGAGGTCTTACAATTGATACATTGTTTAGCAACAGTCTGTTGCTGTTTGATCATACATACACCGTTCAGAAGGATGAGCATTGGCACACACTGCACACCAGTGTGACTTAGTGGGCATTTCCTGGCAATGTGGCCCCAGCGTTGACACTTAAACATCGACGTTGAGGAGGTCTGTACAATGCAAGTAATAGCGTCTGTTGAGGGCTGCACGGGAGTGAATATAGCGTGGCAGAGTCCCCTGGCCAGTCCACTCAGCTAATATCAGACTCGTTGGAAAGTCGACGAGGGCTTGCAACTTGCTCTGACGCCAGATATTGAAGGATTCAAGTGCTTGTTGACGTTTAGATGACAATAAGCACTTTAGGTGCCCTTGGTGGGGCAGCTCGGAGTTTGATGTTGGCATATTCGTGAGTGAGACGTTTGTCTATAAAATGCTGATTCATTAGGCACAAAGACGTAGTCTTATCCTCAATCGTGGACAAACTTGATCGTTTTACTCTAGTTTGTCTGTACTAGCTTCGAAAAACCAGTTTACACTTGGTCTCTTGATCAATGTTGGTAGGAAATATAACCTGACAGCTTTGGAGGGTGTGTCGCCCACTGTATTGCTTTCAGCAAGCTTACTCTGGAAGCCCTTCTTTTTCCGAGCCTGTTTACTAAAATATGTTTCAAATCTGCCTTCACCATCATCTACGTCAACAACATCAGCTATACGCATAGCTGGCAGGAGTTTCACACTGGCGATGGGCTAAAGGATACCGGTGAATAGAAGTGACAAGGAAGGGATATTCACCTCGCTAGACACAGGCAATATGGGCGTAGTGGCCTGCGGGTCGCAGTGCGATTTTCAAGGGCATTCACGGGGCCACAGTCGTCTCGAGAGTTACCAATATTGCACTACTCACTTTTTCATCACATTTACTAGCTAAAATCAATTTTATGCTGAAAGTAAGCTAAAATACGATATTTTTCGGAATTATTTTGTGATTACATATTTTAACTAAAAGGAAAAAAATACCGGCTTTCTCAAGAAATGTTAAAAAAAAACTTTAATTGTCAATATATGCTAAAAAAAACGTCATTATCGAGCATTTTTTCAAAATTTTAAAGTATATTACAAATTTTTAAAAAATCACAAAAATTCGATGAAATTCAGAAATAATCTTAATATTTTTCCATACATTTTTTAAAAAATGCTTGAATTATTCAAAAAATGGAAAAAATGTGTTAAATGATGTTTTACTGTTTATTTCGACATTTGTTGCATTTAGAACACTTTTCCAATAAAACCTATTCCTCGATAAATATATAGATTTTCATTTCACTCTTGAAATATGTTTTGACAGAGAGTACTTCACACCAAAATATTCATCTTTCGCTTACTTTTATCATAAAATTCAATTGCAGCACTAATTCCAATTAAAATGTTAATTATTCAGTAAAACATCATTTTAGCACATTTATCAAAGTTTTTCAAGGATTCAAGAATTTTAAAAAATAAATATGAAATTATTAAATATTAAAAAAATTTTTTTTTTTTTTCTGAATTTCATAGAACTTTCGAATGATTTTTTAAAAATATGTAATATATTTTAAATTGTTGAAAATTGCTCAAATATGACATTTTTCGGCATATATCGACAATTCGAGGCCTTCCAAGCTTCTTGACGATTTCGTTTGTTTAGAACGTTTTTCAGACAAAACTTAATTTTCAGCTAAAATACATGGGTTTTCACACTTTTCATCACATTTACTACTAAAATCAATTTTATGCTGAAAGTAAGCTGAAAAATAAGATATTTTTCTGAATTATTGGGGGGGGGGGGTGATCATATTTTGAACTAAAAAGAAAAATACCGGCTTCCGCAAGAAATTTGTTTAAAAAAGAAACTTTAATTGTCGATATATGCCTAAAAAAAAATATCATTAACCGACATTTTTTTCACAATTTTAAAGTCTATTACAAATTTTTAAAAAAATCACACAAAAATTCGAGAAATTCAGAAATAATTTTGAATATTTCAATACATTTCTTAGAATATGATTGCGAATTATTCAAAAAATTGGAAAAAAATGTGTTAAATGATGTTTTATTGCTTATTTCGACGATTTATTTGCATTTAGAACACTTTTCATAAAACCTTATTTCTCGCTTAAATATATAGATTTTCACACTTGAAATATGTATTGACAGAGTACTTCACCAAAATATCATCTTTCAGCTTACTTTTAGGCATAAAAATATTTGCCAAATTGCAGCAGCACTAACTCCAATTAAAATGTGTGAAAAACCACGCATTATAGCTAAAAAATCATGTCTGAAAAATGTTCTAAATGGTCCAAATCTTCGAAATATGCATCAAAACATCATTTTAGCACATTTTTCCAAATTTTTCAATGATTCAAGTATTTTTATGAAAAGCATGTAATATTCGAAATTATTTCTGAATTTCATCGAATTTTATATTTTTTTTAAAAATATGTAAGATACCTTAAAATGTTAAAAAAAACTCAAAATTTGGTATTTTATCCGGCATATTCGACGATCCATTCCACGCTTTTTCCAATCATATCTTGGGGGGCTGTGGGGGGGGGGGGGGGGGGGGGATGATTTTGAACTTTTTCAAAACCATAAACCTTATTTTTACTTTTTCATCAAATTTACTGCTACAATCGAAATTTATTCTAAAAGTGGGGAAAATGAAAATATAAAATCAAACCAAAATTCGATGAGATTTATGAAATTATTTTGAATATTTCAATATCTTTTAAAAATTCTTTAATTCTGAAAAAAAACTCGTAAAATGTGCTAAAACGATGTTTAACTGCATATTTTACAAGATCCAACAAAAATTCCATTAAATTAAAAATATTTTGATCTTTCCTTTATTTTTTAAAATATTTGAATCATTTTGAAAAAAATCAGAAAATATGTGCTGAAATGATGGTTTACACCCTGCATAGAATATGTAATATTCCTTCTTTTAAAATGGGTTGAAAAATGCTTGAATGATATTTTTTGCATATTTCGACATTCGAGCACTTTTTCAAGGCATATTTTGAAAACTTCGTTTCTTTTTTCATTAAGAAATGTATTGACAAAATGCTTCTCCCGATTAATTTAATAATTTTAATATATTTAAAATTGTTGAAAAATGCTCGAAAATGACGATTTTTCTGCTTAATATCGACAAATCGAAGGCTCTTCAAGGCATTTTTCTTGACGATTTGTTCGTTAGAACGTTTTCAGACAAACTTAATTTTCCAGCTAAAATACATGGGTTTTTCAACACTTTTTCATCACATTTACTACAAATCAATTTTATGCTGAAAGGTAAGCTAAATATGATATTTTTCTGGAATTATTTTGTCATTACAATATTTTAACTAAAAAGAAAAAAAAATGGCTTCTCAAAGAAATGTTATAAAAAGAAACTTTAATTGTCGATGTATGCTAAAAAAATATCATAATCGAGTATTCTTTCACATTTTTAAAGTGATATTACAATTTTTAAAAAAAATGCACACAAAAATTCGATGAAAATTCCTAAAATAATTTTGAATATTTCATACATTTTTTAAAAATACTTGAATTAGTTCGAAAAAATTGGCAAAAAAATGTGTGTAAATGATGTTTTACTGCTTATTTCGACGATTTGTTGCATTAGGACACTTTTCATCAAACCTTGATTTCTTGAAATATGTATTGACAGAGTACTTCACCAAGATAGTATCTTTCAGGTTGCTTTTTAGGCATAAAATTCAATTACAGGCACTAATACCAATTAAAATGTGAGAAAAACCACGCATTATAGCTAAAAATCCATGTGTCTGAAAAAGTTCCAAAGGTCCAAATCTTCGAAATATGCATCAAGCTTTTAAAGTTTATTAATATATTTAAAAAAATCACACAAAAATTCGATGATCTGTCGAAAGACTTTTGAATATTTCAATATATGTCTTTTTAAAAAATACTTGAAATCATAAAAAATCGGAGAATTGATCTAAAATGATGTTTACTGCAATATTTCGACTCATGAAGTATTTAGAATATTTCATACAATCTTCACTTTTTGCTACAATACATAGTTTTTAACTTGACATATGTATTGACAAAGTAACTCACCAAAATATAAAATTTAGTCTTCTTTCAGCATAAAACTCAAATGCACAAGTAATTCCCGATATAAAGAGTGAAAATCGAAGTATTTTTGGTATAAAATAAGGTTTGTCTACAAAGTGTTTCTAAAAAAATATATAAATATTAATATTATTTTTTGATTTCATAGAATTTTTGAATGATTTTTTAAAAATATTATTATTATTTAAATTGTGAAAATTGCCCGAAAAATGACATTTTTGGGCATATATCGACAATTCGAGGCTCTTCCAAAGCATTTCTTGACGATTTGGTTTGTTTAGAACTTTTTCAGAGCAAAACTTTAATTCAGCTAAAAGTGTAGTAGTTAGTTTTAATATATTGTTTATGCACCCCATACCCATCCTTTGGGGGGTAGTCAAAAGATTACAGAGGTACATAATTGGTCCAGGGACGACTCCAAAGTTTTGATAGCTGAGCAAGTTACAGAGGTAATGAATTACCACCGTCACAATTTACAAAGGTAAATGAACTCCAATTACAAAGGTAATGAACTCCGGGGTAGGTATAGTCACAATCATGACAAGTTACAAAGTGTATTACAGATTAGCAGAGGTACGTAATGATCCAGGGGACTGGGCCCCAAAGTTTGGATGGCTGAACTAGGTACTAGGTAATGAACTCACAAGTTACCATGGTAATGAATACTGTAAGAATGGTTACTTACGTTTATACATGGCTACAATCATGAACAAATTATAGTGTAATCAGCAAATTCACACTTCCACAACCCGGTCACAACTGTATATGAGTTATTAGTGCAAATATGATTGTTGATCACATACACAACAGACAGCATCACCACACACCACACACACACACACACACACACACACACACACCCAACACACACACACACACGCACACAAACCATACACACACACACACCCACACGTAACACACACACACGGATTTCGGTGGTGTCAAGACATATCCACACACACACACACACACACACACACACACGCACATACACACACACACACATACACAATCTCATTCACACATCGCCTCACACACACCATACCTGTGAAGAGCAACCGGTGAAGAGCGGGGCCAGGACTAAGAACTCGACTCCCCTGCTACAACAAAGGAGGTGAGTACAAACATACACCACTCATACACACCACAACACTCATACACACATCACGACGCACACACAACACACACAAACCAAACACACACACACGTCACACGAACACTACACACACACAACACACACACAAACGACATACACACACACACAACACACACACAAATACACACACACACACACAAACACACAAGCACTTGACAAGCACCTAAAGTCCAAGTTCCTGATCAGCGGGCTGTGGCTCGTACGTTGGTTTGGCGTGCAAGCCAGCAGCAACAGCCTGGTTGATCACTTTGATCACCTAGGAGGGCCTGTCACAGACGGGCCACCGGGGGCGTTGACCCCCGGAACTCTCCTCCAGTAAACACACACAGGAGCTTGGACCGACCCCTGCAATTCTCACTAGTAATGCACACACACACACACACACACCACACACACAAACACAAACACACACACACAACACACACACAACACAACACACACACACACACACACACACACACACACACTAACAGCACACACATCACACACATGCACACATGTGGTAATGCTATATTACAAGCTAGCAAAGTCAGGTATTTCTCCAGAATGGTCTGCAATATACCACTGTGATTAATATATCGGGGGGGGGGGGGGGCCTGGCTTGAACAATTTCTGAGGAGTTGTTTCAAATTCATTATTTTATCACACACCAGTACATAATGACGCAGGTGTGACAATAGTCATCTGGCAAAGTTTACAATTTCGTTTGTCTACATCTGTGTGGTGATTGAACCTGGCCAAAGATACTTGTACCCAGCCGGGACCGGCAGTAGTGCCACCAAGAGTCCTGCTTATTTTGTTGGATGCAGCCTAGAAATGTGGCTGCCTCCTGCAGATAAGAGTGATGATAGATGGACTCACTGTGTCAATCTCCCTAAGCCTTAAGTCCATAAAATCAGTTGAAGTTCTTATTCGTATTATTGTTCTCAACTACTAACTGACAAGAAAAGATTGTAATCTACTCCCTCTTTGAAAGCATAACAGCTTAGGGCCATTTATCAGTTTCAATCATGCATCTGAAGACCAATGTGAGATGGAATCCAAGCATGTGCACTCTGACTCCACTGTCCACAATCCTACCATACGCTCTGTGTCTGTGCTTCTGACACAAGCATGCCACAATTTATGCTTAATGAGTTGAGAGCATTTATGGATGACAAAGAATCAGTTACAATTAAACTGTCAATCTTTGATACATAGATGCATTTCAGTGGCAAGAGTATGGCAAAAACAATCTGTCTGATGGTAGAGGGCCCAATATTGATGGCGTGCTCCAATTTCTTTAAGAGAGCCATCACTCTGTACGACAACAGCAGCACTACCAGCTGCACCAGTGGATTGGTGAACAGAACCATCAGCGTAAATAATTTGCGAGAGTGTGTGCTGTGTGACTAAGTTATCAATACAGCTTAAGGCGAAGTTTTGGTTGTGATTTAAGAAGTAGTTTGGGGGGAAATGGAGGAATGGTAGGTTGGAATGGGGTAATATTCCATGGAGGCGGAGAAGTGCCGCGTTGCCTTACTTGACATAGATCATTTAATCTGATTCAGCGAGGTCGCTTCCAGTTTTTTCGATCCATCTGGAGGAGTGTTCACCAGTGCTGAGGAAAGTTTGGAGGGCTTCTTTGCAGGGGTTTGAATGAGCTTGCCTGAGCATATTAACCCCAGTTAGGATATTTCTTTCAGTAACACGATCTCTGATGCTTGGAATATCAAGTTCTTTTTGCATATTTAAAATTTTGGCAGTACGAGGGGCATCCTAAAATGATCCTATTGCTTTCGTTCTGCAGTTTTTCCAGTCCCTCCATGCTTCCAGTCAGACACAAGAGCAAGTAGTGGCGCAGCATAATCAACCAATGATCTAATATAAAAAGCAAAGATACGATCATTTTCACAAATTTTAACATTAGTCACATACCTGGGGTGAAACCCAGCACAACTCGAATGCCTCTTAGGGTCTTTCTTGTATTGGCGACAAAGTCTTGTTACAAACAAAGGTCCGTCTCAAGTAGTGGAAACCTCAAAGCCTAGATACCGTGTATCTAGCTTAGCAATATTCTAGAAGGAGACCATCATGCAACTGATCTGACGAACTTGTGCCTCTCTGTCAGAGGAGGACGCCTATTGATATCTTTGTTTTATCAGTAGAGATTGGTCATCACCCCAGGGTCCTGACACGAAGGCTAGTACATGATTACGAATTTTGGGTATTGGAGAATCCGTGTGTAATCATTATATCATCAGCAAAACTAAATCGACATAAGATGGGGCTGACTAGATATAGCATTTAATTAATGCATTAATTATAGAATATGTAACGTGTGGGACTGAGCACACCTCCCGGTGGTGTTCCTAATTCAAAGCTTTAGTTACACTTCTATGTCCCTGGAACAAACACAGGACGATTGTTCTTGTTTGACGGGTAGGCTTTAATCTACCAGCGGAGAAGCCACCTCCAACATCCCATTTCTGGCAAGTTCACTAATATGTCGGTTGGCTACATCGAAAGCGGATTTAAGGTCAATGAAGGTAGTTGTATGAGCTGTCAGGGTGCAGAGTGAGAAAATGTGGCTATGCAATGATGCACGCTCCTCCATGCATGAAACCATGTAACCGGGGAGACAAAATTGTATGATTCTGTACAGAAGACGAATTAAGAATCATTCTCTCAAATGTTTTTAACATCCCTACTCGATGGGTAGAGACATTGGGGCCGAAATGCATATTTGTTGATTGGGCTTAGGAATGGAATATGAGGCTGTTGGATTTTCTTCCCAAATTGAGGGAGCTCCCCATTACATAGCTCATGTTATATAATTCAAGTAATGGATTACCTGGTAATCTCGAGCACAGCAAATCTGAGTATGTTGTAAGTAATACCATCCTCACCAGGCGAAGTGGAGTTGCCCTTAGTTAGTGTTGCCATCAAGTTTCATAATTAGTGAAGGATGTTGCAATCATCTGCCTTGCTGAGCATAAAGTAAACAAGTCTCGTCCTTGATCATATTTGTTATTTAATTTTGCCTTGTGGTACTGGAAGAGAAATATCATAGCTAGATGTAGGGCAGGCCCAAGCAACTTGGGAAAAACCTTTTTTACTCCCTCCATTCGCGCCTAATGTAAGGATGAGGGTGCGCGATCTGCCCAGTTCTGTTTACCTTAATACTAATTATGTCCCTCCATGCTCGGCTAAGGGGGTGTGAGCATTAAGACCGTTGACAAATTTTTCCCGAGTCTGTTGGCCTCAGCCCCCTCTGTCATACGCCACTGGCAGCAGCAAGGGCAGTTTGGAAGAGCCTCAGCAGTCCAGGGTACGATGTTTTCTATAGGGCTAGGCCTATCTGCGTGCAGTACGTTTCAGTGTATAGTTTTTGAAGGAGGTACGATTATATGGAAGTTTGTTGGGTTAGAGTACCAAGAGGTTTCAGTGCGGCTCTAGTAGTTCTGAATACTGCTCACAAATCATAGTTAAAGGTCTCGACATGAGGAACACTCAAGGGGAATTATACCAGTCAGTCACAGTGCAACAAAGTCCATCATGCTGATCACGAGGAACATTAACACGTTTCCGTTGAATATCCACCAGGAAGGATAGTATACCAATATCTAGTGAGGTTAGCCTAGGGAAAGATTAAAAAAACAGACGCTATATCTGTTACAGATGAAAACTCACAGCTGGCAGAAGTAATGTTGAAGGGCAGGCAGCAGATCAAGGACGCCTCATAGATATGTGTGGGTCAAGGTCAACCTACATTGGACCTTATAAATGACTGTTTAAGAGTGACAACAGTTGATTGCCATTATGATTACCAATCTGTGAGTTTCCAATGCTTTTGTGTCTCGCTTGTTAATCGCCAATAAAAAGGAGTAGGTTCAAATAAGCACAATTGGGAGCTCCAAAATAATTATAATTTAACAACAGGAGTCAATACAAGTTAAATATGTTAGAGCAAGTTTCCGTATATAAAACCTAACACCGTGATATGTAGCCCCTCTGTTTTCTTGTGTGCAAGAAAGTTGATGGGGAAGCGATTTCTTAATATATAGAAACACAAGAGTTAGTAGATTTGAGGTTATATGCAATATAACAAATGAGGTAATTTTAGGGGGTTGGGATTTTCAGGGACTCTGCATCTTTGTAAGACACCAACATCAATGGGTTCGGTGGTTACTATAGATGAAGGTCAGGAAGTCTTTTTCTAAGTGATGCAATATTCGCAGTTTAATATAGAAAATTTATAACGAGTTTTTGTTCCAATATAGTAGTCCTGGGATCATCTTGAGTTTCTCAGCATAATGAAAAATTGTTCATATAAATAGCAGACCTTATCAATGTCAACAGGTGGCTACCCTGTCCATGAGTTTGTTAAGTGCAACCTTCCAGTTGTAAGGCCTCGTTGGGAGTCTTCGTAAACCCAGAGCATGACGCTCTTTAATGTGTGAATGTATGATAGGTGACACCACCACTCACATTCCCTGCTCCACTAGCATTACACGCAACACTACAACTGTCATCACCAGCGCAACTATCAACATTGTGTCATTACATTATCAACAATATGTATTCAACATTAATGTTCTAAAGAGGTTAACCTCATCCACACTCTGCACCACCCTTATATTATGGAGTCTTCAACTATAACTAACATCATTGAAACCATAGCCTTCATTATGATGCTCACTATATATCAACACAAGTATTATATTCGTCATTACTGTAATTAAGAACACCACCACCACCTTGTTCACAACCTTAAACTATGCTTTCACAAATTGTGTACAATCTTGTTATTGGTACAAGCTCTACACATCTTTCCTTGTGTTGTTCAAGTTGGTTGTTTCAAGAGAAATTGTTGTGTTTCCGTACTTTATGCGCGCCATCAGGTTGTATACACACGAGAGCAAGACTTGGAACATCTGAGACGTTGAGTCCCGGTCAGCAGAGCTCTTTGGCTGACGTCAGCTGACTCAGCTAGGCTGGTATTGACAGCCGACGTGATGGGGGTCTGTTGACGTGCTCCCCCAGTGAGGTGCTCAACCCCATTGTCCCTGAGGGCAGGCATGAGCAAGTATTCATACTCGAGGTACCTGTAGTCTGGGGGGTCCCCCCATAATGGAAAGGAAGTACAGGGTGAAGTGCGGTGCTGCGATGCGATCAGCCTCTCACACTGGCATCGTATGTGAGCTGCTGTGACTCCTGAGGTCTTACAATTGATACATTGTTTAGCAACATCTTTGCTGTTTGATCATAATCATAACAGCTCGTTCAGAAGGATAGCATGGCACACATTGCCAACCAGGTGACTTAATGGGGCATTCCTGGCTATGTGGCCCCAGCGTTGTCACTTATTAACAATCGACGTTGAGGAGGTCTGTACAATGCAATGTACAGGGCCGCGCGGGAGTGAATATAGCGTGGCAGAGTCCCCTGGCCAGTCCACTCAGCTGATATCAGACCGTTGGAAAGTCGACGAGGGCTTGCAACTTGCTCTGACACCAGATATTGAGGATTCAAGTGCTTGTTGACGTTATAGATGAAAATAAGCACTTTATGTGCCCTTGGTGGGGCTGCTCGGAGTTTGATGTTGGCATATTCGCGAGTGAGAAGTTTGTCTATAAATGCTGATTCATTAGGCACAAAGACGTAGTTATCCTCATCGTGGACAAACTTGATCGTTTTCTCTAGGTTGTCTGTACTAGCTTCGAAAAACCAGTTACACGCTTAGCTCTTGTCAATGTTGTTAGGGAAATCTAACCCTGACAGCTTTGGGAGGGTGGCGCCACTGTATTGCTTTCCACAGCAAGCTTTCTCTGGAAGCCTCGTTCTTTTTTTCCGAGCCTGTTTACTAAAATATGTTCAAAATCTGCCTTCACCACATCATCTATCGTCCAACAACAACAGCTATACGCATAGAGCTGGCAGAGTTTCCCAACTGGCGATGGCTAAAGGATAAGGGTGAAATAGAAGTGACAAGGATGTGATATTTCACCCTCGCTAGACACAGGCAATATGGGCGTAGTGGCCTGCGGGTCGCAGGTGCGATTTCAAGGCATTCACGGGGCCACAGTCGTCTCGAGAGTTACCAATATTGCACTAACTCGCTTTTCTCACAATTTACTACTAAATCAATTTTATGCGAAAGTACAAGCTAAAATACGATATATTTTCGGAATTTATTTTGTGATTACATATTTGAACTAAAAAGAAACAAGATACTCGGTGCTTTCTCAAGAATGTTAAAAAAAAACTTTAATTGTCAATATATGCTAAAAAAAAACTCCATTATCGAGCTATTTTTTTTTCAAATTATAAAGTATATTACAAATTTTTAAAAAATCACAAAATTCGATGAAATTCGAAATAATTTTGAACTTTCATACTTTTCTTAAAAATGATTGAAATTATTCAAAAAATTGGAAAAAATGTTAAATGATGTTTTATCGCTTATTTCGACGATTATTGCATTTAGACATTTTTCATAAAACCTTATTTCTTTCTTCTCGCTTAAATTATATAGATTTTCACACTTAAATATGATATTGGACAGAGTCATTCACCAGTATCTTTCAGCTTACTTTTTAGCATAAAATTCAATTGCAAGCACTAACTCCAATTAAAAATGTGTGAAAAACCACGGCATTATAATAAGCAAAAAATCATGTCTGAAAAAATGTTCTAAAATGGTCCGAAATCCTTCGAAAATAATGCATCAAAAACATCATTTTTAGCACATTTTTTATCCAAATTTTTCAATGAATGTCAAAGTATTTTTTTGAATATTATGCATATTTCGTCGATTTGGAGCATTTAGAATGTTTTCAGACAAAACTTAAAAAACATAAGATTTCACTCTTTTTAATCAGAATTTCTGCCACAATTCAGTTTTAAGCTAAACGCAAGCTAAAGCATGATATTTTGTGAAGTACATTGCTCAATACATATTTCAAGTTCAAAGTCCCATGCATTTTTAGGTAAAAATGAAGTTTCTGAAAAGTGCCCTAATGCTCAATCCGTCAGAAATATGAAGTAAAACATCGTTCTAGTTAAGCACATTTTACCTAGTTTTCCAAAGATTCAAGAATTTAAAAAAAAAATGTAAAATATTCAAAATTTTCTGAATTTCAACGATTGTTGTATGATTTTTTATGATGAAAAATGATGAAAAAATTCTCCGCATATTTCGACGATTCGCGCCATGCAAGAAATACTTGAAAAACCTCGTGATCGTCAACAAGCCAAAAAAAGTGATCTTCGAGTGTTTTTTCAATCATTAAAATTTTATTAGATATTTTCAAAAAAATCACACCTAGACAAAATTCGATGATATTCTACTATAAAATAATTTGAATATTTCATATATATCTTTTTAAAAAAAACTTGAATTCATTAAAAATCGAGAAATGTCTAAAATGAGTTTACTGCATATTTCGACTATCTGGAGCATTTAGAATATTTTCAGACAAAATTCATTTTCTAGCTAAAATACATGGATTTTAATACTTGAAATATGTATTGACAAAGTACTTCACTAAAATATAATATTTTTAGCTTACTTTTAGCATAAAACTCATTTTAGCACATTTCTAAAAGTTTTTCAAGGATTCAAGAATTTTTAAAAAATATATGAAATGTTGAAAATTATTTCTGAATTTCATAGAATTTTTGTATGATTTTTTATAAATATGTAATGTATTTTAAATTGTTGAAAAATGATCGAAAATGACATTTTTTGACATATATCGACGATTCGAGGTTCTTTCAAGCATTTCTTGACGATTTGGTTCGTTCAGAACGTTTTTAGACAAACCTTAATTTTTAGCTTTTCCAAGGATATCTTGGCGATTTGGTTCATTTAGAATGTTTTTCAGACAAATCATATTTTTTACTTACATAAAAATACTTGAATCATTGAAAAAATCGGAAATGTGCTAAAATGATGTTTTAATGCACATTTCGAAGATTTAGATCATTTTGAACAATTTCAAACACCTGTTTTTTTTAGTTATAATACGTGGTTTTTCACACATTTTAATCGGATTTAGTGCTGCAATTGAATTTTATGCTAAAAGTAAGCTGAAAGATTATATTTTGGTGAAGTACTCTGTCAATACATATTACAAGTGTGAAAAACTAAGGTTTTTATGAAAATCGTCGAAATGTGCAGTAAAACATCATTTTAGCATATTTTTTTTCGATTGTTTGAATTATTCAAGTATTTTTAAAAAATGCATGAAAGATTCAAAATTATTTCTGAATTTCATCGAATTTTTGTATGATTTTTTTAAAAATTTGTAATATATTTTAAATTTTTGAAAAATGCTCGAAAATGATATTTTTTGGCACATATCGACAATTCAAGTTTTTTAAACATTTCTTGAAAAACGTAGGGTTTTTTTTTTCATTTTAGTTAAAATATGTAATGACAAAATAGTTCAGAATAATATCATATTTTAGCTTACTTTCAGCATAAAATTTATTGTAGTAATAATTGTGATGAAAAAGTATGAAAACCCATGTATTTTAGTTAAAAAATAAGGTTTATCTGAAAAACGTTCTAAACAAACCAAATCGTCAAGAAATGCTTGGAAAAGCCTCGAATCGTCGATATATGCCGAAAAATATCATTTTCGAGCGTTTTTTAACAATTTAAAATATATTACATATTATAAATAACAAAAAAAGGCTCAGTACAGTGACTGGACGATACGCAAATAAAAATATATGAAGTGTTGAAAATTATTTCTGAATTTCGTAGAATTTTTGTATGATTTTTTATAAATATGTAATATATTTTAAATTGTTGAAAAATGCTCGAAAATGACATTTTTTGACATATATCGACGATTCGAGGTTCTTTCAAGCATTTCTTGACGATTTGGTTCGTTTAGAACGTTTTTTAGACAAACCTTAATTTTTAGCTTTTCCAAGGATATCTTGGCGATTTGGTTCATTTAGAACGCTTTTCAGACAAATCTTATTTTTTACTTACATAAAAATACTTGAATCATTGAAAAAATCGGAAAAAATGTGCTAAAATGATATTTTAATGCACATTTCGAAGATTTAGACCATTTTGAGCAATTTCAAACACCTATTTTTTTTTTAGCTATAATACGTGGTTTTTCACACATTTTAATCAGATTTAGTGCTGCAATTGAATTTTATGCTAAAAGTAAGCTGAAAGATTATATTTTGGTGAAGTACTCTGTCAATACATATTACAAGTGTGAAAAACTAAGGTTTTTATGAAAAGTGTTATAAATGCATATTTTTTTCCGATTGTTTGAATTATTCAAGTATTTTTAAAAAATGCATGAAAGATTCAAAATTATTTCTGAATTTCATCGAATTTTTGTATGATTTTTTAAAAATTTGTAATATACTTTAAATTTTTGAAAAATGCTCATGGCACATGGCACATGTCGACAATTCAAGAGTTTTTTAAACATTTCTTGAAAAACGTAGGGTTTTTTTTTTTCATTTTAGTTAAAATATGTAATGACAAAATAATTCAGAAAAATATCATATTTTAGCTTACTTTCAGCATAAAATTTATTTTAGTAATAATTGTGATGAAAAAGTGTGAAAACCCATGTATTTTAGTTAAAAAATAAGGTTTATCTGATGAAATTCAGAAATAATTTTTAATATTTCATATATTTAAAAAAAAAATCTCAGAAAATTTTCATATTTTAGCTTACTTTTAGCATAAAATTCGATTGTAGCAGTAAATCTGATGAAAAAGTGAGAAAACCCATGTATTTTAAGTAAAACAATGAGGTTTGACTGAAAGGCGTTCTAAATGAACCAAATCGCCAAGATATGCTTGGAAAAGCTTTGAATCGTCGAAATATGCCGAAAAATTAAATTTTCGAGCTTTTTTTCAACATTTTAAGGTATATTACATATTTTCAAAAATTCATAAAAAAAATAGATGAAATTCAGAAATAATTTTGAATATTACATATTTTTCATAAAATATTTGAATCATTGGAAAAAATCGGAAAAATGTGCTAAAATGATGTTTTGATGCATATTTCGAAGATTTGGACGATTTAGAACATTTTTCAGACACATGATTTTTTAGCTATAATGCGTGGTTTTTCACACATTTTAATTGGAATTAGTGCTGCAATTGAATTTTATGCTAAAAGTAAGCTGAAAAATGATATTTTGGTGAAGTACTCTCTAAGTACATATTTCAAGTGTGAAAATCTATGTATTTAAGCGAGAAATAAAGTTTTTATGATAAGTGTTCTAAATGCAACAAATCGTCGAAATACGCCGTAAAACATCATTTTAGCACATTCTTTTCCGATTTTTCGAATTATTCAAGTACTTTTAAAAAATGTATGAAATATTCAAATTAAATTTCTGAATTTCATCAAATTTTTTTGTGTGATTTTTTACAAATTTGTAATATACTTTAAGATTTTGAGAAATGCTCGAAAATTATGTTTTTTGCCATATTTCGACGATTCGAGGCCTTTTCAAGGTGGGTTTTTTTTTAGTTAAATAATGTAATGAAAAAATAATTCAGGAGAAATATCTTTATTTTAGCTTACTTTTAGCATAAAATTGAAATGTAGCAGTGAATCTGATGGAAAAGAGTGAAAACCGATGTATTTTTTGCTAAAAAATAAGCTTTGTCTGAAAAATGTTCTAAATAAAGCAAAACGTCAAGAAATGTTTGGAAAAGCTCGAATCCTCTTTAATATGCCAAAAAAACAATATAATTTTTGAGCATTTCTCATCATTTTAAAGTATAATACATATTTTTAAAACATCACACAAAAATTCGATGAAATTCAGAAACAATTTTGAATATATTATTTATTTCTTAAAAAACTGGAAAAAATTACTAAAATGATGTTTTACTGAAATTCGACGATTGGGAGCATTTTAACCTTCAGAAAAACCATATTTCAGCAAAAATACGTGGGTTTTCACACTTTTTAATCGGAATTACTGCTGCAATTGAATTTTATGCTAAAAGTAAGCTAACATATTATATTTTAGTGAAGTACTTGTCAACACATTTAAAGTGTGAAAACCCATGTATTTTAGCTAAAAAGTAAAGTTTGTCTATAAATATTCTAAGTGCTCCAAATAGTCGAAATATGCAGTAAAACATCATTTTAGCACATTTTTCCCGATTTTAATGATTCAGGTATTTTTAAAAAAGATGTATGAAATATTCCAAATTATTCTCAATATGATCGAATTTTTGTGTGATTTTTTTTAGAAATATCTAATAAACTTTAAAATGTTGAAAAACGGTCGAAAATCACATTTTTTTGGCATTGTTCGATGATTGGAGGCTTTTTCAAGCATTTCTTGTAAGGCGTCGGGTGTTTTTTTTTTTTTTAGTTAAAGCCTCGAATCGTCGAAATATGCCGAATAATATAATATTTGAAAATTTTTCATGATTTTTAAAAGATATTACATATTTTTTTAAAAAATCATACAAAAAATAGCTGAAGTTCAGAAATAATTTCGAATATTTACTTTTTTAAAAAATTCTTGAATCTTTGAAAAACTCAGTAAAATGTGCCTTAAAACGATGTTTTACTTCATATTTCGACGATTTGGAGCATTTAGGACACTTCGGGCAAACTTCATTTTTACCTAAAATGCATGATTTTGACACTTGGAATATGTATTGACAAAGTACTTCACCAAAATATCATTTTTAGCTTGCGTTTAGCAGAAATTCTGATTAAAAAGTGAAAATCTATGATGTTTAGTTAAAGAGCAATGTTTGTCTAAACATCAGACCATCAGACCTTCTTCAAACAATCTGGGGTGAGGTGCCCTCCCACCAGACCTTATTCAAACCACCTAGGTTGAGGAGCCCTCCCACCAGACCTTCTTCATACAAACTGTGGTGAGGTGCCCTCCCATCAGACCTTCCTCAAACAACCTGGGGTGAGGTGCCCTCCCACTAGACCTTTTTTCATACAACCTGGGGGGATTGCCCTCCAATCAGACTTTCTTCAAACAACCTGGGGTGAGGTGCCCTCCCGCCAGACCTTCTTCAAACAACGTGGGGTGAGGTTCCCTCCCACCAGACCTTCTTCAAACAACCTGGGGAGAGGCGCCCTCCCACCAGACCTTCTTCAAACAACCTGGTGTGAGGTGCCCTCCAACAGACCCTTTAAACAACATGCAGAAGATTTCCACCCCACCAGACCTTCTTCAAACAACCTGGGGAGTGGTGCACTCCCACCAGACGTTTTTCAATTATCCATCGGGAAGGTTTCCTCCCACCTGACCTTAAAACAACCTGTGAAGAGGTGCCCTCACACGAGACCTTCTTCAAACAACCTGGCGAGAGGTGCCCACCATCCAGACCTTCTTCAAACAACCTGGAGTAAGGTGCCCTCGTACCAATCCTTCCTGAAACAACCTGTTGTGGCATTGCCTTCCGACCAGACCATCCTTAAACAACCTGGGGCAAGGTTCAAATCCACAAGATCTTCCTTAAACAATGTGGAGTGAGGTGCACTCCCACCAGACCTTCAACAAACAACATGGAGGAAGGTGCCCTCCGACTAGACCTTCTTCAAATAGTATGATGAAAGGTACGCTCCAACCAGACCTTTTTAAATAACCTGGGGAGAGGTGACCTCCATCCAGACCTTCTTCAAAAATCCTGGAGAGATATGCACTCACACCAGACCTTCTTCAGACTTCCTGGGGAGAGGTGGCCTCCCACAAGACCTTCTTCAAAAAACCTGGGAATAAGTGCCCTCCCAACAGACCTTCAAACAACCTGGGGAGAGGTGCCCTCCCAAAAGACCTTCTTCAAACAACCTGGTGTGAGGTGCCTTCCCACCAGACCTTCTTCAAACAACCTGGGGGAGGTGGCCTCCCCCCCAGACCTTCAAAAAACTGGTGAGAGGTGCCCTGCCACCAGACCTTCCACAAAAAAACCTGGAGAGAGGTGCCCTTCCACATGACCATCTTCAAACAACCAGGGGTGAGGTGCGATCCCACCAGACCTTCTTCAAACAACCTGCGGAGAAGTGCAATCCCACCAGACCTTCAAACACCCTAGGGCAATATGCCCTCCCACCAGACCTTCTTCAAACAAACGGGGGAGAGGTGCCCTCCTATCAAATTTTCTTCAAACAACCTGGGGAGAGGTGCACTCGTACCAGACATTCTTCAAACAACCTGGAGAGAGGTCCCCTCCCACCATACCTTAACAACCTGAGTTAAGGTGCTCTCCCACCTGATCTTCTTCAAACAACCTTGGGTAAGGTGCCGTCCCACCAGACCTTCAAACAACCTGGGGAGAGGTGTCCCCCCACCATACCTTCCTTAAACAACCTGGGGTGAGGTGCCATCCGAACAGACATGCTTCAGGCAACCTAGGGTGAGGCGCACTCCCACCAGACCTTCTTCAAACAACCTGGGGTTAGGTGGTCTCTCACACACATTCTTCA
>NC_069405.1:21335100-21359275 GCF_026875155.1 Cherax quadricarinatus | reverse complement strand
GGGTGGGGGTTGGTCAGGGGTTTTGGATGGAACGTAGTAGAACGTTTAAAATTTTGGGGGATTTGGTACCAGGGGACGGGGGAAAAGTAGAAAGATTATCCAGAGGCAGTTGGGACAGGGCAGTGGGTAGGCTAGTGGCTTGGGCCAGAGATGTTAGTTGCACCAAAGGGCTGTGATTGTGGAATTCGTTGGTATACAGTAAGGTTTGGGGAGCAGCTGCAGTATATCCCTTGAGAAATTGTGACGTAACAGACATACAGAGGAGGGCATTAAGGTATATATGGGGCTATGGGAGGGCGTGGTTGTGATGTGATGTAGTAATGACTGGGGTGCATCGGGGGGGATTGGGTTTGTTGGCATTGGGGCCCAGGGTGAGGGCAATATACATCAAGGATGAGTTTCCCTCAGTGCAGGGGGGTCAGGGGGCGGCGTTGTGGGGGAGGTGATGCGGACTTACGTTGTTGGTGGAGTGGGAGGGACCTGGAGGTGTGTGAGGATATGTTGAGGTATATGTTCAGAGCGCGAGATGTGATCATTTGCGAATAGGGAGGCTGGTGGGGTAGAGTATCATCGGGAGACGCTGCAAGGGATGGCGGTCTTCCCCACATAAATTGGAGGGTAATATGGGGGGAATTTCGAAATCTAAGAATGCCACAAGGGTGAGAGAAGTGGTATACAGATTCCTTATGGGACATTAGCGTCAAAACAGGTGTTGAGGCAGAAGGGATATGTGAGTGATGCTTCATGTGTGCAATTGTGGCGATGTGGAAAATGCTTTCCATGTGGTTTTATTTTTGTCCTTTTTTGGAAAATGTAAGGGTGTGGTTGAGGGGTGTTTTTGGATTATTGGAAGGGGGAAGGGTGGGGGTCCTTAGGGCTTTACTTTTAGACGTGGGAGGGTGTCTAATGAGATAGCGAGGGCGTTAAGGTATATAATGGTTGATTTTTGTATGTTCTTGGGGAATGAGGGAGGTGGGGGGTAATGTCAGGATCAAGGCCTTAGCGGCGAGTTTTTATAGGTCGGGGGGTAGGAATAGGAGCTTATATGGGTGTCAGTGGGTTGCTCTTTTTCCAGAGAGTTATCGGGGACTGACTGTGGCACGACTACTGCAGTTGGTCCCGGGGGAAAAAGGCAGCAAGGGGTTGGCTTCCGGGGGTGAGTGATGAGTACTTGGAGATGATTGTAGTAAGGAAGAGAAGAGATGGTGGATGCTCCAGTGGTGTATGTGAGATAAAAATGATGTAAGGCCTGTCTGTGTGAAGGCCTTTGTGTGTGTGTGTGTGGGGTGAGTGTGTGTGTTGAGTGTGTTTTGTTGAGTGTGTGTGTTGTTGCATGTGGTGTGTGTGTGTGGTGTGTGTATGTGTGCGTGTCTGTGTGAGAGTCTGTGTGAGAGTCTGTGTGTGTGGGTGGGGTGTTCGGTTATTGAGTTTTTTGAAATGGGGCTTCTGTGAGAGAGATGGAGGTTTTTGGTAAGATTTTCTTGATTCTGTGGGTTTCGCCAAGGCGTCCTTTCGATACTTTTAAAAAAGGACCAAATATTTTTTAGGAATAATGAGCGAAGAATTATTTGTGTTGTAAAAGATGCGGGTTTTGTTTTTGTTGCCCAGAGACATTGTTAGGATTCCATACTATTTAACAACTGTAGTACGGGCGAGGTGCCTGCGTACTTTAGGCCCCATGTATTTCCTGTATAATTTAACTTTGTCAATGTTAGATGTTCTGTGTACGAGAGTGGGCATTTTACATTGCCCTATTCAGTATTCCCTTTCCCGTTGGGAAGTTAATGAGGGAGGAACGTTATACACACGGATTAAGGGTATATTTCACCTGTTCAAACTGTGTACCTGGTGGGTGATGGGAGGAGGCACACATCTCAGAAAAAAAAACAAAAACAAATTCTTGTTTATCATTTATTCTAGAGTGTGCAAAGTTCAATATGATGTGTATTTGGGTTATATGGGGTTTGAGGAGTACGATTTAGTCTCCTCGAAAACATTGTCAGGAGGTTTTGGTTTTCGAGAATCTATGTACATAATATGTTACTATACCAAATAATTGTATGAGAAATGTTTTGGTGTATACTTAATGTTTTGTATATAAAGTTTTGTACAAAATATGCATAAGTGTAACAGGTTTTGTTATGTAGGTTTTTTTGTTAAGGAATGCTCATGTGTAGGTTCTTCTGTTTCATTCCTAGTTAGGCTTGTTTTTTCTCAGTGTTGAGTTTTTTTTTTTTTGTTAAGTTTTATGTATAACAACATGTAGATTGTATACTGTGTCCTTAAATAAAAATATAAAAAAAAAAATATTAAAGATATAAAATGGCTTCAGTAGGATCCTCAATCCTACACAACATACACTAACAAGTTTTAACAACACATTGTAATGGACATAAAAGAGGTTACCCACATACACTCACCCATATACCACTCTCATACCATACCTAAAGTCTCACAGAAATACACAACATGAAAAGCAGATTCCTCCATCCCACACACCGGACAACCCTAGTCTTCCTCCAAATGCCTATTATACAACACAACCCCAGACGGCAAGATTCCATGTAAAAATTTAAAAACCACTTCCTGTACTTGAGCAGGCAGATGCAACTGTTGAATTCGCCTCCATATATCACCCCACGCATACATGGGATACATTCCTTCAACTCGCACCACGACTACCTCCCTACCCGCCCTTTCTAAGGTACATAATTTTACACAGCGCACGTCCCTCATGTTCAATAATACGCAAAGCATCGCGTCGCACCAAATTAAATTCCTCCCTCTCCACCACCTGCGCAGGTCGTGATACAATTCGCTTAACCTGCCATGCATCCCACCCAGTCTGAGAAAACGACGCTTCACGTAACATGCCATGACACGAGCCTCTAGAGGAATGAGACCCAACCCTCCCTGATGCAGTGGTGTCTCCACCACCGCTCTTGTGAGCCAATCGCATCCTGAACCCCACAAAAATCGATAAACTCTATGCAAAAGACGTTTGACGTCCCCCTGCAACAGAGGATACAGTGCAGCAACGTGCCATACTTTGCTATAAAGCACACCCTCATCTGATCGACCTCCCGCATATAATGGAATACCACATATAGTGATACGATCACCACAGTCCACCCCTCTGCATCCATCCCATCCCCCCCCCACTCCCCAACTCCATAATTTCGACTTTTCTCTATTAACACACATCCCCGTAGCCTTGCCAAATATGTCAACAAGTCTCCCAACAAAAACCCAATTGCCCCATGAACGTAATAACACAGTAGTATCATCTACATAACCCACAATATGAACAAACACATTCTCATACCAACAATAACTAAACAACCAGGCTCACTGAGACAAGTGCAACCATAATAGACCACATATGGACCAATATACTAGCCCCCTTAAATCCAGGGATAATCACAGATAGCACTACAGACCACTACCCTACCTTCCTCCTGACAAACATTAGTAAACCACCACTTGAATACAATAGTCTCATTTAGACTCCGTGACAAGGCCTCAGTAAGGAAGTTCACAGCTGACCTAGAAACTGTTGATTGGCCTACAGAATTCTCCAAGGCCAATGGTATTGATGACTGGACAGACATTTTTCTTAACAAATTACTTAGACTATACAACAAACATTGTCCTATAAAAACAAAACAGATCACAAACAAACGGCTTGGTTGCCCATGGCTAACCAGCACCATTCTGAAATCCATTGACAAGAAACACCAATATGAAAAGCAATATAGACAGGGGTTAATACACAAATTCCTCTTCAAGAGGGGCTCCTTGGCGTGGTGAAGAGGCTCTTGGTCTGAGGAATTAGACCTGTCGGTCTTCCTCCTCAGACCGAACCTAATTACCCCCCGTCACCCCTCCCCTATCCCATCCTCCCCATCCTCTCCTTTTTCCTTTCCTCCTCCTCCTCCCCACCCCTCCTTTTGCCCTTCCTCTTTTTGGCCTTTGGGATTTCTCCCTCAGGCACGCTAGTTCCTAGGTAGGGGAAAGGATACCGGGGTCCATCCCATTCCATTGAGGTTCTTGGCGGTGGCGTAGTTTGCCGTGGAATCGGATCGCCTGGGAATGTCCCCATCCCTCTCCGGTATCCCGGAGTAGCTTTGGGTGTCTTTCGGGCGATGGGTGTATCTCTGGAAGCCACCTTTCGGATTCCTGGGTGGTGGCCGAAGGAGGTATGCTTTGTGTGATATCCGGCCACCCTCTCTTTTGTCCACCGAGGTAGCTCGGCAGATGTGAGGTTGCTATCCCGGATTGTTAGTTTACTAGCATGATGGGTTAGGGTATGGCCGGGTTCCATGCTGCATCTGCGCTACTTGCAGTGCTGAGGTCCTCTTGGGTGCGGAGGGAGATTTCTGGCCCTTTCATTCCTCCTAGGAACTATCCTCCCGGTCCCCCCTTTTTTATTCTTTTTTTTTTTTTATTTTCTTTTTCTTTTTTTTTTTTAAAAAACAAAAAGAAAGAAGTAACCTAACCATGGCAGCCCTAGTCCATGAACCTACTACCCCGGGCCCTTCTTAATACCGCACCCCGTTCTGACCCCACCTCATCTTTGGACCACTCTTCAGACACTCCTCATGCTCTGTACCTCTTGCCGGTGCTGTTTTCTCACCGCTTCAGGTACTGAGGCCCTCGACTGACACCTTCGATTTATCGGACCTTCGCTCTCCTCTGACTATGCTTCTGGCCTCTCCCTTACGGTGTGGCAATTTTCAAATCGCCGACCCGTTCCACATCGGACCAACTCTGGTCCCACGCCTAAACCCAATGACAATTACCTGCTGATGATACTTCTCACCTTCTCGTTCTTCTCGGAAACGATTGACACGTCTTCACTACCTTTTCCACGCTAGTTCAGACTGAACAATGGACTAAATTCTTCACTTTACAACCGACTTCCTCTACTGCCTATCTTTCTGACCACAGTATTGGCAAGGCACTCCTACGCCATGTTGGTAAAGATATTTCTTTTCATGCTCTTAAGAGCGGTACGTGCATCATCACCATACAGAATGCTACCCAGGCTCATGAGCTCTCTCATCTTTCCCATATCGATACTGTTCCTGTCACTCTTGAAAAACATCATTCCCTCAATTCTTGTAGTGGCACCGTCATTCTGCCCCATACCATAGTTCAACAAAATTTCCAGACATGTGGCACTGACATTCTTGAACAGCTGGAACTCCAAGATCTCCCAATCCTCAAGTGAACATACGTTCTTCCTGCCCGTGGGCGGAGACGATACCCTAGCAATGTGGCTCGTTTAACTTTGACAGCCGAGAACTCCCATCCTCAGTTTATATAGCAGGACATCGGTTACAAGTTCGAAAGGTGATCCCTACACCACAACAGTGTAGAAATTGCTGGTGATTTGGCCATCCAGCAAAATATTGCAGATCTATTGCCAAATGCCCAGTCTGTGGTGCCGATGACCATTCTAATACGTCTTCCAATCGATCTCCCTCTTGCCTTAACTGTCATGAGGCTCACCCTTCGTACTCTCGCCGTTGTCAAGTCTATTTAAAAGAGCGGGAAATCTGTTACCTCAAAGAGACAGAAGGTCTCCCTTATGCCATGGCAGTTTCTCATCTCTGCCTTCAAGGGAGACTCCCACGTGTTTCTTATTCCCGTGTTTCTAAACGTCCCCCCACTTCTGGTATCCCATCTTCTACACCCACCTCTGTGGTTACCTCTCCCATAGTCACTCCTGTATCTAATCCTTTTGCTGTCCTCGGCTCAGACATCCCTACTTCAACGCCTCAGTCTGATCTCGCTTCTTCGTGTTCTCTCTCACAAGCCTCAGTATCGACGAGACCTCGTACGACACCTCCTCCCAATTGTCCCTCTACTTCTCAAAAGTCAAAAAAAGGTTCGTTAACACCTCCTACCCATCTTCCACCTCCTCATTTTTACCCTCCCTGTCTCTGCCCTTGGTATCTCCCCCTCTCACTGCTCAGTTACAAGTGTAGAGGTTCACCTCTCTCGTACTGTATCTTCCTCCCCTGTTCCCTCCCAAGTTTCTTCCTCTTCTGCCACCTCCCAGGTTTCTGCCTCTTCTGTCCCCTGCCACGCTTCTCCAGTTCCCTCCACCCTTTCGCCCCCCTACCTTTGGTTTCAGTCCAATACAGTTCCAAAACTTTACTCATCCTCCCCCTACCATTTCCAATATTGTCTCCCATACGACGTCTCTGAATTCGAAACACTTGAAGAAATCTCTGAATAAATTGCAGAGACCAAACCATCATTTTACACTGATCCACCTTCCGCTCTTTCTCTCTCCCCCTGCTGCATCTGCGCAACTCCTTTCTTCACAGCGCACCGTTCCTTCGCTGCTTGAACGTTTTCCACTGCCTCCGCATGTGGACTTTTCTAACCCCTCTAGTCCATAGGAACCCTTACCTGCGGATTTCAAGTATCTTTATCATTGCCAATCATGGCCTATTTACAGTGGAATATACGCAGCCTCAGGGGTAATCGGGGTGAGCTTCAGATGTTACTCTCCCAGTTTGCCCCTGTTGGTGTTTGCTTAGAGGAACCAAAATTACACTCTGCTGTTATTTCTCCCATCTCAGGCTATAATTTATTGTATTCTTCAGATCCTTTCCCTGATGGGACCTTTAATGAAAGTGCCCTTCTTCTACACACTGATATTCCGTACCATCAGCTATTTGTTCATACTTTGCTGCATTACACAGCAGCCCATATCCACTTACATAGGTGATATATGCTCTGTTCTTTATATTCTCTTCTCCTTCTCGGGCATTATCTATTCCGGATATTGCCTTTCTTGTTTCGTCATTACCGCCACCGATTCTGTTACTTGGTGATTTTAATGCCCACCATTTCCTCTGGGGGGGTCTCACTGTGATTCCCGTGGAATTCAGTTAGAGGCTTTTCTTACCACCCACCCCCTCCATGTTTTAAATACAGGTACTCACACCCATTTTGATCCTCGGACTCATACTCTCTCTTGCATCGATCTCTCAGTCTGCTCTTCCTCCGCCGCATTAGACTTCACTTGGTCTGTTCTCCCGGACTTACATGACAGCGATCATTTCCCAATCATTCTTACTTCCCCTTCATATTTGCCACCTCTTCGCACCCCACGCTGGCAGTTTGATCGGGCAAATTGGAACCTTTACTCACACCTAACTGTTTTTAAAGAGGTTCCTTCTTCGTCCTCCATCGATGAGCTTTTACACCTCTTCTCGTCCTCCGTTTTCACCTCAGCTTCTCATTCTATACCCCAAACTTCGGGCAGGCATTCTCAGAAATGCGTGCCTTGGTGGTCTCCTGCTTGTGCTCGTGCAGTACGTTTGAAACGCGCTGCATGGGGCAGGTATCGGTACAATAGAACCACAGAGAGACTCCTTGATTTTAAACAGAAGCATGCGATCGCTCGCCGTGTCATCCGTGACGCTAAATACACTTGCTGGCGAGATTATGTCTCCACCATCACCTCTGCTTCCTCTGAGTGCAGTCTGGAAAAAAGTACAAAAACTGAGTGGTAAATATTCTCCTGACCCGGCTCCTGTTCTGCGGGTTGCCGGTGTTGATATAGCAAACCCACTAGATGTTGCCAATGAAATTGGCAATCATCTGGTCTGTATTTCTCAGGGACTCCATCTATGCCCCTCATTTCTTTCCTCAAAGTCTGCCAGAGAGTTAGCACCCTTGGACTTTTCTTCTCTCAGAGAAGAACAGTATAATGTGCCTTTTACACTTCAAGAACTGGAGGCAACACTCTCAGCTTGTCGATCATCGGCAGCTGGGCCCGACGACATTCATATTCGTATGCTACAACATTTACATCAGTCAGCCCTTGCAGTCCTATTACGCCTTTACAATCTTATTTGGTCACAAGGAGTTCTTCCACAGCTGTGGAAATCCGCCATTGTTCTCCCTTTCCACAAACCAGGCACTATGGGACATGAAACCTCCCACTATCGTCCCATTGCTCTTACCAGTGCAGTTTGCAAAGTAATGGAATGCCTAGTAAATAGACGTTTAGTGTGGTATTTAGAGACACACAACAGTCTCTCCACTCGTCAATATGGCTTTCGTAAGGGACGTTCTACCATAGACCCCTTACTACGCTTGGATATGTATGTTCGTAATGCCTTTGCGAATAACCACTCAGTTATTGCCATATTTTTTGACCTTTGAGAAGGCATATGACACACTTGGAGGTATAATATTTTAGCCCAAGCCCACTCCTTAGGCCTTCGAGGCAATCTACCATCCTTCCTTAAGAACTTTTTTAACTGACAGGCATTTCCGTGTTCGGGTTAATAATGTGCTCTCCTCGGACTTTATCCAAGCTGAAGGTGTCCCCCAGCGATGTCTTCTGAGCACAACACTTTTTCTCCTTGCTATTAATGATTTGGCCTTTAGTCTTCCATCAAATATTTGGTCATCACTCTATGTTGATGACTTCGCTATTGCCTGTGCAGGCGCTGACTGTCACCTCATTACAGTTTCTCTCCAACATGCAGTCGACCGTGTTTCCAATTGGGCCACCACACGTGGGTTTAAATTTTCCAGCACTAAAACCCACCAAATTACTTTCACTAGACGCTCTGTGATCTCCGATCATCCTTTGTACCTCTATGGCTCCCGTATCCCTGAACGTGATACAGTCAAGTTTCTGGGCCTCCTCTTTGATCGTAGGTTATCCTGGAAACCTCACATTACCTCTCTGAAGGCAACTTGTCACAGCCGGCTGAACCTTCTTAAAACCCTTGCTCATCTTTCATGGGGAGCTGATCGTCGAACCCTCCTTCGCCTACATTCCACCCTTATTTTATCGAAACTTGATTATGGTGACCAGATCTATTCAGCGGCATCTCCTGCTACTCTCTCTAGCCTAACCCCATTCATCACCAAGGATTACGTTTATGCCTTGGTGCTTTTCGCTCTTCCCCTGTCGAGAGCCTCTATGCAGAAGCGAACGTTCCATCCTTATCCGATCGCCGTGATGCCCATTGCCTGCGCTACTATGTATGCTCTCATGATCTCCACAATCCTTCCATTTATAGAATGGTCACTGATATTAGTAGACATTCTTTATTTGTTCGCCGCCCCTGTTTACTCCGTCCCTTCTCTCTTCACCTTCATTCGCTCTTGTCTTCTCTTCAACTACCACCTTTCTATGTACATGTAGCATCTCACTTTTTCCCTGCCCCCCTGGGAAGTTCCAGCTGTTCGAGTCTGTTCTTTCTCCCTCCCTTGCTCGAAAGCCCAACTGTCTACAGTCACTTCCTGCTCTCTTTTTCTTGACCACTTTCACTCTCATTCTCATGCCATTGCTGAGTACACAGATGGCTCTAAGTCTTCTGACGGCGTAGGATTCGCAGCAGTGTTTCCGGACAGCATCGTACAAGGGCATTTACTATCTTTGGCTAGTATTTTTACTGCTGAATTATATGCCATCCTTACAGCACTTATCCGTATTGCATCTATGCCTGTGTCATCATTTGTGGTTGTCTCACTCCCTTAGTGCTTTACAGGCTATACAAAAATTTGATACACCTCACCCCTTAGTCCTCCGTATCCAACTTTGGCTATGCCGCATCTTTACCAAGCATAAAGATATTGTTTTTTGTTGGGTCCCTGGTCATGTTGACGTACAGGGCAATGAAGAGGCAGACACTGTTGCGCGGTCAGCAGTACATGACCTACCAGTTTCTTATAGAGGTATTCCATTTATGGACTATTTTTCTGCAATATCTTCCCACCTTCACACCCGTTGGCAACAACGTTGGTCTACTATGCTTGGCAACAAACTTCAATCTATTAAACCGAGTATAGGTTACTGGCTGTCTTCTTATCACCAGTGTCGAGGTTGGGAGACTACTCTCTCCCATCTTCGCATTGGCCATACTCGTCTTACTCATGGATATCTCATGGAGAGGCGTCTGCTCCTCTCTGTGAGAATTGCCAAGCTCCATTATCAGTCAGCCACATTCTGTTGGACTGCCCACTTTATCAATGAGCACGCAGAATTTACCTCTGTCGTCGTCTTCGCTCCACTGCTCTCTCTTTACCTTCCTTCTCGCTGATGGACCCACCTTTCATCCGGACTCTCTCATTGACTTTTGACAACAACTGACTTGCTTCACAAATTCTGAATACATTCAGCCCTTTCTACTTCAATCTCTTGCTACCCTCTACCCCCGTACTATCCCCTGCCCCGCTGTTTTCTGTAACCTGCTGATCATCCCTCCTCCCTTCTGACATCCAATACCCTCGCTTCCTTCCCTACCCTGCAGCGCTGAATAGCCCTTGTGGCTTAGCGCTTCTTTTTGATTATAATAATAATAATAATACACAAAGATACTCTTAAACACTATTCATCAGCTCTCACCAAAGTAATAAAGAAAGCCAAACAACTATACTTATCCAGTAGATTCACAGACACTAGAGGAGATATAATAAAGACCTGGAAAACACTCTCTCAGATTCTAGGGACCCACAAACTGAGAAAAACCAAGAATATTGTCCTAACTAAACCTAATGAAACACCACTACATCCCACTGACACAGCTAACAAGATAAACGACTTCTTCTCAAACATAGGATCTAATCTCGCCAGTAAAATCCCACATACCAGTGCCCATGCCGGGGACTACCTAGATGGAAATTTCCCTAATTCCTTCTATCTTGCACCAACTGAGCCCACGGAAGTCATTGAGATCATAAAGTCACTTAAAAATAACTGGGGGAATCTATCTCATGTCCCACCATTACTGTACAAGCGAGCGGCCCATGTCCTTTCGCATGCTATTTCATTACTTTTTAACAAGTCAATAGAGACTAGCACCTTCCCGAAACTACTCAAGATGGCAAGGGTTACACCAATACATAAAGGTGGTGACCCTACAGACTTAAACAACTATAGGCCAATATCTAACTTACCATTGCTATCCAAAATCTTTGAGAAACTCGTGCACAGGAGACTGTATTCATTTATAACGGCTCAAAACATACTCAACCCCTGCCAGTTTGGATTCAGGAAAAATAAAAGCACTAATGATGCAATCATAAAAATGCTAGATCTGCTTTACACAGCATTGGAAAATAAGGAACGGAGGGACAGGCCATTTGAAGGGCTGCCCAAGGGGTCCTGCACCCTGAAGATGTCATTGAGGCGGCCAATACCCTCGTATGTTACGCTGACAGGCTATAGGACCCAGGTATTTGTCCACTATGCGGGCAGAGGAAACTTGCCGATTATGTGATTCTTACGAGCATATGGCGGTGCAGTGTCCTCGAAGGCAAACCCCTAGGATGGCGTTATCATGGATGGTGGAACAGCAGCTTTGCAACGTGGATGTGGAGTTGGGAGTTGCGGATGGACAGAAGACGAATCTCTGGAGTGAGGAGGTGAACAAGGTGGAAGAGGTGATGGGGACGTGTGTTACCCTCCCGGAGGTGACAGGGGAGAGGCCCCCATTGCCTGAGGGAAGGGTGGACGTGGAAGAGTCTTCCCAGGAGAGGATGTTGGAAGCAGTGCTGCAGGAGTTCTTGGACGAGCCGGAGGCCAGGGAGGATGGACCCGAGAAGTTAAGTGAGGCGCAGCTGATGGATGAGCAGCAGGGACAGGTGGAGGGTTCGAGGAATGACAGAGAGGACAGGGAAGTGGTGGTGGAAGTCCATCAGGAGGACTCGCAGGAGGTAGATATGTGTGTGAGTGAGAGCTCACGCAAACGGACTGCGGGTGCCTTGGACCTCAATGAGGTTTTAGCACCTGGGAGAGCCTGGGAAGAAGTCATGGGTAGCTGTGGGGGAGAAGGCAAGCAGGGAGGGGTGTACTGGGGAAGCTCAGTGGGGGAGGGCAAGGAGGGTTTGGTGGACAGGTTAGGAAAAATGATAAAAATGGTACAGGTACTATGAAAGGTGAATTGAGTAAGACACAGCAGCATAGGGGTAAGCCGCCTTTTCTGGGAAGTTCAAGTGTGTCACAATAAATGTTAATGGTCTTAAATCTGAGGTAAAAAGGGTTTGGTTAGAATGGTTTTTACGAAGGTTTGATGTAGATGTATGTTTTTTGCAGGAGCATAACCATAGGTTAGGGTGTGAAATGCGTTTGCGGGGTTATAACCTATTTGTCAGTAATGCTTTGCAATTAAAAGGAGGGGTGGCAGTGGCTGTAAAGGAGACCAGCCCATTGCATGTCATGGGTTGGGAGGAGGGGGGAGGGGGAGGGTCGTAAGGGTAGATGGGCACTGGAGGGTGGGGAGAGTATGTTTCATTGGAGTTTATATGCCGGCATGCAACAATGTTAGAGTGAAAATTGATTTTGTTCGTGATGTTTTGATGTATTATTTGGGGGTTTACCTTCCATAACTGTACTTGGGGGTGATTGGAACTGTGTGATTAGGAATGGGGATATCTCACCGAGTGGGGTGGGATGTGTCTTGCGTGCTATAAGGGATGTGTAAGGGGTGTGTTAAGGGATGTAGGAGTTGTAGATGTGGTGGGGAGGGGGGAGTATGGGGTGGAGCACACGTTCATTCATGGGAATTATGAGGCGAGGTTAGATAGGATATATGTGATGCAAGGGATAGGTGTGGAGAGGGTGAGGGCTTTCGATGTCGGTTTTTCGGATCACAGGGCGGTGATAGCTGATCTGCGGGTGGATGGTATTTGTACGCATATATGCTGGGGGATTGGAAAAATTGGAATGTGAGGCTTCTGCAGGAGGGGGATGTTGGCTCTTCCTTCGAGGAATGGTGGACACATTTCTGGGATGGTAGGGATGGTGAGATGGATTTGCTTGACTGGTGGGAGGTGAAGGCTAAGGTAGGAATCGCAGAGTTTTTCAGGGCACGTGGCAGGGAACAGGCATGGTAGCGGTATGGTTTGCAAAACTACCTGGAGGGACAACTGAATGCGTTTTACGAAGGAGGGGGGGTAGGGAAGGTATGAGAGGGGATGTGGATGGTTTAAGGTGTCGGACTGCAGAGTTACATAATGAAAGGTTTAACGCAATTAGAGTTAGAGCGGGGTTAGAGGTGTTAAAGGGTGATCAACCATCAGGTTACATTCTGAGAAAATTTAGGGAAAGGCAAATGGTGACTACCATAGCGCATCTAGTGGTCGCTGCTGGGGGGGAGGTTATGTGGAGGGTCAAGGCCTTACCGATACGGACAGCATTAGTGTTTATGCAGATTATTGGTTTAGGGAGAAATGGAGGAGGAACAGAGGAGATGCCAGTGAGGAGGTATTTGGGGATATGCAGAGTAATATTGTATTAGGACAACAGGAACAGGAAATGCTGGAGGGTAGTATTAGTGAGGAGGAGGTGGAGGAGGAGGTTTACGGGATGAGTCAGGGGAAGACGCCGGGAAATAGATGGAATACCGAATGATTTTTATAGAGTTTATTGGAGTGTATTAGGCCATGGTTTAGGGGAAGTCTTAAATTTTACATGTGGAGCAGGGGGAGGAGGGGGAAAAACACGGAAAACCGGGATCGTTGTGTTAGGCCGAAAAAGAAGGAAGGGAAAGTACTGAGTGATTATAGAGCGATATCCTTAATGTGCGCCGATTATAAAATTTATGCTAAAATTCTGGGCAATAGACTGAAGAAGGTTCTAGGATCAGTGATACATGGGGGCCAGTATGGCATCCCGGGAAGAAGTATGAGGGATGGGCATAGTCACATAAGGGAATTTATTGAGAGCTGCACCGGAGGGGGAATACTCAGTTCAGATTGGGCTAATGCATATGATTGTGTGAACAGGGATTTCTTAAGAGTTTGTTTGGAGAAGTTGGGTATGGGGGGGAGGGTGGTGAGATGGGTGCAAACCTTGTATGAGGGAGCGGTTGTTCTGGTACAGGTTAATAGTAAGTTGGGGGACCCGGTACTGATGGAGAGAGGTTTGAGGCAGGGTTGTCCGCTCTCTCAGTTACTATTTGCCTGCGTGCAGAATCCGTTTTATAGGCTAGTGGATGAGGTGATGAATGGACAGGAGATGATGGGGGGTGGAGGGGGGTTTATTGTTGGGTACGTGAATGATACTACAGTTCTTGTAATGCATGAGGAAGATCTAAGGAAGGTTGGTCGAGTCATTCAGATATTTGGGGATGCTACAGGTATGAGAGTTAATTTAATGAAGTCGAGACTATTAGAGGTGGGGATTGGATTGGTGGGAGCTTGGGGGGGGGGTTTGGGGATAGTCAGTAGTGGACAGGATTAGGGTTTGTGGAGTATGGTACATGGCGGAGGTGCAAGAATGTAGGAAGATAAATTCGGAATTAGTTACAGGCAAGGTTTTGGGTAGGCTTGGAGGCTTAAGGGCTAGGATGTAACAACAGAGATTTTTTGGTGGTTAACTCTCTGGTTTACAGTAAGGTGTGGGGGTGGTGGGGGTGTTCCCTTTAAGAGTACAGGATATTGCGGAAATCCAGAGGAGGGTTCTAAGGTATGTGTGGGGGTTTGGGAGGGCATGGTTGCGCAAGGACGTGGTAATGATGGATGTGAGACATGGGGGTCTTGGCCTGATGGCATTGAGTTATAGAGTAATGGCTTTATATATTAAACAAAGGTATATTCGGACTGGGGGGGACCGGGGAGTCAGGGTGGGTAGGGTAATGGAGGATGCACGAAGATGGTGGTGTGGAAGGGATTTGAGGTATTGTGAAGACATGTTGAGGGTTTTATTGAATGTAGGACAGGTGTCCAAATTAAAGGTCAAAAGGTTGGTGGGTGCTGTGGTGGGTAAGGGTGTCTTATAGGGGCTTGCTGTATATTCGACATATAACTGGAAGAGCATTTGGAGGGAGTTTGGCTTGCTTAGAATACCTGCGGGGGTACGGGAGTTAGTATATCGTTTTCTAATGGGAATTTTGGCCTCTTAGGATATGTTATGTAAAATGGGTCTTGTAAGAGAGGCCTCATGCTTGCACTGTGGGGACACTGAAACAGCTTTTCATGCTGTATTTTTTTTGTCCCTCTTTGGAGGGGGTGAGATTATGGATGGTGCGCATTATCAGTCTTTTAGGAGGGGGGAAATGGCCGTTCCTAAGGGCTTTAGTGTTGGATGTAACTGGGGTGTCAGGTGATGTAGGTAGGGCTTTAATTATGTCATGACGGATTATTTACATGTATCTTGGGGGATGAGGGAGGTTCGGGGAGAGTTGAGAATAAAAGCGTTAGCAGCGAGGTTTTATAGAACGATGTGTAGGAATAAGCAAGTCTATGGGGGCAGTGGGTAACTAGCTTCTCGGAGGGTTACCGGAATCTCACTGTGGGTGGCCTCCTTCACGTGAACCCAGGGGGCGGGCAAAGGGTTGGTCTCCTACCGGGGGATGTATGAGGGTATGTCAGTTTAGGCTGCTTTGTTGTGTGAATGGTGGGAGGGCTATGTTCCCTGAGTACAGGATAATCTTTAAACCATGATAACTAAATCTTGGGATCTCGGGTTTAGCGCAGTATGGTTTTATTTTGCACCTAAGTTAGACTTGATCGCTGTACAACTTTTGCTTGTGAGGTGCTGTGACAATGCACAGTTGTTTCGTGGTAGTAAATTAGTGCTTAGTGGGTATGAAAGTTGGTAATTGGTTAACACCAGGAATTCAGTGTCAACTACAGTTTGAGTTACATTTATCCCAGGTACATTTCATTGCTATAAAAAAATTAATATTGATAATATGTTTAACCACATGTGAGTGGCTATGAGGTTAACTTGTTTAATTTTTAATATTGATTTTGTGTTTAACCACATGAAAGTGGCTATGATGTTAACTTGTTTAACTTTTATATTGATAATGTGTTTAACCACGAGAGAGTGGCTATGATGTTAACTTGTTTAATGTTTAGCAGTGATAATGTGTTTCACCACGTGAGAGTGGCCAGGGTTTCAACTTGTAGAGGGGAGGGTGGGGGTTGTGGGAGTGTTGGAAGTCACTGTTAGCATCAGTGTATTATGAAGATCTTGTGATTATGTAACACTGTTTCTAGGTAGATTGTAGGATGTGTTAGGCTAACTTAAGGTAACATTGTATGTATGTTCACTCAGTGGACCGTTGTAGTACTAGTGTCAATTTTCGTCACTCAACCTTTGAGTAGTGAGGACGTGCGCTGCTGCTGCCCCTGGTGTTGATTAGTGGCAGTTATATTTTCACAGCATGGCGCAGGCTAGCCGGAGACGCATAAACACAGTCTGTGTTGAGCTTATCTGTGGGGCTGTGACAGGAACTTCTATGGACCTGCTACTACCTGCAATCATACGAGATACATATGGTATTGCTAACGAGGAGATATATGGAGTAGCGCTGAATGGCACGACGAGGATCTTTGTCAAGTTTAATTTGGCAAGTGTGTATGAGGCGGTGGTAGACAAGTACCAGGAGGTTACTTTGACAGTTAACTCCGCTGTGACCGTGCGACTGCACGACGTTTCTCGCCATTACACATGGGTTAAGATTAGAAATGTGCCATTCGAGGCGGATGATTCTGACATCCGTCTTGCGATGGGCAAATATGGTACAGTACATATGGCCACTGTTGGGAAGTGGGCTACTGGGCCATACGCAGGGAAACTCGAAGGAACGTATTCTGTGAAGATGACGTTACGTTACCCTATTCCCTCGTCGTAGTGCTGCCAGAATTTCGGACCCAGGTGTTTTGTGACATACGCTGGGCAACGCCGGACCTGTTGGTTGTGTGGGTCATATGATCACCTAGCGGCTCTGTGTGGAAGGAGGCGTGGCAACATGGAACAACGGCAACGACATACAGAAGTAGAGAAGGGTGTGGAGCAAGATTTGCCTTATGTGACTGCCTACACAAGGTTGGTCCTGGAGTGAGGAGGTCGAGAGAGCGGAGGAGATGGAGTCAGCAGGTGTGACGAGGGGGGGACACCCCTTCATTGAACGCAGCTCATGTGTTGGACGAGAACACCACGACTGCGAGTGATAGCGATGTGGAAGACTCATTAGCCATGGCTTTAAATGTGTTATTGGCTGACAAGAGTATTGGGAAGGTTGGGAGTCCAGACCTAGTTCTTGGGTCTGCTGTGAATCAGGGCGTGGAACAGGATCTGCGGTCTGCGCAGTGTGATAAGAATATTTTGATGCAAGTGGTGGAGGTGGAGGTCCACCAGGACAATGTAACAGACGACATGATGCAAGCAGAGGGAGCATCACAGAAGCGCGCTGCTGCGCTATCTGACTCCGAGGACGTGATCACGCCTGCTCAGCGCACTGGCAAAAAGTCCTGGGCAGAAGTTACGCAGAAGGACACAGTGGCCCTAAGGGGCAGAGTTGGTTAAGAGCGTTTCTAAAGGGGGGAGAGGGGACCGAGTGTCACGAAACGATCTGGTGCAGAAGTACCAGGGTCAAGAAGGAAAACCACTCTGTAAGCTTCAAGTGCATGACATTGAACATTAATGGATTGAGATCAGAGAGAAAGTGTGTATGGTTTAGTGAATATTTGGTACGTAATAGTGGTGATGTGGTGTTTGTGCAGGAACACAACTACAGACCAGGTTATGAGTTGAAGGTGAATGGGTATAATGTGTATGTGGAGCATGCGATAAGGTTGAAAGGAGGAGTTGCTATCCTGGTAAGGGAAACTAGCCCATTCATAGTGAGGCATTGTGAGGGTGGGGAGGGGAGGGTGATTCGTGTAGATGGGTGGTGGGGTAGGGTACAGATGAGTTTGGTGTGTGTGTATGGTCCGGCAAGGGAGATGTGCGTATTAAGAATAATTTGTGAAGGATGTCCTAGTATATTATTTGCATGCTTTGCCAGGTGTACTGTAATTGGTGGTGATTGGAATTGTGTGATAAGGCGTAAGGATGTGGGGTTTTTGGGGGAATTATTAAATGGAGTAGGGTTAAGGACGTTGGAGGGGGTGGGGTTGTAAAACATACTTTTGTTAACGTGGATATGCGGCTAGACTGGATCGCTTGTATGTGCCCCAACAGTAATAGTGAGTAGAGTGCGTGTGGTGGACGGGGTTTTTTTTTGGATCACAGAGGAGTAAAGGTGGCCTAGAATGGGAGGTGATTGCCTAGAAGGGCCAAGGTTATTGGAAGTTAAATGTGAAGCTTTTGCAGGGTGAGGAATGTCGTCATCTTTTGCGCAATTGTGGGAACAGTTGGTGGATGAGGCGCCGGGGGATGATGAACTGGTAAATTGGTGGGATTCGGTGGCTAAAAATCGAAACAGAGAAATTATATTTGTCGTGGGAGGGAATATAATCAGGTAAATATGGGTTTCAAAGATATCTTGAAGAGCAGCTGCGGACTTTTTATGCAAGAGGAGGAGCAAGCTATCCAGTGCAGGACATTGAGGTTTAAAGGAGAGTATTAGGGTATTGAAAAATGACGTTTTGATGGTGTGCAAAATTATGGGAGGTTTGGAAGAAGTGCTATGGGGTGATCGGCGTTGGCTTGCGTGTTAAGAGGCCAGAGAAAGAGGAGAGTGGACGATGGAGATGATGGGGTTTAAACGTACATGTAGGGAGGGAAGGGATAGAGCGGGGTCAAGCATTGGTAACGACAGGGGGTTTTAGTGGATATGTAGACGCTTGGTTTAGTCATATACGCAAAGCGTGGGCTTCCGTGAAGTGGCATTGGGGGAAAGGGGAGAGTATCTGCAGTGTGAGCTTGAGGTCAAGATCGGGTGGCATTAGGTGGGCCGATTACGGAGTGTGAGATTTGGCAGGCGTTGTCGGGAGTGAGCTTGGAAAGGCGCCGGTAGAGACGGACTGCCAAATGATTTCTAACATAAAGAATTGGGGGTTCTGAGGTTTTTTTTATTTAAGGCTGTTTAACATACTTAAGGCAGCTGAGGTAATGGGAGAGCAGCAACGGACGGCCATTGTGGTGTTGGTACCGAAAGGGGAGCAGTCGACAGTAATAGATTATCAGGCACTTTCGCTTATGTGTGGAGATTAAAAAGTTGTTTGCGAGAATATTAGGGAACAGAATCAAGAGGGTAATAGGCAAGATAATTGATAGGGGCAATATGGGGTGCCAGAAGGTCGATGTATGAAGGGCATGGCATGATTCGAGAATTTATAGAGAAAGGGGGGAAGTTGGGTGATGAGGTGTATTGGGGTTAGATTGGAAGGCTGCTTATGATAGTGTAGAAAAGGAAGCGTTATGGAGGTTCATGCATTGGCAAGGTTTTTGGGGGAAAAAATAATATCTTGGGCAAAATTATTGTATCAGGGGGGGTCGATGAGGGGGCAGGTTAAAAGGGGGGTAGGAGTTAAAATACAGATGCGACGGGGACTGCGCCAAGGCTGCCCACTAAACACAAATATTGTTTGCGTGTATAAAAGGATTCATTTTATAGGGCCATTTGGAGGTGTGTTGCGGGAGGTGGGGAGGGTATGACCGGAGAGAGGAGGGGGGCTGGTATTGTAGGTTATGTGGATGACACGACTGTTTTGGTGAGAGGTAATAGGGACTTGCTTAGGGTGGGTAAGTGGTGGTGTGTTTGGAGAGGCTTTAGGTATGAAAATTAATGTTGAGAAGGACTAAGTTTCTAGACCTAAAGGAAAGTACAAATGGGGATGAGGTGGTAGGGGGTGGGTGGAAGGTGGTGGATCAACTAATGATATGTGGGATAATTTTTGAGAAATCACGGGTGGCTCAGAGGTGAATTCGGTGCGAATAGTGGATGGAGTATTGAAAAGACTTGGTGGTTTGAGGGCGGCGCAACTAACGCTGCATCAAAGAGAATAGTGATGAACGTGCTAAATTTTACAGCAAGATATGCATGTCGTTGTCATGTACCCGCTGATGAGACGTGAGGTGAAACGTTTACAACATGGGGTTTTTAAAGGGTTTTTATGGGGATTGGGCTGCAAATGGTTAAGTAGAGCGGTGTTAACACTTCCGGTCAATCGAGGAGGGCTGGGACTTTTACCTTTGGAAAAAAGGATGATGAGCGTGTACCTAAAAAGAAGTTACATAAGGGAGAGGGGCGGGAGGGGAGGTGGACTTGTGAGATTACGTAACGATATGCAACGGTGGTGGGGGGGTAGGGATTTAATAGTTGGTGAGGCCATGTTGCGGTTATTAATGACAGTGAGGGATCCGTCGTGTGTTAAATTGCGGGTCCTCGAAGGAGTGGAAGGTAGGTCAGTGGTGGCTGCTGTTGAAGGAGCATACCCTATGTATGCGTGGAACGAAATATGGATGTGTCTAAAACAATTACGTGTAAAACTGGGTGTTCGGGAGGTACACGTGTGGAACTGAATATGATGGTGTGAAAGATCTATTTTTGTTTAGTTCCCTTGATGGGGAAGGTATAAATGACAGTTTAAATATATATAATATGTACCTTTGTTTTAATGATGTAAAGTTCTAATCATGGTGTGACTGTTGCGTTTTGTGAGATTGGAATAATTTCATTGGAAGCAATTATGTCCCGCATGTACTGGGATTATGAAGCTAAGGTCGCAAGGGATTCAAAGACTAGCCCAAAAGGGTTCTTTCACGTATATAGAAGTAAGATTAGGGATAAGATTGGCCCACTTAAGAGTAACTCTGGTCAGATAACCGACAGTGATAAGAATATGTGTGAAATTCGAAATACCTACTTCCTCTCAGTTTCCCCCCGGGAAAATACTAGCGAAATTCGAAAAAAGTTTGTAAAACAGGAAATAAAAAAAATAGTACGTTGCATAATGTGACATGGCCCTCAACAAAAGAGAAACTAAAAAACCAAATCCCGGGCCCCTGATGAATGTTTGCAAGGGTGTTAAAGGAATGTAAAGAGGATCTTATGTATGCAATACTAGTTAGGCACGTGCTAGAAGGCACAGAGAAAGTCTAGTTTCGTGGAATGTGTGTTAAGATTTGGTATGTTTGTATGTGGCATGTTAGATGTTATAAGGAGTTTGGTATGGTGTTATCTTACTGAAATCACGTTGAACCATTTGGAGAATCTTATTCATGTCCTGGTCTTGTATTCTTTTAACATATTTATACATCCTAGTGTTTTACCGATAATGTAGTATGTGGTGTATTTTATTACATTTTAAAGCGTGAACTTCACATTATACAATGTTATAAAAGCTTGAATTTCGTGGTTGTTATTTTAATATTTGTTTTTTATATATTTTTGGTGATATTCTTCTATTATAAAGGTGTATGAGTGTATAGGAATTAATGTTCATATCTTTTTTTGTCTGTAATTTCTATTTTTGTGTTTTGTTTTATGCATCACCAATTTTTGGGAATACTCATTAGTTTTTGTGAGGTTTAGGGTATGATCCCCAAATTTTAGGATAATTAATTGCAGTTTTATGAAAGGTGAAGTAATATTTTAAGGGGGGGGGGGGGAAGTGTCAGCTGTGTGTCTGCATGGCAATGTAATATTTGTAAAAGGGGAGGTTTGCAGGATATGTTGTGGGTCGTGTTTCTGATTGTTATTTGGGATTATTTAGGTTTATTTTCTGTACGGGTTGTGTATTAGAGGTTTTTGTTATATCCGTATTATGCTTTTTTTTTTTTACTCTTATACCCCTTGTATTTTTTCTATGTTTTAAATAAAATATAAAAAAAAATTTGGGGAAATGGGAGAGCAACACCTGGAGCTCTCCCCCATTACCCCAGGCCATGTACCCCCTTTAAATAAGTAATTTTTCACAAAGACGGGATGCAAAAATGAGAAGCGATAAAATCTAAAACGTAGGTCTGAAGTCTGTGGAAGGCAAGAAAAGCATATGAACAAAGGAATCAGAATGCGTAAGGGGAAAAAATTGCTGCAAAGGTTTCGAAAAAAAATAAGGGGCAAATAAGCACTAGGTGCAATCGAGGGTTTGTCCCCGTAATATAGTTGGAGTAGTAAAGTTTTTTCATGGACAAAAAGATGTGAAAAAAGATTTCCCCGAGACGGTGAGGTAGGAAGTGTTGATCAGAAAATGGATAAACCCAAAAGGGTCTGAGAGGGGAGGGGAGTATGAACCTGGAGAGATGTACTGGGGGGGAACAGAAAAGGCCTGCGAGGGAACAGGAATGGGGGGACTGGGGGAAGAAGTTTGTGGGAAAGGAGGGGGAGGAAAACCCTCCCCTTGTGGGGCGAATTAAAAAGGGGGCGAGAACTAAAACCCCGAAAGAAGGGGGTTAGAGGGGTTTCAATTGCAGGTGTTTGGGCGCAAAAGGTGCAGGCGTGCGGGGCCTCGACAAATAAAGCTAAAAATGAAGAGGTAGAGGTGGAAGGCAGGTGGGGGTTTAAAAGAGTAAAACCCACAGTTAAGGAGGGTGATCCCAAAGACATTAAATTCAAATTTAAATTTAAAATTTTTCTCAAAGGATTTCAATGCTGAGTTTACAGAATTTTGGGGTTGTTGGTTTTTACGTAATAAAATAATAAATTTCAGAGTTGTACTTTAGTTCATTCCAGCGCAACACATAAAACATCAACTTCATTATGTGCGGATACTATATCTAATACCCAAAATACTCTAGCTTTTTTGTCCAAATTCCCACCATAAGATTCATACTAAACTAACCACAACTCAGGATATAAATAACCCCACAATTTAAACCTAGAAATGACTGATCACGTTGACCCTGATCAAAACCTCCATAATCTGACACACTAAAAACCTATTGGAAAGAAAAACTGCCTTTTTTTACCACACACAAATGCTAAAAGTCTATCAGATTTAAACTACAACAAGGTCCTTAAGCAAACACAGATGACCCCCTAGCATCCTTAATCACAAAGACCCCCTTCCCTGCTTATTCTTACTGAACCTGGTTGAGGACACAAAATATCTACCCCTACCAGGTACACGAAATTCACAACTGCGACCAAACCAATTTGGGGGGGGTACTGCAATCTATTACTCTAACCTTATTTTGTATTAGCACCCTTGTTTAGTGTGAATAGGGGGAATACATTTTTGCTAATTTTAGAAAAATCTTAAAAACCCCTATAAAATCGGTGCCATTTACCGGATACCTCACAAAAACATCCCAAAAATTTTCGTGAGAAATTAAGTCATAATAACAAACAGAAAAATAAATAAGCAACCTCTTAGCGGGGAGTTTTTCAACATCAACCTTGGCTCTAGATGATCACCGTAATAATTTCATCAACAAATAACAAGACCTTCTCATCCCAAAAAAAAAACAATAATAATTCTTGCAAATAACAGGGTCAAAACCCAGCAACAAACAAAAAAATTACCTTTATCCGTGGACTGTTGCAGAGGAAAAGGATGTTCGGGCTTTCACTGAGACCCACATAAAAGGTCACTTGGGCAACGAATATGGATCCAGGGGACAACCCTTTCAGATGGACGAGTGAACAGGCAAAAAATGGGGAAGGGGTTGGCCTTTTACTTTTTAGATCATTGTTTGCCAGAACTGCTTAATGCCTCAAATGATGTAGTGGAATTTTACAGTAAGGTCGAGAACCAAAACCTAGTCATTGTTGTTATACAAGCCTCCAATGCAACATCCCCCGCAATTCCCGGGAAAGCTGTTAAAATTTACCACTCTGGAAAAAACTTCCCGCTCCTGCACCCAAAAATCTTTCTCCCGGGGAATTTTAACTTAAAGGCACCTAAAATGGAGGAATATAGCAAAAAAATTTGTTGCATATAACACCAGGAGGTCTCTGAGAAAAACTCACCTCACACAGCTTTTAAATCTCGACAAAATTTTTTAAAACCCCGAAATAATTTGAGCCTACAGACTGGGGAATTTTTCCCTAGACCTCATCTTCACAACAAATGACTGATAAGAAAGTCACCATTCAAAAAACAATATAATCAGTCACAAAATAATTGAGGTTCGAATGTATTTGGGGGACCCCGACGACAAAATGGGGGGGGGACTAGTCATGAGGGAGCATTCACCCCAAATTTAAATTCAATAACAAAAACTAAAGTGGGACCAAGTAAACCAAGTCCTAACCGATATAAGCTGGGAAGATATACTAAGAAAAAACAGACCCAAACTTTTGCCTAGAAAGATTAACCGGTGGACCGATGTATGCACAAGGCTTTTTCCTCTAAGAAAAAAAGGGGGGTTTGATGTAAAATAGAAAGAGACGGCGCCCCCTTTACGGCGACGGGGAAAAAAATAAAAAGAGCGGTAAAAGAGGTGATGGGCTGATTACATCGTCTTCAAGTATCTTTGCTTTATCAATTTTCTGTCTTGACTGAAGAA
>NC_069405.1:21238225-21334600 GCF_026875155.1 Cherax quadricarinatus | reverse complement strand
TTAGCCACCCGGTTTTTTCCAATAAATTATCCCACAAACATTAGTTTGATCCCCACCTTCCACCCCCCCTACCACCTCATCCCCATTTGTACTTTTCCTTAGGTCTAGAAACTTAGTCTTCTCAACATTAATTTTCATACCTGAAGCCTCTCCAAACACATCCACCACCTTACCCACCCTAAGCAAGTCCCTATTACCTCTCACCAAAACAGTCGTGTCATCCACATAACCTACGATACCAGCCCCCCCTCCTCTCTCCGGTCAGTACCCTCCCCGACTCCCGCAACACACCTCCGAATGGCCCTATAAAATGGATCCTGTATACACGCAAACAATATTTGTGATAGTGGGCAGCCTTGGCGCAGTCCCCGTCGCATCTGTATTTTAACTCCTAGCCTCCCGTTAACCTGCACCCTCATCGACGCCCCCTGATACAATAATTTTGCCCAAGATATTATTTCTTCCCCAAAACCTTTCATTATTCGTCTCTCAGCCCTTGAGTAGAGAGGACGTGTGCTGCTGCTACCCCCTGGTGTTGACTGGGTGCAGTAATATTTTCACAACATGGCGCAGGCTTGTCGCCGGAGAGTCAATACAGTCTGTATTGAATTAACCAGTGGAGCTATCACTGGGCCGTCTATGGAGCTACTTCTACCAGCAATAATTAGAGACACCTACGGCGTAGCTACTGAAGAGATTTGTGGACTTGCCTTGAATGGCACGAAGAGGATATTTCTTAAATTCCATTCGACGAGTATGTATGAGACAGTGGTTAACAAGTTTCAGGAAGTGGCCATACCTGTGAATCATGCTGTCACGGTGAGGATGCATGATGTATCAAGTTACTTCACTTGGGTGAAGATCAGGAATGTGCCATTTGAGGCGGATGCATCTGACATAAGGTTTGCCATGAGTAAATATTGGACGGTACACACGGTTACTGCCGGAAGATGGTCAGCTGGTACGTATATGGGAATACCTGAGGGTACGTACTCTGCAAAGATGACGATACGACATCCTATACCGTCGTATGTGGTGATGGAAGAATTCAGAACTCAGGTATTTTGTGACATACGCAGGGCAACGACGCACTTGTCGTTTGTGTGGTCGTATGAACACCTGGCAGCGCAATGTGGTAGAGGACGTGGAGACAACGACCTGCAACAACGAAGAAACGTAGAGGTGAGGAGAGTGGAGCAAGAACAGCCTTTTTCGACACTGACTCCGCAGAGTGCGTCATGGAGTGAGGAGGTTGAGAAGGCAGAGAAGATGGCAGGTGCTACGAGTGGGGGGACTCCCCTTCCTTGGACGTGGTTCAGCATTGGAGGAGATCATCGCAGAAGTGAATGATAGCAAGGAGGAAGCATTGACGACGCTTGTGGATATTTCGGGCACGTGGCCGTATCAGGAAGAAGGCACATCCTGGATCTTGGGACTATTATGGAGGACGGAGGGGCGAAGGTAGTTCGTCCTAAGGTGTGTGACAAGGCTGTCTTGTCGGTGAATACGGTGGAGGTTGAGGTTCATCGTGGTGATGAGCTTGATGACGAGATGCAGGTCGACGGTACGACGCGAAAGCGCGCAGCAGTGCTTTATGATTCAGATGAATTGCTTACGCCCTCACAACGTTCAGGGAAGAAAACATGGGCGGATGTCACGCAGAGGGGTTCAAAAGACACTCAGGGACAGGGATCGAGTAAGAGTGCACAAAAAGGGGGGGGGGAGGGATAAGAGTGCAATGAGGCGATCAGGTGACAAAAAGGTTGTGTCAAGAGGGAAACCACCTTTGTCGGTTTTAAGTGCTTGACATTGAACATCAATGGTTTGAGGTCGCAGAGAAAGTGTGAGTGGTTTAGGGAGTTTTTGGAGCGTCATGGTGTTGACGTTGTGTTCTTGCAGGAGCATAATTATAGACATGGTTATGAGTTGAAGGTGGAAGGATATAAGGTGTATGTTGAACATGCGGTCAGATTGAAAGGCGGTGTGGCTATATTGGTAAAGGAAACTAGCCCGTTGGTTGTCAGGCATTGTGAAGGGGGGGAGGGGGAGGGTGATACGTGTGGATGGATTATGGGGTCAGGTACAGATGACGTTGGTGTGTGTGTATGGACCGGCAGAGGGAGACGTACGCGTTAAGAATAAATTTGTGAGGGACGTGTTGGTTTACTACTTGCGTGGATTGCCAGGGGTAGCCGTGATAGGAGGTGATTGGAACTGTGTGATAAGGCGTAAGGATGTGGAACCGAGGGGGGCGGTGGCATTGTATGGGAACATTGGAGAATTGTTATCAGGGTGGGTTTAATCGATATCTGTGGGGGGGGGAGGTAGAGCATACATTATTAGGCGTGGGTATGCTGCTAGGCTCGATCGTTTGTACGTCCCAGAAGGGTAGTAATACATAGGGTGAGGGTGTTGGATGTGGTATTTTCTGATCATAGGGGTGTTATGGTGGATTTGGGTTGGGAGGGTTTGCCACGAAGGGTAGGGGTATTGGAAGTTAAATGTAAAGTTGCTGCATGAAGAAGAATATAGACAGTCATTTAAACAGTTTTGGGGGGGTTGGAGGCAGAAGCGCCTGGGAATGGTGATCTGGTTAGATGGTGGGACTCGGTGGCGAAATCAGGTATAAGGATTTTTATGTACGTAATGGGAGGGAATATAATAGGTTAAAGTATGGGTTTCAATCTTATCTTGAGGGGCAGTGAGGGCTTGCTACGAACGAGGGAGGGTTAGTTACCCGGTGGGAGATATTGAGGGATTAAAGGAGAGCATTAGGGATTTGCAAAATGAAAGATTTGATGGTGCACGCGTTTTGGCGGGGTTGGAGGAGGTGTTATGGGGTGATAGGCCATCGGCGTGTGTATTGAGAGGACAGCGTAAGAGGAGAGCGGCGACGGAGATGATGGGATTAACTGTTCATGTGGGGATGGGAGGGTATAGGGAAGGGCAGGTATTGATGTCGACTGAAGGTATGAGTGGATATCTTGATGTATGGTTTAGGTCATATGCACAACATGTGGGTATACGAGATGATGCTTTAAGGGAAATGGGTGGTTATGTGCAATGCGAGCTTGATGGTAGAGAATGGGAGACTTTGGAAGGACAGATTACGGAGGGGAAATTTGGCAAGCTATAGCAGGTGCAAGTTTAGGTAAGGCACCGGGTGTAGACGGGTTGCCTAATGATTTTTATGTTAAGAATTGGGAAGTATTGAGGAGATTTTTAGTCAGATTGTTCAATGTAATGAAGGAAGATGGGGCAATGGGTGAGCAGCAAAGGACTGCTGTTGTTGTATTAGTGCCGAAGGGTGGACAGACAACGGTAGAAGATTACCGTGCAATATCGCTTATGTGCGGTGATTATAAGTTATTTGCAAGGGTATTAGGAACAGAATCAAACAGGTTTTAGTAAAGTAATTGATAGAGGACATATGGCATACCGGGTAGATCAATGTATGAAGGGCATGAGTTATTAGGAGTTTTATAGAGCATAGGGGGAGGGGGGAGGGGGTGTTTTGGCTCTGGATTGGAGAGCTGCTTATGATAGCGTAGAAAGGGATGCATTATGGAGTTTTATGCGTTGTTGGGTTTCGGGAGGGAAATTGTTTCTTGGGCAAAACTTTGTATCTGGGTGCAGTTATGAGAATTCAGGTTAATGGACGACTAGGTGATAGCATACAGATGGGAAGGGGTTTGCGACAGGGATGTCCTCTGTCGCAAATTTTGTTTGCATGTCTTCAGGAACCCTTTTATAGGGCAGTTAGGTGGAGTATGGCGAGAGCGAGGGTTGGTTTTGCACGAGAAGGGGAAGCGGGTATAGTGGGTTACGTGGATGATACGACTGTCTTGGTGAGGGATGTGAGGGATTTACATAAGGTAGGAAGGGTGATAGACGTTTTTGGTGAGGCTACGGGAATGAAAATTAATGTAGTAAAGTCCAAGTATTTGGATCTAGGGATAGTGTACATAATGTGAGACTGTTGAGGGTGGGTGGCGTGTGTAGATCAGTTGTTGATATGTGGGATAGTGTACATGCGGAATGATAGGGATGCACAAGAGGCAAATTCGAGGCGCACCGTGGATGGAGTTTTGAAAGATTGGGAGGTTTGAGGGCAGAGCAATTAACGTTGCATCAAAGGTTATAGTCACGAATGTCCTGTTGTATAGCAAGTTATGGCACGTGGTGGCAATATATCCGTTACGACGGTGTGAGGTGCAACGGTTGCAACTGCGAGTATTCAGATTTATATGGGGATCGGGTTGTGACTGCTAAGTAGAGGGGTGGTGTCGCTTCCCGTTAGCAGGGGGGGCTGGGGCTTATACCTCTTGAGAAACGTATGTTGAGTGTGTTTCTGAAAAGGGGGTTTGTGAGGGAGGGGGTGAGCGGGGGGGGGCCTTGAAAGACTGCGCATGGATATGCAACGGTGGTGGAGGGGTAGGGATTTAATGTTTGGGGAGGCTATGTTGCGAATTTTACTGACGGTAAGGATCCGAAACAGCTTAAATTGAAGGTTCTTGAGAGGGTGGGGGGTGGGTCTGTGGTGGCGGCAGTTGAGGGGGCATACCCTACGTATGCATGGGGTTTCTGTATGGAAATGTCTTCAACAACTACGTGTAAAACCAAGTGTCAGGGAGGTTATGTTTAGGTTTTTACATGGGATTTTGCCGTCTGGGGTTGTGTTATTTAATAGGAGATTAAGGGAGGGTGGGGAGTGCAAAGCGTGTGGTGTCCGGAAACCATATTTCACGCTGTGTACTTTTGTATTTGTTTAGAAGATGTGAGGGTCTGGCTAAGTAGGGTAGTTAGGTTAGTGGTGGGGAAGGGTTACAGGTGTTGCGGGTGTTAAGTTTAGATATAGGTGGGTGGAGTCAGCAGGTGGTGAATGCGGTTGCGTATGTGGTCACTGATTTTATTTATATATCTTGGGCAATGAGGGAGGTGGGAGTCGAGGAAAGGATAAGAGTGTTAGGGGCCACGATGTATAGAACAAAGTGCCGCAATAGGGATCTTTATGGGGGAAGATGGGAGACAGCATTTACTGAAGGTTATCGTAGATTCAGGTTGAAGGATTTAAGAGATTTAAGTGTCAAGTAAGGGGTTGCGGCGGGCTAGTTTTCTTGAGTATGGACATGTGTATGGATGTTAGCGTGTGTGGTATGTTTGGTAATATAATAAATAAGCTTCTTTTGTGATGTGAGTTTGGTCGGGGTAAAAAAAAAAAAATTATCCCACATATCATTAGTTGATCCACCACCTTCCACCCACCCCCTACCACCTCATCCCCATTTGTACTTTTCCTTAGGTCTAGAAACTTAGTCTTCTCAACATTAATTTTCATACCTGAAGCCTCTCCAAACACATCCACCACCTTACCCACCCTAAGCAAGTCCCTATTACCTCTCACCAAAACAGTCGTGTCATCCACATAACCTACGATACCAGCCCCCCCTCCTCTCTCCGGTCAGTACCCTCCCCGACTCCCGCAACACACCTCCGAATGGCCCTATAAAATGGATCCTGTATACACGCAAACAATATTTGTGATAGTGGGCAGCCTTGGCGCAGTCCCCGTCGCATCTGTATTTTAACTCCTAGCCTCCCGTTAACCTGCACCCTCATCGACGCCCCCTGATACAATAATTTTGCCCAAGATATTATTTCTTCCCCAAAACCTTGCCAACGCATGAACCTCCGTAACCTCCATAACGCTTCCCTTTCTACACTATCATAAGCAGCCTTCCAATCTAATGCCAATACACCTCCATCACCCAACTCCTCCTGTTTCTCTATAAATTCTCGAATCATGCCATGCCCCTTTCATACATCGACCTTCCTGGCACCCCATATTGCCCCCTATCAATTACCTTGCCTATTACCCTCTTGATTCTGTTCCCTAATATTCTCGCAAACAACTTATAATCTCCACACATAAGCGAAAGTGCCCGATAATCCATTACCGTTGACTGCTCCCCTTTCGGTACCAACACCACAACGGCCGTCCATTGCTGCTCTCCCATTACTCAGCCCCTTAAGTATGTTAAACAGCCTTACTAAAAAAACCCTCGGAACCCCCCAGTTCTTTATGTAGAAATCATTTGGCAGTCCGTCTATACCCGGCGCCTTTCCCAAGCTCACTCCTGACAACGCCTCCCAAAATCTCACACTCCGAAAACGGCCCACCTAATCCCACCTCGATCTTGACCACAAGCTCACACTGCACATACTCTCCCATTTCCCCAATGCCACTTCACGGAAGCCCACGCTTTGCGTATATGACTTAAACCAAGCGTCTACATATCCACTAAACCCTCTGTCGTTACCAATGCTTGACCTGCTCAAATACCCTTCCATCCCAAACAATGTACGTTTAACCCCATCACCCTCCATCGTCACTCCCCTCTTTCTCTGGCCTCTTAACACGCAAGCCGACGGCCGATCACCCCATAGCACTTCTTCCAAACCTCCCATAATTCGCGCACCATCAAAACGCTCGTTTTGCAATACCCTAATACTCTCCTTTAAACCCTCAATGTCCTGCACTGGATAGCTTGCTCCTCCTCTTGCATAACAGTCACGCAGCTGCTCTTCAAGATATCTTTGAAACCCATACTTTAACCGATTATATTCCCTCCCACGACAAATATAATATTCTCTGATACGATTTTTAGCCACCGAAACCCCACCAATTTCCATTTTCATAAATCCCCTGGCGCCTCACCCACCAACCGTTCCCACAATTGCGCAAAAGACTGACGACATTCCTCACCTGCAAAAGCTTCACATTTAACTTCCAATAACCTTGACCCCTTCTAGGCAATCCCCTCCATTCTAGGGCCACCATGACTCCTCTGTTTATCCGAAAAAACCGCGTCCACCACAGCAGTCTACTCACTATTACTGTTCGGGGCACATACAAGCGATCCAGTCTAAGCTGCATATCCACGTCTAACAAAAGTATGTTCTTTCAACCCCACCCCCTCCCAAAGTCCCATTAACCCTACTCCATTTAATAATTCCCCCAAAATCCCCGAACAATACCCTGCCCCTCTAGGTTCCACATCCTTACGCCTTATCAAAACAATTCCAATCACCCACCAATTTCAGCTACACCCGGGAAAGCACGCAAATAATATACTAGGACATCCCTTTACGAATTTATTCTAAATACGCACATCTCCCTCTGCTGGACCATACACACACACCAAACTCATCTGTACCCTACCCCCCCACTCATCTACACGAAAAACCTCCCCTCCCCACCCTCACAATCCTACTACGAACAGGCTAGTTTCCCTTACCAGGATGGCAACTCCTCCTTTCAACCTTATCGCATGCTCCACATACACATTATACCCATTCACCTTCAAACTCATAACCTGGTCTGTAGTTGTGTTCCTGCACGAACACCACATCAACACTATTACGTACCAAATATTCACTAAACCATACACACTTTCTCTCTGATCTCAATCCATTAATGTTCAATGTCATGCACTTGAGGCTTACAGAGTGGTTTTCCTTCTTGACCCTGGTACTGTCTTGCCACCAGATCGTTTCGTGACACCTCGGTCCCTCTTCCCCCCCTTTAGAAACGCTCTTAACCAACTCCTGCCCCTTAGGGCCGCTGTGTCCTCTCTGCGTAACTTCCGCCCAGGACTTTTTGCCAGTGTGCTGAGCAGGCGTGATCACGTCCTCGGAGTCAGACAGCGCAGCAGCGCGCTTCCGTGATGCTCCCTCTGCTTGCATCATGTCGTCTGTTACATTGTCCCGGTGGACCTCTACCGCTTGCATCAAAATATTCTTATCACACTGTGCAGACCGCAGATCATGTTCCACGCCCTGATCCACAGCAGACCCAAGAACTAGGTCTGGACTCCCAACCTTCCCAATACTCTTGTCAGCCAATAACACATTTAAAGCCATGGCTAATGAGTCTTCCACATCGCTATCACTCGCAGTCGTGGTGTTCTCGTCCAACACCTGAGCTGCGTTCAATAAAGGGGTGTCCCCCCCCTCGTCACACCTGCTGACTCCATCTCCTCCGCTCTCTCGACCTCCTCACTCCAGGACCCACCTTGTGTAGGCAGAGTCACATAAGGCAAATCTTGTTCCATGTTGCCACGCGTCCTTCCACACAAAGCCGCTAGGTGATCATATGACCCACACAACCGACAGGTCCGGCGTTGCCCAGCGTATGTCACAAACACCTGGGTCCGAAATTCTGGCAGCACTACGTACGACGGAATAGGGTAACGTAACGTCATCTTCACAGAATACGTTCCTTCGAATTTCCCTGCGTATGGCCCAGTAGCCCACTTCCCAACAGTGGCCATATGTACTGTACCATATTTGCCCATCGCAAGACGGATGTCAGAATCATCTGCCTCGAATGGCACATTTCTAATCTTAACCCATGTGTAATGGCGAGAAACATCGTGCAGTCGCACGGTCACAGCGGAGTTTACTGTCAAAGTAACCTCCTGGTACTTGTCTACCACCACCTCATACACACTTGCCAAATTAAACTTGACAAAGATCCTAGTCGTGCCATTCAGTGCTACTCCATATATCTCCTCGTTAGCAATACCATATGTATCTCGTATGATTGCAGGTAGTAGCAGGTCCATAGAAGTTCCTGTCACAGCCCCACGGATAAGCTCAACACAGACTGTGTTTATGCGTCTCCGGCTAGCCTGCGCCATGCTGTGAAAATATAACTGCCACTAATCAACGCCAGGGGCAGCAGCAGCGCACGTCCTCACTACTCAAAAGTTGAGTGACGAAATGAGGTAGCTCACCTGAAAACAGCAGAGGGGCGCAGAGCACAACCGCACTCCACCGTGGTCAGGCAGCGAATATATACAATAATTATCCTAATTAATGGTCATACCCTGACCTCATCAAAACCTTAATGAGTATTCACCAAGAGTTGGTGGTGCATGAACAACAAGACACAAAACCATAAATTTACAACTAAAACAGATATGAAACATTTCATTCCTATACACATACACTGTAAAAAGTAAAAGTAATATACACCACCAATATAATATCAATTATTAATGTTGACAATCATGAAATACAAATTTTCAAAACAACATTACATAACGTGAAGTTCACGCTCAAAATGCAAGATAATACACCACATGCTACATAGCGGTACACTACTAGGCTATGTACACATTTTAAAGAACCCAAGACTACAACATGAATAAGTATTATCCAAATGGTCTATCATGATTTTAGTAAGTTAACAACACTAAACTCCTTATAACATCTAACACACCACATACAAACTTACCAAAACGTAACACACATTCCATAAGACTACTCTATCACTGTGCCTTCTAGCACTCGCCTGTATAATATTACATACAAATATATACAAAATATTAATTTAGAGAACTAATCCTCATCCACACATGTTTACATAATAGGTAATACTGCAAACTGTTGCAGGAGCACGTTACAAAATGGCAAAAAAAAATAACTCAGTGCTTCAAGGAACCATAGTGAAAGGAATACATTCTCATGAAATGTTAAAATTCAATTGCAACCAATTGCTACCAAACAATATACATGTTATATAATTTATAGGTTATATATTAATAAATGTAATATATTTAAACTGCTATTTCCACCTTCCCCATCAAGGGAACTAAGCAAAACTAATCTTTCACAACCTCTCATCTAGTCCCATACGAGTACCTCCAATTACACCCAATCACCCATCACTGCACACCCAAGGAGGTGAGCCCGTTGAATACTTCTGAACCCCCCCCCCTTTACCAACCTACTCACCCCGGCAGTTAAGGCCCCTTATAACGTCAATAAATTCCCTATTGTTAGTCCCCTATAACCCTCAGAAAAAAACTCATCCCACCTTTTTCCAAAAATGTCTCTATTGCGACACAAAGTTCGATAAAACGTCGCCGCCAAAGTCCTTCTCAGCACATCCCCACCCACCTTCCCCCTCATACCCCACAAAACATACATGTAGTCCACGATTACATATGCTAAACCCCTTACCACACCCTCATCCACACCACTCATATCAAGACTCAACGCTCACAATTCCGACACACCTTGACCCCCACCCTCACCACTACCTTACTCATCCATACCCTGATGCACTCCAAACCTTCACAAAAATAGACAACATGATACGCATTGTCTTCCCCACTGCATCTGCCACACACCCCACCCTCGATAACCCTCCTATCTCTGAGCATCGCTCCCTTTGGCAAAATCCCATGCAGGAAATGATACATAACCTCATGCGTCCTAGGTCGTATCCTTAATTTACTAAATCTTCGCCATATTACATCCCAAGCATACATAGGGTAGATCCCTTCAACTGGCGCCACTACATATCCCTCTAACAATTTACACAAAGTTCCCACCTTTACTTTTCCCGGTTCCCTGGCTAACACTAAGGCACGTAACACTGTTTCACATTCCTTCATTTCCGCCCCTCCATACCATTTCCTCAGGTGAGCATGTACCTTATCTAGCTGACCCTCCCTCCATCCACCTGCACTCATCACTTCCCTCTTAATAAACACACATTTCACACGCTTTCTCAAGTCCAACAAACCCAACCCTCCCCTACATACCGGCAATGTCACTACCTCCCTTCGCAACCAGTTGCACCCTGAACCCCACAAAAATTTAAACACCATTCTAAGAATACTCGTGATCGCCGTTCCTGTTAACGGCATCACAGCCGAAACAAACCAGACTTTACTATATAGTAATACATTGATGACAATTGCACGTTGCCTAAGGGTTAAATGGTGAGGTCGCAGCATTCTCAAACGACGCTGCACCTGTTCCACCATCCTATTCGAATTGTTAACCCTGGCAGCACTCAGGTCAGCCTCATATATAACACTGCAGATTTTCAGACTCCCGGTCCGCCGCTGCACAACATAGCATCCCCATTCTAATCTCCCTGCCCACTCTCCCAGCCCCATTATCATTGACTTCTCCAGATTCACCTTCATCCCAGTTGCTCTCCCAAAATTGCGTACAACTTCCCCCAAAAGTCCTAACCTCGTCTCCTCACTCACCAAAATAGTTGTATCATCAACATAGCCCACCAAACCAGGCCAAGGCTTCTGTTCACCCTCCCCCCCCACCCGTCCTTAGACGATCCTCCACCATCCTATCTAAGGGATCCTGAACACATGCAAACAATAGTTGTGATAATGGACATCCCTGCCGAAGACCCCGCTCCATGTTGACTCCCTCCCCCACACACCCATTGATTTGCACCCGTACCTTCGCGTTTGAGTACAACGTACCCACCCACCCCACTATTTCTTCTCCAAACCCCTGTCGTAGGAGAATATCCCTCAAAGCCTTTCTTTCCATCCTGTCATAAGCCCCTTGCCAATCCAACGCCACCAACGCCCCTCTGCCCCTTTCCATGTCCTCCAGGAACCCCTTTATGATCCCGTGGCCCTCGCCCATCGACCTACCAGGTAACCCAAACTGAGACGCAAACACGACCCTCCCCACAACACATTTAAGCCGATTCCCAAGAATTTTCGCGAACAATTTATAATCAGCACAAAGCAACGAAATGGCTCGGTAATCCCGAAGGGTACTCTGCTGTTTACTCTTCGGAATCAACACCACCACCGCCGTTGCCTGCGATTCTCCCATCTTACCTCCTTCTTTCATGGCATTCATTAACCCTACTAGGAAACACCTAAGCAGACCCCAGTGCTGTTCATAAAATTCGCATGGTAAGCCATCAATCCTGGGTGCCTTTCCCTTCCTCATGTCCATAAGGGCTCTCCATATTTCCTCCTCAATGACCCCACCCAGTGCCTCCCGATCGCTCCTCCCTAGTTTGCACGGTACAACTCACATACTTGCCCAAGAACCTCCCCATCCACCCCACTACTTTTCCCGTATTCCTCAAACCATCTATCTGCATATGCACTCATCCCCATGGTTTCCCTAAATACCTGACCCTCTCTAAAACCCCCCACCGAAGAAATGACTTGCAATCCCGGTATTGTAGTTGTTCGCTGTCGTTCCTTCTGTCCTCGCAGCACACAAGCCGATGGCTTGTCGCCCCAGAGTACTTCGTCCAACCCCGCCTGTACCCGTACTGCCGCAAACCGTTCTTCTTGCAAATCCCTTATCCTTTCCTTCAACATGTGTATATCCTCCACTGGGTACACCCCAGCCACCGCCCCCCCCCGTAACAATCCCGTAAACTAGATTCTAAGTAATTTGACAAACCATACCACAACTGATTAATGCGTTTGCCCTCCCTCACATAAAATTGACGTATTCTTACCTTAGCCACACTATCCCACCATCCTACCACATCCTCCTCAGTCCTTCTGTCTGCACAGAGCTGTTCCCAAAATACTTCAAAACCTTCCAGTCCCTCCCTATCCCCCTATCAGTTTCCAGTAACTTCCCTGCCTACGAGCCAAAGCATCCCATCCCACCTCCACTAATACCGCCCTATGATCGGAAGACACCATCTCAATAGTTTTAAAAGACTCTACCGAAACCCTCTGTGATAAATATAACCTGTCCAAACGAGCCGCATATCCCAGTCTTATAAACGTGTGTTCCACTTCCCACAAACCTCCCCCGAAAGCATCACGTAATTGAAGATCTCTAAGCAGGCCCCCCCAAGACTGAGGAACAATATCCCGCTCCTCTGGGTTCCACGTCTGCCCTCTTAACTACACAATTCCAATACCCCCCCCACAATCGTCACAGTAGATAGTACACAAGCTCCTCCCGCACAAAATCCATCTTTACTTTCGCGTCACTTTCTGCTGGGGCATACACACACACAAACGCCACTCTCTCTCCCATCCACCATCCTTCCACAGATAATACTCTCCCCCCCTCTTTCCTGTGCAATGCAAACGGGCTCGCCTCCCTGATCAACACACCCACTCCTCCTTTTAAACGCTCATACGGCATCACATAAGCCTGATACCCAGGCACCACTAATTCACGACCAGGCTTAAAATTGTGCTCCTGCACAAAAGCTACGTCAACCTTGTACTTATTCAAAAACATCCTGAAGCGCTCACGTTTAACACCATTACACAGGCCATTAATATTTATTGTTATACACCTGAGGCCAGTTTAAGGTTTCCCTCCCCGCCTCATGTCAAGACTCTTCCCTTTCAGACCATTTCCCTGGGCTTTACCTTTGCCACACACTCCACCCTCCTTCCCAACCATCCCCCCCTTCTGTTGTGGCCCTCTCGTAGAATCACTCTGGGTACCATAACCCCATGTCTTTTTCCCTGGTCTTTGTGCCGGCGTCAGAACATCATCCGAATCTGACGTTGCTGCCCTTTTCCTTGTAGCTCCCTCAGTTTCCATATCTGAGTCCTGAGAGCCAACACAATGAACTTCCACCTCTACCACCCTTAATCCACCTCCATGTTCTTCCATGGCACTTGCACTGTCCATCACAGGTGCCACCTGATCCTCCCCCCCCCCCCCCCCGCGCACACACCTTCTGCCCTGATCTCAGGTTCCTGCTTGCTGTGACTCTCCACCTCCGTAGACTGTAACATAGCCTGTATCACCGTCTCCAACTCCTCCTCAATAGCTTGCACTGCTGCGCCCATCCGCACCTCCTCACTTGACAATTGTACTGTTGATGGGCCAGGTGATTCATGGACCACCACTTCTTCCGATTCCACAGGAGCCACCACCTCTTCACTCCACAAGTGACCACGCCCTCCTCCTTGCCCCCGTTCTTCCTTAGGCATCGGTTTCACATACACAGGTGCTCCACCCCTTGCCGGCCCAGGAGCCATATTCCGCTTGCCACAGTCTGCCGCCATGTGGTCATATTCGCCACACAGTCCGCATGTACGCCTCTGCCCAGCATATGCTACCATTACCTGGGTTCTAAACTCCTCGAGATATACATACGAGGGTATAGGATGCCTTAGCGTCATCTTGAGATTGAAAGAACCCTCAGGATATCCTGTGTAAGCTCCTTTTACCTATTTACCAGGTTGGGCCAGATGTACAGTTCCATAACGTTCGAAAACATTGCGTATATCCACTTCATCAGCCTCAAAAGGCACGTTTCGGAGCTTAACCCACGAATAATGTCGTGATACATCCGTCAACTTGACCCTCACTGCCGTGTTACGTTAATGCTGACATCTTGATAACGATCCACCAATGCCTCATATACTTGAGCAGTTAGCACCTTCAAGAATATTCTATACACACCGTTCAGTGCCACTCCATACAAATCCTCGTCTCTGATGCCGTATGTCTCTCTCACAATTTTGGGCAATAACACATCGACTGACGTAGGTGTTAAAGCCCCACTAATGAGCTCAATGCCCACAGTATTCACTCTTCTGCGCACACCTGGCGCCATGTTGTTGACTGAGTAGCTCATCTGGGAAAACAGTAGAGGGGTGCAAAGCACGACCGCACTCTACCTCATCCAGGCAGCGAATGACCAAAGCTTAATTATGACAATCCCGAAGTGAAGGGCAACTGCGCTGTATATTGACAAAGTCATCCTTGGACATAAAATGTGGGAAAATAAAAGGACTTACGGTGGGAGAAGAGGAGGTAGGAGAAACCGGGGTTATGGTCTGAGCCCTAGTCAAGACATTGAGAGTACTGGAGGCAATACCCTTATTTTCACCTGACGAGTGGACAGGTGATCCTGCTACATCACTATCGAGAGCAGTATCATCTGTTCCCACCCCCAAATGAACAGTACGAGACAATGCAGCTTCCGGTGCGGAATTGTTAAGGGGATTATTTAACTTGCAAGGAAGAAGAGCTGGAAAACTTAGATCCACGGGTGGTGACGAAAGATCTGCCTCTGAAGGAAGAACGGCACCTTTAATGTTACCCACTATTATAGAACAAGTAATTGGGGCTAGTACCGCATTAGTCCAACTGGTGAACCATTTAGTTTTCAAGTAACAACGTATTGTAGGGAAAGTATTTTCAAGGCCCAAGTAATCTGAAAGAATGGAGGACACACAAGAGGTTTTAAAGTAAGGGAACAGTTTGTCCGAAATTACGATGCACGTACATCCAGTGTCACGTAATATGTCTGAGACTTTTATACCATTAAGTGATCCTGAACAGAAGGGTGCTTGGTCATTACCATCAGCAAAACATCTACCAACTTTTTCTATTTTCTTGGAAGGACAATCTGGACGTTTATGTCCGATACCACCACACCGATGACATGTTGGTATAATAGCTGGTGACTTTTTTCTACTGTAGGCTTCTTAATCTTTGGTTCAGGTGAACCATTGCCTTTAAGGTTCGATCCCTTTAGGTCTTTATAGGAATTGTGAGCCTCAGCATACAAGTCAGCGGCCTCAGCAACTTCATCAGCTTTAATCAGGTTATGTTCTCTAATGAATGTTCGTATCTGGTGAGGAAGAACTGTCAGGAACTGGTCAGCAACCATGAAGTCTCTAAGAGATTCATAACTGTGATCAATTCCTGAACTCTCTATGCCAGGCTGTAAGGTGGCATACCTGAAATCTTTCCTGTAAGAATTTGTGATTTTTTGATATGCTTTAAGGATCGCCTTTTTCAGTAGGTTATAATTACATATGATATCCTGCGACAAAGTTGCATAGATATTCAAAGCTGTACCAGAAAATAATATTCCTAATGTGGTAGCCCATGTGTCAGCAGGCCATTCACAGAGGGTAGGTAGCGGTATTTTCAAACCTGAAAATGTATGAAGTAATGTCTTCACCCTCTGTGAAGGGAGGTAAATTAGGTGTTGGAATATATGGACTAGCTGCATGATGTTCAATTACTCCTTCCTCTAATTGTTGCTGTGTAAAAGTTAACTTTTTATTCTCTAATTCAAGGCGAGCTTTTTCGAGCTCACTATCTTTTTCCCTCTCTCTTAACTCATGTTCTCTAGCTATTTCCTCAAGTTCTCTAGCTCTTTCCTCACGTTCTCTATCCTTTGCTCTTTCCTCAAGTTCTCTTAATTTAACTTGTTCCTCACGTACTTTAGCTCTCTCCTCACGATCAAGTATATCACGCTCTTTTTTGTCTTCGTGCTCTCTTTCTAACTGTCTTCCTTGGCTTTCTCTTTCAATTCTCTCTCTCCCCTTTTTCTCTTGTCTTTCAAGGTTTTCTTCCTCCTTTTTCTCTTCTCTTTCGATTCTCTCTCTCTCATTTTCTTCTTCTCTTTCGATTCTCTCTCTCTCCTTTTCTTCCTGTCTTTCCCTTTCTAACTGTCTCTCTTCTCTCTCAATTCTCTCTCTTTCAAGTCTTTCCTGGATCTTAGCACTAATGAAAGATTCTAAATTTTTCCCTGTTATTCCTAACTTACTTCCAGCGTTCATCCAAAACTGGTATTCCTCCATACTTGCAAGAATAACTTAAACTACCAGGGGAAAAATGAAACGGGTCTCAAAGAAAATTGTAAATAAACCAGAGGGCTCGATCCCTGTTTCAATTAAACAATATGTATTAATGAAAACGAAGGGTTCTATGCCGGCTCCGTGCAAACAGTAAGTAGAATCGGGTCCCTTGACCATCCAATCTTCTCACCAACAAATCAAGAGTGTCCTACGACCGTTCCCTTGATATAATAAAGAGCTCAATGAAACAAATTGTCACTGGAAAATCTCGGGTCCCTAGAGTCTAATCCTCCAAAGTGTTTCAAGCTCGAAAAAAGGTAGCAGAATTAACTATTATATCATGCCTGACTTGACTTACAATAAATTTAGACTATAACAATCACCAAATCTTTTAAATACCTGTACTGTAGCCCTACCATAGAGAATGATTACTCATGGCTGGTGGTAACCGTCTGTTGTATGCGGCGTTGAAGTTCCATTGGTAGATTCGAGATGGAGTTGAATCTTGATTCAGTCGAGTTGATCCTGGCAAGGTCGCCACTTGTGAAGGCTTACTCAGCCCTGTAACAACTTCATACAGTATTACCGAGGCTGGCTCCTCCTCAGGAAAATTAATGAATAGAAAACGAAATAATAATTCACAAAGATAAACGCTTTATTATTTATTAAAGCAAACATAAAACAAGAAAACATGAAAGGTATATCCTATTTGAAAGAAAAATGAAAAATGAAATGAAAAAAATAACATTTGAACTCAACGCTAATATATATATTGATGTTGGGGTGTCTGGTGTTGGTGACACTGCGTGTTGTTGAAATCGTAGCCGTTGCTGATGATGTGGGGGGGGTCGCAGGTGTTGGTGACAACCCACCGGCTCGTTCTTCACAGTCTATAGCCGTGAATAATTAGTCCAGATGACAGGAAAGCAGGTTCGTTACCATTGCAATGATTAGGGGTTATGTCCTGCATCTATACGTAACAGGTAGGTAGATCCAATATGGGACGTCTCAAGGACTTTAGTCCGTCTCCATCAATTCTTCTCGTTGGTTGGCAGGTGACCCAATCTGTCATTCCAAGCTGTAAAGAGAGACAGGTTACCCACTGCTTAAGATATCACTCTCCATGATAAGTACAATACCTAAAAGACGTGGTGATTATGAGATATCAAGGCTGAAGGGACTAAGTTTATTATTGGTCTAAAGTGAAGCTTTCAACCAATAAGTCCACTAGAATATAAGCAGGCATGTTCTTTCAGTAGTGCTGGGAGTAGTGAGTCGAGTGATTACTGTTTGACCCGAGCCCCACACGTCACCTTTCGGGGGGGGGGGGAAGGAAAGGGGGGATAGCGGGAGCTAGACTTCCCCTACCTTAACAGGTAGTCGGCAATCAAACTATTGTTACCATGTACTTGCTCGATACTCCTATCTGCTGAACTTTTCCCTCAGAGTGCCCTACCACCAGATCTTCTTCAAACAACCAGGGGACAGGTGCCCTCCCACCAGACAATCTTTAAACAACCTGGGAAGAAGTGTCATCCCATCAGACCTTCAAACAACCGGGCGAGAGGTGCCCTCCCATCATACCTTCTTCAAACAACCTGGGTAGAAGTACCGTCCCACCAGAACTTCTTCAAACAACCTGGGGAGAGGTTTAGTCCTACCAGACCTTCTTCAAACAACCTGGGAAGAGGTGCCCTTCTACCAGACATTCCATAAACAACCTGGGGTAAGGTGCCCTCCAACCAGACCTTCTTCAAACAACATGGGGAGAGGTGCCCTACCATCAGACCTTCATCAAACAAATTGGGGAGAGATGCTCTCTTATCAGACCTTCTAACAACCTGGGGAGAGGTGCCCTAATACCAGATCTTCTCCAAACAACCTTGGGAGATTTGCCATCCCAACTGACATTCTTCAAACAACCAGGGGAGAAGTGCCCTCCCACCAGACCTTCTTCTAACAACCTGGGGAGAGGTGCCCTCCCTCCAGACCTTCAAACAACCTGGGGAGATTTGCCATCCCAACAGACCTTCTTCAAACAACCTGGGGAGAGGAGTTCTCCCACCAGACTTTCCACAAACAACCTGGGGAGAGGTGCCCTCCCACCAGACCATCTTCAAACAACCTGGGAAGAGGAGCCCTCCCATCAGACCTTCAAACAACCTGGCGATAGGTGCCCTCCCATCAGACCTTCTTCAAACAACCTGGAGAGAGGTGCCCTCCCACCAGAGCTTCCTTGAACAACCTGGGGTGAGGTGCCCTCCCTCCAGACCTTCAAACAACCTGAGGAGAGCTGCTCTCCCACCAGATTCTCTTATTACAACCTGGGGACAGGTGCCCTCCCACCATACCTTCCATAAACAAACTGGGGTGAGGTGCCCTCCCACCAGACCTTCTTCAAAAAACCTGGGGAGAGGTCCCCTCCCACCAGACCTTCTTCAAACAACCTGGGGAGAAGTGCCCACTTAACGGACCTTCTTCAAACAACCTGGGGAGAGGTGAACTACTACCAAACATTCTTCAAACAACCTGGGGAAAAGTGCCCTCCAAGCAGACCTTCTTCTAACAACCTGGGAAGAGGTGCCCTCACACCAGACCTTCTCCAAGCAACCTGGGAAGAAATGGCCTCCCACCAGACCTTCTTCAAACAAACTGGGGAGAGGTGCCCTCTCAACAGACCTTCTTCAAACAACCTGGGGAGAGGAGCCCTCCCACCAGACTTTCAAACAAACTGGGCAGAGGAGCCCTCCCACCAGACTTTCCTCAAACAACCTTGGGAGAGGTGCCCTTCCACCAGACCATCTTCAAACAACCTGGGAAGAGGAGCCCTACCAACAGACCTTCAAACAACTTGGCGATAGGTGCCCTCCCATCAGACCTTCTTCAAACAACCTAGGGTAAGGTGCCCTCCCACCAGACCTTCCTCAAAACAACCTGGCGAGAGGTGCCCTACCATCAGAGCTTCCTTAAACAACCTGGGGTGAGAGGGTCCTCCCTACAGACCTTCAAACAACCTGAAGAGAGCTGCCCTCCCACCAGACACTCTTCAAACAATCTGGGGAGAAGTGCCCTCCCACCAAACCCTACTTAAACAAACTGGGGAGAGGTGTAATCCCACCAGACCATCTTCAGAAAACCTGGGCAGAGGTCCCCTCCCAACAGACCTTCTTCAAACAACCTGGAGAGAAGTGCACACCTATCGGACCTTCTTCAAACAACCTGGGGAGAGGTGCCCTACTACCATGCATTCTTCAAACAACCTGGGGAAAAGTGCCCTCCCACCAGACCTTCTTCTAACAATCTGGGGAGAGGTGCCCTCAAATCAGACCTTCTTCAAAGAACCTGTGGAGAGGTGCCCTCCCACCAGACCTTCTTAAAACAACCTCTTGAGAGGTGCCCTCCCACCAGACCTTCTTCAAACAACCTGGGGAGAAGTGCACACCTATCGGACCTTCTTCAAACAACCTGGAGAGAGGTGCCCTACTACAAGACCTTCTTGAAACAACTTTGGGAGAGGTGCCCTCAAATCAGACCTTCTTCAAACAACCTGTGGAGAGGTGCCTTCCTAACAGACCTTCTTAAAACAATCTCTTGAGAGGTGCCCTCCCACCAGACCTTCTTCAAACAACCTGGGATGAGGTGCCCTCCCACCAGACCTTCATCAAACAACCTGAGGTAAGGTGCCCTCCCACTAGACCTTCAAACAAACTGGGCAGAAGAGCCCTCCCACCAGACTTTCCTTAAACAACCTTTGGAGAGGTGTACTCCCACCAGACTATCTTCAAATAACCTGGGAAGAGATGCCATCCCATTAGACCTTCAAACAACCTGGCGAGTGGTGCCCTCCCATCAGACCTTCAAACAACCTGGGGTAAGGTGCCCTTCCACCAGACCTTCCTCAAAACAACCTGGGGAGAGGTACCCTTTCACCAGACTTTCTTCAAACAACCTGGGAAGAGGTGCCCTCCCACCAGACCTTCTTCAAACAACCTGTGGAGAGGTGCCCTCCCACCAGACCTTCTTCAAACAACCTGTGGAGAGGTGCCCTCCCACCAGACCTTCATCAAACAACCTGAGGTAAGGTGCCCTCCCACTAGACCTTCATCAACCTGGGGAGATGTGTATACCCACCAGACCTTCCTAAAAAAAACCTGGGGTTAGGTGCCCTACCACCAGACCTTCTTCAAAAAATCTGGAGAGAGGTGCCCCCCCACAAGACCTTCTTCACACAACCTGGGGTGAGGTGCCCTCCCACAACACTTTCAAACACCCTGGTGAGAGGTGTCCTTCCACCAGACCTTCTTCAAACAGCCTGGGGAGAGCTGCCATCCCACAAGACCTTGTTCAAATTACCTTGGGTGAGGTGCCCTGTAACCAGACCTTCTTCAAACACCCTTGGGTGATATGCCCTCCCAACAGAACTTCTTCAAGCTACCAGGGGAGAGGTGCCCTACCACCAGACCTTCTTCAAACAACCTAGGGTGAGGTTCCATCACACAATACCTTCTTCAAACACCCTGGTGAGAGGTGCCTCCCACCAGACCTTCTTCAAACAACCTAGGGAGAGGTGCCCTTCAACCAGACCTACTACAAACATCCTGGGGAGAGGTGCCCTTCCACCAAACCTTCTTTAAACAACCAGGGTAGAGGTGCCCTCCCGTCAGACCTTCTTCAAGCAACTTGGGGAGAGGTGCCCTCCCACCAGACATTCTTCAAACTGCCTGGGTTAAGGTGCCCTCCTATCAGACCTTCTTCAAGCAACCTAGGGAGAGGTGCCCTCGCACCAGACATTCTTCAAACAACCTGGTGAGAGGTGCTCTTCCACTAGTTCTTCTTCAAACCACCAGGGGAGATGTGTCCTCCCAAAGGACCTTCTTCAAACAACCTGGGGTAAGGTGCTCTCCCACCAGACCTTCTTCAAACAACCTGGGGAGAGGTGCCCTCAAAACCAGACCTTCCTTAAGCAACCATGGGTGAGGTGCCCTGCCACTAGACCTTCAAATAACCTGGGGAGAGCTGCCCTCCCACCAGACCTTCTTCAAACAACCTGGGGAGAGGTCCCCTTCCACCAGACATTCCTTAAACAACCTGTGGTGTAGTGCCCTCCCACAAAACTTTCTTAAAACAACCTAGGGAGAGGTGCCCTCTCACCAGACCTTCTTAAAGCAACCTGGGATGAGGAGCCCTCCTACCAGACCTTCCTTAAACAACCTTGGATGAGGTGCCCGCCCACCAGACCTTCTTCAAACAACAGGGGTAGGAGGTGCCCTCTCACCATACCTTCTTGAAACAACCTTGAATGAGGTGCCCTCCCACGAGACCTTCTTCGAACAACCTGGGGAGAGGTGACCTCCCACTAGATCTTCAAACAACACGAGGTAAAGTGCCCTCCCTCCAGACCTTCTTCAAACAACCGAGGGTAAGGTGCACACCCACCAGACCTTCAAACAACGTTGGAAGAGGTGCCCTACCACCAGATCATCTTTAAACAACCTGTGGACAGGTGCTCTCCCACCAGACCTTCCTCAAACAACCTTGGGCAATTTGCCCTCCCACCAAACCTTCCTTAAACACCCTGGGGAGGGTTTTTCCTCTGACCAGACCTTCTTAAACAACCTGGGGAGAATTGCTCTCCCAACAGATCTTCTTCAAACAACCTGTTGTAAGGTGCCATCCGACAAGACCTTTCTTAAACAACATGGGGTTAGGTGGCCTCCCAACAGATCTTTTTCAAACAACCTGGGGTAAGGTGCCCTCCCACCAGACCTTTCCTAAACAACCTGCGAAGAGGTGCTCTCCGACCAGACCTTCTTCAAACAACCTGGAGTGAGGTTCCCTCTAACCCAACCTTCTTTAAACAACATGGAGTAAGGTGCCCTCCGACCAGACCTTCTTCAAACAGTCTGGGGAAAGGTGCCGTCCAACAAGACCTTCAAACAACCTGGGAAGAGGTGCACTCCCACCTGACCTTCTTCAAATAATCTGGGGTGAGGTGCCCTTCTACCAGACCTTCTTCAAACAACTTGGTGAGAGGTGCCCTAGTATCAGACCTTTTTCAAACAACCTCGGCAGAGGTGTCCTTCTACCAGACATTCGTCAAACAACCTGTGGAGAAGTGGCCTCCCACCACACCTTCCTCAAAAAACCTGGGGTGAGGTGCCCTCCTACCAGACCTTCAAACAACCTGGGGAGAGGTGCACTCCCACCAGAGCATCTTCAATGAACCTATGGTGAGATGCCCTACCACCAACTTTCAAACAACCTGGTGAGAAGTGCCCTTCCACCAGGCCTTCCTCAAACAATATGGGGAGAGGTGCCCTCCCACCAGACCCTCTTCAAACAATTTAGGGTGAGATGCCCTCCCACAAGACCTTCAAACAACCTGCGGTGAGGTATATTCCCAACAGACCTTCATCAAACAACCTGGATTAAGATGCCTTCCCAACAGACCTTTTTCAAACAACCTGGGGAGATGTGCCGTCCTACAAGACCTTCTTCCATCAACCTGGGGTGAGGTGCTCTCCCACAAGACCTTCCTTAAACAACATGGAGTGAGTTGCCCTCCAACCAGACCTTCAAACAACTTGGGGAGAGGTGCTGTCCCACAAGACCTTTTTCAAAGAACCTGGTATGAGGTGCCCTTCCAACAGACCTCCTTCAGACAATGTGTGGAGAGGCGCCCTCCCACCAGACTTTCCTCAAACAGCCTGGCGAAATGTGCTTTCCCACCAGACGTTTTTCAAACAACCCGGGGTAAGGTTCCCTCCAACCATACCTTCAAACAACCTGGGGAGAGTTGCCCTCCCACCAGACCTTCTTCAAACAAACAGGAGAGAGGCGCCCTCTCACCAAACCTTCAAACAACCTGGGGTAAGGTGCCCTCCCACCAAACCTTCCTTAAAGAACATGGGGTGGGGTTGCCCTCCCATCAGACCTTCCTTAAACAACCCAAGGTCAGGTGCTCTCCCACCAGACCTTCAAACATCCTGGGGTAAGGTGCCCTCCAACCAGACCTTCCTTAAAAAACTTGGGGTAATGTTCACTTCCACAAGACCTTCCTTAAACAACCTGGGGTTAGGTGCCCTCACTCCAGACCTTCTTCAAACAACCTGGGGTAATGTGCCCTCCCACGAGGCCTTCCTTAAACAACCTGGGGTGAGGTGCTCTCCCACCAGATCTCCTTCAAAGAACCTGTGGTAAGGTGCCCTCCTACAAGACCTTCCTCAAACAACAAGGGGTAAGGCGCTCTCCAACCAGACATTCTTCAAACAACCTGGATAAAGGTGCCCTCCCACCAGACCTTCTTCAACCAACCTGTGGTAAGGTGCCCTCCAACCAGACCTTCTTCGAACAACCTCGAGAGAGGTGTCCTCCAACCAGACCTTCCTCAAACAACCTGGTAAGTGGTGCACTCCTACCATACCTTCTTGAAACAACCTGGGGTGAGGTGCCCTCCCACCTGACCCTCTTCAAACAACCTGGGGAAAGGTTCCCTCCTTCCAGACCTTCTTCAAGCAACCTGTGGAGAGGTGCCCTCCGACCAGACCTTCAAACAACCTGGGGAGATGTGCACTCCTATCAGACCTTCCTCAAACAACCTAGGGTGAGGTGCCCTCCCACCAGACATTGTTCAAACAACCTTGGGGAGAGATGCCCTCCCAAGAGACCTTTTCCACACAACCCGGGTTAAGGTGCTCTCCTACCAGACCTTCTTCAAAGAACCTTTGGTTAGGTGCCCTCCCACCAGACCTTCAAACAACCTAGGGAGAGGTGCCCCCCACGAGGCCTTCAGACAACCTAGGGTAAGGTGCCATCCCACCAGACCTTCTTCAAACAACCTGGGGTAAGGTGCCCCCCATCAGACCTTCTTCAAACAACCTGGGGAGAGGTGCCCTCTTATCAGACCTTCTTCAAACAACCTGGGGAGAGGTGCCCTCCCATTAGACCTTCTTCTAACAACCTGGGGAGAGGTGCCCTCATACCAGACCTTCTCCAAACAGCCTGTGGAGAAGTGCCCTCCCTCCAGACCTTCTTCAAACAAACTGGGGAGATGTGCCATCCCGACAGACCTTCTTCAAGTAACCTGGTTAGAGGTGCCCTACCACAAAACCTTCTTCAAACAACCTGGGGTGAGGTGCCCTCCTATCATACCATCTTCAAACAACCTGGAGAGTGGTGCCCTTCCACCTGACCTTGTTTAAACAACCTGGAGTGCGGTGCCCTGCCTCCAGACCTTCAAACAACCTGAGGAGAGCTGCCCTCCCACCACACCCTCCTCAAACAACCTGGGGAGCGGTGCCTTCCCATCAAACGTTCCTTAAACAACCTGAGGTGAGGTGCGCTCCCAACAGACCTTCAGAAAACCTGGGGAGAGGTTCCTTCCCACGAGACCTTCTTCAAGCAACCTGGGGAGAAGTGCCCTCTTATCAGACATTCTTCAAACAACCTGGGGAGAAGTGCCCTCCGGCCAGACATTCTTCAAACAACCTGGGGAGAAGTGCCCTCCAACCAGACCTTCTGACAATGTTGGTAGAGGTGCCATCCCACCAGACCTTCTCCAAACACCCTGGGGAGAAGTGCCCTCCCACCAGATCTTCTTCAAACAACATGGGGAGAGGTGCCCTCCCAACAGACCTACTTCAAACAACCTGGGGATAAGTGTCCTGCCACCAGACCTTCTTCAAACAACCTGGGGATAGGTGCCCTCAAATCAGACCTTCCTCAAACAACATGGGGAGAAGTGCCCTCCAATCAGACCTCTTTGAAACAACCTGTTGAGAGGTGCCCTCCCAACAGACGTTCCTGAAACAGCCTGGGGAGAAGTGTCCTCCCTCCAGACCTTCTTCAAACAACCTGAGGAGATGTGCAATCCCAACAGACATTCTCCAAGCAACCTGGGGAGAGGTGCCCTCCCAATAGACCTTCAAACATTCTGGGGAGAGGAGCCCTGCCAGCAGATTTTCCTGAAACAACCTGGGAAGAGGTGCCCTTCCACCAGACCTTCTTCAAACAACCTTGGGTGAGGTGCCCTCCCAACAGAAATTCGTCAAATAACCTGGGGAAACATGCCCTCCCGCTAGACCTTGTTCAAACTATCTTGGGAGAGGTGCCCTACGACCAGACCTTCTTCAAACAACCTGGGGTGAGGCGCCATCAAACAAGACCTTCTTCAAACAACCTGGTGAGAGGTGCCCTCCCACCACACCATCTTCAAACAACCTCTGGTGAGGTGCCCTCCCTCCAGACCATCTTCAAACAACTTGGGGAGAAGTGCCATCACACAAGACCTTCTTCAAACAACCTTGTGAGACGTGCCCTCCCACCAGACCTTCTTCAAACAACCTGCGGAGAGGTGCCCTTCAACCAGACCTTCTACAAACAACCTGGGGAGAGGTGCCATCCCACAACACCTTGTACAAACAACCTGGGGTGAGGTGTCCTCCCACCAGACTTTCAAACAACATGGTGAGAGGTGCCTTCGACCAGACGTTCCTCAAACAACCAGGGGAGAGATGTCATCCCACCAGACCTTCTTCAAGGAAAATGGGGATAGGTGCCCTCCCACCAGACCTTCTTCAAACAAAATCGTTGTGTGAGGTGCCATCACACAAGACCTTCTTCAAACAACCTACTGAGAGGTGCCCTCCCACAACACCTTCTGCAAACAACCTATGGTGAGGTTGAACATTAAAATGGTATAAAATACCGACAGGTTGTTAGGTAAGACACATATGCAACAGTTAGGTATCTTTATTTCGAAACGTTTCGCCTACACAGTAGGCTTCTTCAGTCGAGTACAGAAAAGTTGATAGAAGTAGAAGATACTTGAAGACGATGTAATCAGTCCATCACCCTTAAAGTTTTGAGGTGGTCAGTCCCTCAGTCTGGAGAAGAGCATTGTTCCATAGTATGAAACAATATGGAGATGAAGTGGCAGGATGGAGCCTTATATAGCGCCAAGAGGTGAGACGTAGGTCACTAGAAGAGGTAAGAACTCAGATGATGGGAGGTGAGGTCCCTCTCAAATCCAGCCGTTCTCAATATTGGAGGTTGTCGAAGTTGACTGCAGGTCTGTACCAAGATACCCTTGTGTTGCAGTGTCTGACAGGTTGAACAATAAAATGGTATAAAATACCGACAGGTTGTTAGGTAAGACACATATGCAACAGTTAGGTATCTTTATTTCGAAACGTTTCGCCTACACAGTAGGCTTCTTCAGTCGAGTACAGAGAAGTTGATAGAAGTAGAAGATACTTGAAGACGATGTAATCAGTCCAGCCCCCTTAAAGTTTTGAGGTGGTCAGTCCCTCAGTCTGGAGAAGAGCATTGTTCCATAGTATGAAACAATATGGAGATGAAGTGACAGGATGGAGCCTTATATAGCGCCAAGAGGTGAGACGTAGGTCACTAGAAGAGGTAAGAACTCAGATGTTGGGAGGTCAGGTCCCTCTCAAATCCAGCCGTTCTCAATAGTGGAGGTTGTCGAAGTTGACTGCAGGTCTGTACCAAGATACCCTTGTGTTGCAGTGTCTGACAGATTGAAAATTAAAATGGTATAAAATACCGACAGGTTGTTAGGTAAGACACATATGCAACAGTTAGGTATCTTTATTTCGAAACGTTTCGCCTACACAGTAGGCTTCTTCAGTCGAGTACAGAGAAGTTGATAGAAGTAGAAGATACTTGAAGACGATGTAATCAGTCCAGTCCCCTTAAAGTTTTGAGGTGGTCAGTCCCTCAGTCTGGAGAAGAGCATTGTTCCATAGTATGAAACAATATGGAGATGAATTGGCAGGATGGAGCCTTATATAGCGCCAAGAGGTGAGACGTAGGTCACTAGAAGAGGTAAGAACTCAGATGTTGGGAGGTCAGGTCCCTCTCAAATCCAGCCGTTCTCAATAGTGGAGGTTGTCGAAGTTGATTGCAGGTCTGTACCAAGATACCCTTGTGTTGCAGTGTCTGACAGATTGAACATTAAAATGGTATAAAATACCGACAGGTTGTTAGGTAAGACACATATGCAACAGTTAGGTATCTTTATTTCGAAACGTTTCGCCTACACAGTAGGCTTCTTCAGTCGAGTACAGAAAAGTTGATAGAAGTAGAAGATACTTGAAGACGATGTAATCAGTCCATCACCCTTAAAGTTTTGAGGTGGTCAGTCCCTCAGTCTGGAGAAGAGCATTGTTCCATAGTATGAAACAATATGGAGATGAAGTGGCAGGATGGAGCCTTATATAGAGCCAAGAGGTGAGACGTAGGTCACTAGAAGAGGTAAGAACTCAGATGTTGGGAGGTCAGGTCCCTCTCAAATCCAGCCGTTCTCAATAGTGGAGGTTGTCGAAGTTGATTGCAGGTCTGTACCAAGATACCCTTGTGTTGCAGTGTCTGACAGATTGAACATTAAAATGGAGAGCTGCCCTCTCAACAGACCTTCCTCAAACAACCTGGGGAAACATGGCCTCCCACCAGACCTTCTTCAAATAACCTTGGGAGAGGTGCCCTCCCACCAGACCTTCTTCAAACAAAGTCGGGTGAGGTGCCATCACACAAGACCTTCAAACAACCTGGTGAGAAGTGCCCTCCCACCAGACCTTCTTCAAACAACATGGGGAGATATGCCCTTCAACCAGACCATCTACAAAAAACCTCGTGGGAGGTGCCCTCCCACCAGACATTCTACAAACAACCTGGGGTGATGTGCCGTTCCACAAGACTTTCAATCAACCTGGTGAGAGGTGCTCTTCCACCAGACCTTCTTCAAACAAACAGGGGAAATGCACTCCCACCAGACCTTCTTCAAGCAACGTGGGGATAGGTCCCTTCACACAAGACCTTCTTCAAACAACCTGCGGAGAGGTGTCCTCCTATCAGACCTTCTTCAAACAACGTATGGAGAGGTGCCCTCCCACCAGACATTCTTCAAACAAACTGGAGAGAGGTACCCTCCCACAAGACCTTTTTCAAACAACATGGGTTAAGGTGCTCTTCCACCAGACATTCTTCAAACAACCTGGGGTAAGGTGCCCTCCCACCATACCTTCTTCCAACAACCTGGGGAGAGGTGTCCTCCCAGCAGAGCTTATTTAAGCAACCTGGGGTGAGGTGCCCTGCCACAAGACGTTCAAATAACCTGGGGAGAGCTGCCTTTCAACCAGACCTTCTTCAAGAAACCTGGGGAGAGGTGACCTCCCACCAGACCTTCCTAAAACAACCTGGGGTTAGGTCCCGCCCCACCAGACCTTCTTCAAACAGCCTGGGGAGAGGTGCCCTCCCACCAGACCTTCTTCAAACAACCTGGGATGAGGTGCCCTCCCACCAGACCATCCTTAAACAACGTGGGATGAGGTGCCCTCAAATTGGACCTTCTTCAAACAACCGGAGGACGGGTGCCGTCCCACCAGACCTTCTTCAAACAACCTGGAATGAGGTGCCCTCACACCAAACCTTCCTCGAACAACCTGGTGAGAGGTGCCCTTCCATATGACCTTCTTCAAACAACCTGGGCTGAGGTGCCTTCCCGCCAGACTTTCTTCGAACAACCTTGTGTGAGGTGACCTCCCAAAAGAAATTCTTCAAACAACCTCGGGAAACATCCCTCAAACTAGACTTTCTTCAAACAACCTGGGAGAGGTGCCCTTCCACCAGACCTTCAAACAGCCTGGGGTGAGGTGCCATCACACAAGACCTTCTTCAAACAACCTGGTGAGAGGTGCCCTCCCACCACACCTTCAAGCAACCTCGGGTGAAGTGCCCTCCCTCGAGACCTTCTTCAGACAACCTGGGGAGAAGTGCCATCGCACAAGACCTTCTTCAAACAACCTTGTGAGAGGGGCCCTCCCACCAGACCTTCTTCAAACAATCTGCAGAGAGGTGCCCTTCAACCAGACCTTCTACAAACAACCTGGGGAGAGGTGCCATCCCACCAGACCTTCTACAAACAACCTGGGTTGAGGTGCCCTCCCACAAGACTTTCAAACAACATGGTGAGAAGTGCCCTTCCACCAGATCTTCTTCAAACATCCAGGGGAGAGATGCCCTCCCACCAGACCTTCTTCAAACAAACTCGTGAGAAGGGCCCTCCTATCATACCTTTTTCAAACAACCTAGGGATAGGTGCCCTCCCACAGACATTTTCCAAACAACCCATTTAAGGTACTCTCCCACCAGACCTTCTTCAAAGAACCTGGGGTAAGGTGTCATCCCACAAGACCTTCAAACAACCAGAATAGAGGTGTACTCCCACCAGACCTTCCTTAAACAACCTGGGTTGAGGTGCCCTCCCACGAGACCTTCTTAAAACTACATGGGGTAAGGTGCCCTCCGACCAGACCATCTTCAAACAACCTGGAGAAAGGTTCCCTCCCACCAGACCTTCTTCAAACAACGTGGGGTGAGGTGCCATCACACAAGACCTTCTTCAAACAACCTGGTGAGAAGTGCCCTCCCAACAGACCTTCTTCAAACAACATGGGGAGATATGCCCTTCAACCAGACCATCTACAAAAAACCTGGGGGGAGATGCTCTGACGCCAGACCTTCTACAAACAACCTGAGGTGAGTTGCCGTCCCACAAGACTTTCATACAACCTGGTGAGAGGTGCCCTTCCACCAAACCTTCTTCAAGCAAAAGTGGGGAGAGGTCTCTTCACACAAGACCTTCTTCAAACAACCTGGGGGGGAGGTGCCCTCCTATCAGACCTTTAAACAATCTACGGAGAGGTGCCCTCCCACAAGACATTCTTCAAACAAACTGGGGAGAGGACCCTCCCACAAGACCTTTTTCAAACAACACGGGTTAAGGTGCTCTTCCACCAGACATTCTTCAGACAACCTGTGGTAAGGTGCCCCCCCACCATACCTTCATCCAACAACCTCGGGGAAAAAGGGGCCCTCCCATCTGAGCTTATTTAAGCAACCTGGAGTGAAGTGTCCTGCCACAAGACGTTCAAATAACTTGGGGAGAGCTGCCCTTCAACCAGACCTTCTTCAAGGAACCTGGGGAGAGGTGACCTCCCAACAGACCTTCCTTAAACAACCTGGGGTGAGGTCCCCTCCCATCAGACCTTCTTCAAACAACCTGGGATGAGGTACCCTCCCACCAGACCTTCCTTAAACAACCTGGGATGAGGTGCCCTCCCATTAGACCTTCTTCAAACAACCGGAGGACGGGTGCTCTCCCACCAGACCTTCTTCAGACAACCTGGAATGAGGTGCCCTCACACCAAACCCTCTTCGAACAACCTGGAGAGAGGTGCCCTCCCACGAGTCCTTCTTCAAACAACATGGGGTGAGGTGCCCTCCTACAAGACCTTCAAAAATCCATGGGTGAGGTACCCTCACACCAGATGTTCAAACAACCTGGGAAGAGGTGTCCTACCACCAGACCCTCTTCAAACAACCTGTGGACAGGTGCCCTCCCACCAAAGATTCCTTAAACGTCCTGGGTTGGGTTTGCCCTCTGACAAGACCTTCCTTAAACAACCTGGAGTGAAGTGATCTTCCACCAGACCTTCTTCAAACAACCTGTGGTAAGGTGCCCTCCCAACAGACCTTGTTTAAACAACCTGGGGTAAGGTGCCCTCCCACAAGACCTTCCATAAACAACCTGGGGAAAGGTTCATATCCACAAGACTTTCCTTGAACAACATGGGTTAGGTGCCCTCCCACCAGATCTTTTTCAAACAACCTGGGGCAAGGTGCCCTCCCACAAGACCTTCCCTAAACTACCTGCGAAGAGGTGCTTTCTGACCAGACCTTCTTCAAACAACCTGGAGTAAGGTTAACTCCCACTAGACCTTCTTCAAACAACATGGGGTAAGGTGCAAACCGACGAGACGTTCGTCAAACCATCTGGGGAAAGGTGCCCTCCCACCAGACCTTCTTCAAACAACCCGGGGTAAAGTGCTCTCCCACAAGACCTGTAACAACTTGGGAAGAGGTTGCCATACCACCAGGCCTCCTTTAAACAACCTGGCGACAGGTGCCCTCCAACCAGACTTTTTCAAACAACTCGGGTAAGGTGCCCTCCTACCAGACCATTTTCAAACAACCTGGGAAGAGGGGCCCTCCCATCAGACCTTCAAACAGCCTGGCGAGAATTGCCTTCCCGTCAGACCTTCCTCAAACAATTTGGGGTAAGGTGCTCTCCAACCAGACCTTCCTCAAAACAACCTGGCGAGAGGTACCCTCCCACCAGACCTTCTTCAAACAACCTGGTGAGAGATGCACTTCCACAAGACCTTCTACAAACAACCTAGGGAGAGGTGCCATCACACTAGACCTTGTTTAAGCAACCTGTTGTGATGTGCCCTCCCAACACACATTCGTCAAACATCCTCGGGTGAGGTGTCCTCCCTCCAGACCTTCTTCAAACAACGTGGTGAGAAGTGCCATCACACAAGACCTTGCTCAAACAACCTGGAATGAGGTGCCCTCCCAACAGACCTTCTTCGAACAACCTGGGGATAAGTGCAATCCTACTAAACCTTCTCCAAACATCCCGGGGTAAGGTGCCCTCCCAACAGACCTGCAAACAACCTGGGAGGAGGTGGCCTACCACAAGGCCTTCTTCAAACAATCTCATGACAGGTGCTCTCCCGCAAGACCTTCAAACATCTAGGGTAAGGTGCCCTCCTACAAGACCATTTTCAAACAACCTGGGAGGAGGTGCCCTCCCATCAGACTTTCAAACAACCTGGCTAGAGGTGCTTTCCCATCAGACCTTCTTCAAACAACCTGGGGTAAAGTGCCCTCTCACAAGACCTTCCTCAAAACAACCTTGGTAGAGGTACCCTCGAACTAGACCTTCTTCAAACAACCTGGGGTGAGGTGCCCACCCACCAGACCTCCTTTAAACAACCTGAGGAGAGGTGCTCTCCCACCAGACCTTCTTCAAACAAACTGGGGAGAGGTGCCCTCCGACCAGACCTTCTTCAAACAACCTAGAGAAAGGTGCCATCCTACCAGACCTTGTTGAAACAACGTGGGGTAAGGTGCCATCACTCAAGACCTTCTTAAAACAACCTGGTGAGAAGTGCCCTCCCAACAGACCTTCTTCAAACATCATGGGGAGATATGCCCTTAAACCAGACCATCTCCAAAAAACCTTGTGTAAGGTGCCGTCCCACAAGACTTTCAAACAACCTTGTGAGAGGTGCCCTTCCACCAGACCTTCTTCAAACAACCAGGGGAAAGGTGCACTCCCACCAGATCTTCTTCAAGCAACCTCGGGAAAGGTCCGTTCACACAAGACCTTCTTTAAACAACCTGGGGAGAGGTGCACTCCAACCAGACATTCTTCAAACAAACTGGGGAGAGGTACCCTCCCACAAGACCTTTTTCAAACAACACTGGTTAAGGTGCTCTTCCACCAGACATTCTTCAAACAACCTGGGGTAAGGTGCCCTCTCACCATACCTTCTTCAAACTACCTGGGGAGAGGTGCCCTCCCAGCAGAGCTTATTTAAGCAACCTGGGGTGAGTTGCCCTGCCACAAGACGTTCAAATAACCTGGGGAGAGCTGCCAATCAACCAGACCTTCTTCAAGGAACCTGGGGAGAGGTGACCTCCCACCAGACCTTCCTTAAACAACCTGAGGTGAGGTCCCCTCCCACCAGACCTTCTTCAAACAACCTGGGGAGAGGTGCCCTCCCACCAGACCTTCTTCAAACAACCTGGGATGAGGTGCCCTCCCACCAGACCTTCCTTAAACAACGTGGAATGAGGTGCCCTTCCATTAGACCTTCTTCAAACAACCGGAGGACGGGTGCCCTCCCACCAGACCTTCTTCAAACAACCTGCAATGAGGTGCCCTCACACCAAACCTTCTTTGAACAACCTGGGGAGAGGTGCCCTCCCACTAGTCCTTTTTCAAACAACACGGGTTGATGTGCCATCCCACAAGACCTTCTTCAAAAATCCAAGGGTGAGGTGCCCTCCCACCAGATATTAAAACAACCAGGAAAGAGGTGCCCTACCACCAGACCCTCTTCAAACAACCTGTGAACAGGTGCCCTCCCACTAAACATTGATTAAACAACCTGGGATGGGTTTGCCCTCTGACCAGACCTTCCTTAAACAACCTGGAGTGAAGTGATCTTCCACCAGACCTTCTTCAAACAACTTGTTGTAAGGTGCCCTCACACCAGACCTTGTTTAAATAACCTGGGGTAAGGTTCCCTCCCACAAGACCTTCCTTAAACAACCAGGGGAAAGGTTCACATCCACAAGACCTTAGTTAAACAACATGGGTTAGGTGCCCTCCCACCAGATCTTTTTCAAACAACCTGGAGCAAGGTGCCCTCCCACAAGACCTTCCCTAAACTACCTGCGAAGAGGTGCTCTCTGACCAGACCTTCTTCAAACAACCTGGAGTAAAGTGCCCTCCCACTAGACCTTCTTCAAACGGCATGGGGTAAGGTGCACTCCGACGAGACATTCGTCAAACAATCTGGGAAAAGGTGCCCTCCCACCAGACATTCTTCAAACAACCTGGGAAGAGGTGCCCTCCCACCTGACCTTCAAACAATCTTTGGTGAGGTGCACTCCTACCAAACCTTCTTGAAACAACCTGGTGAAAGGTGCCATCCTATCAGACCTTCTTCATTTAACCTAGGGGGAGGAGCCCTGCCACCAGACCTTTTTCAAACAACCCGGGATAAGGTGCTCTCCCACCAGACCTTCTTCAAACAACGTGAGGTGAGGTGTCATCACACAAGACCTTCTTCAAACAACCTGGTGTGAGGTGCCCTCCTACCAGACCTTCTTCAAACAACATGACGTAAGGTGCCCTCCCACAAGACCTTATTCGAACAACCTGGGGATAGGTGCTCTCCTACTAGACCTTCTTCAAACATCCGTAGGTAAGGTGCCCTCCCACCAGACCTTCTTCAAACAACCAGGGTTAAAGTGCCCTCCCACCAGACCTGTAAACAACTTGGGAAGAGGTGCCATACCACCAGGCCTTCTTTAAACAACCTGGCGACAGGTGCACTCCAACCAAACTTCTTCAAACAACTCGGGTAAGGTGCCCTCCTACCAGACCATTTTTAAACAACCTTGGGAAGAGGTGCCCTCCAATCAGGCCTACAAACGGCCTGGCGAGAATTGCCCTCCCGTCAGACCTTCTTCAAACAATTTGGGGTAAGGTGCCCTCCAACCAGACCTTCCTCAAAACAACCTGGCGAGAGGTACCCTCCTACCAGACCTTCTTCAAACAACCTGGTGAGAGGTGCCCTTCCACAAAACCTTCTACAAACACCCTGGGGAGAGGTGCCATCACACCAAACCTTGTTCAAGCAACCTGTTGTGATGTGCCCTCCCACCGCACCTTCGTCAAACAGCCTCGGGTAAGGTGCCCTCCCTCCAGACCTTCTTCAAACAATGTGGGGATAAGGGCAATCCTAATAGACCTTCTCCAAACATCCCGGGGTAAGGTGCCCTCCCAACAGACCTGCAAACAACCTGGGAAGAGGTGGCCTACCACAAGGAATTCTTCAAACACTCTCGCGACAGGTGCTCTCCCGCAAGACCTTCTTCAAACATCAAGGGTAAGGTGCCCTCTTACAAGACCATTTTCAAACAACATGGAAAGATGTGCCCTCCCATCAGGCCTTCAAACAACCTGTAAAGTAAAAGGACACAAGTGCAACTAATGTGACATTTTATTGTGGCAACGTTTCGCTCTCCAGGAGCTTTATCAAGCTTGATAAAGCTCCTTGAGAGCGAAACGTTGCCACAATAAAATGTCACATTAGTTGCACATGTGTCCTTTTACTTTACATATTGTCGGTAATTCTACCAACTTTACTTCAAACAACCTGGCGTGAGGTGCCCTCCCATCAGACCTTCAAACAACCTGGGGTAAAGTGCCCTCTCACAAGACCTTTTTCAAAACAACCTATGTAGAGGTACCCTCCCACTAGACCTTCTTCAAACAACCTGGGGTGAGGTACCCTCCCACTAGACCTTCTTCAAACAACCTGGGGTGAGGTGCCCTCCCACCAGACCTTCTTCAAACAACCTGGGGAGAGGTGCCCTCCAAACAGACCTTCTTCAAGCAACCTGAGGTAAGTTGCCCCCCCACCAGACCTTCAAACAACCTTGGGAGAGGTGCCCTCCCACCAGATCTTCCTTAAACAACCTGGGGTTATGTGCCCTAATACCAGACCTTCATCAAACAATCTGTGGAGCAGTGCCCTCCCACCAGACTTTCTTGAAACAACCTGGGTTGAGGTGCCCTCCCACCAGACTTTCAAACAACCTGGTGAGAGGTGCCCTTCCATATGACCTTCTTCAAACAACCTGGGCTGAGGTGCCTTCCCGCCAGACTTTCTTCGAACAACCTTGTGTGAGGTGACCTCCCAAAAGAAATTCTTCAAACAACCTCGGGAAACATCCCTCCCACTAGACTTTCTTCAAACAACCTGGGAGAGGTGCCCTTCCACCAGACCTTCAAACAGCCTGGGGTGAGGTGCCATCACACAAGACCTTCTTCAAACAACCTGGTGAGAGGTGCCCTCCCACCACACCTTCAAGCAACCTCGGGTGAAGTGCCCTCCCTCGAGACCTTCTTCAGACAACCTTGGGAGAAGTGCCATCGCACAAGACCTTCTTCAAACAACCTTGTGAGAGGGGCCCTCCCACCAGACCTTCTTCAAACAGTCTGCAGAGAGGTGCCCTTCAACCAGACCTTCTACAAACAACCTGGGGAGAGGTGCCATCCCACCAGACCTTCTACAAACAACCTGGGTTGAGGTGCCCTCCCACAAGACTTTCAAACAACATGGTGAGAGGTGCCCTTCCACCAGATCTTCTTCAAACATCCAGGGGAGAGATGCCCTCCCACCAGACCTTCTTCAAACAAACTCGTGAGAAGGGCCCTCCTATCATACCTTTTTCAAACAACCTAGGGATAGGTGCCCTCCCACAGACATTTTCCAAACAACCCATTTAAGGTACTCTCCCACCAGACCTTCTTCAAAGAACCTGGGGTAAGGTGTCATCCCACAAGACCTTCAAACAACCAGAATAGAGGTGTACTCCCACCAGACCTTCCTTAAACAACCTGGGTTGAGGTGCCCTCCCACGAGACCTTCTTAAAACTACATGGGGTAAGGTGCCCTCCGACCAGACCATCTTCAAACAACCTGGAGAAAGGTTCCCTCCCACCAGACCTTCTTCAAACAACGTGGGGTGAGGTGCCATCACACAAGACCTTCTTCAAACAACCTGGTGAGAAGTGCCCTCCCAACAGACCTTCTTCAAACAACATGGGGAGATATGCCCTTCAACCAGACCATCTACAAAAAACCTGGGGGGAGGTGCTCTCCCGCCAGACCTTCTACAAACAACCTGAGGTGAGTTGCCGTCCCACAAGACTTTCATACAACCTGGTGAGAGGTGCCCTTCCACCAAACCTTCTTCAAGCAACGTGGGGAGAGGTCTCTTCACACAAGACCTTCTTCAAACAACCTGGGGAGAGGTGCCCTCCTATCAGACCTTTAAACAATCTACGGAGAGGTGCCCTCCCACAAGACATTCTTCAAACAAACTGGGGAGAGGACCCTCCCACAAGACCTTTTTCAAACAACACGGGTTAAGGTGCTCTTCCACCAGACATTCTTCAGACAACCTGTGGTAAGGTGCCCTCCCACCATACCTTCATCCAACAACCTCGGGAAAGGTGCCCTCCCATCTGAGCTTATTTAAGCAACCTGGAGTGAAGTGTCCTGCCACAAGACGTTCAAATAACTTGGGGAGAGCTGCCCTTCAACCAGACCTTCTTCAAGGAACCTGGGGAGAGGTGACCTCCCAACAGACCTTCCTTAAACAACCTGGGGTGAGGTCCCCTCCCATCAGACCTTCTTCAAACAACCTGGGATGAGGTACCCTCCCACCAGACCTTCCTTAAACAACCTGGGATGAGGTGCCCTCCCATTAGACCTTCTTCAAACAACCGGAGGACGGGTGCTCTCCCACCAGACCTTCTTCAGACAACCTGGAATGAGGTGCCCTCACACCAAACCCTCTACGAACAACCTGGAGAGAGGTACCCTCCCACGAGTCCTTCTTCAAACAACACGGGGTGAGGTGCCCTCCTACAAGACCTTCTTCAAAAATCCATGGGTGAGGTACCCTCACACCAGATGTTCAAACAACCTGGGAAGAGGTGTCCTACCACCAGACCCTCTTCAAACAACCTGTGGACAGGTGCCCTCCCACCAAACATTCCTTAAACGTCCTGGGTTGGGTTTGCCCTCTGACAAGACCTTCCTTAAACAACCTGGAGTGAAGTGATCTTCCACCAGACCTTCTTCAAACAACCTGTGGTAAGGTGCCCTCCCAACAGACCTTGTTTAAACAACCTGGGGTAAGGTGCCCTCCCACAAGACCTTCCATAAACAACCTGGAGAAAGGTTCATATCCACAAGACTTTCCTTGAACAACATGGGTTAGGTGCCCTCCCACCAGATCTTTTTCAAACAACCTGGGGCAAGATGCCCTCCCACAAGACCTTCCCTAAACTACCTGCGAAGAGGTGCTTTCTGACCAGACCTTCTTCAAACAACCTGGAGTAAGGTTAACTCCCACTAGACCTTCAAACAACATGGGGTAAGGTGCAAACCGACGAGACGTTCGTCAAACCATCTGGGGAAAGGTGCCCTCCCACCAGACCTTCTTCAAACAACCCGGGGTAAAGTGCTCTCCCACAAGACCTGTAAACAACTTGGGAAGAGGTGCCATACCACCAGGCCTCCTTTAAACAACCTGGCGACAGGTGCACTCCAACCAGACTTTTTCAAACAACTCGGGTAAGGTGCCCTCCTACCAGACCATTTTCAAACAACCTGGGAAGAGGGGCCCTCCCATCAGACCTTCAAACAGCCTGGCGAGAATTGCCTTCCCGTCAGACCTTCCTCAAACAATTTGGGGTAAGGTGCTCTCCAACCAGACCTTCCTCAAAACAACCTGGCGAGAGGTACCCTCCCACCAGACCTTCTTCAAACAACCTGGTGAGAGATGCCCTTCCACAAGACCTTCTACAAACAACCTAGGGAGAGGTGCCATCACACTAGACCTTGTTTAGGCAACCTGTTGTGATGTGCCCTCCCAACACACATTCGTCAAACATCCTCGGGTGAGGTGTCCTCCCTCCAGACCTTCTTCAAACAACGTGGTGAGAAGTGCCATCACACAAGACCTTGCTCAAACAACCTGGAATGAGGTGCCCTCCCAACAGACCTTCTTCGAACAACCTGGGAATAAGTGCAATCCTACTAAACCTTCTCCAAACATCCCGGGGTAAGGTGCCCTCCCAACAGACCTGCAAACAACCTGGGAGGAGGTGGCCTACCACAAGGCCTTCTTCAAACAATCTCATGACAGGTGCTCTCCCGCAAGACCTTCTTCAAACATCTAGGGTAAGGTGCCCTCATACAAGACCATTTTCAAACAATCTGGGAAGAGGTGCCCTCCCATCAGACTTTCAAACAACCTGGCTAGAGGTGCTTTCCAATCAGACCTTCTTCAAACAACCTGGGGTAAAGTGCCCTCTCACAAGACCTTCCTCAAAACAACCTTGGTAGAGGTAAACCATACCCCCGGCCGGGATTGAACCCGCATTTGTGGTCACAGAGGTGCCTGTGCTAACTTTCCTATGGTGTAGAAATATACCTAGTTGGATGAATCTTATTGTGGCTAGCTGGTCTAGTGGCTAGCGCGACGGGCTGGAGTTTTGAGACTCTATGACCGCGGGTTCAATCCCGGCCGGGGGTATGGTTTATTTGCAATCGTGTCATTACGATTTCTTAAGTCTTGGTAGAGGTACCCTCGAACTAGACCTTCTTCAAACAACCTGGGGTGAGGTGCCCTCCCACCAGACCTCCTTTAAACAACCTGAGGAGAGGTGCTCTCCCACCAGACCTTCTTCAAACAACCTGGGGAGAGGTGCCCTCCCACAAGACCTTCTTCAAACAACCTGAGGTAAGTTGCCCTCCCACCAGACCTTCAAACAACCTTGGGAGAGGTGCCCTCCCACCAGATCTTCCTTAAACAACCTGGGGTTATGTGCCCTACTTCCAGACCTTCATCAAGCAATCTGTGGAGCAGTGCCCTCACACCAGACCTTCTTCAAACAACCTGGGTTGAGGTGCCCTCCCACCAGACTTTCAAACAACCAGGTGAGCGGTGCCCTTCCACATGACCTTCTTCAAACAACCTTGGTTGAGGTGCCCTCCCACCAGACCTTCTTCGAACAACCATGGGTGAGGTGACCTCCCAAATGAAATTCTTCAAACAACCTGGGGAAACATGCCCTCCCACTAGACCTTCTTCAAACAGCCTGGGGAGAGGTGCCCTCCCACCAGACCTTCAAACAGCCTGGGGTGAGGTGCCATCACACAAGACCTTCTTCAAACAACCTTGTGAGAGGTGCCCTCCCACCACACCTTCAAGCAACCTCGGGTGAAGTGCCCTCCTCCCTCGAGACCTTCTTCAAACAACCTGGAGAGAAGTGCCATCTCAAAAGACCTTCCTCAAACAACCTTGTGAGAGTTGCCCTCCCACCTGACCTTCTTCAAACAATCTGCGGAGAGGTGCCCTTCAACCAGACCTTCTGCAAACAACCTGGGGAGAGGTGCCATCCCACCAGACCTTTTACAAACAACCTGGGGTGTGGTGCCGTCCCACAAGACTTTGAAACAACATGGTGAGAAGTGCCCTTCCACCAGATCTTCTTCAAACAACCAGGGGAGAGATGCCCTCCCTCCAGACCTTCGTCAAGCAAAATGGAGATAGGTGCCCTCCCACAAGACCTTCTTCAAACAACCTTGGGAGAGGTGCCCTCCTATAATACCCTCTTCAAACAACCTAGGGAGAGGTGCCCTCCCACCAGACCATTTCCAAGCAACCCAGGTTAAGGTACTCTCTCACCAGACCTTCTTCAAAGAACATGGGGTTAGGTGCCATCCCACCAGACCTTCAAACAACCAGAATAGACGTGCCCTCCCACCAGACCTTCCTTAAACAACCTGGGTTGAGGTGCTCTCTCACGAGACCTTCTTCAAACAACCTGGGGAAAGGTGCCCTCCCACCAGACCTTCTTCAAACAACATGGGGTAAGGTGCCCTCCGACCAGACCTTCATCAAACAACCTGGAGAAAGGTGCCATCCTACCAGACCTTGTTGAAACAACGTGGGGTGAGGTGCCATCACACAAGACCTTCTTAAAACAACCTGGTGAGAAGTGCCCTCCCAACAGACCTTCTTCAAACAACATGGGGAGATATGCCCTTAAACCAGACCATCTCCAAAAAACCTTGTGTGAGGTGCCGTCCCACAAGACTTTCAAACAACCTGGTGAGAGGTGCCCTTCCACCAGACCTTCTTCAAACAACCAGGGGAAAGGTGCACTCCCACCAGGCCTTCTTCAAGCAACCTCGGGAAAGGTCCGTTCACACAAGACCTTCTTTAAACAACCTGGGGAGAGGTGCACTCCAACCAGACATTCTTCAAACAAACTGGGGAGAGGTACCCTCCCACAAGACCTTTTTCAAACAACACTGGTTAAGGTGCTCTTCCACCAGACAATCTTCAAACAACCTGGGGTAAGGTGCCCTCCCACCATACCTTCTTCCAACTACCTGGGGAGAGGTGCCCTCCCAGCAGAGCTTATTTAAGCAACCTGGGGTGAGTTGCCCTGCCACAAGACGTTCAAATAACCTGGGGAGAGCTGCCAATCAACCAGACCTTCTTCAAGGAATCTGGGGAGAGGTGACCTCCCACCAGACCTTCCTTAAACAACCTGAGGTGAGGTCCCCTCCCACCAGACCTTCTTCAAACAACCTGGGGAGAGGTGCCCTCCCACCAGACCTTCTTCAAACAACCTGGGATGAGGTGCCCTCCCACCAGACCTTCCTTAAACAACGTGGAATGAGGTGCCCTTCCATTAGACCTTCTTCAAACAACCGGAGGACGGGTGCCCTCCCACCAGACCTTCTTCAAACAACCTGGAATGAGGTGCCCTCACACCAAACCTTCTTTGAACAACCTGGGGAGAGGTGCCCTCCCACTAGTCCTTTTTCAAACAACACGGGTTGATGTGCCCTCCCACAAGACCTTCTTCAAAAATCCAAGGGTGAGGTGCCCTCCCACCAGATATTAAAACAACCAGGAAAGAGGTGCCCTACCACCAGACCCTCTTCAAACAACCTGTGAACAGGTGCCCTCCCACTAAACATTCATTAAACAACCTGGGGTGGGTTTGCCCTCTGACCAGACCTTCCTTAAACAACCTGGAGTGAAGTGATCTTCCACCAGACCTTCTTCAAACAACTTGTTGTAAGGTGCCCTCACACCAGACCTTGTTTAAACAACCTGGGGTAAGGTTCCCTCCCACAAGACCTTCCTTAAACAACCAGGGGAAAGGTTCACATCCACAAGACCTTAGTTAAACAACATGGGTTAGGTGCCCTCCCACCAGATCTTTTTCAAACAACCTGGAGCAAGGTGCCCTCCCACAAGACCCTCCCTAAACTACCTGCGAAGAGGTGCTCTCTGACCAGACCTTCTTCAAACAACCTGGAGTAAGGTGCCCTCCCACTAGACCTTCTTCAAACGGCATGGGGTAAGGTGCACTCCGACGAGACATTCGTCAAACAATCTGGGAAAAGGTGCCCTCCCACCAGACATTCTTCAAACAACCTGGGAAGAGGTGCCCTCCCACCTGACCTTCAAACAATCTTTGGTGAGGTGCACTCCTACCAAACCTTCTTGAAACAACCTGGTGAAAGGTGCCATCCTATCAGACCTTCTTCATTTAACCTAGGGGGAGGAGCCCTGCCACCAGACCTTTTTCAAACAACCCGGGATAAGGTGCTCTCCCACCAGACCTTCTTCAAACAACGTGAGGTGAGGTGTCATCACACAAGACCTTCTTCAAACAACCTGGTGTGAGGTGCCCTCCTACCAGACCTTCTTCAAACAACATGACGTAAGGTGCCCTCCCACAAGACCTTTAAACAACCTGGGGAGAGGCGCCCTCTCACAAGATCTTATTCGAACAACCTGGGGATAGGTGCTCTCCTACTAGACCTTCTTCAAACATCCGTAGGTAAGGTGCCCTCCCACCAGACCTTCTTCAAACAACCAGGGTTAAAGTGCCCTCCCACCAGACCTGTAAACAACTTGGGAAGAGGTGCCATACCACCAGGCCTTCTTTAAACATCCTGGCGACAGGTGCACTCCAATCAAACTTCTTCAAACAACTCGGGTAAGGTGCCCTCCTACCAGACCATTTTTAAACAACCTTGGGAAGAGGTGCCCTCCAATCAGTCCTTCAAACGGCCTGGGGTAAAGTGCCCTCTCACAAGACCTTTTCAAAACAACCTATGTAGAGGTACCCTCCCACTAGACCTTCTTCAAACAACCTGGGGTGAGGTGCCCTCCCACCAGACCTTCTTCAAACAACCTGGGGTGAGGTGCCCTCCCACCAGACCTTCTTCAAACAACCTGGGGAGAGGTGCTCTCCCACCAGACCTTCTTCAAGCAACCTGGGGAGAGGTGCCCTCCAAACAGACCTTCTTCAAACAACCTGAGGTAAGTTGCCCCCCACCAGACCTTCAAACAACCTTGGGAGAGGTGCCCTCCCACCAGATCTTCCTTAAACAAAGTGGGGTTATGTGCCCTAATACCAGACCTTCATCAAACAATCTGTGGAGCAGTGCCCTCCCACCAGACTTTCTTGAAACAACCTGGGTTGAGGTGCCCTCCCACCAGACTTTCAAACAACCTGGTGAGAGGTGCCCTCCCACCACACCTTCAAGCAACCTCGGGTGAAGTGCCCTCCCTCGAGACCTTCTTCAGACAACCTGGGGAGAAGTGCCATCGCACAAGACCTTCTTCAAACAACCTTGTGAGAGGAGCCCTCCCACCAGACCTTCTTCAAACAATCTGCGGAGAGGTGCCCTTCAACCAGACCTTCTACAAATAACCTGGGGAGAGGTGCCATCCCACCAGACCTTCAACAAACAACCTGGGTTGAGGTGCCCTCCCACAAGACTTTCAAACAACATTGTGAGAGGTGCCCTTCCACCAGATCTTCTTCAAACATCCAGGGGAGAGATGCCCTCCCACCAGACCTTCTTCAAACAAACTCGTGAGAAGGGCCCTCCTATCATACCTTTTTCAAACAACCTAGGGATAGGTGCCCTCCCACCAGACATTTTCCAAACAACACGGTTTAAGGTACTCTCCCACCAGACCTTCTTCAAAGAACCTGGGGTAAGGTGTCATCCCACCAGACCTTCAAACAACCAGAATAGAGGTGCCCTCCCACCAGACCTTCCTTAAACAACCTGGGTTGAGGTGCCCTCCCACGAGACCTTCTTAAAACTACATGGGGTAACGTGCCCTCCGACCAGACCTTCTTCAAACAACCTGGAGAAAGGTTCCCTCCCACCAGACCTTCTTCAAACAACGTGGGGTGAGGTGCCATCACAGAAGACCTTCTTCAAACAACCTGGTGAGAAGTGCCCTCCCACCAGACCTTCTTCAAACATCATGGGGAGATATGCCCTTCAACCAGACCATCTACAAAAAACCTGGGGGGAGGTGCTCTCCCGCCAGACCTTCTACAAACAACCTGAGGTGAGTTGCCGTCCCACAAGACTTTCATACAACCTGGTGAGAGGTGCCCTTCCACCAAACCTTCTTCAAGCAACGTGGGGAGAGGTCTCTTCACACAAGACCTTCTTCAAACAACCTGGGGAGAGGTGCCCTCCTATCAGACCTTTAAACAATCTGCGGAGAGGTGCCCTCCCACAAGATATTCTTCAAACAAACTGGGGAGAGGACCCTCCCACAAGACCTTTTTCAAACAACACAGGTTAAGGTGCTCTTCCACCAGACATTCTTCAGACAACCTGTGGTAAGGTGCCCTCCCACCATACCTTCATCCAACAACCTCGGGAAAGGTGCCCTCCCAGCTGAGCTTATTTAAGCAACCTGGAGTGAAGTGTCCTGCCACAAGACGTTCAAATAACTTGGGGAGAGCTGCCCTTCAACCAGACCTTCTTCAAGGAACCTGGGGAGAGGTTACCTCCCAACAGACCTTCCTTAAAGAACCTGGGGTGAGGTCCCCTCCCACCAGACCTTCTTCAAACAACCTGGGGAGAGGTGCCCTCCCACCAGACCTTCTTCAAACAACCTGGGATGAGGTACCCTCCCACCAGACCTTCCTTAAACAACCTGGGATGAGGTGCCCTCCCATTAGACCTTCTTCAAACAACCGGAGGACGGGTGCTCTCCCACCAGACCTTCTTCAGACAACCTGGAATGAGGTGCCCTCACACCAAACCCTCTTCGAACAACCTGGAGAGAGGTGCCCTCCCACGAGTCCTTCTTCAAACAACACGGGGTGAGGTGCCCTCCTACAAGACCTTCTTCAAAAATCCAAGGGTGAGGTACCCTCACACCAGATGTTCAAACAACCTGGGAAGAGGTGCCCTACCACCAGACCCTCTTCAAACAACCTGTGGACAGGTGCCCTCCCACCAAACATTCCTTAAACAATCTGGGGTGGGTTTGCCCTCTGACCAGACCTTCCTTAAACAACCTGTAGTGAAGTGATATTTCGCAAGACGTTCTTCGAACAACCTGTGGCAATGTGCCCTCCCACCAGACCTTGTTTACACAACCTGGGGTAAGGTGCCTTCCCACAAGACGTTCCTTAAACATCCTGGGGAAATTTTCACATCAACAAGACCTGCCTTAAACAACATGGGTAAGGTGCCCTCCCACTAGACCTTCTTCAAACAACCTGCAGTAAGGTGCCCTCCCACTAGACCTTCTTCAAACAACATGGTGTAAGGTGCACTCCGACGAGACGTTCGTCGAACAATCTGGGGAAATGTGCCCTCTCACCAGACCTTCTTCAAACAACCTGGGAAGAGGTGCCCTCCCACCTGACCTTCAAACAATCTTGTGTGATATGCACTCCTACCAAACCTTCTTGAAACAACCTGGGGAAAGGTGCCATCCTATCAGAACTTCTTCAATTAACCAAGGGGGAGGAGCCCTCCCACCAGACCTTTTTCAAACAACCCGGGTTAAGGTGCTCTCCCGCCAGACCTTCTTCAAAGAACCTGGGGTAAGGTGCCCTCCAACCAGACCTTCAAACAAATTGGGGAGAGCTGCCCTCCCACCAGACCTTCTTCAAATAACCTGGGGAGAGGTGCCCTCCCACCAGGCCTTCCAAAAACACCCTGGAGTGAGGTGGCCTTCCACTAGACCTTCTTCAAACAACATGGGGTAAGGTGCCCTCCTACCAGACCATCTTCAAACAACCTGGGAAGAGGTGCCCTCCCATTAGACCTTCAAACAACCTGGCGAGAGGTGGCCTCCCATCAGATGTTCTTCAAAGAACCTGGGTTAAGGTGACCTCCCACCAGACCTTCTCAAAACAACCTGGGGAGAGGTACCCTCCCACCAGACCTTCTTCAAACAACCTCTGGTGAGGTGCCCTCCCAGCAGACCTTCTTCAAACAACCTGGGGAGAGGCGCCCTCCCACCAGACCTTATTCGAACAACCTGGGGATAGGTGCTCTCCAACCAGACTTCTTCAAACAACTCGGGTAAGGTGCCCTCCTACAAGACCATTTTCAAACAACCTGGGAAGAGGTGCCCTCCCATCAGACCTACAAACAGCCTGGCGAGAATCGCCCTCCCGTCAAACCTTCTTCAAACAATTTGGGGTAAACCATACCCCCGGCCGGGATTGAACCCGCGGTCATAGAGTCTCAAAACTCCAGCCCGTCGCGTTAGCAACTAGACCAGCTAGCCACAATAAGATTCATCCAACTAGGTATATTCCTACACCATAGGAAAGTTAGCACAGGCACCTCTGTGACCACAAATGCAAGTTTTTACAGACGAATCTCCAGCTAGCGTGGCCGTGACGAACTCTAGCTCAAGTCCCTTCACTGCCGTCAACATGACTTAAGAAATCGTAATGACACGATTGCAAATAAACCATACCCCCGGCCGGGATTGAACCCGCGGTCATAGTCTCAAAACTCCAGCCCGTCGCGTTAGCCACTAGACCAGCTAGCCACAATAAGATTCATCCAACTAGGTATATTTCTACACCATAGGAAAGTTAGCACAGGCACCTCTGTGACCACAAATGCAAGTTTTTACAGACGAATCTCCAGCTAGCGTGGCCGTGACGAACTCTAGCTCAAGTCCCTTCACTGCCGTCAACATGACTTTAGAAATCGTAATGACACGATTGCAAATAAACCATACCCCCGGCCGGGATTGAACCCGCGGTCATAGAGTCTCAAAACTCCAGCCCGTCGCGTTAGCCACTAGACCAGCTAGCCACAATAAAATTCATCCAACTAGGTATATTTCTACACCATAGGAAAGTTAGCACAGGCACCTCTGTGACCACAAATGCAAGTTTTTACAGACGAATCTCCAGCTAGCGTGGCCGTGACGAACTCTAGCTCAAGTCCCTTCACTGCCGTCAACATGACTTAAGAAATCGTAATGACACGATTGCAAATAAACCATACCCCCGGCCGGGATTGAACCCGCGGTCATAGAGTCTCAAAACTCCAGCCCGTCGCGTTAGCCACTAGACCAGCTAGCCACAATAAGATTCATCCAACTATGGTGTAGAAATATACCTGGCGAGAGGTACCCTCCCACCAGAACTTCTTCAAACAACCAGGTGAGAGGTGCCATCACACCAGACCTTGTTCAAGCAATCTGTTGTGATGTGCCCTCCCACCACACCTTCGTCAAACAACCTCGGGTGAGGTGCCCTCCCTCCAGAACTTCTTCAAACAACGTGGGGAGAAGTGCCATCACACAAAACCTTGCTCAAACAACCTGGAATGAGGTGCCCTCCCAACAGACCTTCTCCAAACATCCTGGGGTAAGGTGCCCTCCCAACAGACCTGCAAACATCCTGGGAAGAGGTGCCCTACAACAAGGCCTTCTTCAAACAATCTCGCGACAGGTGCTCTCCAGCAAGACCTTCTTCAAACATCTAGGGTAAGGTGCCCTTCTACAACACCATTTTCAAACAACCTGGGAAGAAGTGCCCTCCCATCAGACCTTCAAATAATCTGGCGAGAGGTGCCCTCCCATCAGACCTTCTTCGAACAACCTGGGGTAAAGTGCCCTCTCACAAGACCTTCTTCAAACAACCTGGGGAGAGGTGCTCTCGCACCAGACCTTCTTCAAACATTCTGGGAAGAGGTGCCCTCCCACCAGACCTTCTTCAAACAACATGAGGTAAGTTGCCCTCCCACCAGACCTTCAAACAACCTCGTGAGAAGTGCCCTCCCACCAGATCTTATTTAAACAACCTGGGGTTATGTGCCCCACTACCAGACCTTCATCAAACAATCTGTGGAGCAGTTCCCTCACACCAGACCTTCTTCAAACAACCTGGATTGAGGTGCCCTCCCACCAGACTTTCAAACAACCTGGTGAGAGGTGCCCTTCCACATGACCTTCTTCAAACAACCTGGGGTAAAGTGCCCTCTCACAAGACCTTCTTCAAACAACCTGGGGAGAGGTGCTCTCCCACCAGACCTTCTTCAAACATTCTGGGGAGAGGTGCCCTCCCACCAGACCTTCTTCAAACAACATGAGGTAAGTTGCCCTCTCACCAGACCTTCAAACAACCTCAGGAGAGGTGCCCTCCTACCAGATCTTATTTAAACAACCTGGGGTTATGTGACCCACTACCAAACCTTCATCAAACAATCTGTGGAGCAGTGCCCTCACACCAAACCTTCTTCAAACAACCTGGGTTGAGGTGCCCTCCCACCAGACTTTCAAACAACCTGGTGAGATGTGCCCTTCCACATGACCTTCTTCAAACAACCTGGGGTGAGGTACCCTCCCACCAGACCTTCTTCGAACAACCTTGGGTGAGGTGACCTCCCAAAAGAAATTCTTCAAACAACCTGGGGAAACATGCCCTCCCACTAGACCTTCTTCAAACAACCTGGGGAGAGGGGCCCTCCCACCAGACCTTCAAACAGCCTGGGGTGAGGTGCCATCAGACAAGACCTTCTTCAAACAACCTGGTGAGACGTGCCCTCCCACCACACCTTCAAGCAACCTCGGGTGAAGGGCCCTCCCTCGAGACCTTCTTCAAACAACCTGGGGAGAAGTGCCATCGCACAAGACCTTCTTCAAACAGCCTCGTGAGAGGTGCCCTCCCACCAGACCTTCTTCAAACAATCTGCAGAGAGGTGCCCCTCAACCAGACCTTCCACAAACAACATGGGGAGAGGTGCCATCCCACCAGACCTTCTACAAACAACCTGGGGTGAGGTGCTCTCCCTCAAGACTTTCAAACAACATGGTGAGAGGTACCCTTCCACTAGATATTCTTCAAACAACCAGGGGAGAGATGCCCTCCCTCCAGACCTTCTTCAAGGAAAATGGAGATAGGTGTTCTCCTATCATACCTTTTTCAAACAACCTAGGGAGAGGTGCCCTCCCACCAGACCTTTTCCAAACAACCCGGGTAAAGGTACTCTTCCACCAGACCTTCTTCAAAGAACGTGGGGTAAGGTGTCATCCCACCAGACCTTCAAACAACCAGGATAGAGGTGCCCTCCCACCAGACCTTCCTTAAACTACCTGGGTTAAGATTCCCTCTGACGAGACCTTCTTCAAACAACCTAAGGAAAGGTGCCCTCCGAACAGACCTTCTTCAAACAACCTGGAGAAAGGTGCCCTCCCACAAAACCTTCTTCAAACAACCTGGGGAGAAGTGCCTTCGAACCAGCCCTTCTTCAAACAATGTGAGGTATGGTGCCATCCCAGCAGATCTTCTTCAAACAACCTGGGGAGAGGTGCCCTCCCCTCAGACCTTCTTGAAACAACCTGGGGAGAGGTACCCTTCTACCAGACCTTCTTCAAACAACATGGGGTAAGGTGCACTCCGACGAGACGTTCGTCAAACAATCTGGGGAAATGTGCCCTCCCACCAGACCTTCTTCAAACAACCTGCGAAGAGGTGCCCTCCCACCTGACCTTCAAACAATCTTGGATGATATGCACTCCTACCAGACCTTCTTGAAACAACCTGTTTAAAGGTGCCATCCTATCAGAACTTCTTCAATTAAGTTAGGGGGAGGAGCACTCCCACAAGACCTTTTTCAATCAATCCGGGTTAAGGTGCTCTCCCACCAGACCTTCTTCAATGAACCTGGGGTAAGGTGCCCTCCAACCAGACCTTCAAACAAATTGGGGAGAGCTGCCCTCCCACCAGACCTTCTTCAAACAACCTGGGCAGAGGTGCCCTCCCACCAGACCTTCCTAAAACACCCTGGGGTGACATGGCCTTCCACTAGACCTTCTTAAAACAACATGGGGTAAGGTGCCCTCCTACCAGACCATCTTCAAACAACCTGGGAAAAGGTGCCCTCCCATTAGACCTTCAAACAACCTGGCGAGAGGTGGCCTCCCATCAGATGTTCTTCAAACAACCTTGGTTAAGGTGACCTCCCACCAGACCTTCTCAAAACAACCTGGGGAGAGGTACCCTCCCACCAGACCTTCAAACAACCTCTGGTGAGGTGCCCTCCCAGCAGACCTTCTTCAAACAACCTGGTGTGAGGTGCCCTCCCACCAGACCTTCTTCAAATAATATGAGGTAAGGTGCCCTCCCACCAGACCTTTAAACAACCTGGGGAGAGGCGCCTTCCCACCAGACCTTATTCGAACAACCTAGGGATAGGTGCTCTCCTACTAGACCTTCTTCAAACAACCATAGGTAAGGTGCCCTCCCACCAGACCTTCTTCAAACAACCAGCGGTAAAGTGCCCTCCCACCAGACCTGTAAACAACCTGGGAAGAGGTGCCATACCACCAGGCCTTCCTTAAACAACCTGGCGGCAGGTGCCCTCCAACCATACTTCTTAAAACAACTCGGGTAAGGTGCCCTCCTCCCAGACCATTTTCAAACAACCTGGAAAGAGGTGCCCTCCCATCAGACCTTCAAATAATCTGTTGTGATGTGCCCTCCCATCAGACCTTCTTCAAACAACCTGTGGTAAAGTGCCCTCTCACAAGACCTTCTTCAAACAACCTGGGGAGAGGTGTTCTCCCAGCAGACCTTCTTCAAACAACCTGGGGAAAGGTGCCCTCCCACCAGACCTTATTCAAACAACATGAGGTAAGTTGCCCTCCCATCAGACCTTCAAATAACCTGGCGAGAGGTGCCCTCCCATCAGACCTTCTTCAAACAACCTGGGGTAAAGTGCCATCTCACAAGACCTTCTTCAAACAACCTGGGGAGAGTTGCTCTCCCACCAGACCTTCTTCAAACAACCTTGGGAGAGGTGCCCTCCCACCAGATCTTATTTAAACAACCTGGGGTTATGTGCCCTACTACCAGACCTTCATCAAACAATCTGTGGAGCAGTGCTCTCCCACCAGACCTTCTTCAAACAACCAGGGTTGAGGTGCTCTCCCACCAGACTTTCAAACAACCTGGTGAGATGTGCCCTTCCGCATGACCTTCTTCAAACAACCTGGGGTGAGGTGCCCTCCCTCAAGACATTCAAACAACATGGTGAGAGGTGCCCTTCCACCAGATCTTCTTCAAACAACCAGGAGAGAGATGCCCTTCCGCATGACCTTCTTCAAACAACCTGGGGTGAGGTGCCCTCCCTCAAGACATTCAAACAACATGGTGAGAGGTGCCCTTCCACCAGATCTTCTTCAAACAACCAGGAGAGAGATGCCCTCCCTCCAGACCTTCCTCAAGCAAAATGGATATAGGTGCCCTCCCACCAGACCTTCTTCAAACAACCTCGGGAGAGGTGCCGTCCTATCATACCTTCTTGAAACAACCTAGGGAGAGGTGCCCTACCACCAGACCTTTTCCAAACAACCCAGGTTAAGGTACTCTCCAACCAGACCTTCTTCAAAGATCCCGGGGTAAGGTGCCATCCCACCAGACCTTCAAACAACCAGGATAGAGGTGCCCTCCCACCAGACCTTCCTTAAACAACCTGGGTTGAAGTGCCATCGCACAAGACCTTCTTCAAACAACCTTGTGAGAGGTGGCCTCCCACCAGACCTTCTTCAAACAACATGGGGTAAGATACCCTCCGACCAGACCTTCTTTAAACAACCTGGAGAAAGGTGCCCTCCCGCAAGACCTTCTTCAAACAACCTGGGGAGAAGTGCCCTCGAACCAGCCCTTTTTCAAACAATGTGAGGTATGGTGCCATCCCAGCAGACCTTCATCAAACAACCTGGGCAGAGGTGCCCTCCCCTCAGACCTTCTTGAAACAATCTGGGAAGAGGTGCCCATATACCAGACCTTCTTCAAACAACCTGGGGAGACGTGCCCGCCCAACAGACCTTCTTCAAAAAACCTTGGGATAGGTGCCCTCCTACCAGACCTTCTTCATACAACTTCGGGAGAGGTGCCCTTCAGCAAGACCCTCCTCAAACAACCTGGGGTGAGGTGCCCTCCCACCTGACCTTCTTCAAACAACCTAGTGAGTGGTGCTCTCCCTGAAGACCTTCAAGCAACCTGCGGAGAGGTGCCCTCCCACCAGACCTTCTTCAAACAACCTGGGGATAGGTGCACTTCTATCAGACCTTCTTCAAACAACATAGGGAGAGGTTCAATCAAACCAGACATTGTTGAAACAACCTGGGAGAGAGGTGCCCTCTCACGAAGTCTTTTTCAAACAGCCCGGATTAAGGTGCTATCCCACAAGAAATTCTTCAAACAAACTGTGGTAAGGTGCCATCCAACAAGGCCTTCAAACAACCTTGGGAGAGCTGCCCTTCCATCAGACTTTCTTCAAACAACCTAGGGAAAGGTGCCCTCTCACGAGACCTTCTTCAAACAACCTAGGGAGAGGTGCACTCCCAACAGACTTTCTTCAAACAACTTGGAGATAGGTGCCCTCCCACCATACTTTTTTCAAATAACCTGGGGAGAGGTGCCCTCCCACCAGACCTTCCTCAAACAACCTGGAATGAGGTGCACTCCCACCAGCCCTTCAAACAACTTGGGGATAGGTGCCCTCCTACTAGACCTTTTTGAAACAACTCGGGGTAAGGTGCCCTCCCACCAGACCTGCAAACAACCTGGGAAGAGGTGCCCCACCACCAGGCCTTCTACAAACAATCTTGTGACAGGTGCCTTCCCACAAGACCTTCTACAAACATCTAGGGCATGATGCCCTCCTACCAGACCGTTTTCAAACAACCTGTTAAGAGGTGCCCTCCCATTAGACCTTCAAACAACCTGGCGAGAGGTGCCTTCCAATCAGACCTGCTTCAAACAACTTGGGGTAAAGTGCACTCTCTCCAGACCTTCCTCAAAACAACCTCGGGAGAGGTACCCTCCCACCAGACCTTCTTCAAACAACCTGGGGTGAGGTGCTCTCCCACCAGACCTTCTTCGAACAACCTGGGGAGAGGTGCCCTCCCACCAGAACTTCTTCAAACAACCTGAGGTAAGGTCCTCTACCAGCAGACCTTCAAACAACGTGGGGAGAGGTGCCCTCCCTCTAGATCTTCCTTAAACAACATTGGGTTAGGTGCCCTACTACCAGACCTTCATCAAACAATCTGTGGAGCGGTGCACTCCCACCAGACCTTCTTCAAACAACCTGGGTTGAGGTGCCCTCCCTTTAGACTTTCAGACAACCTTGTGAGAGGTGCCCTTCCAACAGACCTTCTTCAAACAACCTGGGATGAGGTGCCCTCCCACCAGACCTTCTTTAAACAACCTGGGATGAGGTGCCCTCCCACCAGACCTTCTTCAAACAACTTTGAGTGAGGTGACCTCCCAAAAGAAATTCATCAAACAACCTGGGGAAACATGCCCTCCCACTAGACCTTCTTCAAACAACCTGGGGAGAGGTTCCCTCCCACCAGACCTTCTTCAAACAACCTTGGGTGAGGTGACCTCACAAAAGAAATTCATCAAACAACCTGGGGAAACATGCCCTCCCACTAGACCTTCTTCAAACAACCTGGGGAGAGGTGCCCTCCCACCAGACCTTCAAACAGCCTGGGTTGAGGTGCCTTCACACAAGTCCTTCAAACAACCTGGTGAGAGGTGCCCTCCCACCACACATTCAAGCAACCTCGGGTGAAGTGCCCTACCTCGAGACCTTCTTCAAACAACCTGGGGAGAAGTGCCATCACACAAGACCTTCTTCAAACAACCTTGTGAGAGGTGCCCTCCCACCAGACCTTCTTCAAACAATCTGCGGAGAGGTGCCTTTCAACCAGACCTTCTACAAACAACCTGGTGAGAGGTCCCATCCCACTGGACCTTCTACAAACAACCTGGGGTGAGGTGCCTTCCCACAAGACTTTCAAACAACATGGTGAGAGGTGCCCTTCCACCAGATCTTCTTCAAACAACCAGGGGAGAGATGCCCTCCCTCCAGACCTTCTTCAAGCAAAATTGAGATAGGTGCACTCCCACCAGACCTTCTTCACACAACCTCAGGAGAGGTGGCCTCCTATCATACCTTCTTCAAACAACCTAGGGAGAGGTGCCCTACCACCAGACCTTTTACAAACAACCCGGGTTAAGGTACTCTCCCACCAGACATTCTTCAAAGAACCTGGGGTAAGGTGCCATCCCACCAGACCATCAAACAATCAGGATAGAGGTGCCCTCCCACCAGACCTCCCTTAAACAACCTGGGTTGAGGTGCCCTCCCACGAGACCTTCTTAAACAACCTGGGGAAAGGTGCCCTCCCACCAGACCTTCTTCAAACAACATGGGGTAAGGTGGCCTCAGACCAGACCTTCTTCAAACAACCTGGAGAAAGGTGCCCTCCCACCAGACCTTCTTCAAGCAACGTGAGATGAGGTGCCATCACACAAGACCTTCCTCAAACAACCTGCTGAGAAGAGCCCTCCCACCAGACCTTCTTCAAACAACATGGGGAGATATGCCCTTCAACCAGACCATCTACAAAAGCCTGGGGGGAGGTGCTCTCCCACCAAACCTTCTACAAACAACCTGGGGTGAGGTGCCATCCCACAAGACTTACAAAGAACCTGTTGAGAGGTGCCCTTCCACCAGACCTTCTTCAAACAAAATGGGGAGAAGTGCCCTCGTACCAGCCCTTCTTCAAACAACATGAGGTATGGTGCCATCCCAGCAGACCTTCTTCAAACAACCTGGGAAGAGGTGCCCTCCCCTCAGACCTTCTTGAAACAACCTGGGGAGATGTGCCCTTATACCAGATCTCCTTCAAACAACCTGGCTAGACGTGGCCGCCCAACAGACCTTCTTCAAAGAACCTTGGGATAAGTGCCCTCCTACCAGACCTTCCTCAAACAACCTCGGGAGAGGTGCCCTCCAGCAAGACCCACCTCAAACATCCTGGGGTAAGGTGACCTCCCACCAGACCTTCCTAAAAACAACCTTGTGAGAGGTACCCTCCCACCAGACCTTCTTCAAACAACCTGGGGAGAGGTGCTCTCCCACCAGACCTTCTTCAAAACCTGGGTTGAGGTGCTCTCCCACCAGACTTTCAAACAACCTGGTGAGATGTGCCCTTCCGCCTGACCTTCTTCAAACAACCTGGGGTGAGGTGCCCTACCACCAGACCTTCTTCAAACAACCTGATTTAAGGTGCTCTCCCACCAGACCTTCAAGCAACCTGGGGAGAGGTGCTCTCCCACTAGATCTTCCATAAACAACCTGGGGTTAGGTCACCTACTACCAGACCTTGATCAAACAATCTGGGGAGCGGTGCACTCCCACCAGACCTTCTTCAAACAACCTAGGTTGACGTGCCCTCAAAGCAGACTTTCATACAACCTGGTGAGAGGTGCCCTTCCACCAGACCTTCTTCAAACAACCTGGGATGAGGTTCCCTCGAACCAGACCTTCTTCAAACAACCTTGGTTGAGGTGCCCTCCCAACAGACCTTCTTCAAACAACCTTTGGAGAGGTGACCTCACACAAGACCTTCATCAAACAACCTTGTGAGAGGTGCCCTCCCACCAGACCTTCTTCAAACAACCTGGAGAGAGGTGCCATTCAACCAGACCTTATACAAACAACCTTGGGAGAGGTGCTCTCCCACCAGACCTTCTACAAACAACCTGTGGTGAATTGCTTCCCACCAGACTTTCGGAGAACCTGGTGAAAGGTGCCCTTCCACCAGACCTTCTTGAAACAAACAGGGGAGAGTTGCCGTCCCACCAGACCTTCTTCAAGCAACCTGGGGAGACGTGCCCTCGAAACAGACCTTCTTCAAACAACCTCGTGAGAGGTGCCCTCCTATCAGACCTTCATTAAACAATCTAGGGAGAGGTGCCCTCCCACCAGACCTTTTTAAACAACCCGGCTTAAGGTGCTCTCCCACTAGACCTTCTTCAAAGAACCTGGGGTAAGGTGCACTCCTACCAGACCTTCAAACAAAAAGGGGAGAAGTACCTTCCCACCAGACCTTCCTTAAACAACCTGGGGAGAGGTGCCCTCCCAAGAAACCTTTTTCAAACAACCTGGGGTAAGGTGCTCTCCTACCATACCATCGTCAAACCACCTGAGAAGAGGGGCCCTCCCGTCAGACCTTCAAACAACCTGGCGAGAGGTGCTCTCCCATGAGACCTTCTTCAAACAACCTGTGGTAAGGTGCCCTCCCACCAGACCTTCCTCAAAACAACCTGGTATGAGGTACCCTCCCACCAGACCTTCTTCAAACAACATGGGGCTAGGTGTCATCCCACCAGACCTTCTTGAAACAACCAGGGGTGAGGTGCCCACCCACCAGACCTTCAAACAACCTGGGGTGAGGTGCCCTCCGACCAGACCTTCTTCAAACAACCTGAGGTAAGGTGTCCTCCAACCAGACCTTCTAACAACCTGGGAAGAGGTGCCCTCCAACCAGACCTACCTTAAACAAGCTGAGGTAAGGTTCACTTCCACGAGACCTACATTGAACAAAGAGGGGTGAGGTGCCCATAAACAAAACCTTCTTCAAACTACCTGGGGTAAGGTGCCAACCCACCTGGCCTTCCTTAAACAACCTGGGGTGAGGTGATCTCCCACTAGACCTTCTCCAAACAACTTGGGGAAAGGTGCTCTCCCACCATATCTTCTTCAAACAAAATGGGGTAAGGTGCAGTCCGAGAAAACCTTCTTCAAACAACCTCTAGAAAAGTGTCCTCCCACCAGACCTTCTTCAAACAACCTGGGGAGAAGTGCCCTCGAACCAGCCCTTATTCAAACAATATGAGGTAATTTGCTGTACCACCAGACCTTCTTCAAACAACCTGGGGAGAGGTGTCATCCCCTCAGACCTTATACAAACAACCTGGGGTGAGGTGCATTTCTAGCAGACCTTCTTCAAACATCCTGGGGAAAGGTGCCCTCCCACCAGACCTTCTTTAAAAAACCTTGGGATAGGTGCCCTCCTACAAGACCTTTTTCAACCAACCTGGGGTAAAGTGCCCTTCCTCCAGACCTTCCTCAATCAACCTTGGGAGAGGTGTCCTCCCACCAGACCTTCTTCAAACAACCTTGTGAGTGGTGCCCTACAACCAGACCTTCTTCAAGCAACCTGGGTTGAGGTGCCCTCCCACTTTACCTTCTTCAAACATCCTATGGAGATGTGCCCTCCTTCCAAACCTTCTTCAAGCAACCTGCAGAGAGGTGCTATCCCACCAGACTATCTTCAAACAACCTATGGAGAGGTGCCCTCCTTCCAGACCTTCTTCAAGCAACCTGAGGAGAGGTTCCTTCCCGCCAGACCTTTTTCAAACAACCCGGGTAAAGGTGCTCTCCCACGAGACCTTCTTCAAAGAATCTGGGGAAAGGTGCCCTCCCACCAGGCCTTCAAACAACCTGGGGAGAGCTGCCCTCCCACCAGACCTTCTTCAAATAACCTGAGATAAGGTTCTCTACCAGCAGACCTTCAAACAACCTGGGGAGAGGTGCCCTCCCTCTCGATCTTCCTTAAACAACATTGGGTTAGGTGCCCTACTACCAGACCTTCATCAAACAATCTGGGGAGCGGTGCAATTCCACCAGACCTTCTTCAAACAACCTGGTTTGAGGTGCCTTCCCTGCAGACTTTCAAACAACCTTGTGAGAGGTGCCCTCCCACCAGACCTTCTTCCAACAGCCTTGGGTGAGGTGCCCTTCCAACAGACCTTCTTGAAATACCCTGGGGAAACATGCCCTCCAACTAGACCATCTTCAAACAACCTGGGGATAGGTGCCCTCACACGAGTCCTTCTTCAAACAACGTGAGGTGAGGTGCCATCACACAAGACCTTCTTCAAACAACCTGGTGAGAGGTGCCCTCCCACCAGACCTTATATAAACAACATTGGGAGAGGTGCCCTTCTACCATACCTTCTACAAACAACCTGGGGTGAGGTGCTTCCTACCAGATTTCAAAGTACCTGGTGAGAGGTGCCCTTCCAGCAGACCTTCTTGAAACAACCATGGGAGAGGTGCCCTCCTATCAGACCTTCTTCAAACAATATAGGGAGAAGTGCCATCCCTCCACACCCTTTTCAAACAACCCGGCTAAAGGTGCTGTCCCACCAGACCTTCTTCAAAGAACCTGGGGTAAGGTGCCCTTCCACCATACCTTCAAACGAAAAGGGGAGAAGTGCCGTAACACCAGACCTTCTTTAAACAACCTGGGGAGAGGTGCCCTCCCACGAAACCTTCTTCAAAGAACCTGGGGTAAGGTGCTCTCCTACCAGACCATTGTCAAACAACCTGAGAAGAGGTGCCCTCCCGCCAGACCTTCAAACAACCTGGCGAGAGGTGCCCTCCCATCAGACCTTCTTCAAACAACCTGGGGTAAGGTGCCCTCCCACCAGACCTTCCTCAAAACAACCTTATTTAAGGTGCTCTCCCTCCAGACCTTCAAACAACCTGGGGAGAGGTGCTCTCCCAAGAGATCTTCCTTAAACAACCTTGGGTTAGGTCCCTTACTACCAGACCTTCATCAAACAATCTGGGGAGCGGTGCACTCCCACCAGACCTTCTTCAAACAATCTAGGTTGAGGTGCCTTCCAAGCAGACTGTCATACAACCTGTTGAGAGGTGCCCTTCCACCAGACCTTCTTCAAACAACCTGGGATGAGGTTCCCTCGAACCAGACCTTCTTCAAACAATGTGGGGTGAGGTGCCATCACCTAATACCTTCTTCAAACAACCTTGTCAGAGGTGCCCTCCCACCAGACCTTCTTCAAACAACCTATAGAGAGGTGCCATTCAACCAGACCTTATACAAACAACCTTGGGAGAGGTGCCCTCCCACCAGACCTTCTACAAACAATGTGGGGTGAGGTGCCCTCCCACCAGACTTTCAAACAACTTGGTGAGAGGTGCCCTTCCACCAGACCTTCTTCACACAACCTGGTGAGATATGCCCTACCACGAGACCTTCTTCAAACAACTTTGGGTGAGGTGCCCTCCCACCAGTCCTTCTTCAAACAACGTGGGGTGAGGTGCCCTCCCAACATACCTTCTTCAAAAAAAAAACCTGACGTAAGATGCCCTTTCACAGGACCTTCTTCAAACAACCTGGGGAGAGGTGCCATCCCAGCAGACCTTCTTCAAACAACCTGGAGAGAGGTGCCCTCCAACCAGACATTCTTCAAACAACATGGGGAGATTTGCCCTCCCACCAGACCTTCCTCAAAAAACTTGGGAAGATTTGCCCTCCCACCAAACCTTCTTCAAACAATTTGGCGAGTGGTGCCCTCCTACAAGACCTTCTTCAAAGAACCTGTGGAGAGGTGCCATCCCACCAGACCCTCTTCAACCAACCTAGGGTAAGGTGCCCTCCCACCAGACATTCTTCAAACAACCTGGGGAGATTTGCCCTCTTACCAGAACTTCTTCAAAGAACCTCGGGACAGGTGCCCTTTCTCCAGACCTTCTTGAAGCAACTTGGCGAGTGGTGCCCTCCTACCAGACCATCTTCAAACAAACAGGGGAGAGGTGCACTCCCACCTGACCTTCTTCAAACAACTTGGGGAGAGGTGCCCTCCCACCAGACCTTGTTCAAACAACCTGCAGAGTTTTGCCTTCTTATCAGACCTTCTTCAAACAACCAAGAAACAGGTGCCCTCTAACCAGACATTCTTCAAACAACCAGGAGAGAGGTTCCCTTCCCACCAGACCTTCTTCAAACAAACTGGGGAGAGGTGCACTCCTATCTGACCTTCTTCAAACAACCTAGGGAGAGGTGCCCTCCTACCAGACATTGTTCAAACAACCTGGGGGAGAAGTGCCCTCCCACTAGAGCTTTTACAAACAACCTGCATAGAGGTGCTATCCGACCACACCTTCTTCAAACAACCTGGAGCAAGGTGCCCTCCCTCCAGACCTTCTTCAATCAACATTTCATAAGTTGCACTGTGACCAGACCTTCTTCAAAAAATGTGGGGAAAGATGCCCTCCCTCCAGACCTTTTTCAAACAATCTTGGGAAAGCTCCCCTCCTACAAGACAATCTTCAGACAACCTGGGGTGTGGTACCCTCTCTCCAGACCTTATTCAAACAACCTGGGCAAAGGTGCCCTCAAACCAGACCTTCTTCAAACAATATGGGGCGAGATGCCTTTCTACCAGACGTTCTTCAAACAACCTGGGGAGAGATGCTCTCCTATCAGTCTTTCCTCAAACTTCCTTGCGAGAGGTGTCCTACTTCCAGACATTCTTCAGACAACCTGGGGAGAGGTGCCCTTACACCACACCGTTTTTTAAACAACCTGGGGTGAGGTGCCCTCCCGCCAGATATTCTTCAAACAACCTGGGGTGAGGTGCCCTACCACCAGACCTTGAAAAAACCTGGGGTGAACTGCCCTCCCACAAGACTTTCAAACAACATGGTGAGAGGTGCCCTTACACCAGACCTTCTTCAAACAACCTGCAGAGAGGTGCCCTCCCACGAGTCCTTCTTCAAACAAACTAGGGTGGTGCCCTCCCACCAGACTTTCAAACAACCTAGCGAGATGTGCCCTTCCACCAGACCTTCTTCAAACAACCTGGTGAGAGGTGCCCTACCACAAGACCTTCTTCAAACAACCTGGAGTGAGGTGCCCTCCCAACAGACTTCCAAACAACCTGTTGAGAGGTGTCCTTCCACCAGACCTTCTTCACACAACCTGGTGAGAGGCGCCCTACCACGAGACCTTCTTCAAACAACATGGGGTGAGGTGCCCTCCCACCAGACCTTCAAACAACGTGGTGTGAGGTGCCCTCCCAACACACCTTCTTCAAAAAGCCTGGGGTAAGACGCCCTATCACCAGACCTTCTTCAAACAACCTGGTGAAGGGTGCCATCCCAGCAGACATTTAAGCAACCTGATGAGAGGTGCCCTCCCACCAGACCTTCTCCAAACATCCTTGAGAAAGATGATCATAAACGAGACCTTTTTCAAACAACCTAGAGTGAGGTGCACTCCCACCAGACCTTCTTGAAACAACATGGGGAGAGGTGTCATCCCAGCAGACCTTCTTCAAACAACCTGATGAGAGGTGCCCTCCCACCAGACCTTCTCCAAACATCCTTGGGACAGGTGATCGTAAACCAGACCTTTTTCAAACAACCTTGTGCAGAGGTGCACTCCCACCAGACCTTCTTCCAACAACCTGGCATAAGATGCTCTCCCACAATACCTTATTTAAACAACCTAGAGTGAGGTGCACTCCCACCAGACCTTCTTCGAACAACGTGGGTAGACGTGCCGTCCCACAAGACCTTCTTCAAAGAACCTGGGATGAGGTGCCCTCCCAACAGCTCTTCTTCAGACAACCTGGGTAGAGGTGCCCTCCCAGGAGATATTCTTCAAGCAACCTCGTGTAATGTGCTTTCCCACCAGACCTTAAAACATCCCAGGGTAAGATTCCCTACCACCAGACCTTCAAACAACTTGGGAAGAGGTGCCCTCACTCCAAACCTTCTTCAAACAAACAGGCGAGAGGCGCCCTCCCACCACACCTTGAAACGACGTGGGAAAATGTGCACTAACAGCAAACCTTCCTTAAACATCCCGTGGTGGGGTTGCCCTCCCATCAGACCTTGCTTAAAGAACCTGGGGTGAGGTGCTCTTCAACCAGACCTTCAAACTTCCTTGGGTAAGCTGCCTTCCCAAAAGACCTTCTTCAAACAACCTTGGGTAAGGTGCCCTCCCACCTGACCTTTCTTAAAACACCTATGGTAAGATTCACTTCCACAAGACCTTCCATAAACAAACTGGGGTGAGGTGTGCTCCCACGACACCTTATTCAAAAAACTTGGGGTAAGGAGCTTTTACACAAGGCCTTCCTTAAACAACCTGGGGTGAGGTGCTCTCCGACGAGACCTTCTTCAAACAACCTTGGGTAAGGAGCCCTCCCTCCAGACCTTCTTCAAACAACATGGGGTACGGTGCCATAAAACCAGACCTTTCTCGAGCAATCTGGGGAAACGTGCCGTCCCACCAGACCTTCTTCAAACAACCTGAGGAGTGGTGCTTTCCTGCCAGACCTTCTTCAGACAACCTATGGTGAGGTGCCCTCACACCAGACCTTCCTTAAACAATCTGGGGTGAGGTGCCCTCCCACAAGACCTTCTTCAAACAACATGGAGTAAGTTGCCCTTTCACCAAACCTTCAAACAACCTTGGGAGACATGCCCTCCTGCTAGATCTTTTTCAAACAGCCTTGAGAGAGGTGCCCTCTCACTAGACCTTCAAGCAACCTAGGGAAAGGTGCCATCCCAGTAGACCTTCTACAAACATCCTGAGGTAAAGTGCTGTCCCACCAGAACTTCTTTAAATAAACTTGGGTGAGGTGCCTTCCCACCATGCATTCAAACAACCTGGGGAGAGGTGCCCTCTCACCAGACCTTCTTCAAACAAACTGGGGAGAGGTGCCCTCCCACTAGACCTTCTTCAAACAACTTGGGGAGAGGTGCCCTCCCACCAGACCTTGTTCAAACAACCTGCAGAGTTTTCCTTTCTAATCAGACCTTCTTCAAACAACCACGGGACAGGTGCCCTCCAACCAGACATTCTTCAAACAACCAGGGGAGAGGTGCCCTCCCACCAGACCTTTTTCAAACTACCCGGGTTATTGTGCTCTTCCACCAGACCTTCTTCAAACAACATGGGGATAGGTGCCCTCCCACCAGACCTTCTTCAAGCAACATGGTGAGTTGTGCACTCCAACCAGATCTTCTTCAAACAACGTGCAGTGAGATGCTATCCCACGTGACCTCTTTCAAAGAACCTGGGGAGAGGTGCCCTCCCTACAGACCTTTTAAAAGCAGCCTGTGGAGAGGTGCCCTCCCCTCAGACCTTCTTCAAACAACCTGGAGAGAGGTGCACTCCTATCTCACCTTCTTCAAACAACCTAGTGAGAGGTGTGCTCTCACCAGACATTGTTCAAACAATATGAGGGAGACGTGCCCTCCAACTAGATCTTTTACAAACAACCTGCGTAGAGGTGCTATCTGACCACACCTTCTTCAAACAACCTGGAGCAAGGTGCCCTCCCTCCAGACCTTCTTCAAACAACATTGAATGCGTTGCACTGTGACGAGACCTTCTTCAAAAAATGTGGGGAAAGGTGCCCTCCAACCAGACATTTCTCAAAAAACCTGGGGAGAGTTGCCCTCCGACAAGACATTCTTTACACAACCTAGGGTGTGGTACCCTCTCACCAGACCTTATTCAAAGTACCTTGGGAAAGGTGCCCTCCAACCAGACCTTCTTCAAACAATATGGGGTGAGATGCCTTTCTACCAGACCTATTTCAAACAACCTGGGGAGAGATGCTCTCCTATCAGTCTTTCTTCAAACTTCCTTGCGAGAGGTGACCTACTACCAGACATTCTTCAGACAACCTGGGGAGAGGTGCCCTTCCACCACACTGCTTTTTAAACAACCTGGGGTGAGGTGCCCTCCCAGCAGTCCTTCTTCTAACAACCTGGAGTGAGCTTCCCTCCCACCAGACTTTCAAACAACCTGGTGAAAGGTGCCCTTACACCAGACCTTCTTCAAACAACCTGCAGAGAGGTGCCCTCCTACGAGTCCTTCTTCAAACAACCTAGAGTGGTGCCCTTCCACCAGACCTTCTTCAAACAACCTGGTGAGAGGTGCCCAACCACGAGACCTTCTTCAAGCAACATGGGGTGAGGTGCCCTCCCATCAGACCTTCAAACAACGTGGAGTGAGGTTCCCTCCCACCAGACTTTCGAACAACCTGGTGAGAGGTGCCCTTCCACCAGACGTTCACACAACCTGGTGAGAGGTGCCCTACCACGAGACCTTCTTCAAACAACCTGGGGTGAGGTGCCCTCCTACCAGACCTTCTTCAAACAACGTGGGGTGAGGTGCCCTCCCAACACACCTTCTTCAAAAAACCTGGGGTAAGATGCCCTATCACCAGACCTTCTTCAAATAACCTGTGGAGACGTGCCATCCCACCAGACCTTCTCCAAACATCCTTGGGACAGGTGATCGTAAACCAGACCTTTTTCAAACAACCTGGGGAGTGGTGCCCTCCCACCAGACCTTCTTCCAACAACCTGGCGTGAGATGCTCTCCCACCATACCTTCTTTAAACAACCTAGAGTGAGGTGCACTCCCACCAGACCTTCTTCAAACAACGTGGGTAGAGGTGCCGTCCAACAAGACCTTCTTCAAAGAACCTGGGATGAGGTGCCCTCCCACCAGCTCTTCGTCAGACAACCTGGGGAGAGGTGCCCTCCCATTAGATATTCTTCAAGCAACCTCGGGTAATGTGCTTTCCCACCAGACCTTCTTAAAACATTCCAGCATAAGATTCCCTCCCACCAGACCTTCAAACAACCTGGGGAGAGGTGCCCTCTCACCAGACCTTCTTCAAACAAACTGGGGAGAGGTGCCCTCCCACCAGACCTTCTTGAAAAAACCTAGGGTAAGGTGCCCTCCAACCAGACCTTCCTCAAACAATCTCGGGAGAGGTGCCCTCCCACCAGACCTTCTTCAAACAACATGGTGAGAGGTGCCCAACCACGAGACCTTCTTCAAGCAACATGGGGTGAGGTGCCCTCCCACCAGACCTTCAAACAACGTGGAGTGAGGTTCCCTCCCACCAGACTTTCGAACAACCTGGTGAGAGGTGCCCTTCCACCAGACCTTCTTCACACAACCTGGTGAGAGGTGCCCTACCACGAGACCTTCTTCAAACAACCTGGGGTGAGGTGCCCTCCTACCAGACCTTCTTCAAACAACGTGGGGTGAGGTGCCCTCCCAACACACCTTCTTCAAAAAACCTGGGGTAAGATGCCCTATCACCAGACCTTCTTCAAATAACCTGTGGAGACGTGCCATCCCAGCAGACCTTCTTCAAACAACCTGATGAGAGGTGCCCTCCCACCAGACCTTCTCCAAACATCCTTGGGACAGGTGATCGTAAACCAGACGTTTTTCAAACAACCTGGGGAGAGGTGCCCTCCCACCAGCCTTCTTCCAACAACCTGGCGTGAGATGCTCTCCCACCATACCTTATTTAAACAACCTAGAGTGAGGTGCACTCCTACCAGACCTTCTTCAAACAACGTGGGTAGAGGTGCCGTCCAACAAGACCTTCTTCAAAGAACCTGGGATGAGGTGCCCTCCCACCAGCTCTTCTTCAGACAACCTGGGGAGAGGTGCCCTCCCATTAGATATTCTTCAAGCAACCTCGGGTAATGTGCTTTCCCATCAGACCTTCTTAAAACATTCCAGCGTAAGATTCCCTCCCACCAGACCTTCAAACAACCTGGAGAGAGCTGCCCTCCCTCCAAACCTTCTTCAAACAAACAGGGGAGAGGCGCCCTTCCACCATACATTGAAACAACCTGGGAAAATGTGCACTCACAGCAAACCTTCCTTAAACATCCCGTGGTGGGGTTGCCCTCCCATCAGACCTTGCTTAAACAACCTGGGGTGAGGTGCTCTCCAACCAGACCTTCTTCAAACATCCTTGGGTAAGGTGCCTTCCCAAAAGACCTTCTTCAAACAACCTAGGGTAAGGTGCCCTCCCACCTGACCTTTCTTAAAACACCTAGGGTAAGATTCACTTCCACAAGACCTTCCATAAACAAACTGGGGTTAGATGTGCTCTCAAGAAACCTTATTCAAACAACTTTGGGTAAGGAGCTCTCCCACAAGGCCTTCCTTAAATAACCTGGGGTGAGGTGCTCTCCGACGAGACCTTCTTCAAACAACCTTGGGTAAGGTGCCCTCCCTTCAGACCTTCTTCAAACAACCTGGAGAGTGGTGCTCTCCAACCAGACCTTCTTCAAACAACCTATGGAGAGGTGCCCTCACACCAGACCTTCCTTAAACAATCTGGGGTGAGGTGCCCTCCCACAAGACCTTCTTCAAGCAACATGGAGTAAGTTGCCCTTTCACCAGACCTACAAACAACCTTGAGAGACATGCCCTGCTAGATCTTTTTCAAACAGCCTTGGGAGAGGTGCCCTCTCGCTAGACCTTCAAGCAAACTAGGGTAAGGTGCCATCCCAGTAGACCTTCTACAAACATCTTTAGGTAAAGTGCAGTCCCACCAGACCTTCAAACAACCAGGGGAGAGGTGCCCTCTCACCAGACCTTCTTCAAACAAACTGGGGAGAGGTGCCCTCCCACCAGACCTTCTTGAAAAAACCTAGGGTAAGGTGCCCTCCAACCAGACCTTCCTCAAACAATCTCGGGAGAGGTGCCCTCCCATCAGACCTTCTTCAAACAACATGGTGGATTGTGCACTCCTACCAGATCTTCTTCAAACAACCTGCAGTTAGATGCTATCCAACGTGACCTTTTTCAAAGAACATGGGGAGAGGTGCCCTCCCTACAGACCTTCTTCAAGCAGCCTGTGGAAAGGTGCCCTCCCACCAGACCTTCTTCAAACAACCTTGAGAGAGGTGCACTCTTATCAGACCTTCTTCAAACAACCTAGGGAGAGGTGCCCTCCCACCAGACATTGTTCAAACAACCTGGGGGAGTGGTGCCCTCCCACTAGATCTTTTACAAACAACCTGCGTAGAGGTGCTATCTGACCACACCTTCTTCAAACAACCTGGAGCAAGGTGTCCTCCCTCCAGACCTTCTTCAAACAACATTGCATGAGTTGCACTGTGACGAGACCTTCTTCAAAAAATGAGGGGAAAGGTACCCTCCAACCAGATATTTTTCAAACATCCTGGGGAGAGTTGCCCTCCGACAAGACATTCTTCACACAACCAAGGGTGTGGTACCCTCCCTCCAGACCTTATTCAAACAACCTGGGGAAAGGTGCCCTCCAACCGGACCTTCTTCAAACAATATGGGGTGAGATGCCTTTCTACCAGACCTTTTTCAAAAAACCTGGGGAGAGATGCTCTCCAATCAGTCTTTCTTCAAACCTCCTTGAGAGAGGTGTCCTACTACCAGACATTCTTCAGACAACCTGGGGAGAGGTGCCTTTCCACCTCACCGTTTTTTAAACAACCTGGGGTGAGGTGCCCTCACAGCAGATCTTCAAACAACTTGGGGTGATGTGCCCTACCACCAGCCCTTCAAAAAACCTGGGGTAAGCTGCCCTCCCACCAGACTTTCAAACAACCTGGAGAGGTGGCCTTACACCAGACCTTCTTCAAGCAACCTACAGAGAGGTGCCCTACCACGAGACCTTCTATAAACAACCTGGGGTGAGGTGCCATTCCTCCAGAAATTCTTCAAACAATGTGGAGTGAGGTTCCCTCCCACCAGACTTTCAAACAACCTGGTGAGAGGTGCCCTTCCACCAGACCTTCTTCACACAACCTGGTGAGAGGTGCCCTACCACGAGACCTTCTTCAAACAACCTGGGGTGAGGTGCCCTCCCACCAGACCTCCTTCAAACAACGTGGGGTGAGGTGCCCTCCCAACACACCTTCTTCAAAAAACCTGTGGTAAGATGCCCTATGTTACCTGGAGGTTACCTGGAGGTTATTCCGGGGATCAACTCCCCCGCGGCCCGGTCCACGACCAGGCCTCCCGATGGATCAGGGCCTGATCAACTAGGCTGTTACTGCTGGCCGCACGCAGTCCGACGTACGAGCCACAGCCCGGCTGATCCGGCACCGACTTTAGGTATCTGTCCAGCTCTCTCTTGAAGGCAGCCAGGGGTTTATTGGCAATTCCCCTAATGCTTGATGGGAGGCTGTTGAACAGTTTTGGGCCCCGGACACTTATGGTGTTTTCTCTTAGTGTACCAATGGCGCCCCTACTTTTTATTGGCGGCCTTTTGCATCGCCTGCCCAGTCTTTTACTTTCGTAGGGAGTGATTTCTGTGTGCAGATTTGGGACCATTCCTTCCAAGATTTTCCAAGTGTAGATTATGATATATCTCTCCCTCCTGCGTTCCTACGAGTACAAGTCAAGTGCTTCCAAGCGTTCCCAGTAGTTAAGGTGCTTGACAGAACTTATACATGCAGTAAAGGATCTCTGTACACTCTCTAGATCTGCGATTTCACCTGCTTTGTATGGAGATGTTAATGTACAGCAGTATTCCAGCCTAGAGAGAACAAGTGATTTGAAAAGGATCATCATGGGCTTGGCATCTCTCATTTTGAAAGTTCTCATTATCCATCCTATCATTTTCTTTGCACGTGCGATCGTGGCACTGTTGTGATCCTTGAAAGTGAGATCCTCAGACGTTACTACTCCCAGGTCCCTTACATTATTTTTCCGCTCTATTGTATGGCCGGAGTCAGTAGTATACTCTGTTCTAGTTATTATCTCCTCCAGTTTTCCATAACGGAGTAGTTGGAATTTGTCCTCATTGAACATCATATTGTTTACCGTTGCCCACTGGAAAACTTTGTTTATATCTTCTTGGAGAAATTTTCTCCAGGAGGAGGGTATCAGCCCCCTTCAGCCCTTTCAGCCCCTTCAGCCCTTTCAGCCCTGAGTGGCCAAGCCCTCAGAAGGGACGAGCGTCTTGTTTACTGCTAGAGTGAGTAATTGATCACAGATGCTATGCCACGTAGTCAAGTGACCTCTGCTCCTTGCAGCGGTGTTGCAAAGTGTATTTTTATAAGAGACAGTACATCTCTTACTTAGCAGGACAATTAAGGAAAATCCTGCTCCCACTTTATTACCATAGTAAAAATATTGTTGTCTATGCTTAAGACAGCAAGAAACAAACATTCTGCTTTGCTTCATCGAGGAGGTGACAAGGATGCAAGGTACTAGGTCGGCATTTTTTTTTTGTGTGCTAGGGCAGTGACGGCTTGGGGCGGTGTAGCGAGGCCAGATTAACTTTGACTCTACTACGAGTGACACAAATTCTGTTGAGAATTTTGGCCTTACCAGCTATGTGTATATATATAAATATAGGAAACACTTAGCTGATAAATGACAGCAGACGAGGTCTAGAAGCTGTCGAAACCATCACAACATTGGGCTGTCAAGAGATACAATTTGTAAGTATAAATTACCCCTAGGGGGTGTTATGCCAGCATATTTCATTCGATGATGGCTGACGAAATACCTACTTGTTTGGACTCAAAAGTCCACAACTTACTGCCGATTATAGGTTGATTACAAACTCCTTGTGACTCAAGAATTGCGCAATCCCCCGATCTACAAGAAATTCGTAACATAACTTGCTCTTTGTAGCGTGAGCTATGGTGTTCTCAACACCTTCGACAGGTATCGGTGACTTGATAGAAGCTGAAGTGTCCTTGGATGTCCACGTCTTCCATTGTCTAGGAAACACACACTGGTACACTACTTAGCAGGACAATTAAGGAAAATCCTGCTCCCACTTTATTACCATAGTAAAAATATTGTTGTCTATGCTTAAGACAGCAAGAAACAAACATTCTGCATTGCTTCATCGAGGAGGTGACAAGGATGCAAGGAACTAGGTCAACGTTTTTTTTTTTGTGCTAGGGCAGTGACGGCTTGGGGCGGTGTGGCATCGCGAGACTATCTTGGACTCTAGGAAGAGTGACACTGACGCCAGGATACTGATATGTGCATTAGTGTGAACAAAGTGTCTCTAACACAAACACTTAAGAGAAGTGTGATCAGCTTCTCTTGTGATGCATTGTGAACAATAAAGACAAATCTTGTGGAACATAGTGTACCAGTGTGCGTTTCCTAGACAATGGAAGACGTGGACATCCAAGGACACTTCAGCTTCTATCAAGTCACCAATACCTGTCGAAGGTGTTGAGAACACCATAGCTCACGCTACAAAGAGCAAGGTATGTTACGAATTTCTTGTAGATCGGGGGATTGCGCAATTCTTGAGTCACAAGGAGTTTGTAATCAACCTATAATCGGCAGTAAGGTGTGGACTTTTGAGTCCAAACAAGTAGGTATTTCGTCAGCCATCATCGAATGAAATATGCTGGCATAACACCCCCTAGGGGTAATTTATACTTACAAATTGTATCTCTTGACAGCCCAATGTTGTGATGGTTTCGACAGCTTCTAGACCTCGTCTGCAGAGGCGACTGTGTAGACGATTTGCTGTCATTTATCAGCTAAGTGTTTCCTATATTTATATATATACACATAGCTGGTAAGGCCAAAATTCTCAACAGAATTTGTCACACTGGGACACTATGTTCCACAAGATTTATCTTTATTGTTCACAATGCATCACAAGAGAAGCTGATCACACTTCTCTTAAGTGTTTGTGTTAGAGACACTTTGTTCACACTAACGCACATATCAGTATCCTGGCGTCAGTGTCACTCTCCCTAGAGTCCAAGATAGTCTCACGATGCTACACCGCCCCAAGCCGTCACTGCCCTAGCACAAAAAAAAAAAACGCTGACCTAGTACCTTGCATCCTTGTCACCTCCTCGATGAAGCAAAGCAGAATGTTTGTTTCTTGCTGTCTTAAGCATAGACAACAATATTTTTACTATGGTAATAAAGTGGGAGCAGGATTTTCCTTAATTGTCCTGCTAAGTAAGAGATGTACTGTCTCTTATAAAAATACACTTTGCAACACCGCTGCAAGGAGCAGAGGTCACTTGACTACGTGGCATAGCATCTGTGATCAATTACTCACTCTAGCAGAAAACAAGATGCTCGTCCCTTCTGAGGGCTTGGCCACTCAGGGCTGAAAGGGCTGAAGGGGCTGAAAGGGCTGAAGGGGGCCGATACCCCCCTCCTGGAGAAAATTTCTCCACACCCTATGACCAGACCATCTTCAAACAACCTGGGGAGAGGTGCCATCCCAGCAGACCTTCTTCAAACAACCAGATGAGAGCTGCCCTCCCACCAGACCTTCTCCAAACATCCTTGGGACAGGTGATCGTAAACCAGACCTTTTACAAACAAACTGGGGAGAGGTGCCCTCCCACCAGACCTTCTTCCAACAACCTGGCGTGAGATGCTCTCTAACCATACCTTAATCAAACAACCTACAGTGAGGTGCACCCCACCAGACCTTCTTCAAACAACGTGGGTAGAGCTGCCGTCCAACAAGATCTTCTTCAAAGAACCTGGAATGAGGTGCCCTCCCACAAGCTCTTCCTCAGACAACCTGGGGAGAAGTGTCCTTTAAGGAGAAATTCTTCAAGCAACTTCGGGTAATGTGCTTTCCCACCAGACCTTCTTAAAACATCCCAGGGTAAAATTCCCTCCCACCAGACCTTCAAACAACCTGGGGAGAGGTGCCCTCCCTCCAAACCTTCTTCAAACAAACAGGGGAGAGGCGCCCTCCCACCACACCTTGAAACAACCTGGGAAAATGTGCACTCCCAGCAAACCTTCCTTAAACATCCCGTGTAGGGTTGCCCTCCCATCAGACCTTGCTGAAACAACCTGGGGTGAGGTGCTCTCCAACCAGACCTTCTTCAAACATCCTTGGGTAAGGTGCCTTCCCAAAAGACCTTCTTCAAACAACCTGGGGTAAGGTGCCCTCCCACCTGACCTTTCTTAAAACACCTAGGGTAAGATTCACTTCCACAAGACCTTCCATAAACAAACTGGGGTGAGGTGTGCTCCCACGAAAGCTTATTCAAACAACTTGGGGAAAGGAGATCTCCCACAAGGCCTTTCTTAAACAACCTGGAATGAGGTGCTCCCCGACAAGACCTTCTTCAAACAACCTTGGGTAAGGTGCCCTCCCTCCAGACCTTCTTCAAACAACATGGGGTACGATGCCCTAAAACCAGACCTTCCTCAAACAATCTGGGGAAACGTGCCATCCCTCCAGACCTTCTTCAAACAACCTGGGGAGTGGTGCTCTCCTACCAGTCCTTCTTCAAACAACCTATGGAGAGGTGCCCTCACACCAGACGTTTCTTAAACAATCTGGGGGTGAGGTGCCCTCCCACAAGAATTTCTTCAAGCAACATGGAGTAAGTTGCCCTTTCACCAGACCTACAAACAACCTTGGGAGACATGCCCTCCTGCTAGATCTTTTTCAAACAGCCTTGGGAGAGGTGCCCTCTCACTAGACCTTCAAGCAACCTAGGGTAAGGTGCCATCCCAGTAGACCTTCTACAAACATCCTGAGGTAAAGTGCAGTCCCACCAGACATTCTTTAAACAACTTGGGGAGAGGTGCCCTCCCACCAGACCTTGTTCAAACCTGTAGACTTTTGCCTTCTTATCAGACCTTCTTCAAACAACCAAGGGACAGGTGCCCTCCAACCAGACATTCTTCAAACAACCAGAGGAGAGGTGCCCTCTCACCAGATCCTTTTCAAACTACCCGGGTTTTTGTGCTCTCCCGCCAGACCTTCTTCAAACAACCTGGGGATAGGTGCCCTCCCACCAGATCTTCTTCAAACAATCTTAGGACAGGTGCCCTCCCACCAGACCTTCTTCAAACAACATGGTGAGTGGAGCACTCCTACCAGATCTTCTTCAAACAACCTGCAGTGAGATGCTATCCCACGTGACCTTTTTCAAAGAACCTGGGGAGAGGTGCCCTCCCACCAGACCTTTTTCAAACAACCTAGGGAGAGGTGCACTCCTATCAGACCTTCTTCAAACAACCTAGGTAGAGGTGCCCTCCCACCAGACATTGTTCAAATAACCTGGGGTAGAGGTGCCCACCCACTAGGCTTTTTCAAACAAACCCACATAGAGGTGTATCCCACCCCCCCTTCCCCAAAAACTTGGAGCAAGGTGCCCCCCCTCCAGACCCTTTTTCAAACTTGGGCAAGGTGCCTCCCTCCAGCCTTCTTTAAACAGCACTGAAAGTTGCCTGTGAACTGACATTCTTCAAAAAATGTTGGGGAAAATGCCATCCCCAAAAGACCTTTTTCAAAAAACCGCAGAAAGTTTGCCCTCCGACAAAACATTCTTTTTACACCCCCTTGGTTTTTGGTACCTTTCCCCCCCCCTTATTCAAACAACCTAGGCAAAAAATGCCCTCCAATCAGACCTTCTTCAAACAATAGGGGTGCGATGCCTTTCTACCAGACCTTTTCAAACAAAATGGGGGAGATGCCTCCTATCAGTTTTTCTTCAAATTCCTTGCGAGAGGTGTCCTCTACCAGACATTCGTCAGACAACCCGGGGAGAGGTGCCATTACACCACACCGTTTTTTTAAACAACCCTTTGGGGGAGGGCCACCCCCCAACCTTCTGCAAAAAAACCCAGGTGAGGTGCCCTACCTCAGACTTTGAAAAATCCGGGGTGAGCTGCCTCCCACCCTTTGAAACAACCTTCGAGAGGTGCCCTTTAAACCCGACCCCTTCTTTTCAAACAACCTGCAGAGAGGGGCCCTCCCACGACTCCCCCAAACAACCTTTGGGGGGGTGCCCTCCCACCAACTCTCAACAACCTACGAAAGGGGCCCTTCCACCAGACCTTCTTTTAAACAAAAAAAGGTGCCCTACCACGAGATTCTTCAAACCCCCTGGGGTGAGGTCACTCCCCACCCGACCTTTTTCAACAATTTTTGGTGTGGGGCCCTCCCACCAATTTCAAACAACCTGGGGAGAGTCCCTTCCCCAGACCTTCACCAACCTCGTGAGAGGTGCCCTACAACGAGACCTTCTTCAAACAACCTGGGGTGTGGTGCCCTCCCACCAGACCTTCTTCAAACATTCTTGGGACAGGTGATCGTAAACGAGACCTTTTTCAAACAACATAGAGTGAGGTGCACTCCCACCAGACCTTCTTCAAACAACCTGGGGAGAGCTGCCCTCCCGCTAGACCTTCTTCAAACATCCTTGGGACAGGTGATCGTAAACCAGACCTTTTTCAAACAACCTGGAGAGAGGTGCCCTCCCACCAGACCTTCTTCCAACAACCTGGCATAAGATGCTCTCCCACCATACCTTATTTAAACAACCTAGAGTTACGTGCACTCCCACCAGACCTTCTTCGAACAACGTGGGAAGAGGTGCCGTCCTACAAGACCTTCTTCAAAGAACCTGGGATGAGGTGCCCTCTCACCAGCTCTACTTCACACAACCTACGGAGAGGTGCCCTCTCAGGAGATATTCTTCAAGCAACCTCGGGTAATGTGCTTTCCCACCAGACCTTCTTAAAACATACCAGGGTAAGATTCCCTCCCACCCGACCTTCAAACAACCTGGGGAGAGGTGCCCTCCCTCCAAACCTTCTTCAAACAAACAGGGGAGAGGCGCCCTCCCACCACACCTTGAAACAACCTGGGAAAATGTGCACTCCCAGCAAACCTTCCTTAAACATCCCGTGTTGGGGTTGCCCTCCCATCAGACCTTGCTTAAACAACCTGGGGTGAGGTGCTCTCCAACCAGACCTTCTTCATACATCCTTGGGTAAGGTGCCTTCCCAAAAGACCTTCTTCAAACAACCTGGGGTTAGGTGCCCTCCCACCTGACCTTTCTTAAAACACCTAGGGTAAGATTCACTTCCACAAGACCTTCCATAAACAAACTGGGGTGAGGTGTGCTCCCACGAAACCTTATTCAAACAACTTGGGGTAAGGAGATCTCCCACAAGGCCTTTCTTAAACAACCTGGGATGAGGTGCTCTCCGACGAGACCTTCTTCAAACAACCTTGGGTAAGGTGCCCTCCCTCCAGACCTTCTTCAAACAACATGGGGTACGATGCCCTAAAACCAGACCTTCCTCAAACAATCTGGGGAAACGTGCCATCCCTCCAGACCTTCTTCAAACAACCTGGGGAGTGGTGCTCTCCTACCAGACCTTCTTCAAACAACCTATGGAGAGGTGCCCTCACACCAGACCTTTCTTAAACAATCTGGGGTGAGGTGCCCTCCCACAAGAATTTCTTCAAGCAACATGGAGTAAGTTGCCCTTTCACCAGACCTACAAACAACCTTGGGAGACATGCCCTCCTGCTAGATCTTTTTCAAACAGCCTTGGGAGAGGTGCCCTCTCACTAGACCTTCAAGCAACCTAGGGTAAGGTGCCATCCCAGTAGACCTTCTACAAACATCCTGAGGTAAAGTGCAGTCCCACCAGACCTTCTTTAAACAACTTAGGGAGAGGTGCCCTCCCATCAGACCTTGTTCAAACCTGTAGACTTTTGTCTTCTTATCAGACCTTCTTCAAACAACCAAGGGACAGGTGCCCTCCAACCAGACATTCTTCAAACAACCAGGGGAGAGGTGCCCTCTCACCAGATCTTTTTCAAACTACCCGGGTTTTTGTGCTCTCCCGCCAGACCTTCTTCAAACAACCTGGGGATAGGTGCCCTCCCACCAGACCTTCTTCAAACAATCTCGGGAGAGGTGCCCTCCCACCAGACCTTCAAACAACATGATGAGTGGTGCACTCCTACCAGATCTTCTTCAAACAACCTGCAGTGAGATGCTATCCCACGTGACCTTTTTCAAAGAACCTGGGGAGAGGTGCCCTCCCACCAGACCTTTTTCAAACAACCTGGGGAGAGGTGCACTCCTATCAGACCTTCTTCAAACAACCTAGGGAGAGGTGCCCTCCCACCAGACATTGTTCAAACAACCTGGGGTAGAGGTGCCCTCCCCCTAGAGCTTTTACAAACAACCTACATAGAGGTGCTATCCGACCACACCTTCCTCAAACAACTTGTAGCAAGGTGCCCTCCCTCCAGACCTTCTTCAAACAGCACTGCATAAGTTGCACTGTGACCAGACATTCTTCAAAAAATGTTGGGAAAGATGCCCTCCCAACAGACCTTTTTCAAACAACCTGCGGAAAGTTGCCCTCCGACAAGACATTCTTCACACAACCTGGGTTGTGGTACCCTCCCTTCAGACCTTATTCAAACAACCTAGGCAAAGGTGCCCTCCAACCAGACCTTCTTCAAACAATATGGGGTGCGATGCCTTTCTACCAGACCTTCTTCAAACAACCTGGGGAGAGATGCTCTCCTATCAGTCTTTCTTCAAACTTCCTTGCGAGAGGTGTCCTACTACCAGACATTCGTCAGACAACCTGGGGAGAGGTGCCATTACACCACACCGTTTTTTAAACAACCTTGGGTGAGGTGCCATCCCACCAGACCTTCTGCAAAACAACCTGGGGTGAGGTGCCCTACCACCAGACTTTGAAAAATCCAGGAGTGAGCTGCCCTCCCACCAGACTTTCAAACAACCTGGTGAGAGGTGCCCTTACACCAGAGCTTCATCAAACAACCTGCAAAGAGGAGCCCTCCCACGACTCCTTCAAACAACCTAGGGTGGTGCCCTCCCACCAGACTCTCAAACAACCTAGCAAGAGGTGCCCTTCCACCAGACCTTCTTCAAACAACTTGGAGAGTTATGCCCTACCACGAGACCTTCTTGAAACCACCTGGGGTGAGGTGCACTCCCACCAGACCTTCTTCAGAGAATGTGATGTGAAGTGCCCTCCCACCAGACTTTCAAACAACCTGGTGAGAGGTGCCCTTCCACCAGACATTCACACAACCTGGTGAGAGGTGCCCTACCACGAGACCTTCCTCAAACAACCTGGGGTGTGGTGCCCTCCCACCAGACCTTCTTCAAACATCCTTGGGACAGGTGATCGTAAACGAGACCTTTTTCAAACAACATAGAGTGAGGTGCACTCCCACCAGACCTTCAAACAACCTGGGGAGAGCTGCCCTCCCGCTAGACCTTCTCCAAACATCCTTGGGACAGGTGATCGTAAACCAGACCTTTTTCAAACAACCTGGAGAGAGGTGCCCTCCCACCAGACCTTCTTCCAACAACCTGGCATAAGATGCTCTCCCACCATACCTTATTTGAACAACCTAGAGTTAGGTGCACTCCCACCAGACCTTCGAACAACGTGGGAAGAGGTGCCGTCCCACAAGACCTTCTTCAAAAAACCTGGGATGAGGTGCCCTCCCACCAGCTGTTCTTCAGACAACCTGGGGAGAGGTGCCCTCCCAGGAGATATTCTTCAAGCAACCTCCGGTAATGTGCTTTCCCACCAGACCTTCTTAAAACATACCAGGGTAAGATTCCCTCCCATCCGACCTTCAAACAACCTGGGGAGAGGTGCCCTCCCACCTGACCTTTCTTAAAACACCTAGGGTAAGATTCACTTCCTCAAGAGCTTCCATAAACAACCTGGGGTGAGGTGCTCTCCAACGAGACCTTCTTCAAACAACCTTGGGTAAGGTGCCGTCCCTCCAGACCTTCTTCGAACAACATGGGGTATGGTGCCCTAAAACCAGACCTTCCTCGAACAATCTGGGGAAACGTGCCATCCCACCAGACCTTCTTCAAACAACCTGGGGAGTGGTGCTTTCCTACCAGACCTTCTTCAGACAACCTACGGAGAGGTTCCCTCACACTAGACCTTCCTTAAACAATCTGGGGAGAGGTGCCCTCCCACAAGTCCTTCTTCAAACAACATGGAGTAAGTTGCCCTTTCACCAAACCTTCAAACAACCTTGGGAGACATGCCCTCCTGCTAGATCTTTTTCAAACAGCCTTGAGAGACGTGCCCTCTCACTAGACCTTCAAGCAACATCGGATAATGTGCTTTCCCAACAGTCCTTCTTAAAACATCCCAGGGTAAGATTCCCTCCCACCAGACCTTCAAACAACCTGGGGAGAGGTGCCCTCCCTCCAAACCTTCTTCAAACAAACAGGGGAGAGGCGCCCTCCCACCACACCTTGAAACAACCTGGGAAAATGTGCACTCCCAGCAAACCTTCCTTAAACATCCCGTGTTGGGGTTGCCCTCCATCAGACCTTGCTTAACCTGTGGTGAGGTGCTCTCCAACCAGACCTTCTTCAAACATCCTTGGGTAAGGTGCCTTCCCAAAAGACCTTCTTCAAACAACCTGGGGAAAGGTGCCCTCCCACCTGACCTTTCTTAAAGCACCTAGGGTAAGATTCACCTCCACAAGACCTTCCATAAAGAAACTGGGGTGAGGTGTGCTCCCACGAAACCTTATTCAAACAACTTGGGGTAAGGAGATCTCCCACAAGGCCTTTCTTAAACAACCTGGGATGAGGTGCTCTCCGACGAGACCTTCTTCAAACAACCTTGGGTAAGGTGCCCTCCCTCCAGACCTTCTTCAAACAACATGGGGTACGATGCCCAAAACCAGACCTTCCTCAAACAATCTGGGGAAACGTGCCATCCCTCCAGACCTTCTTCAAACAACCTGGGGAGTGGTGCTCTCCTACCAGACCTTCTTCAAACAACCTATGGAGAGGTGCCCTCACACCAGACCTTTCTTAAACAATCTGGGGTGAGGTGCCCTCCCACAAGAATTTCTTCAAGCAACATGGAGTAAGTTGCCCTTTCACCAGACCTACAAACATCCTTGGGAGACATACCCTCCTGCTAGATCTTTTTCAAACAGCCTTGGGAGAGGTGCCCTCTCACTAGACCTTCAAGCAACCTAGGGTAAGGTGCCATCCCAGTAGACCTTCTACAAACATTCTGAGGTAAAGTGCAGTCCCACCATACCTTCTTTAAACAACTTGGGGAGAGGTGCCCTCCCACCAGACCTTATTCAAACCTGTACACTTTTGCCTTCTCATCAGACCTTCTTCAAACAACCTAGGTAGAGGTGCCCTCCCACCAGACATTGTTCAAACAACCTGGGGTAGAGGTGCCCTCCCACTAGAGCTTTTACAAACAACCTACATAGAGGTGCTAACCGACCACACCTTCCTCAAACAACTTGGAGCAAGGTGCCCTCCCTCCAGACCTTCTTCAAACAGCACTGCATAAGTTGCACTGTAACCAGACATTCTTCAAAAAATGTTGGGAAAGATGGCCTCCCAACAGACCTTTTTCAAACAACCTGCGGAAAGTTGCCTTCCGACAAGACATTCTTCACACAACCTGGGTTGTGGTACCCTCACTCCAGACCTTATTCAAACAACCTAGGCAAAGGTGCCCTCCAACCCGACCTTCTTCAAACAATATGGGGTGCGATGCCTTTCTACCACACCTTCTTCAAACAATTTGGGGACAGACTTCCTTGCAAGAGGTGTCCTACTACCAGACATTCGTCAGACAACCTGGGGAGAGGTGCCAATACACCACACCGTTTTTTAAACAACTTTGGGTGAGGTGCCATCCCACCAGACCTTCTGCAAACAACCTGGGGTGAGGTGCCCTACCACCAGACTTTGAAAAATCCAGGGGTGAGCTGCCCTCCCACCAGACTTTCAAACAACCTGGTGAGAGGTACCCTTACACCAGACCTTCTTCAAACAACCTGCAGAGAAGTGCCCTCCCACGACTCCTTAAAAAACCTGGGGGTGGTGCCCTCCCCAGATTAAAACCCCCTGCGGAGGTGCCCTTCCACCAGACCTTCTTCAAACAACTTGGAGAGAGGTGCCCTCCCACGGCCTTCTTAAAACCCCCTGGGGTGAGGTGCACCCCACCAGACCTTCTTCAGACTTTTGTGGTGTGAGGTGCCCTCCCCCCAGATTTTAAACAACGGGTGAGAGGTCCCTCCCGCCAGTGCTTCTTCCAAAACCCTGGCATAAGTCTCCCCCCACCATACCTTATTTGAAAAAACCTAGAGTTAGGTGCACTCCCCCCAGACCTTCTTCGAAAACGGGGGAAGGGGTGCCGTCCCACAAGACCCTTTTTCAAAGAACCGGAATGAGGTGCCCTCCCACCAGCTCTACTTCACACAACCTGGGGGGAGGGCCCTCCCCGGGATATTCTTCAAGAACCCCGGGAAAAGGCTTTCCCACCCGACCTTCTTAAAACCCTACCAGGGTAAGATTCCTCCCCCCCCGTCCCTTAAACAACCTGGGGAGAGGTGCCCTCCCTCCCCCAAACCCTTTTCAAAAAAAAAGGGGAGAGGGCCCTCCCCCCCAAAATTGAAAAACCCGGCCAAAAAATGACTCAAGCAAACCTTCCTTAAATATCCCGTGGTGGGGGGTTTCCCCCCCATCAGGGGCCTTGCTTTAAAAAACCCGGGGTGAGGTGCTCTTCAACCAGACCTTCTTCAAACTTCCCTTGGGTAAGGTGCCTTCCCCAAAAACCCTTTTTCAAACAACCCGGCGTAAGGTGCCCCCACCCGCCTTTCTTAAAACACCTAGGGAAGATTCACTTCCTAAGAGTTCCTAAAACCTGGGGTGAGGTGCTCTCCAAAGAGACCTTCTTCAAACAACCTTGGGTAAAGTGCGGTCCCTCCCGACCTTCTTCGAACAACATGGGTATGGTGCCCTAAAACCAGACCTTCCTCGAACAATCTGGGGAAACGTGCCATCCCACCCAGACCTTCTCAAACAACCTGGGGAGTGGTACTTTCCTACCAGACCTTCTTCAGACAAACCTACGGAGAGGTGCTCACATCACAACTAGACCTTCCTTAAACAATCTGGGAGAGGTGCCCTCCCACAAGACCTTCTTCAAACAACATGGAGTAAGTGCCCTTTCACCAAAAAATTTCCCAAAAAACCTTTGGGGGACAAGCCCCCCTGCTAGATCTTTTTCAAACAGCCTTAGAGAGGTGCCCCCCTCAAATAAAACCTTCAGAACCCCCGGGGAATGTGCTTTCCCACCAGACCTTCTTAAAAAAATCCCCGGGTAAAAATTTCCCCCCCACCCGAAATTCAAACAACCTTGGGAAAAAATGCCCTCCGTAGATCTTTTTCAAAAAAAGCTTGGGGAGAGGTGCCCTCTCATAGACCTTCAAGCAACCCAAAGGGGAAGGTGCCATCCCCGTAGAAATTTTTACAAACTAAAAGGGTTAAAATGCAGTCCCCCCAGACCTTCTTTAAAAAACTTTGGGGGAGGTGCCCCTCCCCCAGAACCTTGTTCAAACCTGTAGACTTTTTTCCCCTTATCAGACCTTCCCTTAAAAAAATCAAGGGGCAGGTGGGCCCCCCCCAACCCCGACATTCTTCAAACAAAACCCGGGGAGGGGGGTGCCCCTCCCAGATCTTTTTTAAACAACCCGGGTTTTTTGTGCTCTCCCCCCCAGACCTTCTTCAAACAACCTGGGGTAGGGGGCCACCCACCAGACCTTCTTAAAAAAACAGGTGGTGGTGCACTCCTAAAAAGATCTTCTTCAAACAACCTGCATGAGATGCCCATTTCCCACGTGGCCTTTTTTAAAGAACCTGGAGAGAAGGGGCACTCCCACCAGACCTTTTTTAAACCCGGGGGGGGGTTGTCCTACTACCAGAATTCGTTTAAAACCTTGGGGGAAAAGGGGCCAAAATTTCACCAAACCGTTTTTTAAAAAAACCTGGGGTTTTAGGTTTCCCAAACCCCGAGACTTTTAAAAATTCCCGGGGTGACTGCCCTCCCCCCAGAAAATTTTAAACAAAACCCGGTGAGAGGTGCCCTTTCTCCAACCTTTTTCAAACAACCCGCAGAAAGGTGCCCTTCCCCCGACCCCTTCAAACCAAACCCAGGGGGGGTGCCCCCCCCACCAGACTCTCAAACAACCTAGCGAGAGGTGCCCTTCCACCCAAACCCTTTTTCAAACAACCTGGGGGGGTTGTTGCTTTCCTAAGGGCCTTCTTCAAAACAAAACCCACGGAGAGGTGCCCTCCACCAAAAACCTTCCTTAAACAATTTTGGGTAGAGGTGCCCCCCACAGACCTTCTTTAAAAAACATGGAAATAAATATTTCCCTTTCACCAAACCTTCAAACAACCTTGGGAGACATGCCCTCCGCTTTGATCTTTTTCAAACAGCCTTGAGAGAGGTTTCCCCTCACTAGGACTTCAAGAACCTTTGGGGAATGGGGCTTTCCCCCCAGACCTTCTTAAAAAACCCAGGGGAAGATTCCCTCCCACCCGACCTTAAAAAAAAACCTGGGGAGAGGTGCCCCTCCCTCCAAACCTTCTTTTAAAAAAACGGGGAGAGGGGCCCCCCCACCACACCTTTAAAAAAACCCAGGGAAAAAAATTTCATCCCCCGCAAACCTTCCCTTTAAAAATCCCGTGTTGGGGGTTTCCCTCCCTTCAGAAACCCTTTCTTAAAAACCCGGGGTGAGGGGCTCTCCAAAACCCGACTTCTTGAAACATCCCTGGGGAAGGGGCCTTCTCAAAAGACCTTTCCCTTCCAAAAAACCTGGGGAAAGGGCCCCCCACCCCGACCTTTCTTAAAACACCCAGGGTAAGAAACAACCCCCCGCCTTCCCTAAAAAAAACTGGGGGAGGTTTTGCTCCCGAAACCTTATTTAAACCCAACCTTGGGGGGAAGGGGGATTTCCCCCAAGGCCTTTTTTTTTAAACAACCGGGGATGAGGGGGCCTCCGCCGGGGACCTTTTTCAAACCCCTCTTGGGGGAAGGTTTTCCCTCCCTCCCGGGGCCTTCCCTTTTTAAAAAACATGGGGTACGATGCCCCAAAACCCAACCCCTTTCCCCAAACAATCTGGGGAAAAAGGCCCTCCCCCCCCAGACCCTTTTTCAAAACAATGGGGGTGGGGGGCTTTTCCCCACCGACCCCCCTTCAAAAAAACCTAAAGGAAAAGTGCCCCACACCAACCTTTCTTAAAAAATTGGGGGGAGGTGGGCCCCCCACAAGAAATTTCCTTTTTTTGCAACAGGAGTTTAAATTGCCCCCTTTTTCCAACCTACAAAAACCTTTGAGACATGGGCCCCCTGCTAGATCTTTTTTAAAAAGCCTTGGGAGAGGTTTCCCCCTCACTACACCTTCCAGCAAAACCCAGGGGAAAAATGCCATCCCGTAGAACCCTTTACAAACCTCCCGAGGGAAAGTGGGAGTCCTTTCCAGCCCCTTCCCTTTTAAACCCAAATTGGGGGGGAGGTTTCCCTCCCACCAGACCTTGTTCCAAAAAACCCGAAAAACTTTTTTCCCTTTTTATCCAAACCCTTTTTCAAACAAAACCAAAAGGGGGATTTCCCCTCCAACCTGACATTCTTTAAACAACCAGGGGAAAAGGTGCCCTCCACCCCCTTTTTTTTAAACATTTGGGTTTTTGGTTTTTCTTGGTTTCCCCCCCAGACCCTTCTTCAAACAAACTGGGGGTTGGTGCCCTCCCCCCAACCCTTTTCAAACAATCTCGGGGGATGTGCCCTCCCAGAGACCTTTTTTCCCAAAAAAAATGGTGGGGTGCACTCCTTTCCAGATTTCTTCAAACAACCCCATTTAGATGGGTACCCAAAGTTACCTTTTTTAAAGAAAAACCCGGGGGGGGGAAATGCCCCCCCCCAGACCTTTTTTTAAAAAACCCGGGGAGAGGTGCACCCTTTTCAACCTTCTTCAAACAACCCAGGGGGAGGTGCCCCCCCACCCAAGGGCATTGTTTTTAAAAAACCTGGGGTAAGGTGCCCTCCCCCTAGAGCTTTTACAAACAACCTTTAAAAGAGGTGCTATTTCCCACCACACCCTTCCCCAAAAAAACTTGGAGCAAGGGTTTCCCTCCCCCCCAGACCTTTTTAAAAAAGCATGCATAAAATTGCCTTTTGACCAGACTTCTTCAAAAATGTTGGGGAAAAAATGGGGCCCCCCCAAACAGACCTTTTTTTAAAAAACCTGCGGAAAGGTTTTTCCCCCGACAAGAAAATTCTTCACGCAACCCGGGTTGTTTGGGCCCCCCTTCCCCGACCTTATTCAAACAAACCCAGTCAAAGGTGCCCCCAACCAGACCCTTCCCTTAAACCCAAAATGGGGTGCGATTCCTTTCTAACCAAAACCTTCTTTAAAAAACCTGGGGGGGATGGTCTCCTATCAACTTTTTTTCAAACTTCCTTGCGAGAGGGGTCCCCACTACCCCAAAATTCGTCGACAACCTGGGGGGAGGGGCCTTTCACCACACCGTTTTTTTTTAAAAAACCCGGGGGGAGGTTCCAAACCCACCCGACCCCTTTTGCAAAAACCTGGGGTTAAAGGGGCCCTACCAAACCCGACTTTGGGAAAAAACCAGGGGTGAGCTTGCCCTCCCACCGACTTTCAAACAACCTTTGGGGAGAGGTGCCCCCTTTCACCAGACCTTCTTTAAACAAACCCGAGAGGGTTTCCCCCCTCGAATCCTTCTTCAAACAAACCTTTGGGGGTGCCCCCCCACCAGACTCTTTAAACAAACCCAGCGAGAGGTGCCCTTTTCCACCAGACCCTTCAAAAAAATTGGGGAGAGGGTGCCCTACCCCGAGACCTTTTTTCAAACCAGCTGGGGTGAGGTGCACTCCCCCCAAAACCCCTTCAGACAATATGGGGGTGAGGTGCCCCCCCACCAAAACTTTCAAACAAAAACCCGGTGGGGGAGGTGCCCTTTCCCCCGACCTTTTTCCAACCTGGTGAGAGGGGGCCCCCACTACGAGACCTTCTTCAAAAACCAGGGGTTTTGGGCCCTCCCCCCAGACCTTCTTCAAAAATCCTTGGGGCTGGGGATCGTAAACGAGACCCTTTTTTAAACAAACATTTGAGTGAGGTGCACTCCCACCAACCCTTTTTTCAACCAACCCGGGGAGAGATGTTACGCAGCAGGAAACCTTTTTCAAAAAAATGGGGAGGGGAAGTTATCGCAGCAGACCCCTTAAACCAAAAATATGAGACTGCCCTCCCGCTAGACCCTTCTCCAAAAATCCTTGGGGGCAGTTGATCGTAAACCCAAAATTTTTTTAAACCCAAACCTTTGGGGAGAGATGCCCTCCCACCAGACCTTTTTCCAACAACCTGGCATAAGATGCTCTTTCCCCCATACCTTTTTTTAAACAACCAGGGGTTAGGGGCACCCCCCCCAAGACTTCTTCAAAGAACCTTTGGGGTTTAGGGGCCCTCCCCCCCAGCTTTTTCTTCAGACTAAACCCGGGGAGAGGGCCCCCCAGGAGATATTCTTAAGCAACCTGGGGAATTGGGTTTTCCCCCCCCAGACCTTTTTAAAAAATACCCCGGGTAAAAATTTCCCCCCCACCCGACCTTCAAAAACCTGGGGGGAAAGGTTTCCCTCCCCCCAAACCCTTTTTCAAACAAAACAGGGGAAAAGGCGCCCCCCCCACCAACCTTGAAACAAACCCGGGGAAAATGTCACCACACAAACCTTCCCCTTTAAAAAAAAAGTGGGGGGGTTTTTCCCTCCCATCAGACTTTCTTAAAAAAACCGGGGGGGAGGTTTCTCTTCAACCAACCTCCTTCAAAATTTCCCTTTTGGGTTTAAGGTTTCCCAAAAGACCCTTTTTTCAAACAACCGGGGGAAAAGGGGCCCTCCCACCTGACCTTTCTTAAAACACCCGGTAAGATTTTATTTCCTCAAGAGCTTTTCCCAAAAAAACCGGGGTGTGGTGCCCCTCCCCAAGAGAAACCCCTTTTTAAACAAAACCTTGGGGAAGGTGCCGTCCCCCCAGACCTTCTTCAAAAAAACATGGGGTAAAGGTGCCCTAAAACCAGACCTTCCTCGACAATCTGGGGGAAAAGTGCCGTCCCCCCCAAAAACCTTTTTTCAAACAACCCCGGGGGTGGTGCTTTCCTTTCCAGGGCCTTTTCAGACAACCAACGGAGAGGTGCCCTCACACTAACCTTTCCTTAAAAAAATTTTTGGGGGGAGGGACCCTCCCCCAAGACCTTCTTCAAACAACATGGAGTAAGTTGCCCTTTCACCAAACCTTCAAACAACCTTGGGAGACATGCCCTCCTGCTAGATCTTTTTCAAACAGCCTTGAGAGAGGTGCCCTCTCACTAGACCTTCAAGCAACCTCGGGTAATGTGCTTTCCCACCAGACCTTCTTAAAACATCCCAGGGTAAGATTCCCTCCCACCAGACCTTCAAACAACCTGGGGAGAGGTGCCCTCCCTCCAAACCTTCTTCAAACAAACAGGGGAGAGGCGCCCTCCCACCACACCTTAAAACAACCTGGGAAAATGTGCACTCCCAGCAAACCTTCCTTAAACATCCCGTGTTGGGGTTGCCCTCCCATCAGACCTTGCTTAAACAACCTGGGGTGAGGTGCTCTCCAAACAGACCTTCTTCAAACATCCTTGGGTAAGGTGCCTTCCCAAAAGACCTTCTTCAAACAACCTGGGGTAAGGTGCCCTCCCACCTGACCTTTCTTAAAACACCTAGGGTAAGATTCACTTCCACAAGACCTTCCATAAACAAACTGGGGTGAGGTGTGCTCCCACGAAACGTTATTCAAACAACTTGGGGTAAGGAGATCTCCCACAAGGCCTTTTTTAAACAACCTGGGATGAGGTGCTCTCCGACGAGACCTTCTTCAAACAATCTTGGGTAAGGTGCCCTCCCTCCAGACCTTCTTCAAACAACATGGGGTACGATGCCCTAAAACCAGACCTTCCTCAAACAATCTGGGGAAACGTGCCATCCCTCCAGACCTTTTTCAAACAACCTGGGGAGTGGTGCTCTCCTACCAGACCTTCTTCAAACAACCTATGGAGATGTGCCCTCACACCAGACCTTTTTTAAACAATCTGGTGTGAGGTGCCCTCCCACAAGAATTTCTTCAAGCAACCTGGAGTAAGTTGCCCTTTCACCAGACCTACAAACAACCTTGTGAGACATGCCCACCTGCTAGATCTTTTTCAAACAGCCTTGGGAGAGGTGCCCTCTCACTAGACCTTCCAGCAACCTAGGGTAAAGTGCCATCCCAGTAGACCTTCTACAAACATCCTGAGGTAAAGTGCAGTCCCACCAGACCTTCTTTAAACAACTTGGGGAGAGGTGCCCTCCCACCAGACCTTGTTCAAACCTGTAGACTTTTGCCTTCTTATCAGACCTTCTTCAAACAACCAAGGGTCAGGTACCCTCCAACCAGACATTCTTCAAACAACCAGGGGAGAGGTGCCCTCTCACCAGATCTTTTTCAAACTACCCGGGTTTTTGTGCTCTCCCGCCAGACCTTCTTCAAACAACCTGGGGATAGGTGCCCTCCCACCAGACCTTCTTTAAACAATCTCGGGAGAGGTGCCCTCCCAGCAGACCTTCTTCAAACAACATGGTGAGTGGTGCACTCCTACCAGATCTTCTTCAAACAACCTGCAGTGAGATGCTATCCCACGTGACCTTTTTCAAAGAACCTGGGGAGAAGTGCCCTCCCTCCAGACCTTTTTCAAACAACCTGGGGAGAGGTGCACTCCTTTCAGACCTTCTTCAAACAACCTAGGGAGAGGTGCCCTCCCACCAGACATTGTTCAAACAACCTGGGGTAGAGGTGCCCTCCCACTAGAGCTTTTACAAACAACCTACATAGAGGTGCTATCCGACCACACCTTCCTCAAACAACTTGGAGCAAGGTGCCCTCCCTCCAGACCTTCTTCAAACAGCAGTGCATAAGTTGCACTGTGACCAGACATTCTTCAAAAATGTTGGGAAAGATGCCCTCCCAACAGACCTTTTTCAAACAACCTGCGGAAAGTTGCCCTCCGACAAGACATTCTTCACGCAACCTGGGTTGTGGTACCCTCCCTCCAGACCTTATTCAAACAACCTAGGCAAAGGTGCCCTCCAACCAGACCTTCTTCAAACAATATGGGGTGCGATGCCTTTCTACCAGACCTTCTTCAAACAACCTGGGGAGGGATGCTCTCCTATCAGTCTTTCTTCAAACTTCCTTGCGAGAGGTGTCCTACTACCAGACATTCGTCAGACATCCTGGGGAGAGGTGCCATTACACCACACCGTTTTTTAAACAACCTTGGGTGAGGTGCCATCCCACCAGACCTTCTGCAAACAACCTGGGATAAGGTGCCCTACCACCAGACTTTGAAAAATCCAGGGGTGAGCTGCCCTCCCACCAGACTTTCAAACAACCTGGTGAGAGGTGCCCTTACACCAGACCTTCTTCAAACAACCTGCAGAGAGGTGCCCTCCCTCGACTCCTTCTTAAAACAACCTAGGGTGGTGCCCTCCCACCAGACTCTCAAACAACCTTGCGAGAGGTGCCCTTCCACCAGACCTTCTTCAAACAACTTGGAGAGAGGTGCCCTACCACGAGACCTTCTTCAAACCAGCTGGGGTGAGGTGCACTCCCACCAAACCTTCTTCAGACAATATGGTGTGAGGTGCCCTCCCACCAGACTTTCAAACAACCTGGTGAGAGGTGCCCTTCCACCAGACCTTCACACAACCTGGTGAGAGGTGCCCTACCACGAGACCTTCTTCAAACAACCTGGGGTGTGGTGCCCTCCCACCAGACCTTCTTCAAACATCCTTGGGACAGGTGATCGTAAACGAGACCTTTTTCAAACAACATAGAGTGAGGTGCACTCCCACCAGACCTTCTTCAAACAACCTGGGGAGAGATGTTATCGCAGCAGACCTTCTTCAAGCAACCTGGGGAGAGATGTTATCGCAGCAGACCTTCAAACAACCTGGGGAGAGGTGCCCTCCCTCCAAACCTTCTTCAAACAAACAGGGGAGAGGCGCCCTCCCACCACACCTTGAAACAACCTGGGAAAATGTGCACTCCCAGCAAACCTTCCTTAAACATCCCGTGCTGGGGTTGCCCTCCCATCAGACCTTGCTTAAACAACCTGGGGTGAGGTGCTCTCCAACCAGACCTTCTTCAAACATCCTTGGGTAAGGTGCCTTCCCAAAAGACCTCCTTCAAACAACCTGGGGTAAGGTGCCCTCCCACCTGACCTTTCTTAAAACACCTAGGGTAAGATTCACTTCCACAAGACCTTCCATAAACAAACTGGGGTGAGGTGTGCTCCCACGAAACCTTATTCAAACAACTTGGGGTAAGGAGATCTCCCACAAGGCCTTTCTTAACAACAACAACAGTTTGGTGTGTGTCATGGGCACCAACACATGGTGTGTGATTCTCTCCTACTTTATCCATTTATAAGCGATGCAGATTACATGGTGAGTTTAAATATGTGGCCTGTAGTTATAACTTTTCTCTTGACATATGCAAGACATCACCATCCCTGTAGAAGCCATTATTAGATGTACTAGTCATTATATTTTGTTGTCGCAGAAGTACTATGAAGATTCTATGTTCAATAAAGCCTCGAGATAAGGCCTGTGTTTCTATCACAACAATTTATTGAACATAGAATCCTGGTACTGGTGTGATCCTGCGCTAGACTACATCACAACATGGAGCGTTTACGAAACCTGAAGGCTAGCTGTGACCCCAGCTTATCAACGGCTGCCTCAGGAATGGATAGCAACTGGTTTAAGTCTTTCGAAAACTTCTAGGGAGCCCTAGTCCAAAGAAGTCTAGATATAATAAACTAAGTCTGCTCATCAATGTGTGGTCACCTGAGATAATATGAGGCTATTTCTGAGTGTAATTACCTACGAAGATGCATATCAAAAACCCTCAAGTCTCAGTATATTAAACTACAAATGAAATCTTTGCACGCTATCGACCTTGCAACTCGCCGCCAGAGATTGCTGAGTCCTTAGAGGAATACTTTCTAGCACTGAAAATTTTAGGTAAGGGACTGTCACTTTCAAGCAGTGACGGCGGGGGGGACAGCTGCTCAGTATGTGAGCAGTCATCAGGGATTGCTTTTATCAGTGGCCTGCAATCACCAATAATAAGCAGCGTTTATTGGAGAATAAAACTCTCGACTTAGCCGCTGCCTTTGAACCAGGCAAGAAGTCTATGATTCAAGCCCAGAGAATTCTGAAGTATACAGTACCACTTCTGCCTTCTCGGTGGTAAGTGCTGCAATTCCTGACCAAGACTCTTGCAATGACGTACTGGGGAACCTGCCTCAGTGACAGCAGCAGCAGAACGGTGTGTTTCTTTTGTGGTTTTTCAGAACATCCCGTCCAAAGTGTCCTGGACGTGAAACCAATGAGCCATAAATGCCACAGAAAGGTCATTTGCTAAAGGATGTCATGCTAATGATCAACAAGAGCTAGTGCCTCCACCATTCCAGTGATCATGCGACTCTACGCAACAGTGACTTCTGCTGCTACTCCAAATTCCCCAACCTGGTTTCAAAAAGGCAGTTGATGAAAGTATTCATCAAAGGAAACAGAAGTAGATGGTCTTATTGGGGGAAAAACTGTGCAGCTCAGAGAGTTCTCAACTTGACTTAGTTTTTATAAACGGCTATCCTTGACTCTAACATCACTCATCAGGTACCGTTTCCATGGCATTCAACATCTCTCTCTATTCAGACCTTAGGGTTTTGTAAGGTAAAATCTCAGAAGTAATGGAAAGGATTATTCAAGATGTACATTTTGACTATTCTGCCACAACTGTGCTCTGATGTTATCCTTGGTCAGGACTTTCAGGAAGCTGCATGGTATGTGTCACCTTAACATATGGAGGTGAACTGCCTCCTCTTGTTGTCGGTGACTTAGCACTTTAAGGGTAGACACCAAGCTGTTTACAAATCTTACCGCGGATTGCCAAATCCTATATCAGCTTAAGTCACGCCGCTATTCTTATGAGGTCGGAGTTCATTGAGAAGAAACTCAGAGGCTGCTAGAAGGAGGGTATTATAGAACGAGTGATTCCCTTGCGTGCACAGGTTGTTGTTGTTAAAGATGGTTATAGGAAACGGAGACCTGGGACTATCGATTATCTGAGACAAATCAACAAATTTACACTTTTGATGGGTACCCTCTTCTCGAATTGACGATTACAGTGAACAAAATTGCTCAGTACTATGTGTTTAGCACTATTGATTACAGATGCTATCCATCAGTCCCTATAAGGAATGAAGATAAACCATACACAGCGTTTCAGGCTAGTGATGGCCTGTATCAGTTTACAGAGTCCCTCTTTGGGAGTCACCAAGGGGTAGCCTGCTTCCAACGATATGGATTCATCATTCAGGAAGAGCAACTCATGGAAATTCGCGTAGTTAGATAAGTTACCATTTGTGGCAAGACCCAGGAGGAACTGATGCAAAACCTTTATAAGTTTTTGGAAGCCGCAAGAAGAAAAATATCAGTTACAATGAGGAAAAGTGCACTTTTTCAATAAAAGGCTTAGCATCATTGGTTATGTAGTGGAAGGAGGTTCAATATTCACAGACCCTGAACGACTACGGACCTCTACGGGAACTTCCAATGCCTAAGACAAAAAGTCACTCCGAAGAACTCTCTTGGTTCTTTGATATTACCACAATTGGATCTACAATAAACTATTCAAGTAAAGTCCGCCCATTGAATGCTACTCACATTTTCCTTGATGACAAAGGAAGCAGAAGCCGCTTTCCATACTCTCAGACATGCATTGAAAATCGGCTAGTTTAAGCCATTTGATGAGTCCCTACCATTCGAAGTGGTAACGGAATGCCATCTGACATTGCCATTGCTGCAGTCTTAATTCAGGCTGGCGACCAGTAGCCTTCTTTCGTGAATTTTCAAGGATCAGAGAATTGTTATGCTGCTGTAGAAAGGAAGCCCAGGCCATCTAGAAGCAGTTCGCCACTGGAGGCATTATTTAACTGGTAGACATTCACATAAGGGACTGACCAACGGTCCGTGATGTATATGTTGACAAGAGGGCACAAAAGTTGGATTAAAGAATGACAAGCATGTATTACGCTGGAGGCTGGAACTATCGTGTTATGACTTTGAATAATGTTCTGATACCCAACCGGGTGTCAAGAGAACCATCTCACCTGATGAATTCTCTAGGTCCACTGTGGAGCAGCATGTCATGATTTGCAATCACTCTCAGCTTCTCCACAAGGGCTTTGTGTCACCAGAGTTACACGCCATTGTACCTTTTGTCAAATCAAAGAAAATGCCCTACTCCGTGGAAGATGTGCGACAGTGATCAGGCTGAGAGTATGTGCAGGAGTGCAAGCCCAACTTTCATCAGCCAGAGAAAGACTCATCTCATAAAATCACCCAGCCTTCGAAGAATTGAATATAGATTTCAAAGGTCCTCTCCAAGCACAAATCTGAATAGCGTATTTCCTTAACATAGTAGATGATATTCAAGATTTCCCTTTGTATTTCCCTGTGCAATATGGCTGCTTCAACTGTTATTAGTTGTTTATCACAGTTGTTCTCTATTTTTGGTATGCCAGCTTATATCCATTCAGACAGGCGATCCACGTTCATGAATTAACGAACTTCAGGAGTTTTTTGGTAGCAGGTATTGCCTGCCAGCCAGAACAACAAGCACAACCCTCAAGGGGCAATGGTTCATGTTGGAAGCGGTTCATGGTACTTATGGAAGCAGTTACAATTGACATTAAAGTCCACAATCTACCTGTTCAAACACTGGCAAACTGTCCTACCTGATGCTCTGTTCACTCTATTAGATCACTGCTGGGCCACAGCTACTAATGCAACCCCTCATGAAAGACTCCGCAACTAGTTCATGTCGTTCTCTACGGGAGCCTCCGTGCACACTTGGTTATGTCATCCTGGACCCGTTCTCCTGAAGAGTCACCGTAGAATGAACGAGGACGGAATTCCTTTTAGTGGAAGAGGTAGAGCCTCCTTGCAAAGCTAATCCACATATACTCCCACCCATTCGCTACCCAAAATGGAGAAGGAGGACTAAGTATCTACAAGACAATTTAGGCCCAGTTGAAATCCTATTAGTGTGGAATCTCAAGATATACACCATAGATGTGTAAAGATGCTTCGTTTTCTCCTGGAAAGCCCCTTGAAGGACTACCCCTATGGAAATAGAGGATTCTGCTCCAGCAGTTAATCAAACCCGTGGAAAATATCGAACCTGGTGAAGAGGCTCATAAGGGCTACGAAGGTTCGGGACGTGTACGTACGCCCACGTTAACAGTTATGGGAGATTTACTGTCTCTGATATTTTAGAAGGATGAGATTGTAGTGATATGGTTGTGGGAGCAGCAGCAGGATCAATACTGACCACTTAAGGGGCCCTTAAACAACAACAACAGTTTGGTGTGTGTCATGGGCACCAACACATGGTGTGTGATTCTCTCCTACTTTATCCATTTACAAGCGATGCAGATTACATGGTGAGTTTAAATATGTGGCCTGTAGTTATAACTTTTCTCTTGACATATGCAAGACATCACCATCCCTGTAGAAGCCATTATTAGATGTACTAGTCATTATATTTTGTTGTTGCAGAAGTACTATGAAGATTTTATGTTCAATAAAGCCTAGAGACAAGGCCTGTGTTTCTATCACAACAGGCAGTTAACTGAATTTCTTCGGCAATATTTCTTAAGGATGTTGATATGATAAAGCTTAGGTTTCCCCTTGACATCTATGAGGTAATCAACTTTCCCACAAATTTTTAATACTTTATATGGACCTTTCCATGCTACTAATAATTTATTTGACTTAATCGGCAAAAGTACAAGAACTTCATCCCCTACGTTAAAACTTCTCCTCTGACTTTTGGAGTCAAAATAGGTTTTGTATTGGTCCATTGACAAGCTTAGGTTTTTCGAAACTATGTCAGAGGTCTCCTCAAGTTTGGATCTAAGTTCAAGGAGAAACTGGTAAGAAGACTGAACTTCAGCATTTACTCTCTCATTAGTCCATAGTCATGAAGGATGGACAGTGGAACCTCTGGCCTGTTACCCATAGAGAGTTCGAAAAGGTGGAAAACCAAAGGTGTCACGGACTTCCCTCTGGCGAACAAAGCACAGGGTAGGTAACGATGCCAACTCTTAGTTTAAGGGAGCAAAGACTTCCTTAAAATGGACTTGGAATCGAATGCGGGCGCTCAATCCTCCCATTACAGCTGGGCCCCCTAAAGGGTGTGGTGAAGAGAGGCTTCACTCCCAGAAGTTGGTATAGATGTTGCAATAAGTCAGATGTGATTGTGTCCCCACGGTCAGACAAAATTTCTCCTAGGATGCACAATTGGAGACGATGGACTACAGAGGCTTCAGCCACCTCTTGTAGTGAGTGTATTGGTCTTTTAAGGGGTATGGCTTTCAGGGAAACTCGTAAGCATAATCAACTAATGTTAATATATGTCTATGTCCCAGATGAAAGTGGAGATAAAGGACAACGATTGTCAATAGCTACTCTTCCAAACGGTACCGTAAAGTTAGCATTTTGCCATAGGTACTCGCCTGGTACCTCTGGGAGGCATGACAGTTTGGCAAATTTACATGATCTACAATAAAGTAGTGACATCTGAGGACATTTTTTGGCCAACAATAGGTTTTCCTAATCTATTTAAGGTTTTACGATTGCGAGTAATGTCCAGGCCATGGCAGGTCCTGAGCATTTTAAGGACAGTCTCTCTGCAATCGACTATGCGAACAACTAAGATGGAATCGTCTATCTCATCTGAATTTAATTTGAATACTGACTTGTACAAGATACCTTTTATATATTCAAATTTATATGAAAGTTTTCTTTGGATACTTGATTTTGTTTAGTGCTTTATGGCCAATTCTGAAGAGAAGGGCAATTACGTTGTAAATTGACAAAAGGAATCCTTCGATATATTAATGGCTTAAAGTCAGGGAAAATCAAAGGATGGACAGTAGAGAAGCCTTGGGCTTTGGTCTGAGCCCTTGTCAAGACATTTGTAGTATCGGAGGTGATATCCTTCACTTTCATCTAACAAGTGAAAACCGGTGATCACAACTACCTCGCTTTCGAGAGAGTTAGCATCACTGGTTTTTAATCACATGAAACTACGAGACATTGTTCTCATCTGAACTATCGAGGGGCTTCTCTGACTCTACAGGAAAGAGGATCTGAAATATTATATCATCTTTGATGATTGAAAGGTCAAAGCTAAGAAGGAAGAATGGCACCTTTTACATTACCTATTAGTGCGGAGCAAGAAGTGATGGGGAGCTGTACGGCTTCAGGACCATCTGTGAACCATTTAGACCTTATGTAACAACGGATGGTAGGAAAAGTGTCTGTACGGCCCAAGTAGTCTGAAAGTATAGAGAGGATGGTTTCTTTAGGTTAGGGAACAGCTTATCAGAAAATTAATGACTAAATGTGCATCCAGTGTCTCGTAAAATGGTATATACATTAAGTCCATTAACTGTCCTGAACAGGAAGGGTGCTTGGCTCATTTACAGTCTTTAAAAAATCCTTCCAACTTTTTGAACCTTCTTAGAAGGACAATCTGGACGTTTATGTCCTTAAACCACACAATGACAACAGGATAAAGGAACTTCATTTTACTTTCACTAGAGGCCTTTGATTTTTTAAGGTCTGATGTTCCTTTACCCTTAGGGTTCGATCCCTTTAGGTCTTTATAGGAATTGTTTGAGCCTCAGCTTAAGGTCAGCAGCCTCTGCAACTTCCTCAGCTTTAATAAGGTTAGTTCTCTGATGAGTGTTAGTATCTGGTGAGGAAGAGCTGTCAGGAACTGGTCAGCAACCATGAATCTCAAGAGATTCATAACTGTGATCAATTCCTGAATCTCTATCCAAAAGTCGAACAAACGAAAGAGTTTTAAACCTGTAACTGTTGAAAGTTCTGGCCAGGCTGTAAGGTGGCATACCTGAAATCTTTCCTGTAAGAATTGTGGTTTTTGATAGCTTTAAGGATTGCCTTCTTCAGTAGGTTATAATTACATATGATATCCTGCGACAAGTTGCATAGATTTTTAAAGGCTGTACCAGAAAATAACATTCTAACCTGGTAGCCAGGTGTCAGCAGGCCTTTCCCACAGAGGGTAGCGGTTTTTTCAAACCTGATAATGTATGAAGTTATGTCTTCCCCCCTCTGTGAAGGGAGGTAAATTAGGTGTTGGAATATGTGCATGCTGCACGTTTTTCCCATTACTCCTTCCTCAATTGTTGTTGTGTAAAGTTAACTTTTTATTCTCTAATTCAAGGCGAGATTTTTCGAGCTCGCGATCCTTTTCTCTTTTTCTCAGTTCTTTTTTTTAACTTTTTTCCCTTTTTCCCCAAGTTTCTTATTTTGTTCCTTTACGCCCTAGCTCTTTCCTCACGATCAAGTCTATCACGCTCTTTTTGGTCTTCTCGCTCTCTTTCCCGTCTTTCTCGGATTTCTCTCTCAATTCTCTCTTCTCCTTTTTCCTCCCTTCGTTCTTTTCTCCTTTTCTCTTCTCTTTATTCTCTCCTCTCCTTTTTCTTCTCTTTCCCTTTCTAACTGTCTTTCTCTCTTCAATTCTCTCTCTTTCAAGTCTTTCCTGGATCTTAGCACTAATGAAAGATTCTAAATTTTTCCCTGTTATTCCTAACCCTTTCTTCCAGCATTATCCAAAACTGGTATTCTCCATACTTGCAAGAATAACTTAACTATCAGGGAAATGAAACGGGTATTAAAGAAAACGGAGGGTTCAATTCCTGCTCCGCTCAAACTGTAAATTAAACCAGAGGGCTCGATCCCTGCTTCAATTAAACAATATGTATTAACGAAAACGAAGGGTTCTATGCCGGCTCGAGCAAACAGTAAGTGAATGGGGTCCCTTGACCATCCAATCTTCTCACCCAAAAAATCAAGGTGTCCTATGACAGTTACCTTGATATAATGAAGAGCTCAATGAAACAAGTTGTACTGGAAAATCTCGGGTCCCCAGAGTTTAATCCCCCAAAGTGTTTCAAGTACAATAAAGTGGCAGAATTAAATTTAATTCCTGCCTGCTTGACTTACAATAAATTGAGCTAAAAAAATCACCAAATCTTTTAAATACCTGTAGTAGTCCTACCATAAAATGATTTCCCTGGCTGGGGGTAACCGTCTGTGTATGCGGGCTTGAAATTCCAATGGGGAGATTCGAGATGGAGTAATCTTGATTTAGTATTGATCCCGGGGAA
>NC_069405.1:21185204-21237725 GCF_026875155.1 Cherax quadricarinatus | reverse complement strand
GTTTGAAGAAAGTCTTTTGGGATGACACCTCAGACCAGGTTGTTTGATGAAGGTCTGCTGGGAGAGCACCTCACTCCAGGTTGTGTGAAGAAAGTTTGTGGGAGTGCACCTTACCCCAGGTTGTTTGAAGATGGTCTGGTGGTAGGGCACCTCTCACCAGGTTGTTTGAACTTTTGTTGGGAGGGTACCTCACCCCAGGTTGTTTGAAGAAGGATTGGGGGAGGGCACCTCACCCCAGGTTGTTTGAAGAAGGTCTGGTGGGAGAGCACCTCTCCCCAGGTTGTTTGAAGGTCTGTTGGGAAGGCATCTATTCCCAGGTTGTTTCAAGAAGGTCTGGTGGGAGGGCACCTCTCCCCAGGTTGTTTGAAGGAAATCTGGTGGGAGGACACCTCTCCTCAGGTTGCTTGAAGAAGGTCTGGTTAAAGGGCACCTCTCCGTAGGTTGTTTGAAGAATGTCTGGTAAGATTGGAACTCTCCCCAGGATGTTCGAAAAAGATTTTGTTGATTGAAGACGGTCTGGTGCGAGGGCATGTTTCCCCAGGTTGTTTGAAGTAGGTCTGGTGGGAGGACATCTTTCCCCAGGTTGTTTGAAGGAGGTAAGTTCGGAGGGCACCTCACCCCAGGTTGTTTGAAGAATATCTGGTAAGAGGGCACCTATCCCCAGGTTGTTTGAAGATCATGCGGGAGGGCACCTTTCCCCAGGTTGTTTGAGGAAGGTCTGGTGGGAGGGCATCTTACCCCAGGTTGTTTGAAGAAGATCTTGTTGGAGGCCACAACACCACAGGCTGTGTGAAGAATTTTTTTATTTTTTTTTTTTTTTTTTAAGGTCAGGTGGGATGGCACATTACTGCGGGATGTTTGAAGAAGGTCTGGAGGGAGGGCACCTTAACTCAGGTTGTTTGAAAAATGTCTGGAGGGAGGACACCTCTCTCCACGTTGTTTGAAGAAGGTCTGGTTTGAGTGCATATCTCCCCAGGTTGTTTGAAGAAGGACTGGTGGGAGGGCACCTCTCCACAGGTTGTTTGAAGAAGGTCTGGTGTGAGGGCATATCTCCCCAAGTTGTTTGAAGAAGGTCTGGTGTGAGGGCACCTTTCCTCAGGTTGTTTAAAATGGTCTTGTTGGAGGGCACCTTTTCCTGTACTGTTTGAAGAAAGTCTGGTGGGAGGGCACCTTACCCCAGGTTATTTAATGAAGGTATGATCGGAGAGCCCCTCACCCGGGGTTGTTTAAGGACGCTCTGGTGGGATGGCATCTTACCCCAGGTTGTTTGAAGAAGGTCTTGTGGAAGTGCACCTAACCCCAGGTTGTTTAAGGAAGATCTTGTGGATTTGAACCTTGCTCCAGGTTGTTTAAGGAAGGTCTTGTCGGAGGGCACTGCTACACCAGGTTGTTTAAGGAAGGTTTGGTAGGAGGGCACCTTACTCCAGGTTGTTTGAAGAAGGTCTCGATGGTGGGCACGTCTCCCCAGGTTGCTTGAAGAAGGTCTTGTGTTAGGGTACCTCTTCACAGGTTGTTTTAAGGTCAGGTGGGAGGGCACCTTACCGCTATATGTTTGAAGAAGGTTTGGTGGGAGGGCACCTTACCCCAGGTTGTTTGAAGAAGGTGTAGGTGGGAGGGCACTTCTCCCAAGGTTGTTTAAAGAATGTCAGGTGGGAGGGCACCTCATCACAGGTTGTTTCAATAAGGTCTGATGGGATGGTACCTCTCCCCAGGATGTTTGAAGAAGATCTGGTATGAAGGCACTTCTCCTCAGGTTGTTTGAAGAAGGTTTGGTGGGAGTGCAGCTCTCCCAAGATTGTTTGAAGAAGGACTGGTTGAAGTGCACGTCTCCCCAGGTTGTTTGAAGAAGGTTTGGTGGGAGGGCACCTCTCACCTGGATGTTTGAACAAGGTCTGGTGGGAGGGCACCTCAACCCATGTTGTTTGTAGAAGGTCTGGTGGGAGTGCTCCTCTCCCCAAGTTGTTTCAAGAATGTATGGTGGTAGGGCATCTTTCCCCACATTGTTTGAAGAAGGTCTGTTGGGAGGGCACCTCACTCAAGGTTGTTTAAAGGTCTGGTGGGAGGGCACCTCTCCCAGGTTGTTTGAAGAAGGTCTGGTGGGAGGGTACCTCTCACTAGGTTGTTTTAAGAAGGTCTGGTGGGATGGCACCCCTCCTCAGGTTGTTTGAAAAAGATTTGGTGGGAGGGCACCTCTCACTAGGTTGTTTGAAGAAAGTCTTTTGGGATGACACCTCAGACCAGGTTGTTTGATGAAGGTCTGCTGGGAGGGCACCTCACTCCAGGTTGTGTGAAGAAAGTTTGTGGGAGTGCACCTTACCCCAGGTTGTTTGAAGATGGTCTGGTGGTAGGGCACCTCTCACCAGGTTGTTTGAACTTTTGTTGGGAGGGTACCTCACCCCAGGTTGTTTGAAGAAGGATTGGGGGAGGGCACCTCACCCCAGGTTGTTTGAAGAAGGTCTGGTGGGAGAGCACCTCTCCCCAGGTTGTTTGAAGGTCTGTTGGGAAGGCATCTATTCCCAGGTTGTTTCAAGAAGGTCTGGTGGGAGGGCACCTCTTCCCAGGTTGTTTGAAGAAGGTCTGGTGTTAGAGAATATCTCCCCAGGCTGTTTTAAGAAGGTCTGGTGGGAGGACATCTCTCCCCAGGTTGTTTAAAAAGGTCTGGTGAGAGGGCACCTTTCCCCATACTGTGTAAAGAAGGTTTGGTCGGAGGGCATCTTCCCCCATGTTGTTTGAAGAAGGTCTGGTGGGAGGGCACCTTACCCCAGGTTTTTTGAAGAAGGTATGGTCGGAGAGCACCTCACCCCAGGTTGTTTAAGGATGGTCTGGTGGGAGGACACCTTACCGCAGGTTGTTTGAAGAAGGTCTGGTGAGAGTGCACCTCACCCCAGGTTGTTTAAGGAAGATCTTGTGGATTTGAACTTTGTCCCAGGTTGTTTAAGGAAGGTCTGGTCGAAGGGCAATGCCACCCCAGGTTGTTTGAGGAAGGTTTTTCAAGAGGGCACCTTACTCCAGGTTGTTTGAAGAAGTCTGGATGGTGCGCACCTCTCCACAGGTTGTTTGAAGAAGGTCTGGTGTGAGAGCACCTCTTCACATGTTGTTTTAAGGTCAGGTGGGATGGCAAATTACTACGGGATGTTTTGAAGAAGGTCTGGTGGGAGGGCACCTTGCCCTAAGTTGTTTGAAGATGGTCTGGTGGGAGGGCACCTCTCCCAAGGTTTTTGAAGAAGGTCTTGTGGGAGGGCACCTGATCCCAGGTTGTTTCAAGAAGGTCTGTTGGGATGGCACCTCTCCACAGGTTGTTTGAAGAAGGTCTGGTAGGAGGGCACCTCTCCTAAGGGAGTTTGAAGAAGTTCTGGTGGGAGGGCAGCTCTCCCCACGTTGTTTGAAGAAGGCCTGGTTGAAGTGCACATCTTCCCAGGTTGTTTGGAGAAGGTCTGGAGGGAGGGCACCTTTCACATGGATGTTTGAAGAAGGTCTGGTGGGATGGCAACTCAACACAAGTTGTTTGGAGAAGGTCTGGTGGGAGTGCACCTCTCCCTAGGTTGTTTGAAGAAGGTCTGGTGGGAGGGCATCTTTCCCCATGTTGTTTGAAGAAGGTCTGGTAGGACGGCACTTTACCCAAGGTTGTTTGTAGAAGGTCTGGTGGGAGAGCACCTTGTCTCAGGTTGTTTGAAAAATGTCTGGAGGGAGGACACCTCTCTCCAGGATGTTCATAAAATGTCTTGTTGGAGGGCACCTCTACCTAGGTTGTCTGAAGAAGGTATTGTGAGAGGGGACCTCTCTCCAGGTTGTTTGAACAATGTCTGGTAGGAGTGCACCTCTCACCAGGTTGTTTGAAGAAAATTTGATAGGAGGGCGCCTCTCCCCCTTTTGTTTGAAGAAGGTCTGGTGGAAGGACACCTCTTCCCAGGTTGTTAGAGGAAGGTCTGGTGGGAAAGGACCTCATGAAAGGTTGTTTAAGGAAGGTCTGCTGGTAGGGCATTTCAACCCAGGTTGTTTGAAGAAGATCTGGTGGGAGAGCACATCTCCCCAGGTTGTTTGAAGAAGGTCTGATGGGTGGGCACCTCACCCCAGGTTGTATTAAGAAGGCCTGGTGTGAGGTCACATATCCACAGGTTTTTTGAGGAAGGACTGATGAGGGGCTACCTTTCCCTAGGTTGTTTGAGGAAGGTCTGGTGAGAGGCCACCTCACCCCAGGTTGTCTGAAGAAGGTCTGGTTGGATGGCACCTCTCCTCAGGTTGTTTGAAAAAGATCTTGTGGGAAGGCACCTCACGGCAGGTTGTTTAAATAAGGTCTGGTGGGGGGGACACCTCTCCGCAGGTTGTTTGAAGAAGGTCTGGTAAGAGTTCACCTTACCCAAGGTTGTTTGAGGAAGATCTGGTGGTAGAGCACCTTAACTCAGGTTGTTTGAAAAATGTCTGGAGGGAGGACACCTCTCCCCAGGTTGTTTGAAGAAGGTCTGGTGGGTGGGCACCTCTCCACAGATTTTTAAAAAGGTCTGGTGTGAGGGCACCTTTTCCCATACTGTTTGAAGAAGATCTGATGCGAGGACACCTTACCCCAAGTTGTTTAAAAAAAGGTATGATCGGAGAGCCCCTAACCCCAGGTTGTTTAAGGATGCTTTGGTGGAAGGGCACCTAACCCCAGGTTGTTTGAAAAAGGTCTGCTGGGAGGGCATCTCACACCAAGTTCTTTAAAGAAGGTCTGGTGGTAGGGCACCTCTCCGCAGGTTGTTTGTAGAATGTCTGGTTTGAGGGCACTTCACCCCAGATTGCTTGAAGAAGGTCTGGTGCGAGGGCACCTCCCAAGGTTGTTTGAAGGTCTGGTGGTAGGGCACCTCTTCCCAGGATGTTTGAAGAAGGACTGGTTGGAAGGCACTTCATCCGAGGTTGCTTGAGGAAGGTCTGTTGGAACGGCACCTCTCCCAAGGTTGCTTGAAGAAAGTCTGGTGGGAGGGCACCTCTCTACAGGCTGTTTGAAGAAGGTCTGTTGGGAGGACACCTCACCCCAGGTTGCTTGAAGAAGGCCTTCTGGGAGGACACCTCTCCTCAGGTTGTTAGAAAAAGGTCTTGTGGGAAAGCACTTCATCCCAATGTTCTTTCAAGAAGGTCTGGTGGGATGGCACATCTACCCAGGTTGTTTGAAGAAGGTCTGGTGGGAGGTCGCCTCTCCCCCGGTTGTTAGAGGAAGGTCTCTTGGGAACGAACCTCACCAAAGGTTGTTTAAGGAAGGTCTGCTGGCAGGGCACTTCACCTCAGGTTGTTTGAAGAAGGTCTGGTGGGAGGGCACCTCTCCCCAGGTTGTTTGAAGGAAATCTGGTGGGAGGACACCTCTCCTCAGGTTGTTTGAAGAAGGTCTGGTTAAAGGGCACCTCTCCCTAGGTTGTTTGAAGAATGTCTGGTAAGAGTGGAACTCTCCCCAGGATGTTCGAAAAAGATCTTGTTGATTGAAGACGGTCTGGTGCGAGGGCATGTTACCCCAGGTTGTTTGAAGTAGGTCTGGTGGGAGGACATCTTTCCCCAGGTTGTTTGAAGGAGGTAAGTTCGGAGGGCACCTCACCTCAGGTTGTTTGAAGAATATCTGGTAAGAGGGCACCTATCCCCAGGTTGTTTGAAGATCATGCGGGAGGGCACCTTTCCCCAGGTTGTTTGAGGAAGGTCTGGTGGGAGGGCATCTTACCCCAGGTTGTTTGAAGAAGATCTTGTTGGAGGCCACAACACCACAGGCTGTGTGAAGAGTTTTTTTATTTTTTTTTTTTGTTTTAAGGTCAGGTGGGATGGCACATTACTGCGGGATGTTTGAAGAAGGTCTGGAGGGAGGGCACCTTAACTCAGGTTGTTTGAAAAATGTCTGGAGGGAGGACACCTCTCTCCACGTTGTTTGAGGAAGGTCTTGTGTGAGTGCATATCTCCCCAGGTTGTTTGAAGAAGGACTGGTGGGAGGGCACCTCTCCACAGGTTGTTTGAAGAAGGTCTGGTGTGAGGGCATATCTCCCCAAGTTGTTTGAAGAAGGTCTGGTGTGAGGGCACCTTTCCTCAGGTTGTTTAAAATGGTCTTGTTGGAGGGCACCTTTTCCTGTACTGTTTGAAGAAAGTCTGGTGGTAGGGCACCTTACCCCAGGTTATTTAATGAAGGTATGATCGGAGAGCCCCTCACCCGGGGTTGTTTAAGGACGCTCTGGTGGGATGGCATCTTACCCCAGGTTGTTTGAAGAAGGTCTTGTGGAAGTGCACCTAACCCCAGGTTGTTTAAGGAAGATCTTGTGGATTTGAACCTTGCTCCAGGTTGTTTAAGGAAGGTCTTGTCGGAGGGCACTGCTACACCAGGTTGTTTAAGGAAGGTTTGGTAGGAGGGCACCTTACTCCAGGTTGTTTGAAGAAGGTCTCGATGGTGGGCACGTCTCCCCAGGTTGCTTGAAGAAGGTCTTGTGTTAGGGTACCTCTTCACAGGTTGTTTTAAGGTCAGGTGGGAGGGCACCTTACCGCTATATGTTTGAAGAAGGTTTGGTGGGAGGGCACCTTACCCCAGTTGTTTGAAGAAGGTGTAGGTGGGAGGGCACTTCTCCCAAGGTTGTTTAAAGAATGTCAGGTGGGAGGGCACCTCATCACAGGTTGTTTCAATAAGGTCTGATGGGATGGTACCTCTCCCCAGGATGTTTGAAGAAGATCTGGTATGAAGGCACTTCTCCTCAGGTTGTTTGAAGAAGGTTTGGTGGGAGTGCAGCTCTCCCAAGATTGTTTGAAGAAGGACTGGTTGAAGTGCACGTCTCCCCAGGTTGTTTGAAGAAGGTTTGGTGGGAGGGCACCTCTCACCTGGATGTTTGAACAAGGTCTGGTGGGAGGGCACCTCAACCCATGTTGTTTGTAGAAGGTCTGGTGGGAGTGCTCCTCTCCCCAAGTTGTTTCAAGAATGTATGGTGGTAGGGCATCTTTCCCCACATTGTTTGAAGAAGGTCTGTTGGGAGGGCACCTCACTCAAGGTTGTTTAAAGGTCTGGTGGGAGGGCACCTCTCCCAGGTTGTTTGAAGAAGGTCTGGTGGGAGGGTACCTCTCACTAGGTTGTTTTAAGAAGGTCTGGTGGGATGGCACCTCAACCCAGGTTGTTTGAAGAATGTCTGCTGGGAGGGCACCTCACCCCAGGTTGTTTGTAGGTCTGGTCGCAGGGAACCTCACCCCAAGTTGTTTGAAGAAGGTCTGATTGGAGGCCACCTCACCCCAGGTTGTATGAAGGTCTTGTGGGAGGGCACCTATCCACAGGTTTTATGAAGAAGGTCTGATGGGAGGGCACCTTTCCTTGGGTTGTTTGAAGAAGGTCTGATAAGAGGAAACCTCACCCCAGGTTGTCCGATAAAGGTCGGGTGGATAGCAACTCCTCCAGTTTGTTTAAAGGGAGGTCGGGGGGAGGGCACCTCTCCCCGGGTTTTTTTGTAAATATCTTTTTTGGGGGCTTTTCACCCCAATTTTTGAAAAAGGTTTTGGGTCGGGGGGCACGCCCCCCCAGGTTTTTTTAAAGGGTCGGTGGGAAGCACCGCTCCCTGGGTTGTTTAAAAGGGATTCGTGGGAGGCACATCCCCCCAAGTTTTTGAAAAGGTTTGGTGGGGTGCACCTCCCCCGGTTTTTTTAAAAAAAGGTCTGTTTAAAGGGCACCTCAAACCAGGTTGTTTGAGAAGGGCCGGGTTTGGAGGCACCTCCCCCCAGGTTTTTGGGGAAGGCTGGGGGGAGGGACCTCTTCCCAGGGGTATAAAGAATGTTTTTGAGAAGGTCTGTTGAGAGGGCACGTCACCACAGATTGTTTGAAAAGGTCGTGGGCGGCACCTCCCCCACGTTTTTTGAAAAAGCTCGGGTGGGGGGGCCCCTTTTCAACGTTGTTTGAAGGTCGGGGGGGGAGCCACCTCACCCCAGTTTTTTTGAAGAATTTTTGGGTGGAGGGCACCTCCCCAAAAGTTGTTTAAAAAAAGGCTTGAGTGGACACCTTTTCCCCAGGTTGTTTTAAATGTCGGGTGTGAGGGCACTTCACCCATATTGCTTTAATAAGTTTGGTGGGGGGGCATCTCTCCCAAGGATTTTAAAATCTCGTGGGGGGGCACCTCTCCCCAGGTTTCCTTTAAAAAGTCGGTGGGAGGGCACCTCTCCAAAGTTGTTTGAAGAGGGCTGGTGGGAGGGCACCTCACCCAGGTTGTCAAGAACCCTTTTTGGGGGGGCACCTCACCCCAGTTGTTTGAAGAAGGTCTTTTTGGGGGGGCACCTGTCCTCAGTTTGTTAAAAAGGGGGGTGGGGGAAACACCCATCCAAGTTCTTTGCGGAAATCTGTTTTTGACGGCACCTCCCCCAGGTTGTTTGAAGAAGAATGGGGGGAGGGGACCCCTCCCCAGCTTTTAGAGGGAAGGTCGGTAGAGAGACACCTCACGCCAGGTTGTTTGAACGTCTTTTTTGGGGAAAGGGACCTCCTTCAGGTTGTTTGAAGAAGGTCTTGGGGAAAGGCACCTCTTTTCCCCTTCTTTTAAAAAAGGGCTGGGGGTAGGACCCCTTCCCCCACTTTTTTGAAGAAGGTCTGGCGTATGGCACCCAAACCATGTTTTTGGAGACGGTTCGGGGATATGGCCCCCTCCCAAGGGTTTTTTGATGATGGGCTGGTGGGGGGGCATCTTTTCCCCCCAGGTTGTTTGAAGGGCTGTTGTGAGGGGACCCAACCCCAAAGGTTGTTTGAAAAGATCTGGTTTAAAAACACCTCACCCCAGGTTTTTTGAAAAAGGCTTTTTGGGGGGGCACCTCTCTCCAGGTTGTTTGAAGTCTTTTGAGAGGGCCCTCTCACAGGTTTTTTGTAGAAGGTCTTTGGGATTTCCCATCAACCCAGGTTTTTTAAAAAAGTCTGCTGGGAGTGCACCTCCCCAAGGTTTTTTTTAAAAGTCTTGGGGGGACACCTCACCCCAGGTTTTTTGAAGAAGGGCTGATGGGAGGACACCTCACCCCCAGGTTTTTGAAAAATCGGTGAGGGGCACCTCTCACCAGTTTTTTTTAAGAATATCGGTATGAGAGCACCCATCCCCCTGTTGTTTTAAAACTTGTGGGAGGGGAAAACCCTTTCCCCCGTTTTTTTGAGGAAAGGGCTGGTGGGAGGGGGACTTACCCCAGGTTGTTTTAAGGTCGTGTGGGAGGCCACCTGACCACAGGCTGTGTGAAAAGGTTTTTGGGGGAGTGCACCTTACCCAGGGTTTTTAAGAAGGTCTGGGGGAGGTCACCTCTCCCCCAAATTCGTTTAAGAAGTAGGTGGTAGGGGACCCCTCCCCATATTTGAAGGTTTTTTGGAGGGCACCTCACTCCATTGTTTGAAGAAGGTTTGGGGGGGAGGCACCTGACCCAAGGTTGTTTCAAGAAGGTCTGGTGGAGACACCTCTCCCCAGGTTGTTTGAAAGGGCTTTGGGAGGGCACCTATCCCCGGTTGTTTGAAGAAGATATGGGGGGGAGGGACCTCTACCCAGGTTTTTAAGGAAGGTCGGTAAAAGGCACCTCACGCCAGGTTGTTTGAACCTTTTTGGAGGGCACCTCTTTCAGGTTTTTTTGAAGAAGGGCTGGGGGAGTGCACCTTTTCCCCCTTTTTAAAAGGGGAAAGGGCTGGGGAAAAAGCCTCACCAAAAAATTTTTTTTTAAGGAAGGTTTTTCTTTTAGGCACTTCCAAAACCCCGTTTTTTGAAGAAGGGTGGTGGGAGAGCCCTCACACCAGGTTGTTTTTAAGAAGGGGTGAATGGAGGGCTCCTCACCCCAGTTTTATTAAAAGGGTCTGGTGGGGGTCACCTACCACAGTTGTTTGAAAAAAGGACTGACGGAGGGGACCGTTTCCCCAGGTTGTTTTAAGAAGGTTTGGTGAACGCCCCTAAACTAGGTTGTTTAAAAGGGCTTTTGGGAGTGTACCTCACCCCGTTTTTCTTGAAGAAGGCTGGTGGGATTCACCCCCCCTTGGTTTTTTGAAAAGGGGGCCTGGTGGGAGGACACCTCTCCCCAGGTTGTTTGAAAAGTTCCTTTGGGGGAAAGGGACCTCCCCCAGGTTTTTTTAAGGGAAGGCTGGGCGGGGACACCTCTCCCCAGGTTGTTTGAAGAAGGGCTGGTGGAGGGCACCTACCCCAGGTTGTTTGAAGAAGGTCTGGTGGGAGGCACCTTAACTCAGGTTTTTTGAAAAATGTCTGGAGGGGAAAAACCTCTCTCCACTTGTTTGAAGAAGGCTGGGGTGAGTGCATATCCCCCAGGTTGTTTGAAGAGGACTGGTGGGGGGGACCTCTCCACAGGTTTTTGAAGAAGGTCTGGTGTGAGGGCATACTCCCCCAAATTATTTAAGAAGGTCTGGTGTGAGGGGACCTTTCCTCAGGGTTTTTTAAAAAACTAGTTTAAGGGGACCTTTTCCCCTCTGTTTAAGAAGGGCGGGGGAGGGGACCTTTCCCCAGGTTGTTTAAGAAGGATGATCCGGGGAGCCCCTCACCCCCGGGGTTTTTTTAAGGGCGCTCTGGGATGGCATCTTTCCTCAGGTTTTTGAAGAAGGGCTTGTGGAAGTGCACCTAACCCCAGGTTGTTTTAAGGAAGAAACTTTTGGGGGGCCACCACCACAGGTGTGTGAAGAAGGTTTTTTGAGTGCACCTTTCCCCGGTTTTTTGAAGAAGGGCTTGGGGGGAGGTCACCCTCCCAAGGTTCTTTCAAGAAGGTCTGTGGTAGGGCACCTCTCACCAGGGATTTAAGGTTGGTTGGAGGGCACCTCACTCCAGGTTGTTTAAGAAGGTTTTTGGGGGGGGCACCGACCCAAGGGTTTCTTGAAAAGGGCGGTGGAGGGCACCTCTCCCCAGTTTTTTGAAGAAGGTTGGGGTTAGGGAAATCTGGCCAGGCTGTTTGAAAAGGGGTTTGGGGGGCATCTCTCCCCGGTTTTTTAAAAAGGTTTGGGCGAGGGGACCTTTCCCCATACTGTTTGAAAAAGGTTTGGTCGAGAGCACCTTCCCCATTTGTTTGAAAAGGTCCCGGGGGGAGGGGCCCTTTCCCCAGGTTGTTTAAAAAGGGGTGGGCGGGGGCACCTCACCCTGGTTGTTTTTAAAAATGGGCTGGTGGGAGGCACCTTACCCCAGGTTCTTTAAAAAGGTCGGTGGAGGGGACCTTTTCCCCTACTTTTGAAGAAGGCTGTGGGAGGGCACCTTACCCCAGGTTTTTTTAAAGAAGGGATAACGGAGAGCCTCTAACCCCCAGGTTGTTTAAGGATGCTCTGGTGGGAAAGGGGACCTAACCAAAAGTTGTTTTTAAAAGGTCTTTTGGAAGTGCACTAACCCATGTTTTTAAGGGAAATCTTGTGATTTGAACCTTTCCCAAGGTTGTTTAAGGGAAAGGGCCCCGTTGGAGGGGAATGCCCCCCCAGGTTTGGGTTTAAAGGAAAGGTTTCGTAGGGGGGCACCACACTCCAGTTGTTTTTAGGAAGGTCGGGCGGGGGCACGTCTCCCCAGGGTCTTTGAAGAAGGTCTGGTGTTAGGGCACCTCTTCACAGGTTGTTTTAAGGTCAGGTGGGAAGGCACCTTACCGCTGGATGTTTGAAGAAGGTTTGTTGAGAGGGCAACTTACCCCAGGTTGTTTGAGGAAGGCCTGGTGGGAGGACACCTCTCCCCAGGTTGTTTGAAGGTCTGGTGGGAGGGCGCCTCACACCAGGTTGTTTAAAGAAGGTCTGGTTGGAGGGCACCTCTCCGCAGGTTGTTTGTAGAATGTCTGGTTTGAGGGTACTTCACCCCAGATTGCTTGAAGAAGGTCTGGTGGGAAGGCACCTCCCAAGGTTGTTTGAAGGTCTGGTGGGAGGGCACCTCATCCCAGGATGTTTGAAGAAAGACTGGTGGGAAGGCACTTCTCCTGAGGTTGTTTAAAGAACGTTTGGTGGGAGTGCAGCTCTCCCCAGATTGTTTGAAGAAGGAGGTTAAAGTGCATGTCCCCCAATTGTTTGAAAAGGTTGATGGGAAGGGGGACTTTTCACCTGATATTTGAAGAAGGGCTGGTGGGAGTGCACCTCACCCAAGGGTTTTCTGAAAAAAGGGTTGAGTGATGGGAACTCTCTCCTTTTTTTGAAGAAGTCTGGGGGTGAGGGGACCTCTTTCCAGGGTTTTGTAAAATGTCCCCTTTAGGGAGGGCTTTCACCCAGATTTTTTGAAGGGGGTTTGGGGGGAATGACGCCCCCCCCAGGATTTTTTAAGGTCTAGTGGGGGAGCACCTCTCCCCCGGTTTTTGAAGAGGGGCTGGTTGGAAAGCACTTCATCCCAGGTTCTTTAAAAATCTTGGGGCGGCACCTCTCGCCAAGTTGCTTTAAGAAAGTCTGGTTGGAAGGCACCTCTAACCAGGTTGTTTTTGGGGGGGTCTGGTTGGGAAGGGCCCTTTTCCCCCAAGTTGTTTGAAAAATGTCTGGGGGGGGCACATCTCCCCCCGGGTTTTTTAAAAAAGGGTGGTTTAAGGGGACCTCTAACCGGTTTTTTGAGGAAGGTGTTTTAGGGGACATCACCCCAGGTTGTTTGAGAAGGTCGGTGGAGGGGGCCCCTTCCCCGGTTGTGTGAAGAGGTTGTTTGAAGAAATCTGTTTAGAGGGCACATCACACAAATTTTTGAAGAAGGGCTTGGGAGGCACCTCACCCCCGTTTTTGAAAAGTTGTTGAGAGGACCTCTGCCCACGTTTTTTGAAGTCTGGTGGAAGGGCACCTCACACCAGGTTTTTCAATAGGTCTGGTGGAAGGGGGAAACCCCACATCAAGTTGTTTAAAGAAGGGCTTTTGGGGGGGGGCTTCTCCGCATGTTGTTTGTAAAGTCGGGTTTCAGGGCACTTTACCCCAGATTGCTTTAAGAAGGGTTTGGGGGAGGGAACCTCCCAATGTTGTTGAAGGTTGGTGGGAGGGCACCCATCCCAGGATGTTTTTAAGAAAACTGGGTTTGGAAGGGACTTTATCTGAGGTTGTTTGAGGGGGTCTGGGGTAAGGCCCCTTTTCCCAAGGGGCATGAAGAATTCGGGGGGAGGCACCTCCCAACTGTTTGAAGAAGGTCTTGTGGAGGGCACCTCACCCTAGGTTTTTGGGAAAAAGGGCTTTTTGGAGGACACCTTTCCTCAAGTTGTTAGAAAAAGGTATTGTGGGAAGGCACTTCATCCCCATGTTCTTTCAAAAGGTCTGGGGGGATGGCACCTCTACCCAGGTTTTTTTTGAAAAGGTCGGGGGGAGGTCACCCTCCCCAGGTTTTTAGAGGGAAGGGCTCTTTGGGAAAGGACCACCAAAGGTTTTTTAGGAAGGGCTGCTGGAGGCACTTCCCCCATTTTTTGAAGAAGGCTGGGGGAGGGGACCTCTCCCCAGGTTCTTGAAGGTCTGGGGGAGGCACCTCTCCCCAGGGTTTTTTGAAGAAGGTCGTGAAGGGACCTCTCCCCAGGTTTTTTGAAGAATCTAGAAGAATGGACCTCTCCCCAGGGTGTTCGAAAAAGATTTTGGTGGAGGCAAACCCTTTTCCACAAGTTGATTGAAGATGGTCAGGTGGGAGGGCATGTTACCCCAGGTTTTTTAAGGACGTCAGTTGGGAGGGCACCCACCCCAGGTTGTTGAAGAAGGGGTGGTGGGAAAGGGGACCTTACCCCAGGCGTTTTAAGAATTTCTGGAAGGAGGGGGACCTCTCCCCCGGGTTTTTTTGAATAGTATGGTTTTGAGGGCACCTCTCCATAGGTTATTTGAAGAATGTCTGGTGGGTGGCACCTCAACCCGTTTTGTTTGAAGAGTCTGGTAAGAGGACACCTCACCCCAGTTTTTGAAGAAGGGCAGGTGGAGAGCACCTCTCACCAGTTGTTTGAAAAATCTTGTGTTGGGGCCCCCGCCCCAGGGTTTTTTGAAGAATGTCTGGTGGAGGGCACCTCTCCCCCCGGTTTGTTTGTAGAATGTCGGGGTGAGAGCTTTCACCCCAGATTTTTCTGAAAAAGGTCCCTTTTGGGGGCACCTCTTCCCAGGTTTTTGAAGGGCTGGTGGAGAGCAACTCCACCATGTTGTTTGAAGAAGGACTGGGGGAGGGCACTTTTATCCCAGGTTTTTTACGAAAACTGGTGGGGGGGCACCTCTCCCCAGGTTTCTTTAAGAAATCTTGGGAAGCACATCTCCCGATTTTGTTTTTAAGGGCGGTGGGGGGGAATTTCCCCTCCAAGTTGCTTGAAAAAGGTCTGGTGGAGGGCACCTCTCACCAGGTTGTTTAAAAAAGGGCGATTTTAAGGGCACCCCAACCAGGTTGTTTGACGAAAGTCTGGTGGAAGGCCCTCACCCCAGGTTGTTTGAGAAAGGCTGGTGGGGAAGGGACCTAATCCAGGTTTTTTGAAAAGGTCTGGGGACAGGTTTTTTCTTACCCCAGGTTTTTTAAGAAATTCCCTTTGAAGGGGACCTCCCACAGATTGTTTGAAAAAAGTCTGGTGGGATGTCACCTCACCCCAGGTTGTTTGAAGAAGGTCTCCTGGGAGGGCACCTCTCCCAAGGTTGTTTGAAGGTTTGGGGAGAAGGGGCGTCACCCACTTGTTTGAAAAGGCATGTGGGGGCACCTCAACGGGTTTTTTGAATGGGTGGGGGGAGGGCACCTCACCCCAATTTTTTTTTGAAGAAAACTGGGGGAAGGGCACCTCACCCCAGGTTGTTTGAAAAAGTCTAGTGGGAGGGTACCTCACCCCATGTTGTTTAAAGAAGGTATGGTGGGAGGGTACCTCTTCCCAGGTTGTTTGTAGAATGTCTGGTGGGAGGGCACTTCACCCGAATTTTCTTTAAGAGTTCTGTTGGAGGGCATCTCTCCAAAAGGGTGTTTAAAAAAAAATCCCCCCCCCCCCCCCCCGTGGGGAGGGCACCTCTCCCCAGGTTCCTTGAAGAAAGTCTGGTGGGAGGGCACCTCTCCACAGGTTGTTTGAAGAGGGTCTGGTGGGAGGGCACCTCACCCCAGGTTGTTCAAGGAACGCCTGTTGGGAGGGCACCTCACCCCATGTTGTTTGAAGAAGGTCTTTTGGGAGGGCACCTGTCCTCAGTTTGTTAGAAGAAGGTCTGGTGGGAAGGCACCTCATCCAAGGTTCTTTGCGGAAAGTCTGTTATGACGGCACCTCTCCCCAGGTTGTTTGAAGAAGATATGGTGGGAGGGGACCTCTCCCCAGCTTGTTAGAGGAAGGTCTGGTAGAGAGACACCTCACGCCAGGTTGTTTGAACGTCTTTTCGGAAGGCACCTCTCTTCAGGTTGTTAGAAGAAGGTCTGGTGGGAAGGCACCTCATCCCAGGTTCTTTGAAAAAGGTCTGGTGGTAGGACACCTCTCACCACGTTGTTTGAAGAAGGTCTGGCTGTATGGCACCTCAATCCATGTTGTTTGGAGACGGTTCGGTGATATGGCCCCTCTCCCAAGGTTGTTTGATGATGGTCTGGTGGGAGGGCATCTTTCCTCAGGTTGTTTGAAGGTCTGTTGTGAGGGCACCTAACCCAAGGTTGTTTGAAATAGATCTGGTTTAAAAACACCTCACCCCAGGTTGTTTGAAGAAGGTCTTGTGGGTGGGCACCTCTCTCCAGGTTGTTTGAAGTCTTGTGAGAGGGCACCTCTCACTAGGTTGTTTGTAGAAGGTCTATTGGGATTGCCCATCAACCCAGGTCGTTTTAAAAAGGTCTGCTGGGAGTGCACCTCACCCAAGGTTGTTTGAAGAAGGTCTGTTGGGAGGACACCTCACCCCAGGTTGTTTGAAGAAGGTCTGATGGGAGGACACCTCACCCCAGGTTATTTGAAGAAAGTCTGGTGAGGGGGCACCTCTCACCAGGTTGTTTGAAGAATATCTGGTATGAGAGCACCTATCCCCATGTTGTTTGAAGATCTTGTGGGAGGGCACCTTTCCCCAGGTTGTTTGAGGAAGGTCTGGTGGGAGGGCATCTTACCCCAGGTTGTTTGAAGGTCGTGTGGGAGGCCACCTGACCACAGGCTGTGTGAAGAAGGTTTGTGTGAGTGCACCTTACCCAGGTTGTTTGAAGAAGGTCTGGTGGGAGGTCACCTCTCCCAAGGTTCGTTCAAGAAGGTATGGTGGTAGGGCACCTCTCACCAGGTATTTGAAGGTTTGGTTGGAGGGCACCTCACTCCAGGTTGTTTGAAGAAGGTTTGGTGGGAGGGCACCTGACCCAAGGTTGTTTCAAGAAGGTCTGGTGGGAGAGCACCTCTCCCCAGGTTGTTTGAAGGTCTGTTGGGAGGGCACCTATTCCCAGGTTGTTTGAAGAAGATATGGTGGGAGGGGACCTCTACCCAGGTTGTTAGAGGAAGGTCTGGTAGAGAGGCACCTCACGCCAGGTTGTTTGAACGTCTTTTCGGAGGGCACCTCTCTTCAGGTTGTTTGAAGAAGGTCTGGTGGTAGTGCACGTCTCCCCAGGTTGTTAGAGGAAGGTCTGGTGGGAAAGAGCCTCACCAAAGGTTGTTTAAGGAAGGTTTGCTTGTAGGGCACTTCACCCCAGGTTGTTTGAAGAAGGTGTGGTGGGAGAGCACCTCACACCAGGTTGTTTGAAGAAGGAGTGAATGGAGGGCTCCTCACCCCAGGTTGTATTAAGAGGGTCTGGTGGGAGGTCACCTATCCACAGGTTGTTTGAAGAAGGACTGACGGGAGGGCACCGTTCCCTAGGTTGTTTGAAGAAGGTTTGGTGAGACGCCTCCTCAAACTAGGTTGTTTGAAGAAGGTCTTGTGGGAGTGTACCTCACCCCAGGTTGCTTGAAGAAGGTCTGGTGGGATGTCACCTCTCCCTTGGTTGTTTGAAGGAGGCCTGGTGGGAGGACACCTCTCCCCAGGTTGTTTGAAAAAGTTCTCTTGGGAAGGCACCTCACCCCAGGTTGTTTAAGGAAGGTCTGGTCGGGGGGACACCTCTCCCCAGGTTGTTTGAAGAAGGTCTGGTTGGAGGGCACCTTACCCCAGGTTGTTTGAAGAAGGTCTGGTGGTAGAGCACCTTAACTCAGGTTGTTTGAAAAATGTCTGGAGGGAGAACACCTCTCTCCACGTTGTTTGAAGAAGGGCTGGTGTGAGTGCATATCTCCCCAGGTTGTTTGAAAAAGGACTGGTGGGAGGGCACCTCTCCACAGGTTGTTTGAAGAAGGTCTGGTGTGAGGGCATATCTCCCCAAGTTATTTGAAGAAGGTCTGGTGTGAGGGCACCTTTCCTCAGGTTGTTTAAAAAGGTCTAGTTGAAGGGCACCTTTTCCCGTACTGTTTGAAGAAGGTCTGGTGGGAGGGCACCTTACCCCAGGTTGTTTAATGAAGGTATGATCGGAGAGCCCCTCACCCGGGGTTGTTTAAGGACGCTCTGGTGGGATGGCATCTTACCTCAGGTTGTTTGAAGAAGGTCTTGTGGAAGTGCACCTAACCCCAGGTTGTTTAAGGAAGATCTTGTGGGAGGCCACCTGACCACAGGCTGTGTGAAGAAGGTTTGTGTGAGTGCACCTTACCCAGGTTGTTTGAAGAAGGTCTGGTGGGAGGTCACCTCTCCCAAGGTTCTTTCAAGAAGGTCTGGTGGTAGGGCACCTCTCACCAGGTATTTGAAGGGTTGGTTGGAGGGCACCTCACTCCAGGTTGTTTGAAGAAGGTTTGGTGGGAGGGCACCTGACCCAAGGTTGCTTGAAGAAGGTCTGGTGGGAGGGCACCTCTCCCCAGGTTGTTTGAAGAAGGTCTGGTGTTAGGGAATATCTGGCCAGGCTGTTTGAAGAAGGTGTGTTGGGAGGGCATCTCTCCCAGGTTGTTTAAAAAGGTTTGGTGCGAGGGCACCTTTCCCCATACTGTTTGAAGAAGGTTTGGTCGGAGAGCACCTTCCCCATGTTGTTTGAAGAAGGTCTGGTGGGAGGGCACCTTACCCCAGGTTGTTTAAAGAAGGGATGGTCGGAGAGCACCTCATCCCTGGTTGTTTAATAATGGTCTGGTGGGAGGGCACCTTACCGCAGGTTCTTTGAAGAAGGTCTGGTGTGAGGGCACCTTTTCCCATACTGTTTGAAGAAGGTCTGTTGGGAGGGCACCTTACCCCAGGTTGTTTAAAGAAGGTATGAACGGAGAGCCTCTAACCCCAGGTTGTTTAAGGATGCTCTGGTGGAAGGGCACCTAACCACAGGTTGTTTGAAGAAGGTCTTGTGGAAGTGCACATAACTCCATGTTGTTTAAGGAAGATCTTGTGGATTTGAACCTTTCCCAAGGTTGTTTAAGGAAGGTCTCGTTGGAGGGGAATGCCACCCCAGGTTGGTTAAGGATGGTTTCGTAGGAGGGCACCACACTCCAGGTTGTTTGAGGAAGGTCTGGACGGTGGGCACGTCTCCCCAGGGTCTTTGAAGAAGGTCTGGTGTTGGGGCACCTCTTCACAGGTTGTTTTAAGGTCAGGTGGGAAGGCACCTTACCGCTGGATGTTTGAAGAAGGTTTGTTGAGAGGGCAACTTACCCCAGGTTGTTTGAGGAAGGCCTGGTGGGAGGACACCTCTCCCCAGGTTGTTTGAAGGTCTGGTGGGAGGGCGCCTCACACCAGGTTGTTTAAAGAAGGTCTGGTTGGAGGGCACCTCTCCGCAGGTTGTTTGTAGAATGTCTGTTTTTAGGGGACTTTTACCCCCCATTTCTTGAAGAAGGTCTGGTGGGAAGGGACCCCCAAGGTTGTTTGAAGGGCTGGTGGGGGGGCACCCATCCCCGGGTGTTTTTAAGAAAGACTGGGGGGAAGGCACTTCTCCTAGGGTTGTTTAAAGAACGTTTGGTGGGAGTGCAGCTCTCCCCAGATTGTTTGAAGAAGGACTGGTTAAAGTGCATGTCTCCCCAGATTGTTTGAAGAAGGTCTGATGGGAAGGGCACTTCTCACCGGGTATTTTAAGAAGGTCGGTGGGAGTGCACCTCACCCAAGGGTTTTCTGAAAAAAGGGCTGATTTATGGCAACTCTCTCCAGGTTTTTTTGAAGAAGGTCTGGGGTGGGGCACCCCCCTTTTCCAGGGGGTTTTTTAAAATTCTTGAGGAGGGCTTTTTCCCCATATTGTTTGAAGGGGGTTTGGGGGGAATGCACGCCCCCCCAGGATTTTTGAAGGCTAGTGGGAGACACCTCTCCCCCGGTTTTTAGAAAGGGGGCTGGTTGAAAGCACTTCATCCCTGTTCTTTGAAGAAAGTCTTGTGGGCGGGGACCTCTCCCAAATTGCTTGAAAAAAAGTCTGGTTGGGAAGGGACCCTAAACCCGGTTGTTTTAGGAAGGTCTGGTTGGAAGGCACTTCTCCCCCAATTGTTTTGAAAAAATTTTTGGTAGGGGGCACATCTCCCCAGGTTGTTTAAAAAAGGGTGTGGTTGAAGGGCCCCTCTAACCAGGGTTTTTTGAGGGGAAAGGGGTGGTTTTAGGCACATCACCCCAGGGTTTTTTTGAGGAAGGCTGGTGGGGGGGGGGCCCCCTTTCCAGGTTTTGAAGAAGGTTTTTTTGAAGAAATCTTTAGAGGGGCACATCACACAGATTTTTTGAAGAAGGCTTGAGGGGTGGGACCTCACCCCAGGTTGTTTTAAGAAGGTCTGTTTAGAGACACCCCTGCCCACTTTTTTTGAAGTCTGGTGGGGGGGACCTCACACCAGGTTGTTTTTAATAGGTCTGGTGGTAGGGGACCTCACATCAATTGTTTAAAGAAGGGCCCGGTGGGGGGGGACTTCTCCGCATGTTGTTTGTAGAATGTCTGGTTTCAGGGCACTTTACCCCAGATTGCTTGAAGAAGGTCTGGTGGAGGGAACCTCCCAATGTTGTTTGAAGGTCTGGTGGGAGGGCACCTCATCCCAGGATGTTTGAAGAAAGACTGGTTGGAAGGCACTTCATCTGAGGTTGTTTGAGGAAGGTCTGGTGTAACGGCCCTTTCCCAAGGTTGCATGAAGAATGTCTGGTGGGAGGGCACCTCTCTCAAGGCTGTTTGAAGAAGGTCTTGTGGGAGGGCACCTCACCCTAGGTTGTTGGAAGAAGGTCTTCTGGGAGGACACCTTCCTCAAGTTGTTAGAAAAAGGTATTGTGGGAAGGCACTTCATCCCTATGTTCTTTCAAGAAGGTCTGGTGGGATGGCACCTCTACCCAGGTTGTTTGAAGAAGGTCTGGTGGGAGGTCACCTCTCCCCAGGTTGTTAGAGGAAGGTCTCTTGGGAAAGGACCTCACCAAAGGTTGTTTTAGGAAGGTCTGCTGGTAGGGCACTTCACCCCAGGTTGTTTGAAGAAGGTCTGGTGGGAGGGCACCTCTCCCCAGGTTGCTTGAAGAAGGTCTGGTGGGAGGGCACCTCTCCTCAGGTTGTTTGAAGAAGGTCTGGTTGAAGGGCACCTCTCCCTAGGTTGTTTGAAGAATGTCTAGTAAGAATGGACCTCTCCCCAGGATGTTCGAAAAAGATTTTGGTGGAGGCAACCTTTCCACAAGTTGATTGAAGATGGTCAGGTGGGAGGGCATGTTACCCCAGGTTGTTTGAAGGACGTCAGTTGGGAGGGCACCTCACCCCAGGTTGTTTGAAGAAGGTGTGGTGGAAGGGCACCTTACCCCAGGCTGTTTGAAGAATTTCTGGAAGGAGGGCACCTCTCCCCAGGTTGTTTGAAGTATGTATGGTTAGAGGGCACCTCTCCATAGGTTATTTGAAGAATGTCTGGTGGGATGGCACCTCAACCCAGTTTGTTTGAAGATGGTCTGGTAAGAGGACACCTCACCCCAGGTTGTTTGAAGAAGGTCAGGTGGGAGAGCACCTCTCACCAGGTTGTTTGAAAAAGTCTTGTGTTGGGGCCCCTCGCCCCAGGTTGTTTGAAGAATGTCTGGTGTGAGGGCACCTCTCCCCAGGTTGTTTGTAGAATGTCTGGTGTGAGAGCTTTTCACCCCAGATTGTCTGAAGAAGGTCTTGTGGGAGGGCACCTCTTCCCAGGTTGTTTGAAGGTCTGGTGGGAGAGCAACTCACACCATGTTGTTTGAAGAAGGACTGGTGGGAGGGCACTTCATCCCAGGTTCTTTGACGAAAATCTGGTGGGACGGCACCTCTCCCCAGGTTGCTTGAAGAAAGTCTGTGGGAGAGCACATCTCCCGATGTTGTTTGAAGGTCTGGTGGGAGGGAATTTCTCTCCAAGTTGCTTGAAAAAGGTCTGGTGTGAGGGCACCTCTCACCAGGTTGTTTAAAAAAGGTCTGATTGAAGGGCACCTCTAACCAGGTTGTTTGACGAAAGTCTGGTGGAAGGGCACCTCACCCCAGGTTGTTTGAGAAAGGTCTGGTGGGAAGGGACCTAATGCCAGGTTGTTTGAAGAAGGTCTGGTGACAGGTTATCTTACCCCAGGTTGTTTTAAGAAATTCTGTTGGAAGGGCACCTCACCACAGATTGTTTGAAAAAGGTCTGGTGGGATGTCACCTCACCCCAGGTTGTTTGAAGAAGGTCTCCTGGGAGGGCACCTCTCCCAAGGTTGTTTGAAGGTCTGGAGAGAGAGGACGTCACTCCACATTGTTTGAAGAAGGTCATGTGGGAGGGCACCTCTAACGAGGTTGTTTGAATGGCTGGTGGGAGGGCACCTCACCCCAAGTTGTTTGAAGAAGGTCTGGTGGAAGGGCACCTCACCCCAGGTTGTTTGAAAAAGTCTAGTGGGAGGGTACCTCACCCCACGTTGTTTAAAGAAGGTATGGTGGGAGGGTACCTCTTCCCAGGTTGTTTGTAGAATGTCTGGTGGGAGGGCACTTCACCCGATATTGCTTGAAGAAGTTCTGTTGGGAGGGCATCTCTCCAAAGGATGTTTAAAAGTCTCGTGGGAGGGCACCTCTTCCCAGGTTCCTTGAAGAAAGTCTGGTGGGAGGGCACCTCTCCACAGGTTGTTCAAGGAACGCCTGTTGGGAGGGCACCTCACCCCAGGTTGTTTGAAGAAGATCTTTTAGGAGGGCACCTGCCCTCAGGTTGTTAGAAGAAGGTCTGGTGGGAAGGCACCTCATCCAAGGTTCTTTGCGGAAAGTCTGGTATGACGGCACATCTCTACAGGTTGTTTGAAGAAGATATGGTGGGAGAAGACCTCTCCCCAGGTTGTTAGAGGAAGGTCTGGTAGAAAGGCACCTCACGCCAGGTTGTTTGAACGTCTTCTCGGAGGGCACCTCTCTTCAGGTTGTTAGAAGAAGGTCTGGTGGGTAGGCACCTCATCCCAGGTTCTTTGAAGAAGGTCTGGTGGTAGGGCACCTTTCCCCAGGCTGTTTGAAGAAGGTTTGGTGGGAGGGCACCAAGGGCACCTCTCTGCAGGTTGTTTGAAGAAGGTCTGGCAAGAGGGCACCTCTCACCAGGATGTTTGAAGAAGGTCTGGCGGTATGGCACCTCAACCCAGGTTGTTTGGATACGGTTTGGTGATATGGCCCCTCTCCCAAGGTTGTTTGATGAAGGTCTGGTGAGAGGGCATCTTTCCTCAGGCTGTTTGAAGGCCTGTTGTGAGGGCACCTCACCCCAGGTTGTTTGAAGAAGGTCTGGTTTAAGGGCACCTCCCCCAGGTTGTTTGAAGAAGGTCTTGTGGGTGGTCACCTCTCTCCAGGTTGTTTGAAAAGTCTGGTGGGAGGGCACCTCTCACTAGGTTGTTTGTAGAAGGTCTATTTGCATTGCCCATCTACCCAGGTTGTTTTAAAAAGATCTGCTGGGAGGGCACCTCACCCCAGGTTGTTTGAAAAAGGCTGGAGGGAGGGACACCTCATCCCAGGTTGTTTGAAGAAGGTCTGATGGGAGGACACCTCACCCCAGGTTGTTTGAAGAAAGTCTGGTTGTAGGGCACCCCTCCCCAGGTTGTTTGAAGAATATCCCCAGGTTGTTTGAAGATCTTGTGGGAGGGCACCCTTCCCCAGGTTGTTTGAGGAAGGTCTGGTGGGAGGGCATCTTACCCCAGGTTGCTTTAAGAAGATCTTGTGGGAGGCCAGCTCACCACAGGCTGTGTGAAGAAGGTTTGTGGGAGTGCACCTTACCCACGTTGTTTGAAGAAGGTCGGTGGGAGGTCACCCTCTCCCAAGGTGGTTTCAAGAAGGTCTGGTGGTTAGTGCAACCTCTCTCCAGTTTGTTTGAAGGGTTTTGGTTGGAGGGCACCTAAACCCCGGGTTGTTTGAAGAAGGTTTGGGGGGGCACCCAACCAAGGGTTTTTGAAGAAGGTCTGGGGGGGAGAGCACCTCTCCCCAGGTTGTTGGAAAGGGTCTGTTTGGAGGGAAACCTATTCCCAGGTGTTTCAAAAGGTCTAGGGGGAAAGGGCACCTCTCCCCAGGTTGTTTGAAGAAGGTCTGGTGTTAGGGAATATCTCCCCAGGCTGTTTGAAGAAGGTCTGTTGGGAGGGCATCTTTCCCAGGTTCTTTAAAAAGGTCTGGTGGGAGGGCACCTTTCCCCATACTGTTTGAAGAAGGTTTGGTCAGAGGGCACCTTCCCCATGTTGTTTGAAGAAGGTCTGGTGGGAGGGCACCTTAGCCCAGGTTGTTTAAAGAAGATATTGTCGGAGGTCACCTCACCCCAGGTTGTTTAAGGATGGTCTGGTGAGATGGCACCTTACCGCAGCTTGTTTGAAGAAGGTCTGGTGAGAGTGCACCTCACCCCAGGTTGTTTAAGGAAGATCTTGTGGATTTGAACCTTGCCCCAGGTTGTTTAAGGAAGGTCTGGTCGAGGGGCAATGCCACCCCAGGTTTTAAGAAAGGTTTGGTAGGAGGGCACCTTACTCCAGGTTGTTTGAAGAAGGTCTGGACGGTGGGCACCTCTCCACAGGTTGTTTGAAGAAGGTTTGGTGTGAGGGCACCTCTTCACATGTTGTTTTAAGGTCAGGTGGGAGGGCACCTTACCACGGGAGGTTTGAAGAAGGTCTGGTGGGAGGGCACCTCACCCAAGGTTGTTTGAAGAAGGTCTCGCGATGAGGGCACATGATCCCAAGGTGTTTCAAGAAGGTCTGTTGGGATGGCACCTCTCCCCAGGTTCTTTGAAGAAGGTCTCATGGGAGGGCATCTCTTCTCAGGGTCTTTGAAGAAGTTCTGGTGGGAGGGCAGCTCTTCCCAGGCTGTTTGAAGGCCTGGTTGAAGTGCACGTCTCCCCAGGTTGGTTGAAGAAAGTCTTGAGGGAAGGCACCGTTCACCTGGATGTTTGAAGGTCTTGTGGGATGGCACCTCAACCCAGCTTGTTTGGGGAAGGTCTGGTGGGAGTGCACCTCTCCCTAGGTTGTTTAAAGAAGGTCTGGTGGGATGGCATCTTTCCCCATGTTTGAAGAAGGTCTGTTGGGAGGGCACCTCATCCCAGGTTGTTTGAAGAAGTTCTTGTGGGAGGGCACCTATCACTAGGTAGTTTCAGGAAGGCCTGGCTGGATGGCACCTCACCCCAGATTGTTTGAAGAAGGTCTGATGGGAGGGCACCTCACCCCAGGTTGTACAAAGGTCTGGTGGGAGGGCACCTATCCAGAGGTTGTTTGAAGAAGGACTGATGGGAGGGCACATTTCCCTAAGTTGTTTGAAGAATGTGTGGTGAGAGACCACCTAACCCCAGGTTGTTTGAAGAAGGTCTGGTGGGAGTGCGTTTCACCCTAGGTTGCCTGAAGCATGTCTGTTCGGATGGCACCTCACCCCAGGTTGTTTAAGGAAGGTATGGTGGGAGGACACCTCTCCCCAGGTTGTTTGAAGAAGGTCTGGTGGGACGGCACCTTACCCAAGGTTGTTTGAAGAAGATCTGGTGGGAGAGCACCTTAACTCAGGTTGTTAAGGTATGGTGGGAGGGGACCTCTCTCCAGGTTGTTTGAAGAATGTCTGGCAGGAGTGCACCTCTCCCCAGGTTGTTTGAAGAAAATTTGATAGGAGGGCACCTCTCCCCCGTTTGTTTGAAGGTCTGGTGGGAGGGCATATTGCCCTAGGGTATTTGAAGGTCTGGTGGGATGGCACTTCTCCCCAAGTTGTTTGAAGAAGGTCTGGTGGGGTGGCACCTCACCCCTGGTTGTTTGAAGATGGTCATGTGGAAGGGCACCTCTCTCCAGGTTTTTTGTGGAAGGTCTGGTGGCACGGCACCTCTCACCAGGTTTTCTGAAGGTCTGGTGGGAGGCCACCTCACCCCAGGTTGTTTGAAGAAGGTCTGGTGGGAAGGCACCTCACACCAGGTTGTTTGAAGAAGGTCTTTTGGGAGAGCACCTCTCCCCAGGTTGTTTGAAGGTCTGTTGGGAGGGCACCTATTCCCAGGTTTTTTGAAGAAGGTCTTGTGGGAGGGCACCTCTCCCCAGGTAGTCTGAAGAAGGTCTGGTGTGAGTGCATATCTCTCCAGGTTGTTTGAAGAAGGTCTGGATGGAGGTCACCTCTCCCCAGGTTATTTAAGAAGGTCTGGTTGGAGGGTACCTTTCATCATACTATTTGAAGAAGGTCTAGTCGGAAGGCACCTTCCTCCATGTTGTTTGTTGAAGGTCTGGTGGGAGTGCACCTCATTCCACATTGATTAAGGAAGATCTTGTGGATTTGAACCTTGCCCCAGGTTGTTTAAGGATGGCCTGGTCGGAAGGCAATGCCACAACAGGTTGTTTCAGGAAGGATTGGTACGAGGGCACCTTACTCCAGGTTGTTTGAAGAAGGTCTGGATGGTGGGCACCTCTCGCCAGGTTGTTTGAAGAAGGTCTGGTGTGAGGGCACCTCTTCACAGGTTGTCTTAAGGTCAGGTGGGAGGAAACCTTCCCGATGGATGTTTGAAAAACGTCTGGTGGGAGTGCACCTCTCCCCAGGTTGTTTGAAGAAGGTCTGGTGGGTGGGCATCTTTCTGCATGTTGTTTGAAGGTCTGTTGGGAGGGCACCTCACACCAGGTTGTTTGAAGAAGGTTTGGTGGGAGGGCGCCTCTCCCCAGGTTGTTTGAAGAAGGTCTGGTGGGAGGGAACCTCACCCCACGTTGTTTGAAGAAGGTCTGGCGGGAGGGCACCTCACCCCAGGTTGTTTGAAGAAAGTCTGATGGGAGGGCACATCACCCCAGGTTGTATGAAGTAGGTCTAGTGGGAGGGCACCTCACCCCAGGTTGTTTGAAGAAGGTCTGATGGGAGGGCACCTCACCACAGGTTGTATGAAGAAGGTCTGGTGGGAGGGTTCCTCAACCTAGGTTGTTTGAATAAGGTCTGGTGGGAGGGCACTTCACCCCAGATTGTTTGAAGAAGGTCTGATGGGCGGGCACCTCACCCCAGGTTGTATGAAGAAGGTCTGGTGGGAGGGTTCCTCAACCTAGGTTGTTTGAATAAGGTCTGGTGGGAGGGCACCTCACCCCAGATTGTTTGAAGAAGGTCTGATGGGCGGGCACCTCACCCCAGGTTGTATGAAGAAGGTCTGGTGGGAGAGCACCTTAACCCAGGTTGCTTGAAAAATGTCTGGTGGGAGGGCACCTCTCCCTAGGTTGTTTGAAGAAGGTATTCTGGGATGGGACCTTTCTCCAATATGTTTGAAGAATCTCTGGTAGTAGTGCACCTCTCCGCAGGTTGTTTGAAGTTCTGGTGGGAATTCACCTCAACCAGGTTGTTTTAAGGTCTGGTTGGGAGGGCACCTCTCCCCAGGTCGTCTGAAGGTCTGCTGAGAGGACATCTCACCACAGGTTGTTTGAAGGTCTTGTTGGAAGGCACATATCCCCAGGATGTTTGAAGAAGTTCTCGTGGGAGAGCACCTTACCCCAGGTTGTTTGAAGGTCTGGTGGGAGGATACCTCATCCAAGGTTGTTTGAAGAATGTCTGGTAGAGGGCACTTCTCTCCATGTTGTTTGAAGAAGGTCTGGTGGGAGGGCACTTCTCCCCAGATCGTTTGAAGAAGGTCTGGTGGGATCGCAGCTCTCCCCAGGTTGTAGGTTGTTTGAAGGCCTAGTGGGAGGGTGCCTCACCCCAGGTTGTTTGAAGAAGGACTGGTGGGAGAGCACTTCATCGCAGGTTCTTTGAAGAAGGTCTGGTGGGACGGCACCTCTCCCCAGGTTTCTCGAAGAAAATTTTGTGGGAGGGCACCTCTTCCCAGGTTGTTTAAGGAAGGTCTGGTGGGAGGGCACCTCATCCCAGCTTGTTGGAAGAAGGTCTTTTTTGAGGGCACCTCTCGCCAGGTTGTTCAAAGAAGGTCTGGTGGAAGGGCTGCTCTCCCCAGATTGTTTGAAGAAGGTCTGGTGAAAGGGCACCTCTCGCCAGGTTGTTTGAAGGTCTGGTGGAAGGGAAAATCTGTCCTGGTTGTTTGATGAAGGTCTGATGGGAGAGCACCTTATCCCAAGTTCTTTGAAGGTCTGGTTGGACAGCACCTCTCCCCAGGTTGTTTAAGGAAGGTCTGGTGGGAAGGCACCTCGCGCCAGGTTGTTTGAAGAACGTCTTGTACGAGGGCACATCACACCAGGTTGTTTGAAGAAGGTCTGGTGGAATGGCACCTCAACCCAGGTTGTTTGGAGAAGGTCTGGTGAGAGGGCACCTCTCCCTAAGTTGTTTGATGAAGGTCTGGTAGGATGGCATCTTTCCCCAGGTTGTTTGAAGAAGGTCTGTTTTTAGGGCACCTCACAACAGGTTGTTTGAAGAAGGTCTGGTGAGAGATCACCTCACCCCAGGTTGTTTGAAGAAGGTCTTGTGGGTGGGCACCTCTCCTCAGGTTGTTCGAAAAAGATCTGGTGGTAGGGCACCTCTCACTAGGTTCTTTGAAGAAGGCCTATTGGGATAGCACCTCAACCCAGGTTGTTTGAAGAAGGTCTGGTGGGAGGGCACCTCTCACCAAGTTGTTTGAAGGTTTGGTGGGAGGGCACCTCACCCCAGGTTGTTTTAAGAAGGTCTTATGGGAGGGCACCTCTAAACAGGTTGTTTGATGGTTTGGTGGGAGGGCACCTCACCCCAGGTTGTTTGAAGAAGGTCTGGTGGGAGGGCACCTCACTCCAGGTTGTCTGAAGAAGGTCTGGTGGGATGGCACGTCACCCCTGGTTATTTGAAGAAGGTCTGGTGGGAGAGCACCTCTCACCAGGTTGTTTGAAGAAGTTCTTGTGGGAGGGCACCTATTCCCAGGTTGTTTGAAGAAAGTCTGGTGTGATGGCACCTGTAACCAAGTTGTTTGAAGGTTTCGTGGGAGGGCACCTCAACAAAGGTTGTTTTAAGGTCTGGTAGGAGGGCACCTCACACCAGGTTGTTTGAAGATGGGCTGGTGGGAGGGCACCTAACCCCAGGCTGTTTGAAGAAGGTCTGATGGGAGGGCTCCTCACCCCTGGTAGTTTGAAGAAAATCTGGTGCGAGGGCACCTCTCCCCAGGTTGTTTGAAGAAGTTCTTTTGGGAGGACACCTATTCCCAGGTTGTTTGAAGAAGGTCTGGTGTGATTGCACCTGTCGCCAAGTTGTTTGAAGGTTTGGTGGCAGGGCACCTCAACCCACGTTGTTTTAAGAAGGTCTGGTGGGATGGCACCAGTCACAAGGTTGTTTGAAGGTTTTCTGGGATCTCACCTCACCCCAGATTGTTTGTAGAATATCTGGAGGGATCGCATTTCATCCATGGCTGTTTGAAGAAGGTCAAGTGGGAGGGCATCTTACCCCAGGTTGTTTGAAGAAGGTCTGCTGGGCGGGCACCTCACTCCAGGTTGTTTGAAGAAGGTCTGGTGGGAGGGCACGTCACCCCTGGTTATTTGAAGAAGGTCTGGTGGGAGAGCACCTCTCGCCAGGTTGTTTGAAGTCTGACTTTAGGGCACCTATTCCCAGGTTGTTTGAAGGTCTGCTGGGAGGACACCTTTCCCCACACTGTTTGAAGAAGGTCTTGTTCGAGGTCACTTTACCCCATGTTGTTTAAAGAATGTCTGGAGGGAGGGCACCTTACACCAGGTTGTTTGAAGAAGTTCTTGTGGGAGGGCACCTATTCCCAGGTTGTTTGAAAAAGGTCAGGTGGGAGGGCACCTCTCACCAGGTTGTTTGATTGAAGGTTATGTGGGAGGGAACCTCACCCCAGGTCGTTTGACGAAGGTCTGGTGGGAAGGCACCTCACCCCAGGTTGTTTAAGGAAGGTCTTCTGCATGGGAACCTTACCCCAGGTTGTTTAGGAAAGCACTGGAGGGAGGGCACTTCCCCCCAGATTGTTTGAAGAAGGTCTGGGGGGACTGCCCTTCTCCCCAGGTTGTTTGAAGGTCTGGTGGGAAGGTGCATCACCCCAGGTTGTTTGAAGAAGGACTGGTGGGAGGGCACATCATCCCAGGTTCTTTGAAGAAGGTCTGGTTGGACGGCACCTCTCCTCAGGTTGCTCGAAGAAAGTCTGGTGGGAGGACACATCTACCCAGGTTGTTTGAAGAAGGTCTGGTGGGAGGGCGCCTCACCACATGTTGTTTAAGGAATGTCTGGTGGGAGGGCACCTCACCACAGGTTGTTGGAAGGTCTTGTGGGAGGGCACCTCTCCCCAGGTTGCTTCAAGAATGTCTGGTAGAAGGGAACCTCTCCCCAGATTGTTTGAAGGTCTGCTGGGAGGGAACGTTACTTCAGGTTGTTTGAAGAAGATCTGGTGGGAGGGCATCTTATCCCAGGGTCTTTGAAGGTCTGGTGGGACAGCACCTCTCCCCAGGTTGCTTAAGGAAGGTCTTGTGGGGGGAACCTCGCGCCAGGTTTTTCAAGGTCTGGTGGGAGGGCACCTCTCATCAGGTTGTTTGAAGAAGGTCTGGTGGGATGGCACATCAACTCAGGTTGTTTGGAGAAGGTCTGGTGAGAGGGCACATCTCCCAAAGTTGTTTGATGAAGGTATGGTGGGAGATCACTTCCCACCAGAACTTCTTGTGGGGTGGGCACCTCTCCCCAGGTTGTTAAGAAAGGTCTAGCTGGAGGGCACCTCTCACTAGGTTGTTTGAATAAGGTCTATTGGGATGGCAGCTCATCCCAGGTTGCTTGAAAAAGGTCTGCTGAGAGGGCACCTCACCCCAGGTTGTTTGAAGAAAATCTGGTGTGAGGGCACCTCTCCCCAGGTTGTTTGAAGAAGTTCTTGTGGAAGGGCACCTATTCCCAGGTTGTTTGAAGAAGGTCTGGTGTAATCGCACCTGTCACCAAGTTGTTTGAAGGTTTGGTGGGAGGGCACCTCACCCCAGGTTGTTTGTAGAATATCTGGTGGGATGGCATATCACCCCTGGCTGTTTGAAGAAGGTCTAGTGGGAGGGCATCTTACTCCAGGTTATTTGAAGAAGGTCTAGTGGGAGGGCATCTTACACCAGGTTGTTTGAAGAAGGTCTGGTGGGAGGCCACCTCACCCCAGGTTGTGTGAAGGTGTGTGGGAGTGCACCTTACCCCAAAATGTTTGAGGAAGGTATGGTGGGAGGGCACCTCTCACCAAGTTGTTTGAAGGTTTGGTGGGAGGGCACCTCACCCCAGGTTGTTTGAAGAACGTCTGGTGGGAGGACACCTCTCACAAGGTTGTTTGAAGGTTTGGTGGGAGGGTACCTCACCCCAGGTTGTTTGAAGAAGGTCTGGTGGGAGGGCACCTCACCCCAGATTGTTTGAAGAAGGTCTGGTGGGAGGGCCCCTCACCCAAGGTTGTTTGAAGAAGGTCTGGTGGGAGGGCACATCACCCCCGTTGTTTGAAGAAGGTCTACTGTGAGAGCACCTCTCCCCAGGTTGTTTGAAGGTCTGGTGGGAGGGCACCTATTCCCAGGTTGTTTGAAGAAGGTATGGTGGGAGGGCACCTCTCCCGAAGTTGTTTGAAGAAGGTCTGGTGGGAGGGCACATCTCCCCAGGTTGTTAGAAGAAGGTCTGGTGGGAGGGCACCTCTCGCCAGGTTGTTTAAAAAGGTCTGGTGGGATGGAACCTTTCCCCACACTGTTTGAAGAAGGTATGGTTGGAGATCACCTTACCGCATTTTGTTTGAAGAAAATCTCGTGCGAAGGCACCTTACCCCAGGTTGTTTGAAGAAGGTATGGTCGGAGAGCTCCTCACCCCAGTTTGTTTAAGGAAGGTCTGGTTGAAGGGCACCATACCCCAGGTTGTTCGAAGAAGGTCTGCTTGGATGGCACCACACCACAGTTTGTTTAAGGAAGGTCTTGCAGATGGAAGCCTTACCCCAGGTTGTTTAAAGAAGGTCTGGTGGGAGGGCACCTTACCCCAGGTTGTTTGAAGGTCTTGTAGGAGTGCACCTCAACCCAGGTTGTTTAAAGAAGATCTTGTGTATTTGAACCTTACACCAGGATGTTTAAGGAAGGTATGGTCAGAGGGCAAAGCCACCATAGGTTGCTCAAGGAAGGTTTGGTAGGAGGGCACCTTACCCCAGGTTATTTGAAGAAGGTCTGGATTGAGAGCACGTCTCCTCAGGTTGTTTGAAGAAGGTCTTGTGGGAGGGTACTTCTTCAGAGGTTGTTTGAAGGTCTGGTTGGGGGCACTTTACCCCGGGATGTCTGAAGTAGGTCTGGTGGGAGGGTACCTTACCCCAGAATGTTTGAAGAAGGTCTGGTGGGATTGCACCTTTCCACAGGTTGTTTGAAGAAGGTCTGGTGGGAGAGCACCTCATCCCAGGTTGTTTGAAGAAGGTCTGGTAGGATGGCACCTCTCCCCATGTTGTTTGAAGAAGGTCTGGAGGAAGGGCACCTCTTCACAGGTTTTTTGAAGGTTTGGTGGGAGGGCACTTTACTCCGGAATGTTTGAAGAAGGTCTGGTGGGAGGGCAACTTACCCCAGGTTGTTTGAAGAAGGTGCGGTTGGAGGGCCCCTCTCCTCAGGTTGTTTGGAGAAGGTCTGTTGGGAGGACACCTCTCCTAAGATTGTTTGAAGAAGGTCTGGTGGTAGGGCATCTTTCCCCATGTTGTTCGAAGAAGGTCTGTCGGGAGGGCACGTCACCCCAGGTTGTTTGAAGAAGGCCTAGTGGGAGGGCACCTCTCTCCAGATTGTTTGAAGAAGGTCTGGTGGTAGCGCACCTCTCACTAGGTTGTTTGAGGAAGGTCTGGTGGGAGGGCATTTTACCCCAGGTTGTTTGAAGAAAGTGAGGTGAGAGGGCACCTCTCACCAGCTTCTTTGAAACAGGTCTGGTGGGAGGGCACCTCTCCTCTGGTTGTTTGAAGAAGGTCTGGTGGGAGAGCATCTTTCCCCATGTTGTTTGAAGAAGGTCTGTCGGGAGGGCACCTCACCCTAGGTTGTTTGAAGAAGGTCTGGTGGGAGGGCACCTCTCACTTGGTTGTTTGAAGAAAGTCTGGCGGGATGGCGCATCAACCCAGGTTGTTTAAAGTAGGTCTGGTAGAAGGGCACCTCACCCCAGGTTGTTTGAAGAAGGTCTGGTGGGAGGGCATCTCACTTCAGGTTGTTTAAGGAAGATCTTGTGGATTTGAACCTTTCCCCAGGTTGTTTAAGGAAGGTCTGGTCGGAGGGCAACGCTACCCCAGGTTGTTTGAAGAAGGTCTGGATGAAGGGCACCTCTTCATAGGTTGTTTGAAGAAGGTCTGGAGGAAGGACATTTCTTCACAGGTTGTTTGAAGGCCGGGATGTTTCAAGTATGTCTGGTGGGATGGCAACTTACCCCAGGTTGTTTGAAGAAGGTGTGGTGGGAGGGCACCTCTCCTCAGGTTTGTTTGGAGAAGGTCTGGTGGGAGGGCACCTCTCCTCAGATTGTTTGAAGAATGTCTGGTGGGAGGGCATCTTTCCCCATGTTGTTTGAAGAAGGTCTGTCGGGAGGGCACATCACCCCAGGTTGTTTGAAGAAGGTCTGGTGGGAGGGCACGTCTCCCCAGGTTGTTTGAAGGTGGTCTGGAGGGCACCTCTCACTAGGTTATTTGAAGTAGGTCTGGTGGGAGAGCAACTTACCCCAGGTTGTTTGAAGAAAGTGAGGTGGGAGGGCACCTCTCACCAGCTTGTTTGAAGCAGGTCTTGCGGGAGGGCACCTCTCCTCAGATTGCTTGAAGAAGATCTGGTGGAGGGCATCTTTCCCCATGTTGTTTGAAGAAGGTCTGTCGGGAGGGTAGCTCACCGCAGGTTGTTTGAAGAATGTCTGGTGGGAGGTCACCTCTCACTAGATTGTTTGAAGAAGGTCTGGCGGGATGGCACATCAACCCAGGTTGCTTGAAGGAGGCCTGTGTTGGAGGGCACCTCACCCAGGTTGTTTGAAGAAGGTCTGGTGGGATGGGACCTCTCCCTAGGTTTTTGACGAATGTCTTGTAGGAGGGTCACCTATCCACAGATTGTTTTGACGAATGTCTTGTAGGAGGGTACCTATCCACAGGTTGTTTGAAAAAGGTCTGATTGGAGGGCACATTTCCCCAGGTTGGTTGAAGAAAGTCAGGTGGGAGGCCACCTCACCCAAGGTTGTTTAAGGAAGGTCTGATGGAGTGCACCTCACCCGAGGTTGTTTGAAGAAGGTCTGATGGGAGGGCACCTTTCAAAGGCTGTTTTAAGGTCTGGTGGGAGGGCACCTCCCCAGGTTGTTTGAAGAATGTCTGGTGGGAGAGCACCTCACCCCAGGTTGTTTGAAGGTTTAGAAGGAGAGGCACCTCACCCCAGTTGTTTGAAGAAGGTCGGTGGAGGCACCTCACTACAGGTTGTTTGAAGAAGGTCTGGTGGGAGGGCACGTCTCACCAGTTGTTTTGAGGGAGGTCTGGTGGGAGGGCACCTCTCCCCAGGTTGTTTGTAGAATGTCTGGTAGGAGAGCACCTCACCCCAGGTTGTTTGAAAAAGTCTTGAGGGAGAGCACCTCACCCAAGGTTGTTTTGAGGATGGTCTGGTGGGAGGGCACCTCTCCCCAGGTTGTTTGTAAATGTCTGGTAGGAGAGCACCTCTCCCCAGTTGTTTTGAAAAAGGTCTGGTGGGAGGGCAACCTCACCCCAGGTTGTTTGAAAAAGGTCTGGTGGGAGGGCACCTCACCCCAGGTTTGTTTGAAAAAGTCTTGAGGGAGAGCACCTCACCCAAGGTTGTTTGAGGATGTCTGGTGGGAGGGCAACCTCTCCCCAGGTTGTTTGTAGAATGTCTGGTAGGAGAGCACCTCTCCCCAGGTTGTTTGAAGGTCTGGTGGGAGGGCACCTCTCACCAGGTTGTTTGAAGTGGGTCTGCTGGGAGGGCACCTCACCCAGGTTGTTTGAAGAAGGTCTGGTGGAAGGCACATCTCCACAGATTTTTTTAATGATTCAAGTATTTTTAAGAAATAAATGAAGTAATTCAAAATTATTTCTGAATTTCATCGAATTTTTGTATGATGTTTTAAAAATATGTAATATACTTTAAAATGATGAAAAATGCTCCAAAATTATATATTTTTCGGCATATTTCGACGATTCGAGCTTTTCCAAGCATTTCTTGACGATTTGGTTCATTTAGAATATATGATCAGATAAACCTTATTTTTTAGCTAAAATACATAGGTTTATACCTTTTTCATCAGATTTACTACTGCAATTAAATTTTATGCTAAAAGTAAGCTAAAATATATTTTTCTCAATTATTTGTTTCATATACTCTTTTTTGAAATACTTGAATCATTAAAGACCGGGAAAAATGTGTTAAAATGATGTTTCAATGCATGGTTTTTTCACCTTGAAATATGTTTTGGCAAATAACTTCACTAAAATACAATATTTTAGCATACTTTTAGCATAAAATTCAATTGAACAGTAATTCCGATTAAAAATGTGAAGACCCACGTATTTTATCTATAGAAAAAGGTTTGTCTGAAAAGTGTTCTAAACGCCTGGTCAGACACCGGGCGTGGGGGCGTTGACCCCGAACTCTCTCCAGGTAAAACTCCAGTAAACGCTCCAAATAGTCGAATTAATAAGTAAAACAAAATTTTAACACATTTCTCCAAGTTTTTCAATGTATCAAGAATTTTTAAAAAATATTGAATATTCAAAATTATTTCTGAATTTATTATCGAATTTTTGCATAATTTTTTAAAAATATATAATAACTTTTTTAAAAATACTTGAAAATTCAAAAAATCGGAACATGTGCTAAAATTATATTTTACTGCGTATTTCGACGATTTGTAGCATTTAGAACACTTTTCATAAAAACCTTATAGGTAAAATAATTCAAAAAATTGGAAAGAATGTGTTAAAATGATGTTTTACTGCGTATTTCGACGATTTTTAGCATTTAGAAACACTTTTCATAAAAAACTTATCGGTAAAATGTGCAAAAAAGAGTTTTACTGAATTTCCGACGATTTGTAGCATTTAAGACATTTTTTCAGACAAATTTCATTTCTAGCTAAAATGTACGATTTTCACACTTGAAATATGCATTGACAGAGTACTTCACTAAAATATCATTTTTCAGTTTACTTTTAGCATAAAATTCAATTGAAGCACTAATTCCAATTAAAATGTGTAAAAAAAAAATCAGGTATGTCTGAAAAATGTTCTAAATGGTCCAAATCTTCGAAATGCACATTTTTTCCGATTTTTTCAATGATTCAAGCATTTTTAAAAAATATATGAAGTGTTCAAAATTATTTCTGATTTGCATAGAATTTTCGTATGATTTTTTTAAAAATATGTAATATACCTTAAAATGTTGGAAAAAGCTTGAAAATTATATTTTTTGGCATATTTCGACGATTCGAGGCTTTTTCAAGCATTTCTAGAAAACTCGCTTTTTCAGTTAAAAAAATGTATTGACAAAACACTTCACATAACATATTTTAGCTTACTTTTTGCATGAAAGTGAATTGCAGCAGTAATCGGATTAAAAAGTACGAAAATTCATGCATTCTAGGTAAAAAACAAGGTTTTTAAAAATGTTTTAAAAAATCCCTTGAAAATTCGAAGAAATTCAAAAGTAATCTTGAATGTCATCGAATCATTGAAAATATAGGAAAAATGTGCAAAAATGATGTTTTAATGCATATATCGTCGATTTGGAGCATTTAGAACTTTTTTCAGACAAACAGATTTCCACAATTTTTAATCAGAATTTCTGCCACAATTCAATTTTATGCTAAACGTAAGCTAAAATAAGATATTTTTGTGAAGTATTTTGTCAATACATATTTCAAGTGAGAAAATCATGCATTTTAGCTAAAAATGAAATTTGTCTGAAAAATGTCTTAAATGCTACAAATCGTCGAAATATGCAGTAAAACATCTTTGTAGCACATTTTACCGAGTTTTTGAAGATTCATTTTTTTTTTTTAAATATGTAAAATATTCAAAATTATTTCTGAATTTCATCGGTTTTTGGTATGATTTTTTAAAACATGTAATATACTTTAAAATGATGAAATATTCTCGAATATTATATTTCTCGGCATATTTCTACGATTCGAGGCTTTTCCAAGCATTTCTTGACGATTTGGTTTATTTAGAACGTTTTTCACACACACCCTCTTTTTTAACTAAAATACATTGGTTTTCACACTTTTTCATCAGATTTACTACTACAATTAAATTCTATGCTAAAAGAATATCATTACATATTTTAACTAAAAAAAACTCCCCCGACGCTTTACAATAGATACTTTTAAAAAACATCGAATCGTCGAAATATGCCAAAAAATATAATTTTCGAGCGTTTTTCAACATTTTAAAGTTTAGATATTTAAAAAAAAAAATTCGATGAAATTCAGAAATAATTTTGAATATTTCATATATTTTTAAAAAGTACTTGAATCATTAAAGATCGGGAAAATGTGCTAAAATGATGTTTCACTGCATATTTCGACTATTTGGAGCATTTGGAATATTTTCAGACAAACTTCATTTTTTTAGATAAAATACATGGGTTTTCACACTTGAAATGGGTTTTGACAAAATCCTTCACTAAAATATATATATTTTAGCATACTTTAAGCATAAAAATCAATTGCAGCAGTAATTCCGATTAAAAAGTGTAAAAATCCACATACTTTAGCTATCAAATAAGGTTTGTCTGAAAAGTGTTCTAAATGAATCAAATCGTCGAAATATGCAGTAAAACATCATTTTACCACATTTCTCCGATTTTTTCAATGATTCAATTATTTTTAAAAAATATGATGTGTGATGTTTTGAAAATTGTATTATACTTGAAAATGATGACAAAATGCTCGTAAATTGTATTTTTTGGCATATTTCGAGCATTCGAGGGTTTTCCAAGTATTTCTTGACGTTTTGGTTGATTTAGAACATAATTCAGACAAACTTTATTTCTTTAGCTAAATTACATCGGTTTTTTACTCTTTTTCATCAGATTCACTGCTACAATTAAATTTTATGCCAAAAGTAAGGTAAAATATGATATTTTTCTGAATTATTTTGTCATACAAATGTATGACGACGTTTTTGAAGAAATGTTTGAAAAAGCCTCGAATCTTCGAAATATGACAAAAAATATAATTTTCGAGCATTTTTCAGCATTTTAAAGTATAATACATATTTTTGAAAAAAATCACACAAAAATTCTATGAAATTCAGATATAGTTTTGAATAATTCATATTTTTTTTTTAAAATACTTGAATCATTAAAAATCGGAAAAAAATGTGCTAAAATATGTTTTACTGCATATTTCGACGATTTGGAGCATTTAGAATATTTTCAAACTTCATTTTCTTAGCTAAAATACATGGGTTTTCACACATGAAACATGTACTTCATTAAAATACAATATTTCAGCTTACTTTTAGCATAAAATTAAATTGCAGTAGTAATTCTGATTAAAAAGTGTGAAAATCCACGTATTTTCGTTATAAAATAAGGTTTGTCTGCAAAGTGTTCTAAATGCTCCAAATCGTCGAACTCTTCAGTAAAACATCATTTTAGCACATTTTTCCGAGTTTTTCAATGAATCTAGAATTTTTATTAAAATTATATGAAATATTCAAAATTTTTTTCTGAATTTCATCGAATTTTTGTATGATTTTTTAAAAATATACTTGAAAATGTTGAAAAAAGATCCAAAGTCAACACGTGTGACTTTGTCAAATTGTTGAAAAAATGCTCGAAAATAATAATTTTTGGCATATTCAATGATTCGAGGTTTTTCATTGCATTTCTTGAAAAAACTTCGTTTTGTTTCTCAGTTAAAATATGAAATGACAAAATAATCAAAAAATTTCATATTTTAGCTTACTTTTAGCATAAAATTCGATTGTAGCAGTAAATCTTATGAAAAAGTGAAAGGTTTGTCTGAAAGGCGTTCTAAATGAACCAAATAGCCAAGATATACTTGGAAAAGCTTCGAATCGTCGAATATACCGAAAAATGAAATTTCGAGCTTTTTTTCAACATTTTAAGGTATATTACATATTTTCAACAATTCATAAAAAAATCGATGAAATTCAGAAATAATTTTGAATATTACATATTTTTCATAAAAATAATGAGTCATTGGAAAAAATCAAAAAATGTGCTAAAATGATGTTTGATGCATATTTCGAAGATTCGACCATTTACAACATTTTTCAGACACATGATTTTTTAGCTATAATGCGTGTTTTTTCACACATTTTAATTGGAATTAGTGCTGCAATTGAATTTAATGCTAAAAGTAAGCAGAAAGATGATATTTTGGAGTACTCTCTCAATACATATTTCAAGTGTGAAAATCTATGTATTTAAGCGAGAAATAAGGATTTTATGAAAAGCGTTCTAAATGCAACAAATCGAGGAAATACGCCGTAAAACGTCATTTTAGCACATTCTTTTTCGATTTTTCGAATTATTCAAGTATTTTTAAAAAATGCATGAAATATTTAAAATTATTTCTGAATTTCATCGAATTTTTGTGTGATTTTTTACAAATTTGTAATATACTTTAAAATTTTGAGAAATGCTCGAAAATTATGTTTTTTGCCATATTTCGACGATTCGAGGCCTTTTCAAGGTGGGGTTTTTTTTTTTAGTTGAAATATATGATGACAAAATAATTCAGAGAAATATCATATTTTAGCTAACTTTTAGCATAAAATTGAAATGTAGCAGTGAATCTGATGGAAAAGAGTGAAAACCGATGTATTTTTTGCTAAAAAATAAGCTTTGTCTGAAAAATGTTCTAAATAAAGCAAAACGTCAAGAAATGCTTGGAAAAGCCTCGAATCCTCGAAATATGCCAAAAAAAATATAATTTTTGAGCATTTCTCATCATTTTTAAGTATAATACATATTTTTAAAACCACACAAAAATTCGATGAAATTTAGAAACAATTTTGAATATATCATTATTTTGTAAAAATACTTGAATCATTGAAAAACTGGAAAAAATGTACTAAAATGATGTTCTACTGCATAATTCGACGATTGGGAGCATTTTGAACACTTTCAGAAAAACCATATTTCAGCTAAAATACGTGGTTTTCACACTTTTTAATCGGAATTACTGCTGCAATTGAATTTTATGCTAAAGTAAGCAAACATATTATATTTTAGTGAAGTACTTTGTCAATACATATTAAAAGAGTGAATTATTTGGTCATTACATATTTTAACTGAAATGAAAAAAAAAACCCTGCGTTTTTCAAGAAATGTTTATAAAAACTCTTGAATTGTCGATATATCCAAAAAATATCATTTTCGAGCATTTTTTTAAAAATTGAAGTATTTTACAAATTTAAAAAAATCACACAAAAATTCGATGAAATTTCAGAATAATTTTGAATATTTCATGCATTTTTAAAAATACTTGAATAATTCAAACAATCGGAAAAAAATAATGCTAAAATGATGTTTACTGCGCATTTCGACGATTTGTTACATTTAGAACACCTTTAATAAAATCCTTATTTTTTTGCTTAAATATACAGAGTACTATCACCAAAATATAATCTTTCAGCTTACTTTTAGCCTAAAATTCAATTGCAGCACTAATTCCGATTAAAATGTGTGAAAAACCACGTATTATAGTTAAAAAAAGCCAGGTGTTCGAAAAATGTTCTAAATGATGTAAATCTTCGAAATGTGCATAAAACATCATTTTAGCACATTTTTTCCAATTTGTTCAATGATTCAAGTATTTTTATGTTAATATGTAATTTACAAAATTATTCCTGAATTTCATTGAATTTTTTGTGTGATTTTTTAAAAAATTGTAATATACTTTAAAATGTTGAAAAAAGCTAGAAATTATATTTTTCGGCATATTTCGACTACTTGAAGCTTTTCCAAGTATATCTTGGCGATTTGGTTCATTTAGAACGTTTTTCAGACAAACCTTAATTTTTACTTAAAATACATGGGTTTTCACACTTTTTCATTAGATTTACTGCTACAATCGAATTTTATGCTAAAAGTAAGCTAAAATATGAAAATATTAAATCAAACAAAAATTCGATGAAGTTCAGAAACAATTTTGAATATTTCATATGTATTTTAAAAAAATCTTTAATCCTTGAAAAACTTAGTAAAATGTGCTAAAACGATGTTTTACTGCATATTTAAAAGATCCGACAAAAATTCCATTAAATTAAAAAATAATTTTGAATATTTCATTTACTTTTTTAAAAGATTTGAATCAATGGAAAAATCAGAGAAATGTGCTAAAATGATGTCTTACTGCATCGAGTATGTAACATTCTTTATAATGTTGAAAAATGCTTGAAATGAAATTTTTGGCATATTTCGACGATTCGAGGCTTTTTCATGCAATTCTTAAAAACTTCGTTTTTTTTTTCAGTTAAAAAATGTATTGACAAAATACTTCACCGAATTATACTTTAGGTTACTTTTTGCATAAAATTCAATTGCAACAGTAATTCTGGTTAAAAAGTATGAAAATCCATGTATTCAAGCTAAAAAAAAAAAGCAAGGATTATCTGAAAAAACGTTCTAAATGTGCCAAATAGTCAAGAAATACCTGAATTAGCCTTAAATCGTTGACATATGCCAAAAATATCATGTTTGAGCATTTTTCAACATTTTAAAGTATATTGCATGAAAATTCGAAGAAATTCAGAAATAATTTTGAATGTCTGGAGGGAGGACACCTCTCCCCAGGTTGTTTGAAGAAGGTCTGGTGGGAGAGCACCTCTCCACATGTTGTTTGAATAAGGTCTGGTGTGAGGGCACCTTTTCCCATACTGTTTGAAGGTCTGGTGGGAGGGCACCTTATACCAAGTTGTTTAAAAAAGGTATGATCGGAGAGCCCCTAACCCCAGGTTGTTTAAGGATGCTTTGGTGGAAGGGCACCTAACCCCAGGTTGTTTGAAGAAGGTCTGGTGGAAGTGCACCTAACTCCAGGTTGTTTAAGGAAGATCTTGTGGATTTGAACCTTGCCCCAGGTTGTTTAAGGAACCATACCCCCGGCCGGGATTGAACCCGCGGTCATAGAGTCTCAAAACTCCAGCCCGTCGCGTTAGCCACTAGACCAGCTAGCCACAATAAGATTCATCCCGGCCAGGGGTATGGTTTATTTGCAATCGTGTCATTATGATTTCTTAAGTCTTGTTTAAGGAAGGTCTCGTCGGAGGGGAATGCCACCCCAGGTTGGTCATGGATGGTTTGGGAGGAGGGCACCTTACTCCAGGTTGTTAGAAGAAGGTCTGGATGGTGGGCACGTCTCCCCATGGTGTTTGAAGAAGATCTGGTGTTAGGGCACCTCTTCACAGGTTGTTTTAAGATCAGGTGGGAAGGCACCTTACCGCTGGATGTTTGAAGGTTTGGTGGGAGGGCACCTTACCCGAGGTTGTTTGAAGAAGGTCTGGTGGGAGGGCGCCTCACTCCATGTTGTTTAAGGAATGTCTGGTGGGAGGGCACCTCACCACAGGTTGTTGGAAGGACTTGTGGGAGGGCACCTCTCCCCAGGTTGCTTAAGGAAGGTCTTGTGGGGGGAACCTCGCGCCAAGTTTTTGAAGGTCTGGTGGGAAGGCACCTCTCATCAGGTTGTTTGAAGAAGGTCTGGTGGGATGGCACCTCAACCCAGGTTGTTTGGAGAAGGTCTGGTGAGAGGGCACATCTCCTAAAGTTGTTTGATGAAGGTCTGGTGGGAGGGCACCTTACCCCAGGTTGTTTGAAGAAGTTCTGGTGGGAGATCACTTCCCACCAGAACTTCTTGTGGGTGGGCACCTCTCCCCAGGTTGTTAAAGAAGGTCTAGTTGGAGGGCACCTCTCACTAGGTTGTTTGAATAAGGTCTATTGGGATGGCAGCTCATCCCAGGTTGCTTGAAGAAGGTCTGCTGAGAGGGCACCTCACCCCAGGTTGTTTGAAGATAGTCTGGTGGAAGGGCACCTAACCCCAGGTTGTTTGAAGAAGTTCTGAAGGGAGGGCTCCTCACCCCTGGTTGTTTGAAGAAAATCTGGTGTGAGGGCACCTCTACCCAGGTTGTTTGAAGAAGTTCTTGTGGAAGGGTACCTATTCCCAGGTTGTTTGACGAAGGTCTGGTGTAATCGCACCTGTCACCAAGTTGTTTGAAGGTTTGGTGGGAGGGCACCTCACCTCAGGCTGTTTGCAGAATATTTGGTGGGATGGCATATCACCCCTGGCTGTTTGAAGAAAGTCTAGTGGGAGGGCATCTTACCCCAGGTTATTTGAAGAAGGTCTAGTGGGAGGGCATCTTACCCCAGGTTGTTTGAAGAAGGTCTGGTGGGAGGCCACCTCACCCCAGGTTGTGTGAAGAAGGTGTGTGGGAGTGCACCTTCCCCAGGATGTTTGAGGAAGGTCTGGTGGGAGGGCACCTCTCACCACGTTGTTTGAAGGTTTGGTGGGAGGGCACCTCACCCCAGGATGTTTGAAGAACGTCTGGTGGGAGGACACCTCGCACAAGGTTGTTTGAAGGTTTGGTGGGAGGGTACCTCACCCCAGGTTGTTTGAAGAAGGTCTGGTTGGAGGGCACCTCACCCCAGATTGTTTGAAGAAGGTCTGGTGGGAGGACTCCTCACCCAAGGTTGTTTGAAGAAGGTCTGGTGGGAGGGCACATCACCCCTGGTTGTTTGAAGAAGGTCTACTGTGAGAGCACCTCTCCCCAGGTTGTTTGAAGGTCTGGTGGGAGGGCACCTATTCCCAGGTTGTTTGAAGAAGGTATGGTGGGAAGGCACCTCTCCCGAGGTTGTTTGAAAAAGGTCTGGTGGGAGGGCACATCTCCCCAGGTTGTTTGAAGAAGGTCTGGTGGGAGGACACATCTCCCCAGGTTGTTTAAAAAGGTCTGGTGGGATGGAACCTTTCCCCACACTGTTTGAAGAAGGTATGGTTGGAGATCACCTTACCCCATTTTGTTTCAAGAAATTCTGGTGGGAAGGCACCTTACCCCAGGTTGTTTGAAGAAGGTATGGTCGGAGAGCTCCTCACCCCAGTTTGTTTAAGGAAGGTCTGGTTGAAGGGCACCATACCCCAGGTTGTTCGAAGAAGGTCTACTTGGATGGCACCACACCACAGTTTGTTTAAGGAAGGTCTTGCAGATGGAAGCCTTACCCCAGGTTGTTTAAAGAAGGTCTGGTGGGAGGGCACCTTACCCCAGGTTGTTTGAAGGTCTTGTAGGAGTGCACCTCAACCCAGGTTGTTTAAAGAAGATCTTGTGGATTTGAACCTTACACCAGGATGTTTAAGGAAGGTATGGTCAGAGGGCAAAGCCACCCCAGGTTGCTCAAGGAAGGTTTGGTGGGAGGGCACCTTACCCCAGGTTATTTGAAGAAGGTCTGGATTGAGGGCACGTCTCCTCAGGTTGTTTGAAGAAGGTCTTGTGGGAGGGTACTTCTTCAGAGGTTGTTTGAAGGTCTGGTGGGGGGCACTTTACCCCGGGATGTTTGAAGTAGGTCTGGTGGGAGGGTACCTTACCCCAGAATGTTTGAAGGTCTGGTGGGATTGCACCTCTCCACAGGTTGTTTGAAGAAGGTCTGGTGGGAGAGCACCTCATCCCAGGTTGTTTGAAGAAGGTCTGGTAGGATGGCACCTCTCCCCATGTTGTTTGAAGAAGGTCTGGAGGAAGGGCACCTCTTCACAGGTTGTTTGAAGGTTTGGTGGGAGGGCACTTTACTCCAGGATGTTTGAAGAAGGTCTGGTGGGAGGGCAACTTACAACAGATTGTTTGAAGAAGGTGCGGTTGGAGGGCCCCTCTCTTCAGGTTGTTTGGAGAAGGTCTGTTGGGAGGACACCTCTCCTCAGATTGTTTGAAGAAGGTCTGGTGGTAGGGCATCTTTCCCCATGTTGTTCGAAGAAGGTCTGTCGGGAGGGCACGTCACCCCAGGTTGTTTGAAGAAGGCCTAGTGGGAGGGCACCTCTCTCCAGATTGTTTGAAGAAGGTCTGGTGGTAGCGCACCTCTCACTAGGTTGTTTGAGGAAGGTCTGGTGGGAGGGCATTTTACCCCAGGTTGTTTGAAGAAAGTGAGGTGAGAGGGCACCTCTCACCAGCTTCTTTGAAACAGGTCTGGTGGGAGGGCACCTCTCCTCTGGTTGTTTGAAGAAGGTCTGGTGGGAGGGCACCTCTCACTTGGTTGTTTGAAGAAGGTCTGGTGGGAGGGCACCTCTCACTTGGTTGTTTGAAGAAAGTCTGGCGGGATGGCGCATCAACCCAGGTTGTTTAAAGTAGGTCTGGTAGAAGGGCACCTCACCCCAGGTTGTTTGAAGAAGGTCTGGTGGGAGGGCATCTCACTTCAGGTTGTTTAAGGAAGATCTTGTGGATTTGAACCTTTCCCCAGGTTGTTTAAGGAAGGTCTGGTCGGAGGGCAACGCTACCCCAGGTTGTTTGAAGAAGGTCTGGATGAAGGGCACCTCTTCATAGGTTGTTTGAAGAAGGTCTGGAGGAAGGACATTTCTTCACAGGTTGTTTGAAGGTTTGGTGGGAGGGCACCTTACGCCGGGATGTTTCAAGTATGTCTGGTGGGATGGCAACTTACCCCAGGTTGTTTGAAGAAGGTGTGGTGGGAGGGCACCTCTCCTCAGGTTGTTTGGAGAAGGTCTGGTGGGAGGGCACCTCTCCTCAGATTGTTTGAAGAATGTCTGGTGGGAGGGCATCTTTCCCCATGTTGTTTGAAGAAGGTCTGTCGGGAGGGCACATCACCCCAGGTTGTTTGAAGAAGGTCTGGTGGGAGGGCACGTCTCCCCAGGTTGTTTGAAGGTGGTCTGGAGGGCACCTCTCACTAGGTTATTTGAAGTAGGTCTGGTGGGAGAGCAACTTACCCCAGGTTGTTTGAAGAAAGTGAGGTGGGAGGGCACCTCTCACCAGCTTGTTTGAAGCAGGTCTTGCGGGAGGGCACCTCTCCTCAGATTGCTTGAAGAAGATCTGGTGGGAGGGCATCTTTCCCCATGTTGTTTGAAGAAGGTCTGTCGGGAGGGTAGCTCACCGCAGGTTGTTTGAAGAATGTCTGGTGGGAGGTTACCTCTCACTAGATTGTTTGAAGAAGGTCTGGCGGGATGGCACATCAACCCAGGTTGCTTGAAGGAGGCCTGGTTGGAGGGCACCTCACCCCAGGTTGTTTGAAGAAGGTCTGGTGGGATGGTACCTCTCCCTAGGTTGTTTGACGAATGTCTTGTAGGAGGGCACCTATCCACAGATTGTTTGACGAATGTCTTGTAGGAGGGTACCTATCCACAGGTTGTTTGAAAAAGGTCTGATTGGAGGGCACATTTCCCCAGGTTGGTTGAAGAAAGTCAGGTGGGAGGCCACCTCACCCAAGGTTGTTTAAGGAAGGTCTGATGGGAGTGCACCTCACCCGAGGTTGTTTGAAGAAGGTCTGATGGGAGGGCACCTTTCAAAGGCTGTTTTAAGGTCTGGTGGGAGGGCACCTCCCCAGGTTGTTTGAAGAATGTCTGGTGGGAGAGCACCTCACCCCAGGTTGTTTGAAGGTTTAGAAGGAGGGCACCTCACCCCAGGTTGTTTGAAGAAGGTCTGGTGGGAGGGCACCTCACTACAGGTTGTTTGAAGAAGGTCTGGTGGGAGGGCACGTCTCACCAGGTTGTTTGAGGGAGGTCTGGTGGGAGGGCACCTCTCCCCAGGTTGTTTGTAGAATGTCTGGTAGGAGAGCACCTCACCCCAGGTTGTTTGAAAAAGTCTTGAGGGAGAGCACCTCACCCAAGGTTGTTTGAGGATGGTCTGGTGGGAGGGCACCTCTCCCCAGGTTGTTTGTAGAATGTCTGGTAGGAGAGCACCTCTCCCCAGGTTGTTTGAAAAAGGTCTGGTGGGAGGGCACCTCACCCCAGGTTGTTTGAAAAAGGTCTGGTGGGAGGGCACCTCACCCCAGGTTGTTTGAAAAAGTCTTGAGGGAGAGCACCTCACCCAAGGTTGTTTGAGGATGGTCTGGTGGGAGGGCACCTCTCCCCAGGTTGTTTGTAGAATGTCTGGTAGGAGAGCACCTCTCCCCAGGTTGTTTGAAGGTCTGGTGGGAGGGCACCTCTCACCAGGTTGTTTGAAGTGGGTCTGCTGGGAGGGCACCTCACCCCAGGTTGTTTGAAGAAGGTCTGGTGGGAAGGCACATCTCCACAGATTTTTTTAATGATTCAAGTATTTTTAAGAAATAAATGAAGTATTCAAAATTATTTCTGAATTTCATCGAATTTTTGTATGATGTTTTAAAAATATGTAATATACTTTAAAATGATGAAAAATGCTCCAAAATTATATTTTTCGGCATATTTCGACGATTCGAGGCTTTTCCAAGCATTTCTTGACGATTTGGTTCATTTAGAATATGATTCAGATAAACCTTATTTTTTAGCTAAAATACATAGGTTTATACTCTTTTTCATCAGATTTACTACTGCAATTAAATTTTATGCTAAAAGTAAGCTAAAATATATTTTTCTCAATTATTTTGTTTCATATATCTTTTTTGAAATACTTGAATCATTAAAGACTGGGAAAATGTGTTAAAATGATGTTTCAATGCATGGGTTTTCACACTTGAAATATGTTTTGGCAAAGTACTTCACTAAAATACAATATTTTAGCATACTTTTAGCATAAAATTCAATTGAAGCAGTAATTCCGATTAAAAAGTGTGAAGACCCACGTATTTTATCTATAGAAAAAGGTTTGTCTGAAAAGTGTTCTAAACGCCTGGTCAGACACCGGGGCGTGGGGGCGTTGACCCCCGGAACTCTCTCCAGGTAAACTCCAGGTAAACGCTCCAAATAGTCGAATTAATAAGTAAAACAAAATTTTAACACATTTCTCCAAGTTTTTCAATGATTCAAGAATTTTTAAAAAATATTTGAGATATTCAAAATTATTTCTGAATTTTATCGAATTTTTGCATAATTTTTTAAAAATATATAATATACTTTTTTAAAAAATACTTGAAAATTTCAAAAAATCGGAAACAATGTGCTAAAATTATATTTTACTGCGTATTTCGACGATTTGTAGCATTTAGAACACTTTTCATAAAAACCTTATAGGTAAAATAATTCAAAAAATTGGAAAGAATGTGTTAAAATGATGTTTTACTGCGTATTTCGACGATTTTTAGCATTTAGAACACTTTTCATAAAAAACTTATCGGTAAAATGTGCAAAAAAGATGTTTTACTGAATATTCCGACGATTTGTAGCATTTAAGACATTTTTCAGACAAATTTCATTTCTAGCTAAAATGTACGATTTTCACACTTGAAATATGCATTGACAGAGTACTTCACTAAAATATCATTTTTCAGTTTACTTTTAGCATAAAATTCAATTGAAGCACTAATTCCAATTAAAATGTGTAAAAAAAAAATCAGGTATGTCTGAAAAATGTTCTAAATGGTCCAAATCTTCGAAATGCACATTTTTTCCGATTTTTTCAATGATTCAAGCATTTTTAAAAAATATATGAAGTGTTCAAAATTATTTCTGATTTGCATAGAATTTTCGTATGATTTTTTTAAAAATATGTAATATACCTTAAAATGTTGGAAAAAGCTTGAAAATTATATTTTTTGGCATATTTCGACGATTCGAGGCTTTTTCAAGCATTTCTAGAAAACTTCGCTTTTTTTCAGTTAAAAAAATGTATTGACAAAACACTTCACAGTAACATATTTTAGCTTACTTTTTGCATGAAAGTGAATTGCAGCAGTAATTCGGATTAAAAAGTACGAAAATTCATGCATTCTAGGTAAAAAACAAGGTTTTTAAAAATGTTTTTAAAAAATCCCTTGAAAATTCGAAGAAATTCAAAAGTAATCTTGAATGTCATCGAATCATTGAAAATATAGGAAAAATGTGCAAAAATGATGTTTTAATGCATATATCGTCGATTTGGAGCATTTAGAACTTTTTTCAGACAAACAAGGATTTCCACAATTTTTAATCAGAATTTCTGCCACAATTCAATTTTATGCTAAACGTAAGCTAAAATATGATATTTTTGTGAAGTATTTTGTCAATACATATTTCAAGTGAGAAAATCATGCATTTTAGCTAAAAATGAAATTTGTCTGAAAAATGTCTTAAATGCTACAAATCGTCGAAATATGCAGTAAAACATCTTTGTAGCACATTTTACCGAGTTTTTGAAGATTCATTTTTTTTTTTAAATATGTAAAATATTCAAAATTATTTCTGAATTTCATCGGTTTTTGGTATGATTTTTTAAAACATGTAATATACTTTAAAATGATGAAATATTCTCGAATATTATATTTCTCGGCATATTTCTACGATTCGAGGCTTTTCCAAGCATTTCTTGACGATTTGGTTTATTTAGAACGTTTTTCACACACACCCTCTTTTTTAACTAAAATACATTGGTTTTCACACTTTTTCATCAGATTTACTACTACAATTAAATTCTATGCTAAAAGAATATCATTACATATTTTAACAAAAAAAAAACTCCCCCGACGCTTTACAATAGATACTTTTAAAAAACATCGAATCGTCGAAATATGCCAAAAAATATAATTTTCGAGCGTTTTTCAACATTTTAAAGTTTAGATATTTAAAAAAAAAAATTCGATGAAATTCAGAAATAATTTTGAATATTTCATATATTTTTAAAAAGTACTTGAATCATTAAAGATCGGGAAAATGTGCTAAAATGATGTTTCACTGCATATTTCGACTATTTGGAGCATTTGGAATATTTTCAGACAAACTTCATTTTTTTAGATAAAATACATGGGTTTTCACACTTGAAATGGGTTTTGACAAAATCCTTCACTAAAATATAATATTTTAGCATACTTTAAGCATAAAATTCAATTGCAGCAGTAATTCCGATTAAAAAGTGTAAAAATCCACATACTTTAGCTATCAAATAAGGTTTGTCTGAAAAGTGTTCTAAATGAATCAAATCGTCGAAATATGCAGTAAAACATCATTTTACCACATTTTCTCCGATTTTTTCAATGATTCAATTATTTTTAAAAAATATGATGTGTGATGTTTTGAAAATTTGTATTATACTTGAAAATGATGACAAAATGCTCGTAAATTGTATTTTTTGGCATATTTCGAGCATTCGAGGGTTTTCCAAGTATTTCTTGACGTTTTGGTTGATTTAGAACATAATTCAGACAAACTTTATTTCTTTAGCTAAATTACATCGGTTTTTTACTCTTTTTCATCAGATTCACTGCTACAATTAAATTTTATGCCAAAAGTAAGGTAAAATATGATATTTTTCTGAATTATTTTGTCATACAAATGTATGACGACGTTTTTGAAGAAATGTTTGAAAAAGCCTCGAATCTTCGAAATATGACAAAAAATATAATTTTCGAGCATTTTTCAGCATTTTAAAGTATAATACATATTTTTGAAAAAAATCACACAAAAATTCTATGAAATTCAGATATAGTTTTGAATAATTCATATTTTTTTTTTAAAATACTTGAATCATTAAAAATCGGAAAAAAATGTGCTAAAATATGTTTTACTGCATATTTCGACGATTTGGAGCATTTAGAATATTTTCAAACTTCATTTTCTTAGCTAAAATACATGGGTTTTCACACATGAAACATGTACTTCATTAAAATACAATATTTCAGCTTACTTTTAGCATAAAATTAAATTGCAGTAGTAATTCTGATTAAAAAGTGTGAAAATCCACGTATTTTCGTTATAAAATAAGGTTTGTCTGCAAAGTGTTCTAAATGCTCCAAATCGTCGAACTCTTCAGTAAAACATCATTTTAGCACATTTTTCCGAGTTTTTCAATGAATCTAGAATTTTTAAAAATTATATGAAATATTCAAAATTTTTTCTGAATTTCATCGAATTTTTGTATGATTTTTTTAAAAATATACTTGAAAATGTTGAAAAAAGATCCAAAGTCACACAGTGTGACTTTGTCAGAATTGTTGAAAAAATGCTCGAAAATAATAATTTTTGGCATATTTCAATGATTCGAGGTTTTTCATGCATTTCTTGAAAAACTTCGTTTTGTTTCTCAGTTAAAATATGTAATGACAAAATAATTCAGAAAAATTTCATATTTTAGCTTACTTTTAGCATAAAATTCGATTGTAGCAGTAAATCTTATGAAAAAGTGAAAGGTTTGTCTGAAAGGCGTTCTAAATGAACCAAATAGCCAAGATATACTTGGAAAAGCTTCGAATCGTCGAAATATACCGAAAAATGAAATGTTCGAGCTTTTTTTCAACATTTTAAGGTATATTACATATTTTCAACAATTCATAAAAAAAATCGATGAAATTCAGAAATAATTTTGAATATTACATATTTTTCATAAAAATAATTGAGTCATTGGAAAAAATCAGAAAAATGTGCTAAAATGATGTTTTGATGCATATTTCGAAGATTTCGACCATTTACAACATTTTTCAGACACATGATTTTTTAGCTATAATGCGTGTTTTTTCACACATTTTAATTGGAATTAGTGCTGCAATTGAATTTTATGCTAAAAGTAAGCAGAAAGATGATATTTTGGAGTACTCTCTCAATACATATTTCAAGTGTGAAAATCTATGTATTTAAGCGAGAAATAAGGATTTTATGAAAAGCGTTCTAAATGCAACAAATCGAGGAAATACGCCGTAAAACGTCATTTTAGCACATTCTTTTTCGATTTTTCGAATTATTCAAGTATTTTTAAAAAATGCATGAAATATTTAAAATTATTTCTGAATTTCATCGAATTTTTGTGTGATTTTTTACAAATTTGTAATATACTTTAAAATTTTGAGAAATGCTCGAAAATTATGTTTTTTGCCATATTTCGACGATTCGAGGCCTTTTCAAGGTGGGGTTTTTTTTTTTAGTTGAAATATATGATGACAAAATAATTCAGAGAAATATCATATTTTAGCTAACTTTTAGCATAAAATTGAAATGTAGCAGTGAATCTGATGAAAAAGAGTGAAAACCGATGTATTTTTTGCTAAAAAATAAGCTTTGTCTGAAAAATGTTCTAAATAAAGCAAAACGTCAAGAAATGCTTGGAAAAGCCTCGAATCCTCGAAATATGCCAAAAAAAATATAATTTTTGAGCATTTCTCATCATTTTTAAGTAATACATATTTTTAAAACCACACAAAAATTCGATGAAATTTAGAAACAATTTTGAATATATCATTTATTTTGTAAAAATACTTGAATCATTGAAAAACTGGAAAAAATGTACTAAAATGATGTTCTACTGCATAATTCGACGATTGGGAGCATTTTGAACACTTTCAGAAAAACCATATTTCAGCTAAAATACGTGGGTTTTCACACTTTTTAATCGGAATTACTGCTGCAATTGAATTTTATGCTAAAAGTAAGCAAACATATTATATTTTAGTGAAGTACTTTGTCAATACATATTAAAAGAGTGAATTATTTGGTCATTACATATTTTAACTGAAATGAAAAAAAAAACCCTGCGTTTTTCAAGAAATGTTTAAAAAACTCTTGAATTGTCGATATATGCCAAAAAATATCATTTTCGAGCATTTTTTTAAAAATTTGAAGTATTTTACAAATTTTAAAAAAATCACACAAAAATTCGATGAAATTCAGAAATAATTTTGAATATTTCATGCATTTTTTAAAAATACTTGAATAATTCAAACAATCGGAAAAAAATATGCTAAAATGATGTTTTACTGCGCATTTCGACGATTTGTTACATTTAGAACACCTTTAATAAAATCCTTATTTTTTTGCTTAAATATACAGAGTACTTCACCAAAATATAATCTTTCAGCTTACTTTTAGCCTAAAATTCAATTGCAGCACTAATTCCGATTAAAATGTGTGAAAAACCACGTATTATAGTTAAAAAAAGCCAGGTGTTCGAAAAATGTTCTAAATGATGTAAATCTTCGAAATGTGCATTAAAACATCATTTTAGCACATTTTTTTCCAATTTGTTCAATGATTCAAGTATTTTTATGTTAATATGTAATTTACAAAATTATTCCTGAATTTCATTGAATTTTTGTGTGATTTTTTAAAAAATTGTAATATACTTTAAAATGTTGAAAAAAGCTAGAAAATTATATTTTTCGGCATATTTCGACTACTTGAAGCTTTTCCAAGTATATCTTGGCGATTTGGTTCATTTAGAACGTTTTTCAGACAAACCTTAATTTTTACTTAAAATACATGGGTTTTCACACTTTTTCATTAGATTTACTGCTACAATCGAATTTTATGCTAAAAGTAAGCTAAAATATGAAAATATTAAATCAAACAAAAATTCGATGAAGTTCAGAAACAATTTTGAATATTTCATATGTATTTTAAAAAAATCTTTAATCCTTGAAAAACTTAGTAAAATGTGCTAAAACGATGTTTTACTGCATATTTAAAAGATCCGACAAAAATTCCATTAAATTGTATTCAAGCTAAAAAAAAAAAGCAAGGATTATTTGAAAAA
>NC_069405.1:20826298-21184704 GCF_026875155.1 Cherax quadricarinatus | reverse complement strand
TACCCCCACCTTCTTCAAACAACCTGGCGAGATATGTGCTCACACCAGACCTTCTTGAAACAATCTGGGAATAGGTGCCCTCCCAACAGACCTTCAAACAACCTGGGAAGAGGTGCTCTCCCACCTGACCTTCTTCAAACAACCTGGTGTGAGGTGCCCTCCAACCAGACCTTCTTCAAACAACCTGTGGTGAGGTGCCCTCCCAACAGACCTTCAAAAAACCTGGTGAGAGGTGCCCTCCCACCAGACCTTCCACAAAAAAACCTAGTGAGAGGTGCTCTTCCACCAGACCGTCTTCAAACAACGTCGGGTGAGGTGCAATCCCACAAGACCTTCTTTAAACATCCTGGGGTGAGGAGCCCTCCCACCAGACCTTCAAACACCCTAGGGCAATATGCCCTCCCCCATAGACCTTCTTCAAACAAACGGGGGATAGGTGCCCTCCTATCAAATTTTCTTCAAACAACCTTGGGAGAGGTGCACTCTTACCAGACATTCTTCAAACAACCTGGAGAGAGGTCCCCTCCCACCATACCTTCTTCAGACAACCTAGGTAGAGGTGCCCTCCCACGAGACATTTTATGAACATCATGGAGAGAGGTGTCCTCCCTCCAGACATTTTTCAAACAACCTGAGATAAGGTGCTCTCTTACCAGACCTTCTTCAAACAACCTTGGGTAATGTGCCATCCCGCCAGACCTTCTTCAAACAACCTGGGGAGAGGTGTCCCACACCAGACCTACCTTAAACAACCTGGGGTGAGGTGCCATCTCAACAGACATGCTTCAGACAACCTAGGGTGAGGTGCACTCTCACCAGACCTTCTTCAAACAACCTCGGGTGAGGTGGAATCTCACCAGACATTCTTCAGACAACCTAGGGAAAGGTGCCCTCCCGTCAGTCCTTTAAACAACCTCTGGCTAGGTGCCCTCCCACCAGACCTTCTTTATTCAACCTGTGGTGAGGTGCCCTCCCATCAGACCTTCTTCAAACAACCTGGGGTGAGGTGCCATCAAGCCAGACCTTCTTCAAACTACCTAGTGATAGGTGCCCTCCCGAAAGAACTTCAAACAACCTGGGATGAGGTGCCCTCCCGACAGACCTTCTTCAAACAACATGGGGAAAGATGCCCTCCCACCAGACCTTCTTTAAACAACCTAGGGAGAGGTGCACTCCCAACTGACCTTCTCCAAACAACCTGAGTTGAGGTGCCATTTCACCAGACCCTCTACAAACATCCAGATGAAAGGTGCCTTCCCTCCAGACCTTCTTCAAACATCCTGGGGGGACGTGCACTTCAACCAGGCTTTCTTCAAACAACCTGGGAAAAGCTGCTCTCTCACCAGAACTTCTTCAAACACCCTGAGGAGAGGTGCCCTCCCAACAGACCTTCTTCAAACAACCTGGGGATAGGTGCCATCCCAACAGACCTTCTTGAAACAACCTGGGAGCAGGTGCCCTCCCACGAGACCTTCTTCAAACAACCTTGGGTAAGTGCCCTCCCACCAGACCTTCTTCAAACATCCCACGGTAAGGTGCCCTCCCACATGACCTTAAAACATGTGAAGAGGTGCCCTCCACACCAGACCTTCTTCAAACAACCTGTGGAGAGGTGCCCACCATCCAGACCTTCTTCAAACAACCTGGAGTAATGTGCCCTCCTGCCAAACCTTCCTTAAACAACCTGAGGGGGGCATTGCCCTTCGACCAGATCTTTCTTAAAACAACCTGGGGTGAGGTTAACTCTCACCAGACCTTCAAGCAACCTGCTGTAATGTGCCCTCCCACCAGACCATCCTTAAACAACTTGGGGTGATGTGCTCTCCGACCATACCTTCTTTAAACATCCTGGGGTACGGTGCCCTCCCACCAGGCCTTCTTCAAACAACATGGGTGAAGGTGCCCTCCGACCAAACCTTCTTCAAACAGTATAGGGAAAGGTGCCCTTACACCAGACCTTTTTAAACAACCTGGGAAGAGATGCCCCCCACCAGACCTTCTTCAAAAAGCCTGTTGAAATATTCCCTAACAGTAGACCTTCTTCAAACAACCTGGGGAAAGGTGCCCTCCCACCAGACCTTCTTGAAACAACCAGGGGTGGCATTGCCCTTCGACCAGATCTTCCTTAAACAACCTGGGGTGAGGTTCACTCTCACCAGACCTTCTTCAAATAACCTGCGATATGGTGCCCTCCCACCAGACCATCCTTAAACAACCTAGGGTGAGGTGCTCTCCGACCATACCTTCTTTACACACCTGGGGTAAGGTGCCCTCCCACCAGACCTCCTCAAACAACCGGGAAAGCTGCCCTCCGACCAAACCTCTTCAAACAGTATAGGGAAAGGTGCTCTCCCCACCAGACCTTTAAACAACCTGGGAAGAGATGCCCTCCACCAGACCTTCTTCAAAAAGCCTGTTGAGATATTCCCTAACACCAGAACCTCACCCCACATTGTTTGAAGAAGGTCCTGGTGGGAGGGCACCTCACCCCAGGTTGTTTGAAGAAAAGTCTGATTCGGGGCACTCATCCCAGGTTGCATGAAGAATGTCTGGTGGGAGGGCACCTCAACCCAGGTTGTTTGAAGGTCTGGTGGGAGGGCACCTCACCCCAGGTTGTTTGAAGAAGGTCTGGTGGGAGGGCACCTCACCCTAGGTTGTTTGAAGAAGGTCTGATGGGGGTGCATTTCACCCCACGTTGTATGAAGAAGGTCTTGTGAGAGGGCACCTCAACCCATGTTGTTTGAAAAAGGTCTGGTGGGAGGGCACCTCTCCCCAGGTTGTTAGAGAAAGGTCTGGTGGGAGGGCACCTCTCCCCAGGTTTGTTTGAAGAAGATCTGGTGTTAGGGAATATCTCCACAGGCTTTTTGAAGAAGGTCTGGTGGGAGGGCATCTCTTCCCTGGTTGTTTTAAAAAGGTCTGGTGGAGGGCACCTTTCCCTATACTGTTTGAAGAAGGTTTGGTCGGAGGGCACCTTCCCCCATGTTGTTTGAAGAAGGTCTGGTGGGAGGGCACCTTACCCCAGGTTGCTTAAGGATGGTCTGGTGGGAGGGCACATACCGCAGGTTGTTTGAAGAAGGTCTGGTGAGAGTGAACCTCACCCCAGGTTGTTTAAGGAAGATCTGGTCGAAGGGCAATGCCACCCCAGGTTGTTTCAAGAAGATCTGGTGGGAGAGCACCTCTCCCCAGGTTGTTTGAAGAAGGTCTGCTGTTAGGGAATATCTCACCAAGGTTTTTGAAGAAGGTCTGGTGGGGGGCATCTCTTCCCAGGTTGTTTAAAAAGGTCTGGTGTTAGGGCACCTTTCCCTATACTGTTGAAGAAGGTTTGGTCGGAGGGCACCTTCACCCATGTTGTTTGAAGAAGCCTGGTGGGAGGGCACCTTACCCCAGGTTGTTTAAAGAAGGTATGGTCGGAGAGCACCTCACCCCAAGTTGTAAAGTAAAAGGACACAAGTGCAACTAATGTGACATTTATTGTGGCAACGTTTCGCCTCTCCAGGAGCTTTATCAAGCCATTATCACCCCAAGTTGTTTAATGGTGTTGGTGGGAGGTCACATTACAGCAGGTTGTTTGAAAAAGGTCTGGTGAGAGTTAACGTCTCCCCAGGTTGTTTAAGGAAGATCTGGTCGAAAAGCAATGCCCCCAGGTTGTTTAAGGAAGGTTTTGCAGAGGGCAAGTTTCTCCAGGTTGTTTGAAGAATGTCTGGATGGTGGGCACCTCTCCACAGGTTGTTTGAAGAAGGTCTGGTGTGAGGGCACCTCTTCACATGTTTTTTAAAGTCATGTGGGAGGGCACCTTTCCGTGGGATGCTTGAAGAAGGTCTGGTGGGAGGGCATCTTACCCTAGGTTGTTTGAAGATGCTCTGGTGGGAGGGCACCTCTCCCAAGGTTGTTTGAAGAAGGTCTCGAGGGAGGGCACCTGATCCCAGGTTGTTTCAAGAAGGTCTGTTTGGGATGGCACCTATCCCCAGGTTGTTTGAAGAAGGTCTGTTGGGAGGGCACCTCTCCTCAGGAGTTTGAAGAAGTTCTGGTGAGAGGGCATTTTTTCTCGGATGTTTGAAAAAGGCCTGGTTGAAGTGCACGTCTCCCAGGTTGTTTGAAGAAGGTCTGGAGGGAAGGCACCTTTCATCTGGATGTTTGTAGAAGGTCTGGAGAAATGGCACCTCAACTCAAGTTGTTTGGAGAAGGTCTGGTGGAAGTGCACCTCTCCCTAGGTTGTTTAGAGAAGGTCTGGTGGGAGGGCATCTTTCCCCATGTTGTTTGAAGAAGGTCTGTTGGGAGGGCACCTCATCCCAGGTTGTTTGAAGAAGTTCTTTTGGGAGGGCACCTATCACTAGGTAGTTTGAAGAAGGTCTGGCTGGATGGCACCTCACCCCAGGTTGTTTGAAGAAGGTCTGATGGGAGGGCACCTCACCCCAGGTTACATGAAGAAGGTCTGGTGGTAGGGCACCTATCCAGAGGTTTGTTTGAAGGACTGATGGGAGGGCACCTTTCTCTAGATTGTTTGAAGAATGTCTTGTGAGAGGCCACCTCACCCCAGGTTGTTTGAAGAAGGTCTGGTAGGAGAGCACCTTATCTAAGGTTGTTTGAAAAATGTCTGGAGGGAGGACACCTCTCTCCATGATGTTCATAAAATGTCTAGTGGGAGGGCACCTCTACCTAGGTTGTCTGAAGATGGACTGGTGGGAGGGGACCTCTCTCCAGGTTGTTTGAAGAATGTCTGGTAGAGAGTGGCACCTCTCACAAGGTTGTTTAAGAACATTTGATAGAAGGGCACCTCTCCCCCGTTTGTTTGAAGGTCTATGGGGAGGGCATATTACCCTAGGGTGTTTGAAGGTCTGGTGGGAGGGCTCCTCACCCCAGGATGTTTGAAGAAGGTCTGGTGGGATTGCACCTCACCTAACGTTGTTTGAAGACGGTCTGGTGGAAGGGCACCTCTCCCCAGGTTTTTTGTGGAAGGTCTGGTGGGAGGGCACCTCTCACCAGGTTTTTGAAGGTCTGTTAGGAGGGCACTCACCACAGGTTGTTTGAAGAAGGTCTGGTTGGAGGGCACCTCACCCCAGGTTGTTTGAAGAAGGTCTGATGGGAAGGCACCTCACCACAGGTTGTTTGAAGAAGTGTCAGGTGGGAGAGCACCTCTCCCCAGGTTGTTTGAAGGTCTGTTGGGAGGGCACCTATTCCCAGGTTGTTTCAAGAAGGTCTTGTGGGAGGGCACCTCTCCCCAGGTTGTTTGAAGAAGGTCTGGTGTGAGCATATATCTCCCAGGTTGTTTGAAGAAGGTCTGGAGGTAGGGCACCTCTCCCCAAGTTGCTTAAAAAGGTCTGGTGGGAGGGCACCTTTCCCCATACTGTTTGAAGAAGGTCTGGTGAGAGGGCACGTTACCCCAGGTTGTTTGAAGAAGGTCCTGGTGGGAGTGCATCGCACCCCAGGTTGTTTAATTAAGATCTTGTGGATTTGAACATTGCCCCAGGTTGTTTAAGGATGGTCTGGTCGGAAGGCAATGCCACAACAGGTTGTTTAAGGAGGTTTGGTACGAGGGCACCTTACTCCAGGTTGTTTTGAAGAAGGTCTGGATGGTGGGCGTCTCTCCCCAGGTTGTATGAAGAAGGTCTGGTGTGAGAGCTCCCTTCAAAGGTTGTTTTAATGTCAGGTGGGAGGGAACCTTCTCCTCTGGATGTTTGAAGAAGTTCTGGTAGGAGGGCACCTTACCCCAGATTGTTCGAAAAAGGTCTGGTGGGAGGGTGCTTCTCCCAAGATTGTTTGAGGAAGGACTGGTGGGAGGGCACCTCATGCCAGGTTGTTTGAAGAAGGACTGGTGGGATGGCACCTCTCCCCAGATTGTTTGAAGAAGGCCTGGTTGAAGTGCACGTCTCCACAGGAGGTTTTGTAGAAGGTCTGACGGGAGGGCTCCTGTCACGTGGATGTTTGAGAAAGGTCTGGTAGGATGGCACCTCAACCCTGTTTGTTTCGAGAAGGTTTGGCGGAGTGCACACTCCCCCCAGGTTGTTGAAGAAGGTCTGGTTGGAGGCATCTTTCCCATGTTGTTTGAAGAAGGTCTGTTGGGAGGGCACCTGTTATGCAAAAATGTGGATAGCTGGGGGCTTGAGCCTGATCTAAGGGCACAGGTAAAAGTTACACACTTCTCAAGCCAAACCGGCCACCCCGGGCTATACCAGTCAAAAACAGAAAGCGCTTAAACCAGTATGTATTACTTCAAGGGTGTTGGTTAACAGAGGGTTAGGCAAAAATCCCAATTAGGAAAATAATCTATTTAATCACCATAACATAAAAACCTTAATTCTAAACGCCCAAATGAGGGTACACACAGCTGGCTGGAGGTTCAGCCACCATAACACTAGGCTTCCGTCAGCGTCATGCCGTCAATACACTACAAACCTCATTTCTTACTTTATCACTCATCCCCCAGCACCCTGACCATGTCAGAGTCTGGGTGCACATACAGGTAAGCCATATGAAAGCCTATTGCTTGAGTTGGATAAACAAACTGAGTGTACTCATACAAACTTAACTTAAATACACAGCATCTCCAACGCCAGCCTCTACACATGCTAACGTCACGTGACCCCCCCCCACGCTACTCTGCGTACCCAAACATCCTTGGAAAATAAATCACTAACACAATTTCTTATAATTACAGATAGAGTACTTTACAGTACCCCCAAAAGCACATTATAAATTATAAAATTATTCTTTTCAATTATAACATTCATATTATTATGGCACACTTCTCCACTATATGCACATTACGATGTCATGCAGAACCCTGCATAACAGCACCTAACCCCAGGTTGTTTGAAGAAGGTCTGTGGGACAGAACCTCACCCCGCATTATTGAAGGTCTCGCTGAAGGGCAACCTCACCCCAGGCTGTTTGAAGAAGATCTGATGGGAGGGCACCTCACCCAAGGCTGTGTGAAGATGGTCTTGTGGGAGGGCACATCAACCCAGGTTGTTTGAAGGTCTGGTGGGAGGGCACCTCATCGAAGGTTGTTTGAATAAGGTCTGGTGGGAGGGCACCTCACCCCAAGTTGTTTTGAAGCAGGTCTGATGGGAGGGCATCTCACACCCAGGTTGTATGAAGAAGGTCTGGTGGGAGGGCACCTGTCCACATTTTATTTGAAGGAGGACGATGGAGGGCACTTTTCCCTAGGTTGTTTGAAGGTCTGGTGAGAGGACACCTCATCACAGGTTTTTGAAAAAGGTCTGGTGGGAGTGCACCTCATCCCAGCTGTCTGAAGAAGGTCTCGTGGAATGTCATCTATCCCAGGTTGTTTGAAGAAGGTCTTGTGGGAGGGCACCTATCCTCAGGTTGTTTAAGGAAGGTCTGGTGGAGGGCACTTCTCCTCAGTTGTTTGAAGAAAGTCTGATGGAAGGGCACCTCATCCCAGGTTGTATGAAGAAGGTCTGGTGGGAAGGCACCTCAACCCAGGTTGTTTGAAGAAAGTCTGATGGGAGGGCACCTCATCCCAGGTTGTATGAAGAAGGTCTGGTGGGAGGGCACGTCAACCCAGGTTGTTTGAAGGTCTGGTGGGAGGGCACCTCACCCCAGGTTGTTTGAAGAAGGTCTGGTGGAGAGATCACCTCACCCCAGATTGTTGAAGAAGGTCTGGTGGGAGGGCACCTCTCCCCAGGTTGTTAGAGGAAGGTCTGGTGGGAGGGCACCTCTCCCCAGGTTTTTCAAGAAGATCTGGTGTTAGGGAATATCTCAACAGGCTTTTTGAAGAAGGTCTGGTGGGAGGGCATCTCTTCCCAGGTTGTTTAAAAAGGTCTGGTGGAGGAACCTTTCCCTATACTGTTTGAAGAAGGTTTGGTCGGAGGCACCTTCCCCCATGTTGTTTGAAGAAGGTCTGGTGGGAGGGCACCTTACCCCAGGTTGTTTAAAGAAGGTACGGTCGGAGAGCACCTCACCCAGGTTGTTTAAGGATGGTCTGGTGGGAGGGCACCATACCACAGGTTGTTTGAAGAAGGTCTGGTGAGAGTGAACCTCACCCCAGGTTGTTTAAGGAAGATCTGGTCGAAGGGCATGCCACCCCAGGTTGTTTCAAGAAGGTCTGGTGGGAGGGCACCTCTCCCCAGGTTGTTTGAAGAAGGTCTGCTGTTAGAGAATATCTCAACAGGCTTTTTTGAAGAATGTCTGGTGGGGGCATCTCTTCCAGTTTGTTTAAAAAGGTCTAGTGTTAGGGCACCTTTCCCAATACTGTTTGAAGAAGGTTTGGTCGGAGGGCACCTTCACCCATGTTGTTTGAAGAAGGCCTGGTGGGAGGGCACCTTACCCCAGGTTGTTTAAAAGAAGGTATGGTCGGAGAGCACCTCACCCCAAATTGTTTAAGGATGGTCTGGTGGGAGGGCACATTACAGCAGGTTGTTTGAAGAACGTCTGGAGAGAGTTAACCTCACCCAAGGTTGTTTAAGGAAGATCTGGTCGAAGGGCAATGCCCCCCCAGTTTGTTTAAGGAAGGTTTTGGCAGGAGGCATGTTACTCCAGGTTGTTTTGAAGAAGGTCTGGATTGTGGGCACCTATCCCAGGCTGTTTGAAAAAGGTCTGTTGGGAGGGCACCTATCCTCAGGGTTTTGAAGAGTTCTGGTGAGAGGGCAGCTTTTACCGGTTGTTTGAAGAAGGCCTGGTTTAAGGGAAACGTCTCCCCATTTTGTTTGAAGAAGGTCTGGAAGGAAGGCACCTTTCATCTGGATTTTTGTATAAGGTCTGGTGAAATGGCATCTCAACTCGGGTTGTTTGGAGAAGGTCTGGGGGGAGTGCACCTCTCCCTAGGTTGTTTAAAGAAGATCTGGTGGGAGGGCATCTTTCCCCATGTTGTTTGGAAAAGGGGTCTGTTGGGAGGGCACCTCATCCCAGGTTGTTTGAAGAAGTTCTTTTGGGAAGGGCACCTATCACTAGGTAGTTTGAAGAAGGTCTGGCTGGATGGCACCAACCCCAGTTGTTTGAAGAAGGTCGGGTGGGAGGGCACCTACCCAGTGGTTGTTTGAAGGACTGATGGAGGGCACCTTCCCTAGGTTGTTTGAAGAATGTCTGGTGAGAGGCCACCTCACCCGAGTTGTTTGAAGAAGGTCTGGTGGGAGTGCACCTCCCCCTAGGTTTTGTCTGAAGCATGTCTGTTGGGATGGCACCTCACACCAGGTTGTTTAAGGAAGGTCTGGGTGGAACACCTCTCTTCAGGTTGTTTGAAAAAGGGTCTGGGGGGGACGGCACATTACCCAAGGTTTTTGAAGAAGTCTGGTGGGAAGAAACTTTATCTCAGTTTTTTTTGAAAAATGTCTGGAGAGGGGGACACCTCTCTCCATGATGTTCATAAAATGTCGGGGTGGGGGGGCACTTCTACCTGGGTTGTCTGAAGAAAGTATGGGGGGAGGGACCTCTCTCTAGGTTGTTTGAAGAATGTCTGGTGGGAGTGCACCCCCCCCAAGGTTGTCTGAAGAAAATTTGATAGGAGGCACTGGGGGGGAAAAGTTCAATAGATGGGAGTAGAGAGGGAGTATATAGTAACAATAGTTTCACTCCGGCTACTTGTTAATGTAGGGTAAGTCAAGTTTCCCGCTATTCCCGCCTTTTTCCCCTCCCCAAAATGTGATAGTTTGACTGCCGGCTGCTTGTTAAGGGTAGGGTCAGTCTAACTTCCGCTATCCCTTCCCCTCCTCCCCCCCCGAAAGGTGACGTGTGGGCTCTGGTCAAACAGTAAATCACTAGACTCTCACCTCCCAACACTACGTAAGTACATGCCTGCCTGTATTCTAGGGGATTATTGGTTGAAGCTTCACTTTTGACCAATAATAAACTTAGTCTTTTCAGCCTTGCTCAAAGTTGATTGTTGTAGTAATCACCACGTTTTTTGGGTATGTACTTTCATGGAGAGTGATTATTTAAGCAGTGGGTAACCTGTCAAACTTTTCAGCTTGGATGAAGAGAGGGTCACCTGTCAATCAACAAGAAAAAATGATGGAAAAGGGACTAACGTCCAGAGACTTCCCCATTTTGGATTAATTACCTGTGCACCTGTATGAAATTGCAGGACATAACCCCACACCCATTGCAGCGGTAAAGAACCTGCTTTCCTGTCACGGATAAAATACTCACGGCGATAATCTGTGAAGAACTAGCCGGTGGTGGTCACCAACACCTGGGACCCCCTCCCCTCCACATCAGAAACGGCAAGATTTAAACAACACGAAGTGTCACCAACACCAGACACCAAAATAATATATTAGCATTGAGTTCAAATGTTATTTTATTCATTTAAATTTTCATTTTTTTTTTCAAATAGGATATACCTTTCATGTTTTATTGTTTTATGTTTGCTTTAAAAAATAATAAAGTGTTTATCTTTGTGAATTATTATTTCGTTTTCTATTAAATTAATTTTTTCCTGAGGGGGAAAGCCATTTTTTGGTAATACTGTCTGAAGTTATTACAGAGCTGAGTAAGCCTTCACAAGTGGCGACCTTCCCAGGATCAACCTACTGAATCAAGATTCAACCCACCGAATCTACCATTGGAACTTCAACGCCGCATACCACAGACGGTTACCGCCAGCCATGAGTAATCATTCTCTAGGGTGGGACTACAGTACAGGTATTTAAAAGATTGGTTTGTTATAGTCCAATTTATTGTAAGTCAAGTCAGGCAGGATATAATAGTTAATTCTGCCACCTTTCTTGTGAGCTTGAAACACTTTGGAGATTAGACTCTAGGGACCCAAGATTTTCCAGTGACAATTTGTTTCATTGAGCTCTTTATCATATCAAGGAACTGCCCATAGGACACTCTTGATTTGTTGGTGAGAAGATTGGATGGTCAAGGACCCCCATTCTACTTACTGTTTGCTCGGACCCGGGTCATAGAACCCTTCGTTTTAATTAATACATTTTGTTTAAATTGAAGCAGGGATCGAGCCCTCTGGTTTATTTACAGTTTAAAGGCTAAGCGGGAATTGAACCCTCCGTTTTCTTTAATACCCGTTTCTTTTCCCCCTGATAGTTAAGTTATTCTTGCAAGCATGGAGGAATACCAGTTTTGGATGAACGCTGGAAGCAAGTTAGGAATAACAGGGAAAATTTAGAATCTTTCATTAGTGTTAAAGATCAAGGAAAGACTTGAAAGAGAGAGAATTGAGAGAGAAGAAAGACAGCTAGAAAGGGAAAGAGAAGAAAATAAGGAGAGAGAGAGAATCGAAAGAGAAGAGAAAAAGGAAAAGAAACCTTGAAAGTCAGGAGAAAAGGAGAGAGAGAGAATTGAGAGAGAAATCCAAAGAAAGAGAGTTAAAGAGAGCGAGAAGCCCCAAAAAGAGCGTGACAGACTTGATCGTGGGGAAAAGAACAGGGAACGTGAGGGGAACAAGCTAAGATACGTGGGGAACAGCTAAGATACGTGGGGAACAAGCTAAGATACGTGAGGAACAAGTTAAATTAAAGAACTTGAGGAAAGAGCAAAGGATAGAGAACACGAGTTAATAGAGAGAGAAAAGGATCGCGACTCGAAAAATCTCGCCTTGAAATAGAGAATAAAAAGTTAATTTTTAAACACAACAACAATTAGAGGAAGGAGTAATTGAACTTCATGCAGCTAGGCACATATTCCAACACCTAATTTACCTCCCTTCACAGAAGGTAAAAGACTTTATTTCCTACATTATCAGGTTTGAAAATACCGCTACCCTCTGTGAATGGCCTGCTGACACCTGGGTACCGGGTTGGAATGTTTTTTTTCGGGTACTGTTTTTGAATACTATGCAACTTGTCACTGTATATCATATGTAATTATAACCTACTGAAGAAGGCAATCCTTAAAGCATATCAAAAACCACTAATTCTTACGGGAAAGATTTCAGGTATGCCACCTTACAGCCTGGCCAGAACTTTCAGCAGTTACAGGAAAACACTCTTTCGTTTGTTCGACTTTTGGGCAGAGAGTTCCGGAATTGATCACAGTTATGAATCTCTTAGAGACTTCATGGTTTCTGACCAGTTCCTGACAGCTCTTTCCCCATCAGATACGAACATTCATCAGAAAAACGTACCTGAACAAAGCTGAGGAAGTTGCTGAGGCTGCTGTCCTGTATGCTGAGGCTCACAATTCCTAAAAAGACCTAAAGAATCGAACCCCAAGGGGAAGGGTTCATCAGACCTTAAGAAATCAAAGCCTCTAATGGAAAGTAAAATGACTTCTTTTATTCCCGTTTGTCATTTGTGTGGTGTTTTTGGGACATAAACGTCCCGATTGTCCTTCTAAGAAGGGCCAAAAAATTGGAAGATGTTTTAAAGACTGTAATTTAGCAAGCACCCTTCTGTTCAGGAACAGTTAATGGACTTAATGTATCTACATTTTAAATAGACACTGGATGCACATGTATATCATTTTTGATAAGCTGTTCCCTAACCTTAAAAAACTCATTCCTCTGCTATACTTTCAGACTACTTGGGCCGTACGGCACTTTTCCCCACCATCCGTTGTTACATTAGATCAAAAAGGTTTACAGTTGGTCTGAAGCCGTACTAGCTCCCATCACTTCTTGCTCCATACTAATAGGTAATGTAAAAGGTGCCATTCTTCCTTCTGAGGTTGACCTTTCATCACCAAAGATGGATATAAGTGTTTCAGATCCTCTTCCCTGTAGAGTCAGAGAAGCCCCTCGAAAGTTCAGATGAGAAAAATGTCTCGTGAGATTCATGTGGGGTTAAAAACCAAATTTATGCTACTCTCGAAAGCGAGGGAGTAGGATCACCGGTTCACTTGTTAGATGAAAGTAAAGATATCACCTGCGATACCATAAATTTCTTCACTAGGGCTCAGACCAAAGCCCAGGCTTCTCTTACTGTCCATCCTTTGATTTTCCCTGACTTCAAGCCTTTAGATATATCAAAAGACTCTTTTGTCAATTTACAACGTAATTGCCCTTCTCTTCAGAATTGCCATAATGCCGCTAACAAAATCAAGTTATCCAAAGGAAAACTTTTCATATAAATTTGAATATATAAAAGGTATCTTGTACAAGTCAGTATTCAAATTAAATTCAGATGAGATAGACTATTCCATCTTAGTTGTTCCAAGTCAATGCAGAGAGACTGTTCTTAAAATGGCTCATGACCTGCCAGTGGCTGGACATTTCTCGCATCGTAAAACCTTAAATAAAATTAGGGAAACCTATTTTGGCCAAAAATGTCCTCAGTGTCCTACCTATTGTAGATTGTGTACCGTTTGAAAGAGTAGCTATGACATCGTTGATCCTTTATCTCCACTTTCATCTGGGGGACATAAATATTATTAACATTAGTTGATTATGCTTCGAGTTTCCCCGAAGCCATACCTTAAAGGCCATAACTACTACAGAGGTGGCTGAAGCTCTTTTGTCCATCTTCTCCAGAGTGGGGGATCCCTCTATTCACCACACCCTATCATCCCAGCTGTAATGGGAGGGTTGAGCGCCAGCATTCGATTCTCAAGTCCATTTTAAGGAAACTTTGCTCCCTTAAACCTAAGGAGTGGCATCGTTACCCACCCTGTGCTTTTGTTTGCCATGAGGAAGTTCCCAGTGACTCTTTGGGGTTTTCACCTTTTGAACTTCTCTATGGTAGACAGGCCAGAGGCCCATTGTCCATCCTTCAGACTTATGGACTAATGAGAAAAGGGGAGTGCTGAGGTTCAGTCTTTTTACCAGTTTCTCCTTGACCTTAGATCCAAATTTGAGGAGACTCTGACATAGTTTCGAAAAACCTAAGCTTGTCAATGGACCAGTACAAAACCTATTTTGATTCCAAAAGTCAGAGGTGATGTTTTAAGTAGGGGATGAAGTTCTTGTACTTTTGCTATCAAGTCAAATAAATTATTTCTAGCATGGAAAGGTCCATATGAATGTTAAAATTTGTGGGAAAGTTGACTACCTCATAGAAGTCAAGGGAAACCTAAGCTTTTCATATCAACATCCTTAAGAAATATTACCGAAGAATTCGGTTAACTGCCTTAGTAACTTTGACTTTTGTTTTTCCACACGAACTTGATACGACAACTGAAGAATGTAGGTGTGCGTAATTGACACCTCTAACTTAGACTATGATGAAGAACTACATGACTTGGTGACTCTTGACCACTCGGACGCAACCACCATTAATATTAATGAATCTTTGGATGACCATAAGAGACATGAACTACTTCAATGTGCGAGTAACTTTTCAGACATCTTTACTGATATTCCAGGTGTTACCTCCATGGTAGTCCATAAGATTGACTTAGTGAATGACAATCCTATCAAACGGAAATTATACCCAGTTCCAGTGCACCTTAGGGTTGCATTTGACCGAGAGGTAGACAAATTATTAAAACTAAAGATCATTGAACCTTCAGTATCTGCATATTGCTCACCAGTAGTCATGGTTAAAAAGGAGGATAATTCATATAGACTTGCTATTGACTTCAGAGGCCTTAATGCTATAACTCGGTGGGATGCTGAGCCTATGCCCTTAATAGATAGCGATCTACACAAATTTTATGACGCTTCCTTCTTTTCAGAGATTGATATTGTGCAGGCATATCATCAAGTAATGTTAGATCCTTCTTCTAAGCAGTACACCGCTTTTCCTTTACACCAAGGACTGATGCAATATAGAACTATGCCCTTCGGTTTGGTAACTGCCTGTGCTACCTACGTGAGACTGATGAGAAAGGTCTTGGGTAATAGCCAAATGTTTCAGTTTATTTTGATAACATTTACTAATGACATCCACGTGGGGCGAACATATCGAAACATTAACATCAGTTTTGCGTAGGTTACGCTCACATGGCCTCACTGCCAAGCCGAAGAAATGCTTCTTTGGGTATAACAAGATTAAATATCTTGGACTGATACTTTCTAATAACTCTCTGCAGCCTCTCCCCAGTAAGATCGAAGCTTTATTAGAATTTAAATTTCCCAAAACAAAGAAGCTCATGCGTAGCTTTCTTGGTTCTGTAAATTTTTATGCACGGTTTATCCCGAACCTTACTGATCTTACAGGCATCTTATCCGACTTCCTTAAAAAGTCTGTGAAGGAACCTCTTGAACTTTATGACGTAGCTCGGGAAAAGTTTAATGAGATTAAAAGTATCTTTTCGAAAGACCCTATACTTAAGATTCCAGATATTAATAAAACATTTTGCTTAAGACATTCCGTGACAGTGTCAGCGTGCCTCGTTGTGCTCCGGTTTTTTTCGTGTTTTCACGGTCGCTCTTACGTGCTAGAACTTTAATTTGTGTCATCAATCCTATACGATACATCCCTCTAGCGCCTGGAACCAATCTTCGGCGGAAAACATTATATACTGAGTCAAAAAAGGAGAATTAGTGTGCACTACCTAGCAGAGTTTACTGCCAGAGGGGAGTAAAAATAATAATTGAACTTTGTGTCAGAGGAAAGAAAGTCTCCCTGAAAACATTGAGTATACATAGTATATAGTGTATACTACAGTGGCTCCCTAGTATATTGATGATAAAGGCTAAAGTGTCATTTGAAAACAGGTGAATTTGTAAATGAAGTGATAAGCCTATAGAGGCAGGTGCCAGAAGTCGCCAGAAACTTACCACAGGTCAGCTGTTTTAATAATCTTCCTGGCCTGCTAGTGTACTCGCATATAATCTAGTGATACCAGTGAATAGCAGAATACAGTGTTGTAGTAGCAACTAACCAGTATTATAATGGTACTTAGTGGAGTGGAGTGACTTTCATTAGTTTCTATTTTCTTGAAATACCAGACGTATACTGTGAATTTCATATAACCTGTAGTTACCAGCGGTCGCAATATACACAACGAGAAGCAATTATTACTCCAGAAAAAGCGTCCTTCCTCCAAAATTTGCACCAGTCAACTATAGTGATAATATAGCATTTATTGTGGTGGAGACGGAAAAAAAATAGAAAAGCTAGATGCAGCGATTGATAAACAAGGGTTGAGGTCGACGGTTCGTCATTGTAGGAGCTGCCAGCAGTCACCGGCTCTTCAACACGCAAGTTATACTTTTGTATCAATCAAATCACATATTACTCGGGTAGATAATTTCCAGTAGATCCTTCATGTGTTAGCCCAAATCACCGACCAGTATGTTTTAAATAAGCGACTCACTGATCAGATCAGATCGACTGGTCCGAACCCTTGACTGGTCCGAACCCTTGACTGGTCCGAACCCTTGCCTGGTCCGAACCCTTGACTGGTCCGAACCCTTGACTGGACCGAACCCTGGACTGGTTTCAAACGGTTTTGTTGGACAATAAAGCAGACTGTAAACGGATGGGGTTGTAGGCGCCCTTATAAACACAAACATTAAATATATATCAGGAACGTGCACGGTAAGCTGTCCAATATACAAAAACAGTTAGAAACAGAAATACAAATAGCTAGAGCTTCATTTAAGGAGGTTATTAATAGAATATTCAAGAGGTTGCTAGTAGAATTGCAGTAAATCAACCATTCAAATCATTATGAAGCTGTGTGTAGTCTGTGGTCAGTCAAACAAACGGGCTTCCACATGCATAAATTTTTCATTTTTGTGGAAATTGGTGTCACGCCCTTGTGCAGATATCCAAGAACTAGCTACAAGCAGTATTAAAACGGGGAAGTGTTTTCGGGTATGCCCAAATGAGATAAATCTGTGGACTAAAATCACAAGGGTATTAAAAGAGGTCAACATCAAAGCTGCTTTCATAGAAAACCTGGAAGCTTTCTACAACAGATGGGAACATAAAAAGTCTGGGCTGAATGGTACTGCCCTTGATACTGGCCATGTAGTCAGAAACTGTAAAGGCTGGAGATGATGTCCTGGTAGTCAGTAAATGTGGGCTGATAGTGCTGTCCTGGGAGACAGTAATGGTGAAGCTGGAGGTGCTGTCCTGGGAGACAGTAATGGTAAAGGGCTGGAGATGCTGTCCTGGGAGAACAGTAATGGTGAAGCTGGAGATGCTGTCCTGGGAGACAGTAATGGTGAAGCTGGAGATTTTGTCCAGGTAGTCGGGAATTATACGCAGGAAGGAATACATATAAATGACCTCATAGGGGACAGGAGCCATAGTAGGGAAACAAGTGTAGTCAAAGATAAGATAAAACCAATATTGCAAACTAGAAATACCGCAGGAAATAGCAAACAAGAGGACTCCACTAGCAATAGTGAGGATATACTACCAAAAACAACTGGTGGGAGCTCCATTGTTGGTGCTAGGGAGGATAGAAGTAAGACAGGGAAACATGTAAGCTTTTTCACCCTGAACTGTGTACCTCTTCAGTACAGGAAAGACTGTGCTATAACTTAAATTGCCAGGCATACCATCTAAAGGGGACAAAAAGATACAAAACATCCAGGCCATGGGAAAACCTGGGTAGCCACAGCCACTCAAGAGGGAGAGGTTTTTTAGTGCCAGGAAGGAAAAAAAACTGGCAGGAAATGGCAGAAATCGTACACCAAATCCAGTCATTCCTGGAGTGGAACCATAGTCGATGGCCTCTACTCCAAACCAACAGATACAGATACTAATGCCGGAAAAAAAATCCCCCCCAGTACCAACAATACCACCAGTCCGATAACATTCTTCTTTGCAAATATACAGGGTCTAAAGCCAGCAACAAACAACAAAATACCTTTCATCCGTGGACTGCTTGCAGAGGCAAAGGCAATGTTCGCGGCTTTCACTGAGACCCACATAAAGGATCACTTGGACAACCGAAATATGGATCCCAGGTTACAACCTATACAGATGTGGACAGAGTGAACAGGCAAAAAGGGGTGGGGGGTTGGCCTGTACATTGCAGAGTCACTTGTTTGCACAGAACTGCTAAAATGCCTCAAATGAAGTAGTGGAAGTTTTAACAGTAAAGGTCGAGAACCAAAACCTAGTCATTGTGGTAGTCTACAAGCCCCCGGATGCAACATCCCAGCAATTCCAGGAACAGCTGTTAAAAATTGACCACTGTCTGGAAAATCTTCCAGCTCCTGCACCCAACATCTTGCTCCTGGGGATTTCAACTTATGGCACCTAAAATGGGGAATATAGCAAATAATATTGTTGCAGTAATAACACCAGGAGGCAGCTCTGATGAAAACTCACACTCATGCGAGCTTTTAAATCTCTGCACAAAATTCAATTTAAACCAGCAAATAATAGAGCCTACTAGACTGGAGAATACACTAGACCTCATCTTCGCTAACAATGATGATCTGATAAGAAATGTCACCATATCAAAAACAATATACTCAGATCACAACATAATTGAGGTTCAGACATGTATGCGCGGAGCCCCAGACCGACAAAATGAGATTAGTCACGAGGGAGCATTCACCAAATTCAACTTCAATAACAAAAACAAAGTGGGACCAAGTAATCCAAGTCCTAACCGATATAAGCTGGGAAGATATACTAAGCAACACAGACCCCAACTTATGCCTAGAACAGATTAACTCAGTGGCACTCGATGTATGCATAAGGCTTATTCCTCTAAGAAAAAAGAGGAATAGATGTAAAATAGAAAGAGACAGGCGCTCCCTTTACAGGCGACGGAAAAGAATAACAGAGCGGCTAAAAGAGGTCAATATATCTGAAATGCGTAGGGAGACACTGGTCAGAGAAATAGCAAGCATCGAACTTAAGCTAAAGAATCCTTTAGGAGTCAGGAATCGCAGGAAGAACTAAAAGCCATAAATGAAATCGAAAGAAACCCAAAGTATTTCTTCTCCTATGCCAAATCAAAATCGAGAACAACATCCAGTATTGGGCCCCTACTTAAACAAGATGGGTCCTACACAGATGACAGCAAGGAAATGAGTGAGCTACTCAAGTCCCAATATGACTCAGTTTTTAGCAAGCCGCTAACCAACTGAGAGTCGAAGATCAAAATGAATTTTTTATGAGAGCCACAAAATTTTTATTAACACAAGCCTATCCGATGTTATCCTGACGCCCAAAAGACTTCGAACAGGGGATAAATGACATGCCCATGCACTCTGCCCCAGGGCCAGACTCATGGAACTCTGTGTTCATCAAGAACTGCAAGAAGCCCCTATCACGAGCCTTTTCCATCCTATGGAGAGGGAGCATGGACACGGGGGTCGTCCCACAGTTTACTAAAAACAACAGACATAGCCCCACTCACAAAGGGGGCAGTAAAGCAACAGCAAAGAACTACAGATCAATAGCACTAACATCCCATATCATAAAAATCTTTGAAAGGGTCCTAAGAAGCAGATCACCACCCATCTAGAAACCCATCAGTTACACAACCCAGGGCAACATGGGTTTAGAACAGGTCGCTCCTGTCTGTCTCAACTATTGGATCACTACGACAAGGTCCTAAATGCACTAGAAGACAAAAAGAATGCAGATGTAATATATACAGACTTGCAAAAGCCTTCGACAAGTGTGACCATGGCGTAATAGCGCACAAAATGCGTGCTAAAGGAATAACAGGAAAAGTCGGTCGATGGATCTATAATTTCCTCACTAACAGAACACAGAGAGTAGTCGTCAACAGAGTAAAGTCCGAGGCAGCTACGGTGAAAAGCTCTGTTCCACAAGGCACAGTAACTCGCTCCCATCTTGTTCCTCATCCTCATATCCGACATAGACAAGGATGTCAGCCACAGCACCGTGTCTTCCTTTGCAGATGACACCCGAATCTGCATGACAGTGTCTTCCATTGCAGACACTGCAACGCTCCAGGCGGACATCAACCAAATCTTTCAGTGGGCTGCAGAAAACAATATGAAGTTCAACGATGAGAAATTTCAATTTCTCAAATATGGTAAACATGAGGAAATTAAATCTACATCAGAGTACAAAACAAATTCTGGCCACAAAATAGAGCGAAACACCAACGTCAAAGACCTGGGAGTTATCATGTCGGAGGATCTCACCTTCAAGGACCATAACATTGTATCAATCGCATCTGCTAGGAAAATGACAGGATGGATAATGAGAACCTTCAAAACTAGGGAGGCCAAGCCCATGACGACACTCTTCAGGTCACTTGTTCTATCTAGGCTGGAATATTGCTGCACACTAACAGCACCTTTCAAGGCAGGTGAAATTGCCGACCTAGAAAATGTACAGAGAACTTTCACGGCGCGCATAACGGAGATAAAACACCTCAATTACTGGGAGCGCTTGAGGTTCCTAAACCTGTATTCCCTGGAACGCAGGAGGGAGAGATACATGATATATACACCTGGAAAATCCTAGAGGGACTAGTACCGAACTTGCACACGAAAATCACTCACTACGAAAGCAAAAGACTTGGCAGACATGCACCATCCCCCCAATGAAAAGCAGGGGTGTCACTAGCACGTTAAGAGACCATACAATAAGTGTCAGGGGCCCGAGACTGTTCAACTGCCTCCCAGCACACATAAGGGGGATTACCAACAGACCCCTGGCAGTCTTCAAGCTGGCACTGGACATGCACCTAAAGTCAGTTCCTGATCAGCCGGCTGTGGCTAGTACGTTAGTTTGCGTGCAGCCAGCAGCACAGCCTGGTTGATCAAGCTCTGATTCACCAGGGGGCCTGGTCACAGACCGGGCCGGGGGGGGGCGTTGACCCCCAAAACTCTCTCCAGGTAAACTAAAGGGTAAAAACCCTGATCCCCTCCAATACTGGGCTTGGTGGGGTGGTATTTAAAATTACCATGAGGGCACTCCTTTTCCCCGGTAGCTTCCTAAGCCGGAAACCCCTTTCCCCGCAAAAACGAGATACTCCACCTAGAAAAGGAATTTTTTGGCCCCCTTGGGGAATCCCCAAACTTAAATTTTTTTTCAGGGAAAAAATTCTTTTTAAGAAACGGGACCACAAACCTTAAATATACCAAAAAAAATTTTAAGGGAAACCCAACGTCCCTCTGAGGGGGCCCAAGGGCACCCCAAGGCCTTTTAATTTCCATAGGTGAAATAAAAGGGGTTCATCCAATTTAAATTTCTCTGACTGGTTAAGCCCGGGCCAGTCATAAAAAAAAAAAGTTTCTTCCCTTTAAAGGGGTTCTTCTTATACCCCTTGACTATAAGTTTTGGGTATGGGGGATGTGAGGGAAAATTTCAATAGATGGGATTTTTTTTTTTAATTTTATTTAAAACCCCAAACATTAAAAAAATTTAAAATTATTTTAAAACTCTTTTAAAGTCTATAAATTAACAAATCCCCTACAGTTTAAAAAATTTACACACCACACTTCCAAACTCCGTGTGGGTACCCCCCCCCCCCTCCCTGCTCCCTCATCCTATCCCCTAACCCAAACCATTGGAGCACTAAACCCAGAATTACATGAAAAGAACAACTTTTTTTATACACACCCCTCGAAATGGACTAAAAATTCAAAACTACAGACCATGAAATTCTTGGGCACTAAAACAAAATTATACAGACATATTACCCCCCCCCTGGTTTCCAACCCCCCCACTTTTATACAACCTAACATACTATAAACATAGAATTTTTGCCTAATCTAATGTCACACAGCATTAAAAATAAAAAACATTAATTTATGAAATTTTTCCTAAGGGTTTTCTTTTACATAACAATATGTATTACACAACAAGGTAATAAAAAAGGGTCAAAAAAGACATAAAAAAACTAAAAAACCAAGGAAAAAAACTTAGTCCTCAAAATCCAACACATGTACCCCACACTTTTAAACATGAAATTTCCCAGTGTTTAAAAACAATAACACAGTTTCAACTATGAAATTCAAGCTCTAAAACCGCTTAATGGCCCATAACATGTGTTTTTTTGACAACAGTACAATACAACATAAAAAAAAACCTGGGCATAAGTAACCCCATAAAAACTGTCCCCTAGCCCCAAAACCAAAAACCACAAAACCTATAACACCACTGTTCCCCAAACCCTTTTTTTAAACCTACTGCCCGTACTTAAAACCCTTTTTACCCCTCAAAAAAAAAACTAAAAATTTTGCAAAACCCCAGTGACGAACAAAAAACAGGGACATTAAATTAAAAACCCATATCACTCTTACTCGGGACCCCGGCCATGATCACAGCGTAAACACTATGCAGTCAAGGCACCCAGAAAAAAAGGGGGGAAACCCAAAAACATGCAATTTTTATAGCAAATTCCCAAATTTACAATGTCATTACCGAAAATCAATTTAAACCACACACAATATGAAAAAAAATTGTAAATTTCCATTCACACAAAAAACTGGCCCAGCTCCACGGGTGCTAGCACCCCGGTCCACATATTTTTCCTTACTCACGCATCACTCCCCAACACTCTTGCAAACTTTTTGTTATCCTTTAAACCCAGGGGGGGAAACCCTGTTTTTACCCATGACTTCCCTACCCCACCCCCTTTTCCAATAAAAACCCCCCCCTCCCCGTTTTTAACAAGTCTAATAAAGCCCTGTAATTTAAGTTTGCCTATATCCCTCTGAAAAATCCTTCACCCACCTCCTCCCAAATTTTTCCATTTCTGCATCCCGGGTTTTTAATAGAACGTTCCCAGCAAACCCCCTCCTCTCACCTCAGTAACCTTTTTCCCCCCCGCAATCCCCCAATATATAATATAATCTGCCATTTTTGCCCCCCAACCCTTTTGTTACCCTTTTTTTTCCCAAACCCCCCCCACGTCGAGAATTTAAATCCCAATCAAAAATTTCCTTTCCCCTCCAATCCTATTTTAACACCCTTTTAACCCCCCGTTGAACTCCCCTTTCCCTTCACAAAAATATTTTAAAAAAACCCGACCCCCCCCAAACCCACATATCCCACACCCCCCCCGTCAACGTTTCCCGTCTACCCCTAAACCCACACCCGGGGGGAAAAAATCCGGGCAAAACGATACATACATCCCGAACCCGGGTTTGCAAACCTTATCCTCCCCAAACCCTTTTCCTTTTAAACCCCCCCTTGCATACAGGGGGAAAATTCCCCAAAAGGGCACAACCCCCCCGGCTAAAAATTCTACACAAACCTACCTTTTTTAAACCCTTTTGGCGGGCCTCCGATCCCACCCCCAGAGCCCTCAACCAGTTTCACACTAAAGGAAAAACTCAACTCCTGTTTTACATCCGTTTCCAAACTATTTTGGGTTTCCCGGCCCAAAACCCCCCCCACCCACCCTTTTCCCTTTATCACCTCCTTTTAATGAAGACACATTTGAAACCCCCCTTTTAAATCCAGCAAAATCCCAGCCCCCCCCAAAAATTTCAATTTTCCCTTTCACATCCCTCTTAATCCAATCACAGGGGCGAACCCCCCAAGAATTTAAAAACCTTTCCCAAGTGTTCGTTTTTGCCCGGGGCCCCGTTTTAAAGGAAACCGGCTGCCACGTGCCAACTTTGCCCATCAGTAAGAAAATTAAAAAAAATGGCACGCTGCAAAGGGGCCAAAAGATAAGGTCCCCCAATGCCCCAAGCCCCCCCTGAACCCTTTTTACCATCCAAGCGAGTTTTCAATGCGTGCCACGTTTTGATCGTCGCAAAATAAGACCGAAATTTTTTTAAAGAATTTTACCCGCCCCTCACAAAATGCACTACCCCAATCAACCCTACCCCCCAAGCTCCTAAAACCCCCGACCAAAATTTATCGAATTTTTCCCCATACCAGTTTTCCCCCGGGGAAAATTTTTGGCTTCCCCCCTCTAATTTTGTCCATTGACATCCCCCCCCTATCAGAAATAGGGTACATCCCATACCCCCCAAAATTAAAAATGGCCAAAAACCCCCGCAACCTCACACCCTGGTCCCACTACTGACACATACACTGCTCCATCAATCTAAAAATTTGGGCCTGTTCGCACCAAAAAAATAATTGCGACAAGGACCCCCTCATAAATCCCCACCCATTACAAAACTTCCCACCCAATCGACCATTAAATCTTTACCCCGCCATTCACCTCCAAAAAACCCTCAACCCACCCCCCTTTTTTTTCCCCAAACCCCGAAACCCCCGAGGGGTTGGGTTTTTAATGCTTTCCGATCCCCCTTCGTATGCCCCTTGGGCCCAAACGAAGGGGCCCCCCAAACCTCCCCCCCTCCCCCCCCCTTTTGCCTCCCCCGAAAATTCCCCCAAAATAACCCCTGGCCCCCCACCATAGACCTCCCTGGCAAACCCCAAAATGAGTTTTTTAAAGCTAACCCCCGCCCCCCACCACACACTTGACCCATTTTCCCCCCCAAACTTCGCAAACAAAATTTAAAATTCTGCGCATAACCCAAAGGATCCGCCCCCGGGAACCCGAAACGGGAGGGTGCCCCTTACCCTTCGGTACCAATACCAAAGACAGCCGTTTTCCTGCTTCCACCCACCTCACCTCTCCCTTCATGCAATTTAAAAACCTAACCCAAAAAACCCCAAAAATTCCCCCAAAACTGCCCGATAAAACTCGCCGGGAGTCCCTCAATTTCCCCTTTCTTTGCCCTTTTTGCATTTCCCCTTAAAGCCCCCATATTCCCCCTCAGTTATTCCCCCCCCAATGCTTCCCCCATCACTGTTTTGCAACTGACATACCACACTCCCCCCCCACCTGGGTTTTAAACCCCTCCTCTACCCCTTCTCGTTGCCATACTTCTCAAAAACCCCCCCTTCACAAACGCCCCATTTTCCCTTTCCCTAGCTTGTTACCTGCCCCCCCCTGTACCCTCCTATCGACCATGAACCTCCAACCAGGGGAAAAGGCATTGGGCCCGCTGTCTTTGGGTTTTTGCCTACGCAACACCCGATGAAGGTTCCATCGCCCCATAACCCTTCCACCCCCCGGGGCCCTTTTCCCGCACCGTCGGAAACCCTCATCCTGTACCTCAGCAGCCCCCCCTTTAATTTTCCATTATTTCATCCCTTGGGTAAAAGCCCGGGCCCCCGCCCCCCTCACATAACAACCCCCGGGAATCCCATCCCCCAAATAGGGTTGGGAAACCCATATTTTAAAGAAATTTATTCATTTTTCCCTCTTTAGTAATATTTCTTTTAAACCCTTCTTTAGCCACACCCTCCCACCACATCACCACAAATCCTCTACCCCCATTTATCTCCCTTTACGTAACCCCCTCCCACAGCGTTTGCAAATCCCCCATCCCCCCCCTCATCACCAAAAACACTTGGGATTTTTAAATTTTAAAATCCCTAGAAAATACCTGCTAGTGACTCCCCCCGCCAACCTCCCCTACTACCGCCCATGTACGGAAAAAAGTCAACCCAACCCCTTTTAGATATATACAAACCTATCCAACCCCAGCAGTGTAAACCCCCTCTTACAAAAAGGGGCTCTAAACCCCCCACCCCCTCCCCCCCAACCCCCATCCCCCAACTGGAATATCCCTCAAAAAATCTCGCCCAAGGGGCCCCTGACACTGCCCCCCCTTTTTTGGGTTTCCAAATTTAGCCCTCCTAAAAACGCAGGGTTTCCCGTCCCCACCCCAAAGACGGCCACTGCAGGGAAACCACCCTAAGAAGAAAAAAAGTTCTTCACGGGACAAAATCCCTTTTTTACCCTCACATCAAATTTTTCCCCCGGGGGCATACACACTTACAAAAGATAACCCCCTCTGCCCCACCCCCACCCTCCATGCAAAAATACCTTTTAAACCCCCCCCCCCCTCCTCACCCTTTTTAGCCCAAAACAAACGGCTTGCCTCCCTGATCAATAAAACCCACACCCCCTTTTTAAAATGTTCAAATGGGAGAGTCATGACCTGAAACCCCCCTCCACCTTTGATCCTTTCCCCCCTTGAAATTGGGGGTTTTTTGGGAGGAACACTACTCCCCCTATATTTATACAAAAAAAATTCGAAACCCCCCCTTTTCAAAACTATTTTCACAAATCCATTTACGTTCCCCAATCTTCCACCTAAAGGGCCCCTTTTATAGTTTTTCCCCCCCCCTTTCCCCCTCCAATTCAATTTCTTTCCCGGCCTCCTGCCCCGAGCCAGCACAAGGGCTTTACCCCATCAACCCCCCCCCTTTTTTTTGAGGGCCCCTTTTTCGGGACTACTTTGACCCTTGGGTCTTCCTTCCCCCAGACCTCTGGGGCCGGCGCAGGACATCATCTGAGTCTGGGCGCCCCCCGCCTCTTCCTTGGATTTCCTCTACTTTCCCGTTATCTTTTGGGGGTTTTCCCTCACGATGAACCCCCAACCTCCCCCCAACCCCCCGTTCCAAAAGCACACGGGACAACTCCCTTACTAGGGTTGGGCCCGGGGGCAAACCCGCCATGTTTTTTATCCCCTTTCATTCCTCTACAGGCAACGCGTGCCCCTCACCAGCTCAGGGAAAAACACCCCCTCTGCAGGCGGGCAATGTCCTTTAAAACTTCCTGAAAACCCCTTTCCCCTAGAGCCTGCACCGCCTCCTGCACTTTTACTTTTGTACTTTTTCCCTTTGTAGTAACAGATCCTTTACATCACAAGGGGTTTCCTCCACATGCCAGTCTCCCCCTTTGGGAAACCCCAAACCCCTTCCAAAATCCATAACGCCCCCGGGCCCCTTTCTTTCGCACGGGGCTCCCCAACAGCTATCCCCGCTGGGAAAATGGGGCTTCCCCCAGTTTTTCGCTGGCGCCCTTCCCCAGCTTTACGGGAAAACCCGCCCCCCCCAAAAGGGGCCCTTCCCCCCCACATATTCTGCACTACGCCCCTGTCCCGGGCCCTACGATACCCAAAATTGCGTCCTGAAGCCTCCAACACGACGTAAACAGTATTTGGGAAAGCTCAAGTCATCTTCAGGGGAAAAAGGGGACCCCCAGGACGTCCCTTGATCACCTGCCGTCCACTTTCCCCTTTTGTGCCAATGTACGGTTTTTTATATGTCTCAAAAGCACTCCCTTTTGTCAGCCTCCTCTGCCTCAAAAGGGGGCTTTTCGTATCTTAACCCACGTAAGTGGCGAGATACGGCCCATCAAACGCCCCTTCACAAACTGGAGTAAACGGCAAACCCACGCTTGGAAACTCGGCACCAAAACTATACACGAACGGAAAATTTAGTTTTTACGAAGATTCTATAAGCCCCATTCCCGGGGTACAAACCAAAACACCCATCGTCCGGATTCCATAGGTCTCCCTAATGATTTTGGGGAGTAATACTTGCACTGAAGAGGGTGAAAAACGGGCCCCCCGAAGCACTCCCAAAACCAAGGGTTTTTTTACGCCCCCTGACACTCAGCGGGCCTTTTTGATACAAGGTTAAACCGCCTTAAAAAAGCAGAGGGGTGGGAAGCAAAGACCCCCACTCGGAACCCTGGTCCGGGAGCGAAAAGATGAATTTGGGGTAAAGAGGGGAATTTTAGTAAAAATATTTCACTGGGCCCCCCTACTTGTTAAAATTTGGGGTAAGTCAAGCCCCCCCCCTATTCCCGCCTTTTTTTTTTTTTTTTTTTTTTTTTTTTTTTTTTTTTTTGGGCCCCTTCCCCGAAAGTGATAGTTTGATTGCCGGCTGCTTGTTAAGGTAAGGTCAGTCTAGCTCCCACTATCCCTTCCCCTCCTCCCCCCCCCCGAAAGGTGACGTGTGGGGCTCTGGTCAAACAGTAAATCACTAGACTCACAGCTCCCAACACTACTGTAAGTACATGCCTGCCTTGTATTCTAGTGGATTTATTGGTTGAAAGCTTCACTTTTGACCAATAATAAACTTAGTCTTTTCAGCCTTTCTCTAAGTTGACTGTTGTAATAATCACCACGTCTTTTGGGTATTGTACTTATCATGGAGAGTGATTATTTAAGCAGTGGGTAACCTGTCTATATTTTCAGCTTGGATGACAGAGAGGGTCACCTGTCAATCAATGAGAAGAAATGATGGAGAAGGACTAACGTCCAGAGACTTCCCCATTTTGGATTTAATTACCTGTGCACCTGTATGAAATTGCAGCGGGAAAGAACCTGCTTTCCTGTCATTGGGATAAAATACTCACGGCGATACTCTGTGAAGAACTAGCCGGTGGTGGTCACCAACACCTGCGACCCCCTCCCCTCCACATCAGCAACGGCTAAGATTTCAACAACACGAAGTGTCACCAACACCAGACACCCCAATATATACATTAGCGTTGAGTTCAAATGTTATTTTATTCATTTAATTTTTCATTTTTCTTTCATATAGGATATACCTCTCATGTTTTATTGGTTTATGTTTGCTTTAATAAATAATAAAGTGTTTATCTTTGTGAATTATTATTTCGTTTTCTGTTCATTAATTTTCCTGAGGAGGAGCCAGCTTTGGTAATACTGTCTGAAGTTATTACAGAGCTGAGTAAGCCTTAACAGGCATCTCTCCCCCATTTGTTTGAAAAAGGTCTATGGGGAGGGCATATTGCCCTAGGGTGTTTGAAGGTCTGTTGGGAGGGCTCCTCACCCCAGGACGTTTGAAGAAGGTCTTGTGGGATTGCACCTCACTCGACGTTGTTTGAAGACGGTCTGGTGGAAGAGCTCCTCTCACCAGGTTTTTTGAAGGTCTGTTGGGAGGGCACCTCACCACAGTTTGTTTCAAGAAGGTCTGGTGGGAAGGCACCTTGACCCAGGTTGTTTGAAGAAGGTCAGGTGGGAGAGCACCTCTCCCCAGGTTGTTTGAAGGTCTGTTGGGAGGGCACCTATTCCCAGGTTGTTTCAAGAAGGTCTTGTGGGAGGGCACCTCTCACCAGGTTTGAAGAAGGTCTTGTGTGAGCACATATCTCCCCAGGTTGTTTGAAGAAGGTTTGGAGGTAGGGCATCTCTCCCCAAGTTGTTTGAAAAGGTCTGGTGGTAGGGCACCTTTCCCCATACTGTTTGAAGAAGGTCTGGTGGGAGGGCACGTTACTCCAGGTTGTTTGAAGAAGGTCTGGGGGGAGTGCATAGCAAACCAGATTGTTTAATTAAGATCATGTGGATTTGAACCTTGCCCCAGGTTGTTTAAGCATAGTCTGGTCGGAAGGCAATGCCATCACAGGTTGTTTAAGGAAGGTTTGGTACGAGGGTACCTTACTCCAGGTTGTTTGAAGAAGGTCTGGATGGTGGGCACATCTCCCCAGGTTGTTTAAAGAAGGTCTGGTGTGAGGGCTCCTCTTCACAGGTTGTTTTAAGGTCAGGTGGGAGGGAACCTTCCCTCTGGATGTTTGAAGAAGGTCTGGTAGGAGGGCACCTTACCCCAGGTTGTTTGAAGATGGTCTGGTGGGAGGGCACTTCTCCCAAGGTTGTTTAAAGAAGGTCTGGTGGGAGGGCACCTCATACCAGGTTGTTTGAAGAAGGACTGGTGGGATGGCACCTCGCCGCAGATTGTTTGAAGAAGGCCTGGTTGAAGTGCACGTCTCCACAGGAGGTTTGAAGAAGGTCTGACGGGAGGGCACCTCTCACGTGGATGTTTGAAGAAGGTCTGGTAGGATGGCACCTCAACCCTGGTTGTTTGGAAAAGATCTGGTGGAATGGCACCTCTCGCTAGGTTGTTTGAAGAAGGTCTGGTGGGAGGGAACCTCACCCCATGTTGTTTGAAGAAGGTCTGGTGGGAGGGCACCTCACCCCAGGTTGTTTGAAGAAAGTCTGATGGAAGGGCACCTCATCCCAGGTTGTATGAAGAAGGTCTGGTGGGAGGGCACCTCAAGCCAGGTTGTTTGAAGATCTGGTGGGAGGGCACCTCACCCCAGGTTGTTTGAAGAAGGTCTGGTGGGAGGGCACCTCGCCCCAGGTTGTTTGAAGAAGGTCTGGTGGGAGGGCACCTCACCCTAGGTTGTTTGAAGAAGGTCTGATGGGAGTGCATCTCACCCCAGGTTGTATGAAGAAGGTCTGGTGGGAGGGCACCTCAACCCATGTTGTTTGAAAAAGGTGTGGTGGGAGGGCACCTCTCCCCAGGTTGTTAGAGGAAGGTCTGGTGGGAGGGCACCTCTCCCCAGGTTGTTTGAAGAAACCTGGTGTTAGGGAATATCTCAACAGGCTTTTTGAAGAAGGTGTGGTGGGAGGGCATCTCTTCCCAGGTTGTTTAAAAAGGTCTGGTGGGAGGGAACCTTTCCCTATACTGTTTGAAGAAGGTTTGGTCAGAGGGTGCCTTCCCCCATGTTGTTTGAAGAAGGTCTGGTGGGAGGGCACCTTACCCCAGGTTGTTTAAAGAAGGTAAGGTCGGAGAGCACCTCACCCCAGGTTGTTTAAGGATGGTCTGGTGGGAGGGCACCATATCGCAGGTTGTTTGAAGAAGGTCTGGTGGGAGTGAACCTCCCCCCAGATTGTTTAAAGAAGATCTGGTCGAAGGGCAATGCCACCCCAGGTTGTTTCAAGAAGGTCTGGTGGGAGGGCACCTCTCCCCAGGTTGTTTGGAGAAGGTCTGCTGTTAGGGAATATCTCAACAGGCTTTTTGAAGAAGGTCTGGTGGGTGCATCTCTTCCCAGGTAGTTTAAAAAGGTCTGGTGTTAGGGCACCTTTCCCTATACTGTTTGAAGAAGGTTTGGTCGGAGGGCACCTTCACCCATGTTGTTTGAAGAAGGCCTGGTGGGAGGGCACCTTACCAAGGTTGTGTAAAGAAGGTATGGTCAGAGAGCACCTCACCCCAAGTTGTTTAAGGATGGGCTGGTGGGAGGGCACATTAAAGCAGGTTGTTCGAAGAAGGTCTGGTGAGAGTTAACCTAACCACAGGTTATGTGGGAGGGCACCTTACCGTGGGATGTTTGAAGAAGGTCTGGTGGGATGGCACCTTACCCTAGGTTGTTTGAAGATGCTCTGGTGGGAGGGCACCTCTTCCAAGGTTGTTTGAAGAAGGTCTCGTGGGAGGGCACCTGATCCCAGGTTGTTTCAAGAAGGTCTGTTGGGATGGCACCTATCCCCAGGTTGTTTGAAGAAGGTCTGTTGGGAGGGCACCTCTCCTCAGGGTCTTTGAAGAAGTTCTGGTGAGAGGACAGGTTTTCCCAGGTTGTTTTAAGAAAGCCTGGTTGAAGTGCACGTCTCCCCAGGTTGTTTGAAGAAGGTCTGGAGGGAAGGCACCTTTCATCTGGATGTTTGCAGAAGGTCTGGTGAAATGGCACCTCAACTCAGGTTGTTTGGAAAAGGTCTGGTGGGAGTGCACCTCTCCCTATGTTGTTTAAAGAAGGTCTGGTGGGAGGGCATCTTTCCCCATGTTGTTTGAAGAAGGTCTGTTGGGAGGGCACTGCATCCCAGGTTGTTTGAAGAAGTTCTTTTGGGAGGGCACCTATCACTAGGTAGTTTGAAGAAGGTCTCGCTTGATGGCACCTCACCCCAGGTTGTTTGAAGGTCTGATGGGAGGGCACCTCACCACAGGTTGCATGAAGAAGGTCTGGTGGGAGGGCACCTATCCAGAGGTTGTTTGAAGGACTGATGGGAGGGCACCTTTCCATAGGTTTTTTGAAGAATGTCTGGTGAGAGGCCACCTCACCCGAGGTTGTTTGAAGAAGGTCTGGTGGGAGTGCACCTCACTCTAGGTTGTCTGAAGCAAGTCTGTTGAGATGGCGCCTCACCCCAGGTTGTTTAAGGAAGGTCTGGTGTGGGACACCTCTCCGCAGGTTGTTTGAAGAAGGTCTGGTGGGACGGCACATTAACCAAGGTTGTTTGAAGAGGTCTGGTAGGAGAGCACCTTATCTCAGGTTGTTTGAAAAATGTCTGGAGGGAGGACACCTCTCTCCATGATGTTCATAAAATGTCTGGTGGGAGGGCACCTCTACCTAAGTTGTCTGAAGAAGGTATGGTGGGAGGGGACCTCTCTGCAGGTTGTTTGAAGAATGTCTGGTAGGAGTGCACCTCTCACAAGGTTGTTTGAAGAAAATTTGATAGTAGGGCACCTCTCCCCCTTTTGTTTGAAGAAGATCTATGGGGAGGGCATATTGCCCCAGGGTGTTTGAAGGTCTGGTGGGAGGGCTCCTCACCCCAGGATGTTTGAAGAAGGTCTTGTAGGATTGCACCTCACCCGACATTGTTTGAAGACGGTCTGGTGGAAGAGCACCTGTCACCAGGTTTTTTGTGGAAGGTCTAGTGGGAGGGCACCTCTCACCAGGTTTTTTGAAGGTCTGTTGGGAGGGCACCTCACCACAGGTTGTTTGAAGAAGGTCTGGTTGGAGGGCACCTCACCCCAGGTTGTATTGTTTGAAGAAGGTCCGGTGGGAAGGCACCTCGCCCCCAGGTTGTTTGAAGAAGGTCAGGTGGGAGAGCACCTCTCCCCAGGTTGTTTGAAGGTCTGTTGGGAGGAAACCTATTCCCAGGTTGTTTCAAGAAGGTCTTTTGAGAGCACATATCTCCCCAGGTTGTTTGAAGAAGGTCTGGAGGTAGAGCACCTCTCCCCAAGTTGTTTTAAAAAGGTCTGGTGGGAGGGCACCTTTCCCCATACTGATTGAAGAAGGTCTGGTGGGAGGGCACGTTACCCCAGGTTGTTTGAAGAAGGTCTGGTGGGAGTGCATCGCACCCCAGGTTGTTTAATTAAGATCTTGTGGATTTGAACCTTGCCCCAGGTTGGTCTGGTTGGAAAGCAATGCAACCACAGGTTGTTTAAGGAAGGTTTGGTATGAGGACACCTTACTCCAGGTTGTTTGAAGAAGGTCTGGATGGTTGGCACCTCTCCCCAGGTTGTTTGAAGAAGGTCTGGTGTGATGGCTCCTCTTTACAGGTTGTTTTAAGGTCAGGTGGAAGGGAACCTTCCCTCTGGATGTTTGAAGGTCTGGTAGGAGGGCACCTTACCCCAGGTTGTTTGAAGATGGTCTGGTGGGAGGGCGCTTCTCCCAAGGTTGTTTGAGGAAGGTCTGGTGGGAGGGCACCTCATACCAGGTTGTTTAAAGAAGGACTTGTGGGATGGCACCTCTCCCCAGATTGTTTGAAGAAGGCTTGGCTGAAGTACACGTCTCCACAGGAGGTTTGAAGAAGGTCTGATGGGAGGGTACCTCTCATGTGGATGTTTGAAGAAGGTCTGGTAGGATTGCACCTCAACCCTGGTTTTTTGGAGAAGGTCTGGTGGGAGTGCACCTCTTTCCAGGTTGTTTGAAGAAGGTCTGGTGGGAGGGCATCTTTCCCCAGGTTGTTTGAAGAAGGTCTGTTGGGAGGGCACCTAACCCCAGGTTGTATGAAGAAGGTCTGGTGGGAGGGCGCCTCTCCCGAGGTTGTTTGAAGAAGGTCTTGTGGGAGGGAACCTCACCCCGCATTGTTTGAAGGTCTTGCTGGAGGGCACCTCTCGCCAGGCTGTTTGAAGAAGATCTGATGGGTGGGCACCTCACCCCACATTGTATGAAGATGGTCTTGTGGGAGGGCACATCAACCCAGGTTGTTTGAAGAAGGTCTGGTGTGACGGCACCTCTTCACATGTTGTTTTAAGGTCATGTGGGAGGGCACCTTACCGTGGGATGTTTGAAGAAGGTCTGGTGGGATGGCACCTTACCCTAGGTTGTTTGAAGATGCTCTGGTGGGAGGGCACCTCTTCCAAGGTTGTTTGAAGAAGGTCTCGTGGGAGGGCACCTGATCCCAGGTTGTTTCAAGAAGGTCTGTTGGGATGGCACCTATCCCCAGGTTGTTTGAAGAAGGTCTGTTGGGAGGGCACCTCTCCTCAGGGTCTTTGAAGAAGTTCTGGTGAGAGGACAGGTTTTCCCAGGTTGTTTTAAGAAAGCCTGGTTGAAGTGCACGTCTCCCCAGGTTGTTTGAAGAAGGTCTGGAGGGAAGGCACCTTTCATCTGGATGTTTGCAGAAGGTCTGGTGAAATGGCACCTCAACTCAGGTTGTTTGGAAAAGGTCTGGTGGGAGTGCACCTCTCCCTATGTTGTTTAAAGAAGGTCTGGTGGGAGGGCATCTTTCCCCATGTTGTTTGAAGAAGGTCTGTTGGGAGGGCACTGCATCCCAGGTTGTTTGAAGAAGTTCTTTTGGGAGGGCACCTATCACTAGGTAGTTTGAAGAAGGTCTCGCTTGATGGCACCTCACCCCAGGTTGTTTGAAGGTCTGATGGGAGGGCACCTCACCACAGGTTGCATGAAGAAGGTCTGGTGGGAGGGCACCTATCCAGAGGTTGTTTGAAGGACTGATGGGAGGGCACCTTTCCATAGGTTTTTTGAAGAATGTCTGGTGAGAGGCCACCTCACCCGAGGTTGTTTGAAGAAGGTCTGGTGGGAGTGCACCTCACTCTAGGTTGTCTGAAGCAAGTCTGTTGAGATGGCGCCTCACCCCAGGTTGTTTAAGGAAGGTCTGGTGTGGGACACCTCTCCGCAGGTTGTTTGAAGAAGGTCTGGTGGGACGGCACATTAACCAAGGTTGTTTGAAGAGGTCTGGTAGGAGAGCACCTTATCTCAGGTTGTTTGAAAAATGTCTGGAGGGAGGACACCTCTCTCCATGATGTTCATAAAATGTCTGGTGGGAGGGCACCTCTACCTAGGTTGCCTGAAGAAGGTATGGTGGGAGGGGACCTCTCTGCAGGTTGTTTGAAGAATGTCTGGTAGGAGTGCACCTCTCACAAGGTTGTTTGAAGAAAATTTGATAGTAGGGCACCTCTCCCCCTTTTGTTTGAAGAAGATCTATGGGGAGGGCATATTGCCCCAGGGTGTTTGAAGGTCTGGTGGGAGGGCTCCTCACCCCAGGATGTTTGAAGAAGGTCTTGTAGGATTGCACCTCACCCGACATTGTTTGAAGACGGTCTGGTGGAAGAGCACCTGTCACCAGGTTTTTTGTGGAAGGTCTAGTGGGAGGGCACCTCTCACCAGGTTTTTTGAAGGTCTGTTGGGAGGGCACCTCACCACAGGTTGTTTGAAGAAGGTCTGGTTGGAGGGCACCTCACCCCAGGTTGTATTGTTTGAAGAAGGTCCGGTGGGAAGGCACCTCGCCCCAGGTTGTTTGAAGAAGGTCAGGTGGGAGAGCACCTCTCCCCAGGTTGTTTGAAGGTCTGTTGGGAGGAAACCTATTCCCAGGTTGTTTCAAGAAGGTCTTTTGAGAGCACATATCTCCCCAGGTTGTTTGAAGAAGGTCTGGAGGTAGAGCACCTCTCCCCAAGTTGTTTAAAAAGGTCTGGTGGGAGGGCACCTTTCCCCATACTGATTGAAGAAGGTCTGGTGGGAGGGCACGTTACCCCAGGTTGTTTGAAGAAGGTCTGGTGGGAGTGCATCGCACCCCAGGTTGTTTAATTAAGATCTTGTGGATTTGAACCTTGCCCCAGGTTGGTCTGGTTGGAAAGCAATGCAACCACAGGTTGTTTAAGGAAGGTTTGGTATGAGGACACCTTACTCCAGGTTGTTTGAAGAAGGTCTGGATGGTTGGCACCTCTCCCCAGGTTGTTTGAAGAAGGTCTGGTGTGATGGCTCCTCTTTACAGGTTGTTTTAAGGTCAGGTGGAAGGGAACCTTCCCTCTGGATGTTTGAAGGTCTGGTAGGAGGGCACCTTACCCCAGGTTGTTTGAAGATGGTCTGGTGGGAGGGCGCTTCTCCCAAGGTTGTTTGAGGAAGGTCTGGTGGGAGGGCACCTCATACCAGGTTGTTTAAAGAAGGTCTTGTGGGATGGCACCTCTCCCCAGATTGTTTGAAGAAGGCTTGGCTGAAGTACACGTCTCCACAGGAGGTTTGAAGAAGGTCTGATGGGAGGGTACCTCTCATGTGGATGTTTGAAGAAGGTCTGGTAGGATTGCACCTCAACCCTGGTTTTTTGGAGAAGGTCTGGTGGGAGTGCACCTCTTTCCAGGTTGTTTGAAGAAGGTCTGGTGGGAGGGCATCTTTCCCCAGGTTGTTTGAAGAAGGTCTGTTGGGAGGGCACCTAACCCCAGGTTGTATGAAGAAGGTCTGGTGGGAGGGCGCCTCTCCCGAGGTTGTTTGAAGAAGGTCTTGTGGGAGGGAACCTCACCCCGCATTGTTTGAAGGTCTTGCTGGAGGGCACCTCTCGCCAGGCTGTTTGAAGAAGATCTGATGGGTGGGCACCTCACCCCACATTGTATGAAGATGGTCTTGTGGGAGGGCACATCAACCCAGGTTGTTTGAAGAGGTCTGGTAGGAGAGCACCTTATCTCAGGTTGTTTGAAAAATGTCTGGAGGGAGGACACCTCTCTCCATGATGTTCATAAAATGTCTGGTGGGAGGGCACCTCTACCTAGGATGTCTGAAGAAGGTATGGTGGGAGGGGACCTCTCTGCAGGTTGTTTGAAGAATGTCTGGTAGGAGTGCACCTCTCACAAGGTTGTTTGAAGAAAATTTGATAGTAGGGCACCTCTCCCCCTTTTGTTTGAAGAAGATCTATGGGGAGGGCATATTGCCCCAGGGTGTTTGAAGGTCTGGTGGGAGGGCTCCTCACCCCAGGATGTTTGAAGAAGGTCTTGTAGGATTGCACCTCACCCGACATTGTTTGAAGACGGTCTGGTGGAAGAGCGCCTGTCACCAGGTTTTTTGTGGAAGGTCTAGTGGGAGGGCACCTCTCACCAGGTTTTTTGAAGGTCTGTTGGGAGGGCACCTCACCACAGGTTGTTTGAAGAAGGTCTGGTTGGAGGGCACCTCACCCCAGGTTGTATTGTTTGAAGAAGGTCCGGTGGGAAGGCACCTCGCCCCAGGTTGTTTGAAGAAGGTCAGGTGGGAGAGCACCTCTCCCCAGGTTGTTTGAAGGTCTGTTGGGAGGAAACCTATTCCCAGGTTGTTTCAAGAAGGTCTTTTGAGAGCACATATCTCCCCAGGTTGTTTGAAGAAGGTCTGGAGGTAGAGCACCTCTCCCCAAGTTGTTTAAAAAGGTCTGGTGGGAGGGCACCTTTCCCCATACTGATTGAAGAAGGTCTGGTGGGAGGGCACGTTACCCAGGTTGTTTGAAGAAGGTCTGGTGGGAGTGCATCGCACCCCAGGTTGTTTAATTAAGATCTTGTGGATTTGAACCTTGCCCCAGGTTGGTCTGGTTGGAAAGCAATGCAACCACAGGTTGTTTAAGGAAGGTTTGGTACGAGGACACCTTACTCCAGGTTGTTTGAAGAAGGTCTGGATGGTTGGCACCTGTCCCCAGGTTGTTTGAAGAAGGTCTGGTGTGATGGCTCCTCTTTACAGGTTGTTTTAAGGTCAGGTGGAAGGGAACCTTCCCTCTGGATGTTTGAAGGTCTGGTAGGAGGGCACCTTACCCCAGGTTGTTTGAAGATGGTCTGGTGGGAGGGCGCTTCTCCCAAGGTTGTTTGAGGAAGGTCTGGTGGGAGGGCACCTCATACCAGGTTGTTTAAAGAAGGACTTGTGGGATGGCACCTCTCCCCAGATTGTTTGAAGAAGGCTTGGCTGAAGTACACGTCTCCACAGGAGGTTTGAAGAAGGTCTGATGGGAGGGTACCTCTCATGTGGATGTTTGAAGAAGGTCTGGTAGGATTGCACCTCAACCCTGGTTTTTTGGAGAAGGTCTGGTGGGAGTGCACCTCTTTCCAGGTTGTTTGAAGAAGGTCTGGTGGGAGGGCATCTTTCCCCAGGTTGTTTGAAGAAGGTCTGTTGGGAGGGCACCTAACCCCAGGTTGTATGAAGAAGGTCTGGTGGGAGGGCGCCTCTCCCGAGGTTGTTTGAAGAAGGTCTTGTGGGAGGGAACCTCACCCCACATTGTTTGAAGGTCTTGCTGGAGGGCACCTCTCGCCAGGCTGTTTGAAGAAGATCTGATGGGTGGGCACCTCACCCCACATTGTATGAAGATGGTCTTGTGGGAGGGCACATCAACCCAGGTTGTTTGAAGAAGGTCTGGTGGAAGGGCACCTCACCCCAGGTTGTTTGAATAAAGTCTGTTGGGAGGGCACCTCACCCAAGGTTGTTTGAGGAAGGTCTGGGGGGAGGGCACCTCACCCCAGGTTGTTTGAAGCAGGTCTGATGGGATGGCATCTCACCCCAGGTTGTATAAAGAAGGTCTGGTGGGAGGGCACCTGTCCACATGTTATTTGAAGAAGGACTGATGGGAGGGCACCTTTCCCTAGGCTGTTTGAAGAAGGTCTGGCGAGAGGACACCTCATCACAGGTTGTTTGAAAAAGGTCTGGTGGGAGTGCTCCTCACCCCAGGCTGTCTGAAGAAGGTCTCGTGGAATGGCACCTCTCCCCAGGTTGTTTGAAAAAGGTCTTGAGGGAGGGCACCTCTCTTCAGGATGTTTGAAGAAGGTCTTGTGGGAGAACACCTACCCCCAGGTTGTTTAAGGAAGGTCTGGTGGGGGGCACCTCTCCTCAGGTTGTTTGAAGAAGGTCTGGAGGGAGGTTCTTTTACACCAGGTTGTTTGAAGAAGGTCTGGTGGGAGAACACCTTAACCCAGGTTGTTTGAAAAATGTCTGGAGGGAGGACACCTCTCCCAAGGTTGTTTGAAAAATGTCTTTTGGGAGGACACCTCTCCCTAGGTTGTTTGAAGAAGGTATTGTGGGAGGGAACCTTTCTCCAATTTGTTTGAGAAATGTCTCGTAGGAGTGCACCTCTCCCCAGGTTGTTTTAAGTTCTGGTGGGAATTCACCTCCACCAGGGTGTTTGAAAGTCTGGTTGGGAGGGCACCTCTCCCCAGGTCGTTTGAAGAAGGTCTGGTGGGAAGGCACGTGTACCCAGGATGTTTGAAGTAGTTCTTGTGCTAGAGCACAGTACCGCAGGTTGTTTGGAGATGGTCTGGCGAGAGTGCACCTCACCCCAGGTTGTTTAAGGAAGATCTTGTGGATTTGAACCTTGCCCCAGGTTGCTTAAGGAAGGTTTCGCAGGAGGGCACCTTACTCCAGGTTGTTTGAAAAAGGTCTGGATGGTCGGCACCTCTCCAAAGGTTGTTTGAAGAAGGGATGGTGTGAGGGCACCTCTTCACATGTTGTTTTAAGGTCAGGTGGAAGGGCACCTTACTGTGGAACGTTTGAAGGTCTGGTGGGAGGGCACCTTACCCTAAGTTGTTTGAAGATTGTCTTGTGGTAGGGCACCTCTCTCAAGGTTGTTTGAAGAAGGTCTCGTGGGAGGGCACCTGATCCCAGGTTGTTTCATGAAGGTCTGTTGTGATAGCACCTCTCCCCAGGTTGTTTAAAGAAGGTCTGGTGGGAGGGCACCTCTCGTCAGGGTGTTTGAAGAAGTTCTGGTGAGAGGGCAGCTCTCCCCAGGTTGTTTGAAGAAGGCCTTGTTGAAGTGCACGTCTCCACAGGTTGTTTGAAGAAGGTCTGGAGGGAGGGCACGTTTCACCTGCATGTTTGAAGAAAGTCTGGTGGGATTGCACCTCAACCCAGGTTGTTTGGAGAATGTCTGGTGGGAGTGCACCTCTCCCTAGGTTGTTTGAAGAAGGTATGGTTGGAAGGCATCCTTCCTCATGTTGTTTGAAGAAGGTCTGTTGGAAGGGCACCTCATCCCAGGTTGTTTGAAGAAGTTCTTTTGGGAGGGCACCTATCTCTAGGTAGTTTGAAGAAGGTCTGGCTGGATGAAACCTCACCCCAGGTTGTTTGAGGAAGGTCTGATGGGAGGGCACCTCACCCTAGGTTGTATGAAGAAGATCTGGCGGGAGGGCACCTATCCAGATGTTGTTTGAAGAAGGGCTGATGGGAGGGTACCTTTCTCTAGATTGTTTGAATCATGTCTGGTGTGAGGCCACCTCACCCCAGGTTGTTTGAAGAAGGTCTGTTGGCAGGGCACCTTGTCCTAGGTTGTTTGAAGAAGGTCTTGTGGGAGAGCACCTTAACTCAGACTGTTTGAAAAATGTCTGGAAGGAGGGCACCTCTCTCCAGGATGTTTGAAAAATGTCTGGTGGTAGGGCACCTCTACATAGGCTGTTTGAAGAAGGTATTGTGCGAGGGGACCTCTCTCCAGGTTGTTTGAAGAATGTCTGGTAGGAGTACACCTCTCTCCATGTTGTTTGAATAAAATCTGATAGGAGGGCACCTCTCCCCAGTTTGTTTGAAGAAGGTCTGGTGGGAGGGCATATTGCCCCAAGGTGTTTGAAGGCCTGGTGGGATGAAACTTCTTCCCAGGTTGTTTGAAGAAGGCCTGGTGGGATATCACCTCACCCCAGGTTGTTTGAAGACGGTCTGGTGGAAGGGCACCTCTCCCCATGATTTTTGTGGAAGGTCTTGTGGGAGAGCACCTCTCACCAGGTTTTTTGAAGGTCTGGTGGGAGGGCACCTCACCCCAGGTTGTTTGAAGAAGGTCTGGTGGACGCCACCACACCCCAGATTGTTTGAAGAAGGTCTCGTGGGAGGGCACCTCTCCCCAGGTTGTTTGAAGAAGGTCAGGTGGGAGAGCACCTCTCCCCAGGTTGTTTGAAGGTCTGTTGGGAGGGCATCTATTCCCAGGTTGTTTCAAGAAGGTCTTGTGGGAGGGCTCTTCTCCCCAGGTTGTTTGAAAAAGGTGTGGTGTGAGCACATATCTCCCCAGGTTTTTTGAAGAAGGTCTGGAGGGAGGGCACCTCTGCACAGGTTGTTTAAAAAAGTCTGGTGGGAGGGCACCTTTCCCCATACTGTTTGAATATGGTCTGGTTGGAGGGCACCTTCCCCATGTTGTTTGTTGAAAGTCTAGTGGGAGGGCACCTCACACCAGGTTGTTTTAAGAAGGTCTGGTGGGAGTGCACCTCACCCCAGGTTGTTTAAGGAAGATCTTGTGGATTTGAACCTTGCCTCAGGTTGTTTAATGAAAGTCTGGTCGGAAGGCAATGCCACCACAGATTGTTTAAGGAAGGTTTGATAGGAGGGCACCTATCTCCAGGTTGTTTGAAGAAGGTCTGGATGGTGAGCACATCTCCCCAGGTTGTTTGAAGAAGGTTTGTTGTGACGGCACATTTCCACAGGTTGTTTTAAGGTCAGGTGGGAGGAAACCTTCCCGCTGGATGTTTGAAGAAGGTCTGGTAGGAGGGCACCTTACCACAGGTTGTTTGAAGAAGGTCTGCTGGGTGGGTACCTCTACAAAGGTTGTTTGATGAAGGTCTGGTGGGAGGGCACCTCATACCAGGTAGTTTAAAAAAGGACTGGTGGGATGGCACCTCTCCCCAGGTTGTTTGAAGAAGGCCTGGTTGAAGTGCACGTCTCCTCAGGTGGTTTGAAGAAGGTCTGAATGGAGGGCACCTCTCAACTGGATGTTTGAAGTAGGTCTGGTAGGATGGCAGCTCAACCCTGGTTGTTTGAAGAAGGTCTGGTGGGAGGGCATCTCTCCCCATATTGTTTGAAGAAGGTCTGTTGGGAGGGCACGTCACCTCAGGTTGTTTGAAGAAAGTCTGGTGGAATGGCACCTCTCTCTAGGTTGTTTGAAGAAGGTCTTGTGAGAGGGAACCTCACCCCACATTGTTTGAAGAAGGTCTGGTGGGAGGTCACCTCACCCCTGGTTGTTTGAAGAAAGTCTGGTGGGAGGGCACCTCAACCCAGGTTGTTTGAAGGTCTGTTGGGAGGGCACCTCACCTCAGGTTGTTTGAAAAAGGTCTGGTGGGAGGGCACCTCACCCAAGTTGTTTTATAGAAGGTCCGGTGAGAGGGTACCTCACCCTAGGTTGTTTGAAGAAGGTCTGATGGGAGTGCATCTCACCCCAGGTTGTACGAAGAAGGTCTGGTGGGAGGGCACCTCAACCCATGTTGTTTGAAAAAGGTCTGGTGGGAGGGGACCTTTCCCCAGGTTGTTAGAGGAAGGTCTGGTGGGAAAGGACCTCACCCAAGGTTGTTTAAGGAAGGTCTGATGGTAGGGCACCTCTCCACAGGTTGTTTGAAGAAGGTCTGGAGAAAATGCACCTCTCGCCAGGTTGTTTGATAGTCTGGTGGAAGGGAACCTCTGCCCAGGTTGTTTGAAAAAGGTCTGGTGGGAGAGCACCTTATCCCAAGCTTTTTGAAGGTCTGGTTGGACAGCACCTCTCCTCAGGTTATTTAAGGAAGGTCTGGTGGGAAGGCACCTCGCGCAAGGTTGTTTGAAGAACGTCTGGTACGAGGGCACGTCACACCAGGTTGTTTGAAGAAGATCTGGTGGGATGGCACCTCAACCCAGGTTGTTTGGAGAAAGTCTGGTGAGAGGGCACCTCTCCCTAAGTTGTTTGATGAAGGTCTGGTGGGAAGGCATCTTTCCACAGGTTGTTTGAAGAAGGTCTGGTGGGAGATCACCTCACCCTAGGTTGTTTGAAGAAGGTCTTGTGGGTGGGCACCTCTCCTCAGGTTGTTTGAAAAAGATCTGGTGGGAGGGCACCTATCACTAGGTTGTATGAAGAAGGTCTATTGGGATGGCACCTTAAACCAGGTTGTTTGATGAAGGTCTGCTGGGAGGGCACCTCACCCCAGGTTGTGTGAAGAAAGTTTGTGTGAGTGCACCATACCCCAGGTTGTTTGAAGATGGTCAGAAGGTAGGGCACCTTTCACAAGGTTGTTTGAACTTTTGGTGGGAGGGTACCTCACCCCAGGTTGTTTGAAGATCGATTGGGGTAGGGCACCTCACCCCAGGTTGTTTGAAGAAGGTCTGGTGGGAGAGCACCTCTCCCTAGGTTGTTTGAAGGTCTGTTGGGACGGTACCTATTCCCAGGTTGTTTCAAGAAGGTCTGGTGGGAGGGCACCTCTTCCCAGGTTGTTTGAAGAAGGTCTGGTGTAATGGAATATCTCCCCAGGCTGTTCTAAGAAGGCCTGGTGGGAGGGCATCTCTCCCCACGTTGTTTAAAAAGGTCTGGTGGGAGGGCACCTTTCCCCATACTGTTTGAAGAAGGTTTGGTCGGAGGGCATCTTCCCCCATGTTGTTTGAAGAAGGTCTGGTGGGAGGGCACCTTACCCCAGGTTGTTTAAAGAAGGTATGGTCGAAGAGCACCTCACCCCAGGTTGTTTAAGGATGGTCTGGTAGGAGGGCACCTTACCGCAGGTTGTTTCAAGAAGGTCTGGCGAGAGTGCACCTCACCCCAGGTTGTTTAAGGAAGATCTTGTGGATTTGAACCTTGCCCCAGGTTGTTTAAGGAAGGTCTGGTCGAAGGGCAATGCCACCCCAGGTTGTTCAAGGAAGGTTTTTCGGGAGAGCACCTTACTCCAGGTTGTTTGAAGAAGGTCTGAATGGTAGGCACCTCTCCACAGGTTGTTTGAAGAATGTCTGGTGTGAGGGCACCTCTTCACATGTTGTTTTAAGGTCAGGTGGGATGGCAAATTACTGCGGGATGTTTGAAGAAGGTGTGGTGGGATGGCACCTTACCCTAAGTTGTCTGAAGATGATCTGGTGGGAGGGCACCTCTCAAAGGTTTTTCAAGAAGGTCTCGTTGGCGGCCACCTGATCCCAGGTTGTTTCAAGAAGGTCTGTTGGGATGGCACCTCTCCCCAGGATGTTTGAAGAAGGTCTGGTGGGAGGGCACCTCTCCTCAGGGTGTTTGAAGAAGTTCTGGTGGGAGGGCAGCTCTCCCCAGGTTGTTTGAAGAAGGCCTGGTTGAAATGCACATCTCCCCAGGTTGTTTCGAGAAGGTCTGGAGGGAGGGCACCTTTCACCTGGATGTTTGAAGAAGGTCTGGTGGAATGGCACCTCAACCCAGGTTGTTTGGAGAAGGTCTATTGGGAGTGCACCTCTCCCTAGGAAGGGCGCCTCTCTCCAAGATTTTTGTGGAAGGTCTGGTGGGAGGGCACCTCTCACCAGGTTTTTTGAAGGTCTGGTGGAATGGCACCTCAAATCAGGTCGTTTGGAGAAGGTCTGGTGGGAGTGCACCTCTTCCCAGGTCGTCTGAAGAAGGTCTGTTGGGAGGGCATCTTTCCCTATGTTGTTTGAAGAAGGTCTGTTGGGAGGGTACCTCACTCCAGGTTGTTTGAAGAAGATCTGGTTGAAGTGCGCCTCTCACTAGGTAGTTTGAAGAAGGTCTGGCAGGATGGCACTTCAACCCAAGTTGTTTGAAGAAGGTCTGCTGTGAGGGCACATCACCACAGGTTGTTTTAATAAGATCTGGTGAGAGAGTACCTCACCCCAGGTTGTTTGAAGAAGGTCTGATGGGAGGGCACCTCACCCCAGGCTATATTAAGAAGGTCTGGTGGGAGGTCAAATATCCACATGTTGTTTGAAGAAGGACTGATGGGAGGGCACCTTTCACTAGGTTGTTTGAAGAAGGTCTGGTGGGAGGGCACCTCACTCCAGGTTGTTTGAGGAAAGTCTGGTGGGAGGGGACCTCTTGCCAGGTTCTGTGATGAAGGTTGCTTGAAGACGGTCTGTTGAGAAAGCACGTCACCACAGATTGTTTGAAGAAGGTCTGGTGGGATTGCACCTCACACCAGGTTGTTTGAAGGTCTGTTGAGAGGACACCCCTTCCTAGGTAGTTTGAAGGTCTGGTGAGAGGGGACATCACCCCAGGTTGTTTGAAGAAGGTCTGGTGAGAGGGCACCTCCAAGGTCTGGTGAGAGGGGACATCACCCCAGGTTCTTTCAAGAAGGTCTGGTGGGATTGCACATCTACCCAGGTTGTTTGAAGAAGGTCTGGTGGGAGGTCACCTCTCGCCAGCATGTTAGGGGAAGGTCTCTTGGGAACGAACCTCACCAAAGGTTGTTTAAGGAAGGTCTGCTGGCAGGGCACTTCACCTCAGGTTGTTTGAAGAAGGTCTGGTGGGAGGACACCTCTCCCCAGGTTGTTTGAAGGAAATGTGGTTGGAGGGCACCTCTCCTCAGGTTGCTTGAAGAAGGTCTGCTTAAAGGGCACCTCTCCCTAGGTTGTTTGAAGAATGTCTGGTAAGAGGGGAACTCTTCCCAGGATGTTCGAAAAAGATCTTGTTGATTGAAGACGGTCTGGTGCGAGGGCATGTTACCCCAGGTTGTTTGAAGTAGGTCTGGTGGGAGGACATCTTTCCCCAGGTTGTTTGAAGGAGGTAAGTTGGGAGGGCACCTCACCCCAGGTTGTTTGAATAAAGTGTGGTGGGAGGACACCTATCCCCAGGTTGTTTGAAGATCTTGCGGGAGGGCACCTTTCCCCAGGTTGTTTGAGGAAGGTCTGGTGGGAGGGCATCTTACCCCAGGTTGTTTGAAGAAGATCTTGTTGGAAGCCACAACACCACAGGCTGTGTGAAGAATTTTTTTTTTTTTTTGTTTTAAGGTCAGGTGGGATGGCACATTACTGCGGGATGTTTGAAGAAGGTCTGGAGGGAGGGCACCTTACCCTAAGTTGTTTGAAGATGGTCTTGAGGGAGGGAACCTCTCCCCAAGGTTGTTTGAAGAAGGTCTCGTGGGAGGGCTTCTGATCCCAGGTTGTTTCAAGAAGGTCTGTTGGGATGGCACCTCTCCCCAGGTTGTTTGAAGAAGTTCTGGTGGGAGGGCAGCTCTCCCCAGGTTGTTTGAAGAAGGCCTGGTTGAAATGCACATCTCCCCAGGTTGTTTCGAGAAGGTCTGGAGGGAGGGCACCTTTCACCTGGATGTTTGAAGAAGGTCTGGTGGAATGGCACCTCAACCCAGGTTGTTTGGAGAAGGTCTATTGGGAGTGCACCTCTACCTAGGTTGTTTGAAAAAGGTCTGGTTGGAGGGCATCTTTCCCCATGTTGTTTGAAGAAGGTCTGTTGGGAGGGCACCTCATCCCAGGTTGTTTGAAGAAGTTCTTGTGGGAGGGCACCTATCACTAGGTAGTTTGAAGAATGTCTGGCTGGATGGCACCTCACCCCAGGTTGTTTGAAGGTCTGATGGGAGGGCACCTCACCCCAGGTTGTATGAAGAAGGTCTGGTGGGAGGGCACCTATCCAGAGGTTGTTTAAAGAATGACTGATGGGAGGGCACCTTTCCCTAGATTGTCTGAAGCATGTCTGTTGGGATGGCACCTCACCGCAGGTTGTTTAAGGAAGGTCCGGTGAGGGGACACCTCTCTCCAGGTTGTTTGAAGAAGGTCTGGTAGGACGGCACCTTACCCAAGGTTGTTTGAAGAAGGTCTGTTGGTAGAGCACCTTCTCTAAGGTTGTTTGAAAAATGTCTGGAGGGAGGACACCTCTCTCCAGGATGTTCATAAAATGTCTGGTTGGAGGGCACCTCTACCCAGATTGTCTAAAGAAGGTATTGTGGAAGGGGACCTCTCTCCAGGTTGTTTGAAGAATGTCTGGTAGGAGTGCACCTCTCCCCAGGTTGTTTGAAGAAAATTTGATAGGAGGGCACCTCTCCCCCGTTTGTTTGAAAAAAGGTCTATGGGGAGGGCATATTACCCTAGGGTGTTTGAAGGTCCGGTGGGATGGCCCTTCTCTCCAGGTTGTCTTTGAAGGTCTGGTGGAAGGGCTCCTCACCCCAGGTTGTTTGAAGAAGGTCTGGTGGGATTGCACCTCACCCCATGTTATTTGAAGACAGTCTGTTGGAAGGGCGCCTCTCTCCAGGATTTTTGTGGAAGGTCTGGTGGGAGGGCACCTCTAACCAGGTTTTTTGAAGGTCTGGTGGAATGGCACCTCAAATCAGGTCGTTTGGAGAAGGTCTGGTGGGAGTGCACCTCTTCCCAGGTCGTCTGAAGAAGGTCTGTTGGGAGGGCATCTTTCCCTATGTTGTTTGAAGAAGGTCTGTTGGGAGGGTACCTCACTCCAGGTTGTTTGAAGAAGATCTGGTGGAAGTGCGCCTCTCACTAGGAAGTTTGAAAAAGGTCTGGCAGGATGGCACCTCAACCCAGGTTGTTTGAAGAAGGTCTGCTGTGAGGGCACATCACCACAGGTTGTTTTAATAAGATTGGTGGGAGAGTACCTCCCCCCAGGTTGTTTGAAAAAGGGTTTCTGATGGGAGGGCACCTCACCCCAGGCTGTATTAAGAAGGTCTGGTGGGAGGTCACCTATCCACATGTTGTTTGAAGAAGGACTGATGGGAGGGCACCTTTTCCTAGGTTGTTTGAAGAAGGTCTGGTGGGAGGGCACCTCACTCCAGGTTGTTTGAGGAAGGTCTGGTGGGAGGGGACCTCTTGCCAGGTTGTGTGACGAAGGTTGTTTGATGACGGTCTGTTGAGAAAGCACGTCACCACAGATTGTTTGAAGAAGGTCTGGTCGGATTGCACCTCACACCAGGTTGTTTGAAGAAGGTCTGTTGAGAGGACACCTCTCCCCTGGTTGTTTGAAGGTCTGGTGAGAGGGGACATCACCCCAGGTTGTTTGAAGAAGGTCTGGTGAGAGGGCACCTCCCACCAGGTCGTTTGAAGGTCTGGTGTCAGGGCATCTCACTCCAGGTTGTTTGAAGAAGGTCTTGTGGGAGGGCGCCTCTCCCTAGGTTGTTTGAAGGTCTGGTGGGAGGGCACCTCTTCCCAGGTTGCTTAAAAAAGTTTTGATTGAAGGGCGCCTCTAACCAGGTTGTTTGAGGAAGGTCTGGTTGGAGGGCACCTCACTCCAGGTTGTTTCAGGAAGGTCTGGTGGGAGGAGACCTCTTGCCAGGTTGTGCGAAGAAGGTTGTTTGAAGACGGTCTGTTGAGAAAGCACGTCACCACAGATTGTTTGAAGAAGGTCTGGTGGGATGGCACCTCACACCAGGTTGTTTGAAGGTCTGCTGAGAGGACACCTCTTCCCAGGTTGTTTTAAGGTCTGGTGAGAGGGGACATCACCCCAGGTTGTTTGAAGAAGGTCTGGTGATAGGGCACCTCCCACCAGGTTGTTTGAAGGTCTGGTGTCAGTGCACCTCACTCCAGGTTGTTTGAAGAAGGTCTGGTGGGAGGGCACCTCTCCCTATGTTGTTTGAAGGTCTGGTGGGAGGGCACCTCATCCAAGGTTGTTTGAAGAAAGGCTGGTTGGAGGGCACTTCATCCGAGGTTGTTTGAGGAAGGTCTGGTGGAATGGCACCTCTCTCCAGCCTGTTTGAACAAGCTCTTGTGGGAGGGCACCTAACCCCAGGTTGTTGGAAGAAGGTCTTCTGTGAGGACACCTCTCCTCAGGTTGTTAGAAAAAAATCTGGTGGGAAGGCACTTCATCCTAACGTTCTTTGAAGAAGGTCTGGTGGGATGGCACCTATCCCAAGGTTGTTTGAAGAAGGTCTGGTGGAAGGGCACCTCTCCCCTGGTTGTTAGAGGAGGGTCTGGCGGGAAAGTACCTCATGAAAGGTTGTTTAAGGAAGGTCTGCTGGTAGGGCACTTCAACCCAGGTTGTTTGAAGAAGGTCTGGTGGGAGAGCACATCTCACCAGGTTGTTTGAAGAAGGTCTGATGGATGGGCACCTCACCCCAGGTTGTATTAAGAAGGCCTGGTGTGAGGTCACATATCCACAGGTTGTTTGAGGAAGGACTGATGAGAGGCCACATTTCCCTAGGTTGTTTGAGGAAGGTCTGGTGAGAGGCCACCTCACCCCAGGTTGTTTGAAGAAGATCTGGTGGGAGTGCACCTCACCCCAGGTTGTCTGAAGAAGGTCTGGTTGGATGGCACCTCTCCTCAGGTTGTTTGAAAAAGATCTTGTGGGAAGGCACCTCACAGCAGGTTGTTTAAATAAGGTCTGGTGGGGGGACACCTCTCTGCAGGTTGTTTCAAGAAGGTCTGGTGGGAGGTCACCTTACCCAAGGTTGTTTGAGGAAGGTCTGGTGGTAGAGCACCTTAACTCAGGTTGTTTGAAAAATGTCTGGAGGGAGGACACCTCTCCCCAGGTTGTTTGAAGAAGGTCTGGTGGGTGGGCACCTCTCCACAGGTTTTTGAAGAAGGTCTGGTGGGTGGGCACCTCTCCACAGGTTTTTGAAGAAGGTCTGGTGTGAGGGCACCTTTTCCCATTCTGTTTGAAGAAGATCTGATGGGAGGACACCTTACCCCAAGTTGTTTAAGAAAGGTATGATCGGAGAGCCCCTAATCCCAGGTTGTTTAAGGATGCTTTGGTGGAAGGGCACCTAACCCCAGGTTGTTTGAAGAAGGTCTGGTGGAAGTGCACCTAACTCCAGGTTGTTTAAGGAAGATCTTGTGGATTTGAACCTTGCCCGAGGTTGTTTAATGAAGGTCTCGTCGGAGGGGAAAGCCACCCCAGGTTGGTTAAGGATGGTTTGGTAGGAGGGCACCTTACTCCAGGTTGTAATAAAGTTGGTAGAATTACAGACAATATGTAAAGTAAAAGGACACAAGTGCAACTAATGTGACATTTTATTGTGGCAACGTTTCGCTCTCCAGGAGCTTGATAAAGCTCCTGGAGAGCGAAACGTTGCCACAATTAAATGTCACATTAGTTGCACTTGTGTCCTTTTACCTTACTCCAGGTTGTTTGAAGAAGGTCTGGACGGTGGGCACGTCTCCCCATGGTGTTTGAAGAAGATCTGGTGTTAGGGCACCTCTTCACAGGTTGTTTTAAGATCAGGTGGGAAGGCACCTTACCGCTGGATGTTTGAAGAAGGTTTGGTGGGAGGGCACCTTACCCGAGGTTGTTTGAGGAAGGTCTGGTGGGAGGGCACCACTCCCCAGGTTGTTTGAAGGTCAGGTGGGAGGGCATATCATCGCAGGTTGTTTGAAGAAAGTCTGATGGGATGGTACCTCTCCACAGGATGTTTGAAGTAGGTCTGTTGGGAAGGCACTTCTCCTCAGGTTGTTTGAAGAACGTTTGGTGGGAGTGCAGCTCTCCCCAGATTGTTTGAAGAAGGACTGATTGAAGTGCACGTCTCCCCAGGTTGTTTGAAGAACATCTGATGGGAGGGCACCTCTCACCTGGATGTTTGTAGAAGGTCTGGTGGGAGTGCACCTCACCCAAGGTTGTCTGAAAAAGGTCTGGTGTGATGGCAACTCTCTCCAGGTTGTTTGAAGAAGGTCTGGTGTGAGGGCACCTCTTCCCAGGGTGTTTGTAGAATGTCTTTTGGGAGGGCTTTTCACCCCAGATTGTTTGAAGAAGGTTTGGTGGGAATGCACGCCTCCCCAGGATTTTTGAAGGTCTAATGGGAGAGCACCTCTCCCCAGGTGGTTTGAAGAGGGACTGGTGGGAGGGCACTTCATCCCAGGTTCTTTGAAGAAAGTCTTGTGGGATGGCACCGCTCGCCAAGATGCTTGAAGAAAGTCTGGTTGGAAGGCACTTCTAACCAGGTTGTTTGAAAAATATCTGGTAAGAGGGCACCTATCCCCAGGTTGTTTGAAGATCTTGCGGGAGGGCACCTTTCCCCAGGTTGTTTGAGGAAGGTCTGGTGGGAGGGCATCTTACCCCAGGTTGTTTGAAGATCTTGTTGGAAGCCACAACACCACAGGCTGTGTGAAGAATTTTTTTTTTTTTTTTGTTTTAAGGTCAGGTGGGATGGCACATTACTGCGGGATGTTTGAAGAAGGTCTGGAGGGAGGGCACCTTACCCTAAGTTGTTTGAAGATGGTCTGGAGGGAGGGAACCTCCCCCAAGGTTGTTTGAAGAAGGTCTCGTGGGAGGGCATCATATCCCAGGTTGTTTCAAGAAGGTCTGTTGGGATGGCACCTCTCCCCAGGTTGTTTGAAGAAGTTCTGGTGGGAGGGCAGCTCTCCCCAGGTTGTTTGAAGAAGGCCTGGTTGAAATGCAGATCTCCCCAGGTTGTTTCGAGAAGGTCTGGAGGGAGGGCACCTTTCACCTGGTATGTTTGAAGAAGGTCTGGTGGAATGGCACCTCAACCCAGGTTGTTTGGAGAAGGTCTATTGGGAGTGCACCTCTACCTAGGTTGTTTGAAAAAGGTCTGGTTGGAGGGCATCTTTCCCCATGTTGTTTGAAGAAGGTCTGTTGGGAGGGCACCTCATCCCAGGTTGTTTGAAGAAGTTCTGTGGGAGGGCACCTATCACTAGGTAGTTTGAAGAATGTCTGGCTGGATGGCACCTCACCCCAGGTTGTTTGAAGAAGGTCTGATGGGAGGGCACCTCACCCCAGGTTGTATGAAGAAGGTCTGGTGGGAGGGCACCTATCCAGAGGTTGTTTAAAGAAGGACTGATGGGAGGGCACCTTTCCCTAGATTGTCTGAAGCATGTCTGTTGGGATGGCACCTCACCCCAGGTTGTTTAAGGAAGGTGCTGTGAGGGGACACCTCTCTCCAGGTTGTTTGAAGAAGGTCTGGTAGGACGGCACCTTACCCAAGGTTGTTTGAAGAAGGTCTGTTGGGAGAGCACCTTCTCTAAGGTTGTTTGAAAAATGTCTGGAGGGAGGACACCTCTCTCCAGGATGTTCATAAAATGTCTGGTTGGAGGGCACCTCTACCCAGATTGTCTAAAGAAGGTATTGTGGAAGGGGACCTCTCTCCAGGTTGTTTGAAGAATGTCTGGTAGGAGTGCACCTCTCCCCAGGTTGTTTGAAGAAAATTTGATAGGAGGGCACCTCTCCCCCGTTTGTTTGAAAAAGGTCTATGGGGAGGGCATATTACCCTAGGGTGTTTGAAGGTCCGGTGGGATGGCCCTTCTCTCCAGGTTGTCTTTGAAGGTCTGGTGGAAGGGCTCCTCACCCCAGGTTGTTTGAAGAAGGTCTGGTGGGATTGCACCTCACCCCATGTTATTTGAAGACAGTCTGTTGGAAGGGCGCCTCTCTCCAGGATTTTTGTGGAAGGTCTGGTGGGAGGGCACCTCTAACCAGGTTTTTTGAAGGTCTGGTGGAATGGCACCTCAAATCAGGTCGTTTGGAGAAGGTCTGGTGGGAGTGCACCTCTTCCCAGGTCGTCTGAAGAAGGTCTGTTGGGAGGGCATCTTTCCCTATGTTGTTTGAGGAAGGTCTGTTGGGAGGGTACCTCACTCCAGGTTGTTTGAAGAAGATCTGGTGGAAGTGCGCCTCTCACTAGGTAGTTTGAAAAAGGTCTGGCAGGATGGCACCTCAACCCAGGTTGTTTGAAGAAGGTCTGCTGTGAGGGCACATCACCACAGGTTGTTTTAATAAGATCTGGTGGGAGAGTACCTCACCCCAGGTTGTTTGAAGAAGGTCTGATGGGAGGGCACCTCACCCCAGGCTGTATTAAGAAGGTCTGGTGGGAGGTCACCTATCCACATGTTGTTTGAAGAAGGACTGATGGGAGGGCACCTTTCCCTAGGTTGTTTGAAGAAGGTCTGGTGGGAGGGCACCTCACTCCAGGTTGTTTGAGGAAGGTCTGGTGGGAGGGGACCTCTTGCCAGGTTGTGTGACGAAGGTTGTTTGAAGACGGTCTGTTGAGAAAGCACGTCACCACAGATTGTTTGAAGAAGGTCTGGTGGGATTGCACCTCACACCAGGTTGTTTGAAGAAGGTCTGTTGAGAGGACACCTCTCTCCAGGTTGTTTGAAGGTCTGGTGAGAGGGGACATCACCCCAGGTTGTTTGAAGAAGGTCTGGTGAGAGGGCACCTCCCACCAGGTTGTTTGAAGGTCTGGTGTCAGGGCATCTCACTCCAGGTTGTTTGAAGAAGGTCTTGTGGGAGGGCGCCTCTCCCTAGGTTGTTTAAAGGGTTTCTGGTGGGAGGGCACCTCTTCCCAGGTTGCTTAAAAAAGTTTTGATTGAAGGGCGCCTCTAACCAGGTTGTTTGAGGAAGGTCTGGTTGGAGGGCACCTCACTCCAGGTTGTTTCAGGAAGGTCTGGTGGGAGGAGACCTCTTGCCAGGTTGTGCGAAGAAGGTTGTTTGAAGACGGTCTGTTGAGAAAGCACGTCACCACAGATTGTTTGAAGAAGGTCTGGTGGGATGGCACCTCACACCAGGTTGTTTGAAGGTCTGTTGAGAGGACACCTCTTCCCAGGTTGTTTTAAGGTCTGGTGAGAGGGGACATCACCCCAGGTTGTTTGAAGAAGGTCTGGTGAGAGGGCACCTCCCACCAGGTTGTTTGAAGGTCTGGTGTCAGTGCACCTCACTCCAGGTTGTTTGAAGAAGGTCTGGTGGAAGGGCACCTCTCCCTAGGTTGTTTGAAGGTCTGGTGAGAGGGCACCTCATCCAAGGTTGTTTGAAGAAAGACTAGTTGGAGGGCACTTCATCCGAGGTTGTTTGAGGAAGGTCTGGTGGAATGGCACCTCTCTCCAGCCTGTTTGGACAAGCTCTTGTGGGTGGGCACCTAACCCCAGGTTGTTGGAAGAAGGTCTTCTGTGAGGACACCTCTCCTCAGGTTGTTAGAAAAAAATCTGGTGGGAAGGCACTTCATCCTAATGTTCTTTGAAGAAGGTCTGGTGGGATGGCACCTATCCCAAGGTTGTTTGAAGAAGGTCTGGTGGAAGGGCACCTCTCCCCAGGTTGTTAGAGGAAGGTCTGGCGGGAAAGTACCTCATGAAAGGTTGTTTAAGGAAGGTCTGCTGGTAGGGCACTTCAACCCAGGTTGTTTGAAGAAGGTCTGGTGGGAGAGCACATCTCCCCAGGTTGTTTGAAGAAGGTCTGATGGATGGGCACCTCACCCCAGGTTGTATTAAGAAGGCCTGGTGTGAGGTCACATATCCACAGGTTGTTTGAGGAAGGACTGATGAGAGGCCACCTTTCCCTAGGTTGTTTGAGGAAGGTCTGGTGAGAGGCCACCTCACCCCAGGTTGTTTGAAGAAGGTCTGGTGGGAGTGCACCTCACCCCAGGTTGTCTGAAGAAAGTCTGGTTGGATGGCACCTCTCCTCAGGTTGTTTGAAAAAGATCTTGTGGGAAGGCACCTCACAGCAGGTTGTTTAAATAAGGTCTGGTGGGGGGACACCTCTCTGCAGGTTGTTTGAAGAAGGTCTGGTGGGAGGTCACCTTACCCAAGGTTGTTTGAGGAAGGTCTGGTGGTAGAGCACCTTAACTCAGGTTGTTTGAAAAATGTCTGGAGGGAGGACACCTCTCCCCAGGTTATTTGAAGAAGGTCTGGTGGGTGGGCACCTCTCCACAGGTTTTTGAAGAAGGTCTGGTGTGAGGGCACCTTTTCCCATACTGTTTGAAGAAGATCTGATGGGAGGACACCTTACCCCAAGTTGTTAAAAAACGTATGATCGGAGAGCCCCTAATCCCAGGTTGTTTAAGGATGCTTTGGTGGAAGGGCACCTAACCCCAGGTTGTTTGAAGAAGGTCTGGTGGAAGTGCACCTAACTCCAGGTTGTTTAAGGAAGATCTTGTGGATTTGAACCTTGCCCGAGGTTGTTTAATGAAGGTCTCGTCGGAGGGGAAAGCCACCCCAGGTTGGTTAAGGATGGTTTGGTAGGAGGGCACCTTACTCCAGGTTGTAATAAAGTTGGTAGAATTACAGACAATATGTAAAGTAAAAGGACACAAGTGCAACTAATGTGACATTTTATTGTGGCAACGTTTCGCTCTCAAGGAGCTTGATAAAGCTCCTGGAGAGCGAAACGTTGCCACAATTAAATGTCACATTAGTTGCACTTGTGTCCTTTTACCTTACTCCAGGTTGTTTGAAGAAGGTCTGGACGGTGGGCACGTCTCCCCATGGTGTTTGAAGAAGATCTGGTGTTAGGGCACCTCTTCACAGGTTGTTTTAAGATCAGGTGGGAAGGCACCGTACCGCTGGATGTTTGAAGAAGGTTTGGTGGGAGGGCACCTTACCCCAGGTTGTTTGAGGAAGGTCTGGTGGGAGGGCACCTCTTCCCAGGTTGTTTGAAGGTCAGGTGGGAGGGCATATCATCGCAGGTTGTTTGAAGAAGGTCTGGTGGGATGGTACCTCTCCACAGGATGTTTGAAGAAGGTCTGGGGGAAGGCACTTCTCCTGAGGTTGTTTGAAGAACGTTTGGTGGGAGTGCAGCTCTCCCCAGATTGTTTGAAGAAGGACTGGTTAAAGTGCATGTCTCTCCAGGTTGTTTGAAGAAGGTCTGATGGAAGGGCACTTCTCACCTGGATATTTGAAGAAGGTCTGGTGGGAGTGCACCTCACCCAAGGTTGTCTGAAAAAGGTCTGGTGTGATGGCAACTCTCTCCAGGTTGTTTGAAGAAGGTCTGGTGTGAGGGCACCTCTTCCCAGGGTGTTTGTAGAATGTCTTTTGGGAGGGCTTTTCACCCCAGATTGTTTGAAGAAGGTTTGGTGGGAATGCACGCCTCCCCAGGATTTTTGAAGGTCTAATGGGAGAGCACCTCTCCCCAGGTGGTTTGAAGAGGGACTGGTGGGAGGGCACTTCATCCCAGGTTCTTTGAAGAAAGTCTTGTGGGATGGCACCGCTCGCCAAGATGCTTGAAGAAAGCCTGGTTGGAAGACACCTCTAACCAGATTGTTTGAGGAAGGTCTGGTTGGAGGGCACTTCTCACCAAGTTGTTTGAAGAATGTCTGGTGGGGGGCACATCTCCCATGTTTAAAAAAGGTGTGGTTGAAAGGTGTGTTGAGGAAGGTCTGGTTGGAGAGCACATCACGCCAGGTTGTTTGAGGAAGGTCTGGTGGGAGGGGACATTTTGTCAGGTTATGTGAAGAAGGTTGTTTGAAGAAAGTCTGTTGAGAGGGCACGTCACCACAGATTGTTTGAAGAAGGTCAGGTGGGATGGCACCTCACCCCAGGATGTTTGAAGAAGGTGTGATGAGAGGACACCTCTCTACAGGTTGTCTGAAGGTCTAGTGGGAGGGCACCTCACCCCAGGTTGTTTGAAGAAGGTCTGGTGGTAGGGCACCTCTCCACAGGTTGTTTGTAGAATGTCTGGTTTGAGGGCACTTCACCCCAGATTGCTTGAAGAAGGTCTGGTGCGAGGGCACCTCCCAAGGTTGTTTGAAGGTCTGGTGGTAGGGCACCTCTTCCCAGGATGTGTGAAGGAAGACTGGTTGGAAGGCACTTCATCCGAGGTTGCTTGAGGAAGGTCTGTTGGAACGGCACCTCTCCCAAGGTTGCTTGAAGAAAGTCTGGTGGGAGGGCACCTCTCTACAGGCTGTTTGAAGGTCTGTTGGGAGGACACCTCACCCCAGGTTGCTTGAAGAAGGCCTTCTGGGAGGACACCTCTCCTCAGGTTGTTAGAAAAAGGTCTTGTGGGAAGGCACTTCATCCCAATGTTCTTTCAAGAAGGTCTGGTGGGATGGCACATCTACCCAGGTTGTTTGAAGAAGGTCTGGTGGGAGGTCACCTCTCCCCAGGTTGTTAGAGGAAGGTCTCTTGGGAACGAACCTCACCAAAGGTTGTTTAAGGAAGGTCTGCTGGCAGGGCACTTCACCTCAGGTTGTTTGAAGAAGGTCTGGTGGGAGGACACCTCTCCCCATGTTGTTTGAAGGAAATCTGGTGGGAGGGCACCTCTCCTCAGGTTGCTTGAAGAAGGTCTGCTTAAAGGGCACCTCTCCCTAGGTTGTTTGAAGAATGTCTGGTAAGAGGGGAACTCTCCCCAGGATGTTCGAAAAAGATCTTGTTGATTGAAGACGGTCTGGTGCGAGGGCATGTTACCCCAGGTTGTTTGAAGTAGGTCTGGTGGGAGGACATCTTTCCCCAGGTTGTTTGAAGGAGGTAAGTTCGGAGGGCACCTCACCCCAGGTTGTTTGAATAAAGTGTGGTGGGAGGACACCTAACCCCAGGATGTTTGAAGAAAGTCTGGTGGGAGGGCACCTCTCCCCAGGTTGTTTGAAAAATATCTGGTAAGAGGGCACCTATCCTCAGGTTGTTTGAAGATCTTGCGGGAGGGCACCTTTCCCCAGGTTGTTTGAGGAAGGTCTGGTGGGAGGGCATCTTACCCCAGGTTGTTTGAAGAAGATCTTGTTGGAAGCCACAACACCACAGGCTGTGTGAAGAATTTTTTTTTTTTTTTTTTGTTTTAAGGTCAGGTGGGATGGCACATTACTGCAGGATGTTTGAAGAAGGTCTGGAGGGAGGGCACCTTACCCTAAGTTGTTTGAAGAGGGTCTGGAGGGAGGGAACCTCTCCCAAGGTTGTTTGAAGAAGGTCTCGTGGGAGGGCTTCTGATCCCAGGTTGTTTCAAGAAGGTCTGTTGGGATGGCACCTCTCCCCAGGTTGTTTGAAGACGTTCTGGTGGGAGGGCAGCTCTCCCCAGGTTGTTTGAAGAAGGCCTGGTTGAAATGCACATCTTCCCAGGTTGTTTCGAGAAGGTCTGGAGGGAGGGCACCTTTCACCTGGATGTTTGAAGAAGGTCTGGTGGAATGGCACCTCAACCCAGGTTGTTTGGAGAAGGTCTATTGGGAGTGCACCCTCTACCTAGGTTGTTTGAAAAAGGTCTGGTTGGAGGGCATCTTTCCCCATGTTGTTTGAAGAAGGTCTGTTGGGAGGGCACCTCATCCCAGGTTGTTTGAAGAAGTTCTTGTGGGAGGGCACCTATCACTAGGTAGTTTGAAGAATGTCTGGCTGGATGGCACCTCACCCCAGGTTGTTTGAAGAAGGTCTGATGGGAGGGCACCTCACCCCAGGTTGTATGAAGAAGGTCTGGTGGGAGGGCACCTATCCAGAGGTTGTTTAAAGAAGGACTGATGGGAGGGCACCTTTCCCTAGATTGTCTGAAGCATGTCTGTTGGGATGGCACCTCACCCCAGGTTGTTTAAGGAAGGTGCTGTGAGGGGACACCTCTCTCCAGGTTGTTTGAAGAAGGTCTGGTAGGACGGCACCTTACCCAAGGTTGTTTGAAGAAGGTCTGTTGGGAGAGCACCTTCTCTAAGGTTGTTTGAAAAATGTCTGGAGGGAGGACACCTCTCTCCAGGATGTTCATAAAATGTCTGGTTGGAGGGCACCTCTACCCAGATTGTCTAAAGAAGGTATTGTGGAAGGGGACCTCTCTCCAGGTTGTTTGAAGAATGTCTGGTAGGAGTGCACCTCTCCCCAGGTTGTTTGAAGAAAATTTGATAGGAGGGCACCTCTCCCCCGTTTGTTTGAAAAAGGTCTATGGGGAGGGCATATTACCCTAGGGTGTTTGAAGGTCCGGTGGGATGGCCTTCTCTCCAGGTTGTCTTTGAAGGTCTGGTGGAAGGGCTCCTCACCCCAGGTTGTTTGAAGAAGGTCTGGTGGGATTGCACCTCACCCCATGTTATTTGAAGACAGTCTGTTGGAAGGGCGCCTCTCTCCAGGATTTTTGTGGAAGGTCTGGTGGGAGGGCACCTCTAACCAGGTTTTTTGAAGGTCTGGTGGAATGGCACCTCAAATCAGGTCGTTTGGAGAAGGTCTGGTGGGAGTGCACCTCTTCCCAGGTCGTCTGAAGAAGGTCTGTTGGGAGGGCATCTTTCCCTATGTTGTTTGAGGAAGGTCTGTTGGGAGGGTACCTCACTCCAGGTTGTTTGAAGAAGATCTGGTGGAAGTGCGCCTCTCACTAGGTAGTTTGAAAAAGGTCTGGCAGGATGGCACCTCAATCCAGGTTGTTTGAAGAAGGTCTGCTGTGCGGGCACATCTCCACAGAGTTGTTTTAATAAGATCTGGTGGGAGGAGTACCTTCACCCCTGGTTGTTTGAAGAAGGTCTGATGGGAGGGAGCCTCTCCCAAGGCTGATATTTAAGAAGTTGGTGGAGTTCACCTATCCACATGTTGTTTGAAGAAGGACTGATGGCGAGAGGGCACCTTTCCCGCCTTGGTTGTTTGTAGATGGTTTGGTGGAGGGCACCTCATCTCCTGTGTGGTTTGAGGAAGGTCTGGTGGGAGTGGACTCGTGCAGGTTGTGTGACGGAAGTTGTTTGAAGTCGGTCTGTTGAGAAAGCACGTCACCACAGATTGTTTGAAGAAGGTTGTGGATTTTCATCCTCACACCAGGTTGTTTGATGAGTCTGTTTGAGAGTGACACCTCTCCCAGGTTGTTGAAAGGTCTGGTGAGATGGGGACATCACCCCAGGTTGGTTTGAAGAAGGGATGGTGAGAGGGCACTCCACACCAGGTTGTTTGAAGGTCCTGGTGTTCAGCATCTCACTCAGGGTTGTTTGAAGAAGGTCTAGTGGGTGGGCTTTGCTCCAGGTTGTTTTCAAGAAGGTCTGTTGGGATGGCACCTCTCCTCAGGAGTGTTTGAAGAAGGTCTGTGGGAGTGCACTCTCTCAGGTTGTTTGAAGAGGCCTGGTTGAAGTGCACTTTCCCCAGGTTGTTTGGAGAAGGTTGAGAAGGAGGGCGGCACCTTTCACCTGGATGTTTGAAGAAGGTCTGGTGGGATGGCACCTGAACCCAAGTTGTTTGCAGAAGGTCTTGTGGGAGTGCACCTCTCCATAGGTTGTTTGAAGAAAGTCTGTTGGGAGGGCATCTTTTTTCCCCATGTTGTTTGAAGAAGGTCTGTTGGGAGGGCACCCTCATCCCAGGTTGTTTGAAGTGTTCTTGTGGAAAAGCAACCTAATCACTAGGTAGTGGTAGTTTTGAAGAATGTCTGGCTGGTGGCACTCACCCCGGGTGTTTGAAGACGGTCTGATGGGATGGCACCTCACCCCAGGTTGTATGAAGAAGGTCTGGTGGGAGAGCACCTATCCAGAGGTTGTTTGAAGAAGGACTGATGGGAGGGCACCTTTCCCTAGGTTGTTTGAAGAATGTCTGGTGAGAGGCCACCTCACGCCAGGTTGTTTGAGAAGGTCTGGTGGGGAGTGTTCCTCTCCCCAGGGTTGTTGAAGAAAATTTTGATAGAGAGGGCACACATGTTCCTAGTTTGTTTGAAGATGGTCTATGGGGAGTGTTTTATTTGCTTGGTTTGCATGACATCGTATGTACATATTAGTGGGGAAGTGTGCCATAATAATATGAATATTGTAGTTGTAAGGAATAATTTTATAATTCTTAATGTGCTTTTGGAGGCTACTGTTAAAGTACTCTAACTATAATTATAAAGAAGGAGGTTTGTGTTTTATTTTCCCAAGGATGTTTGGGTACGCAGGAGTAAGCGTGGGGGGAGGAGGGTCACGTGACGTTAGGATGCGTAGAAAGCTGGCGTCGGAGATGCTGTGATTTTAAGTTAAGTTTGCTATAATACTCTCATTTGGTTTATCAAGTTCATGCCTATAGGATTTTCATCTATGGCTTTCCTTTATGTTACCAGGCATCTGACATGGTCAGGGTGCTGTGGGTCTGAGTGATGAAGTAAGAATTGAGGTTTGTGGTTTGTGGTGTCATGACGGCCTGACGCTGACGAACCTAGTGTTATGGTGAGCTGAACCTCCAGCAGCTGTGTTGTACCTTCATTTTGGGAGTGTAGAATTAAAGTTTTTTATGTTGTGATTAAATGATATATTTCCTAATTGGGATTTTTGCCTAACCTCTGTTAACCATACCCCTGGATGTAAACACATACTGGTTTAGCGCTTTCTGTTTTTAACTGGGGATAGCCCCGGGTGGCCGGTTTGGGGCTTGAGCTGTGTGTAACTTTTACCTTTCCTTTCGACCAGGCTCAAGCCCCCAGCTATCCCAATTTTGCGTAACTCAATGGGGGCCCTGTCAATGGGAGAATTATCAAAGTTTTGTGGTATAATTCAAGGTTTGCATCATGGATAAGTCTATAATTAATTCTTTTCTGGGTTGGTAAGTGGGAAAGCATTCACTATAACACTCACACTATATTATTAATTTACCTTTGTTTTGCAATATTGTAGTTTTTAGGGTGTTATTTTTAATTTTACAAACTGTGATATAATTTATTTTTGTGTGCAAACATTGGCTAGTTTTTGGGTGTTTTATTATTTAATTACCTGTGATATTATTTTCTTTTGTGTGGCAACAGGCTATTTTTTAGGGGGTTTATTAATAATACCCTGGATATAATTTACTTTTGTGTGCAATATTGCTGGTTTTTAGGGTGTTATTATTTATTATACTCGGAATTAATTTACCTTTCTGGATATTATTGCTGGTTTTAGGATGTTATTATTTAATTAATACTCTATAATTCATTTACTTTCTGTGCCTATTGTTGATTTTTAGGGTGTTATTATTTAATTATTTACTCTAATAAATCATTTTACATTTCTGTGCCATATTGTTGATTTTTAGGGTGTTATTAATACTTGGATATTTTGTGCATAATTTACCCTTGCTGGTACATTTCTTGCTGATTTTTAGGGGGATATGCTTACCTAAATTTTCTGGAAATATTGTACCTTTGCAGGTGCAGTAGATCTTCTTTTTTTTCTGCCAGGATTTTCTTTTTGTGTTGCAATCAGTTTTTTTATTTGAGGGTGAGTCACTGACAATCTCCTTGTGAATATTATACTTCAGTATATGTTACCTTGCTGTGTGCTTTATTATTTATTTGAGTAAGTTCTGTGGCTGGTTAGTATGATTTGGTGCTATTATTTTCTCAAAATGGCTGTCAACTGGTGAAAATTCTGTGGTTGTTTGCTTTTGGAAGGTGACATTGCATCACATCACCATGATAGGGACCTGGATAAGGGAAAAGTTGTAATTTTACAAAGGAATTTAACCCTAGTCTGCAGATAAGAAAAAGTAAAGGCTAAGGGATTGAGCGCACAAAGATCCTGGAACAGAAGATGCCTTTAGAAGGCTTTGGGGGGGGCTCAAGAAAGAGCTCTCTAATGTGTGGCGCTTGCCTTCTCACCAGCCACAGACACAAGAGTAGATGTTTTTCATTTGTGTTTTTAAGCCATAGAAATTTGTGCCCAAATTCCTAGAGAATGACCTGACAGTTTTTTCTGTATTGAAAAAGTACGGCCAAATCCCAAGTTGTCCGGGAAAAGGTGGGGCGACATTTAGCAAGAACCCAATTAGTTGGGTAAAGGGTTACAGTCTATTAGTTCTTTAGGAGGATCTGCCTTTCTGATTATCATAAGCTAAAAGAGGGTAGTTTTTACTGGCTTATCAAATGTTTGCCGGAAAGGTACAGGCACGAAAATTCAGTGGACTAAAGTTTCAGGTCAGGCAGTATTTGGTGGATATATGGTAAGGAGAAGATGTCACTTCTAAATAGGTGTGTCGCTCTCAAAGGAGAGTGGTAAGGAATTATGAAGGTGTAATTACCTTAATTTTGTTAGAGGATCTTTTGAGAATGTTCCTCCTGACCTTAAGGGCATATATTGAGGAGAAGGATCTTGATGTTTTGTAATAATGTTTAGTGCTGGGTGTGGGGGACTGATTTTTTAGTAACCAAAATTTGGTAGTATTTACCACACCCCCTCTTACTAATATGGTATAAGATTTCTCCACCCACAATTAGGAGATTAAGTAACTTCATGATAAGTTTTAAGCCTCACCCAGTTATCAGCCTAATAACCACAAGAGTTTTAATAATCCTAAAATTTTCCAGTATCTCATCTCGAGGAGCTTTTAAGTAAACTGTCAAAGGTTCAGGGATCTACATGGAACTGGTGGGACGAGCCAGTTCCCCAGACTAAGGGAATCCAACCCTAGGTCTTAAGGGCAGGGGGCCTTTTTAAACCATTATCACTGTTATTATGCATTGCAATTAAACAGGGCCACCTGTCGCCATATTGTCGAAAGATGCTTAGGGACCAGGCTGCGGCTGATGCTTCCTCCAGTAAATAAATTACACCAATTACACATGATGTGGCTTGCATTGCAGTCTTTGTTACCCATGGTATTCAAAAGAAGACCAGCTGGCTTTGACCCATCAGCATGATGGTCTATTCAAGTAAGAACTGTTGGCCTTACACCAAATGAAGGTTGGGTCTCGGGTGTTACTGTCTTTGAGGGTCACCTTGTAGCTCATTCACCTTGCTCCACTGGGGTGTATTGCCGTGTCGGGATGACACCTACCCCCCCCCCAACCGGGATTGGTACATTTTTTTCTTTAAGGGGGGATACTGTGTCCCTGTCTGGACTCCTGTGCACTGGTTATGGATAGAGTATGAAGTACCAGTCTGGGTACCTACCTGTGGTATTGCAGAGATGTCCTGTTTGCTGGTGTTGTCTCTTCTACAGGCAACACGGTTGTTGGGACTCCTCAAAAGGGAGAATGTTGGGTTTTTTGCAGGACCCTCTTTACGGGGTGGGTAAGGACCCAATTGGTGCAACGGTACCTTAATAATTTTTCAATGTGCTTTCGTACTAAACTCCGTGATCAATAGGGGTAGGTGCTGTGCCTTTCCCGGTGACCCTTCGGCATACTGTGGGTGATGCGTTTGGGCCATGGGGAAACTGTTCATTGATATGACCTGCAGGAGACTCTTGAGAGTGATGAACGGCTCAACCGGGCGAAACTCGGTTGGAGAAGTGGTTTGGTGCTGTTGCTGGGAAAAAATCCCCTATGACTCTGCAGCAGCTAGTGTAACAGCCGGGGAAGTTCGACCTCCAGATCCACTATTCATTTATCAGTTGTCGCGGAGGATGGTTCCAAATTTACCAAGTGTATATTTTGCAGAGTTGATCAAATGAGCCAAGACTCTTTTTTAGGGAGGGGACCGTGCTTACGTGGACGCGCAGAACTATTAAAGTGTCTTTGTCTGTATTTTTTACTGATTTTGAAGGTACGGCTTTTCCAGGTTAAGTACGGGAGAGCTAAATATCTAGGGGTTATTAATAAATTCCTTTTCATAATTTTTGTCTAGCGTGTGTTGTGGTTTTGAGATTTCTGTGAAACTTTTGGTCTTAGGCTTTGCACAAATCACCCAGACGTCATATTTTATGAAAATGTCATGTAGTTTTGAGTGGCTACTTGAGGTTTATATTTACTAATGTATTATCTTCCTAGGAGTCAAGAAAAGCTCCATGGTTTTCACAAGTCTCTCAGGAAGGGCAATTGCATATTTGTTTTTACCCGTTCAAGATGGACAGGGAGGAGGGGAATTTCCATACCTTTCTTTACCGTGGTGGGGGTAAAGCACACTGGATTCATTTAGTCTTGTGCTTCGTGAGGATGGTGATGTTTCCGTCGGTGTTTTTTCTCGGTTTCAGAAAATTCTTGCTTAGATGAGGTCGATGCACTAGTGCACGTCTGCCAGTCGGCCAGGTTGGACGTGGGACTATGTGGTGGTGCTTTGCTACACATTCTGGTAGCTGGAGAGATGGGATTGGCATTGGACAGGGGTCCTGGGGAAGGCTATGATGGAACTGTGTGGTGACTTCAAAATGATGATGGATAAAAGTCCCTGTGAAAGTTAATGTAAGCAGGAAAATTGTAAGAGGGTGTGGAAGATTTGGATCTTCTGAAAGATGGTTGAAGTGTCGGACTCAGCCATGGTGGCACTTAGTGAAGAGTTTTGGGATGCTGAATAATGGGGCCATGTTATTAAACCCCATGAGGTAGAGGGTTTCCGAATTTGTGAATGTCGGCGGTCTGGCTTGATGTAAGCTGGGGTTGAATTTGAAAAAAGGTTCCTTGATGGATGTGTGTGTTTATTTTAGAGACTGTGTTTGTATCCATGAGAGTCCGGTGCTTGGACGTTGTTTTTACTGGTCTCACACTTGCGTGATTCCTTGTTAACGTGCACTCTGTCTGGCCGCAGGTACAGTTAAAAAATAAGGTCCTTTTGTCTCTTTGGAATACATGCAAATTGTTTTTGTGTTTTGAACATGTGGGGCGTTATCTGATTTCCACGACATGTGTGCCATGGACACACCCGTATTTGTAACTTTAATATCTCTGTCCATGTCACCTTGTGTTTGCCATTTAACCCTCAGATCGTTTTATGTGTAATTCTGAGTTACCCCTCCCCGGGTTTTGCAAAATGTTACAGTGGTTGGGTCAGTCTTGTTGCAGGGGGTAGAGGCCGGAATGTAATGCCACTCGGCTGCTTCTCACAATATGTTGCAGGCACCTAAGAAGTTATACCGCATTGAAAGGAGGGGTTTTTGCTTTAGTGTGGGCAGTGCACTTATTCAGCCGTGCACTTATCTATTTCTGTGCACCCTATAACTGTGTATAGTTAAATAATACCTTACGTTTCCTTCACTTAATGAGGAACCACATATCGAGACTTTCGAGCGTGGGCCTTGTTTCTCCAACATCTTAATCTGGGGAATCCATTATGTGGAGGGAGCGGAGGATGTGGTTGCTGTTGACTTGTTCGTGTTTAAGTGCACAAGTAGTGTTTAGATCCCTTATCTATTCTTTTTTTGCAGTGATTTGCGGTTGACGAGTAGATGGAACTCTGGGCCAACCCCAAAGGCAGAAGGGCGGTTTTGAGCTGGAGATGGAAGGTATCAGGATTCCCTAGTGTGTGTTGTTATTTAGGGGGGTAGGTAGTCACATCAAATTAGACCATGCCCTAGGTAAGGTTTGCTACGTTTTTTAGGTGTTGGGCTGGAATGCCTCGCTCTGTATTATGTTGGTATTGGGGACTGATTGGACCTAATGTTTTAGTGATTGTGGGCTGGCGGTGATGCCCTTCACTGTTTGGGATCATGTCTTTTGATCGAGGTGGTTTTGGTTATCCAGGACAACTTTTTCACATTTTTCCTTTTTGGTTCTCACTGGGGTGGTCTCCAGGGTCCTTGGAATGACAGGTGGTTGCGGCATGGGAGGGCCACTTTTTGGGCGTCTTCAGTGATGGACTCAAGGGTTGTAGGGCCGCAGTACCTACCAACAGATTTCTGTGCCTATCCTACCGTTGTTTTTATGGGGCCTGAGATTTTTTCCCCTCGCCTGTGCTTTACCTGGTTCTCGCCAGACGGTGTGTCTGGGGAACAGTTTTGTTTACTAAAGATTGCTGTGAGATGGTGTGATATTGTGAGTTGTTTCTCCGTTGATTTAACATGTAAATATGTTTTTCTTTTCTTTGAATCCTGAAAATGTACTTACTGTTTAAAAGTTTTTTTTGGTGGCTCCTTCAGTTTGGTTCTGCCGTGGCAATCATACTGAACTTTGGTGTTACTTCATTTAAACGGGCATTCCTCAGGGGCACTTTTGTACAAAGTTTACTTGCTTGTTTATAAAAATTTGCTTGATGTAATTTAGGTAAAATGCATCATAACGCCACAGCGACCTGCCAGCGCTGTGTTGTAATGGTGCCTTTTCCTTAAAACATGCTGTCTAAGAGTGTGGGCTGTGAGCTTCGTTTGGACATGGAACATTGATTCACTTGTTATGTTCGACGAGTTTCATATTCTGCATTCTAGTTACCTCTGTTTGTAATTTTGCATATTTGTAGTACCAAAAGACGTGATTGTATGGTGGTCATTCCCAGTTATCATTTTGCCAGTTGCCTCAGACCTTTCTGTGGGGCTTATGTTTTTTTGTTTTTTTTTCTTTTTGCTAGCGGTGTTCCCGTTGGGACCCCGCTAGGCGAATGTGAGACCTAAGGTCGGAGGTGGGGGTGTTTATGAAGCGGTTCTGCATGTACATCGTATGTATCATTTTAGTGGGGAAGGGAAGTGTGCCATAATAATATGAATTTGTAGTTGTAGGAATAATTTTTTAATCATAATGTGCTTTTGGAGGTACTGTAAAATTCTCTAACTATTATTATATAGAATCGGAGTTAGTGATTTATTTTCCAAGGATGTTTGGGTATGCAGAGTAAGCGTGGGGGAGGAGGTCACGTGACGTTAGGATGGCGGTAGAAGCTGGCGTCGGAGATGCTGTGTATTTTAAGTTAAGTTTGCAATAATACACTCATTTTGTTCATCCAATTCAAGCCATAGGCTTTCATATGGCTTACCTTTATGTTAACCCAGGCTCTGACATGGTCAGGGTGCTGTGGGTTGAGTGATGAAGTAAGAAATGAGGTTTGTGGTGTCATGACGGCCTGATGCTGATGAAGCCTAGTGTAATGAACCTCCAGCCAGCTGTGTGTACATTCATTTGGGCATGTAGAATTAAGGTTTTTTTTGTTATGTTATGGTGATTAAATAGATATATTTTCTTAATGGGGATTTTTGCCTAACCCTCTGTTAACCAACCCGTTGAAGTAACTCATACTGGTTTAGCGCTTTCTGTTTTGACTGGGATAGCCCTGGGTGGCCTGTTTATGCCTGAGTGGTGTGAAACTTTTACCTTTACCCTTAGACCAGGCTCAAGCCCCCAGGATCCCACATTTCTGCATAACAGGAGGGCATATTGCCCTAGGGTGTTTGAAGGTCTGGTGAGATGGCCCTTCTCTCCAGGTTGTTTTTGAAGGGCTCCTCACCCCAGGTTGTTTGAAGAAGGTCTTGTGGGATTGCACCTCACCCCACATTGGTTGAAGACAGTCTGTTGGAAGGGCACCTCTCTCCAGGTTTTTTGTGGAAGGTCTGGTGGGAGGGCACCTCACCCCAGGTTGTTTGAAGAAGGTATGGTGGGAGGGCACCTCACCCCAGGTTGTTTGAAGAAGGTCTGGTTGCAGGGCACCTCGTCCCAGGTTGTTTGAAGAAGGTCAGGAGTGAGAGTACCCCTCCCCAGGTTGTTTGAAGGTCTGTTGGGAGGGCACCTATTCCCAGGTTGTTTCAAGAAGGTCTTGTGGGAGGGCCCCTCTCCCCAGGTTGTTTGAAGAAGGTCTGGAGGGAAGGCACCTCTCCGCAGGTTGTTTAAAAAGGTCTGGTAGGAAGGTACCTTTCCCTATACTGTTTGAAGAAGGTCTTTTGGGAGGGCACCTTCCCACATGTTGTTTGTTGAAGATCTTGTGGGAGGGCACGTTACCCCAGGTTGTTTGAAGAAGGCCTGGTGTTAGTGCACCTCACCCCAGGATGTTTAATTAAGATCTTGTGGATTTTAACCTTGCCCCATGTTGTTTAAGGATGGTCTGGTCGGAAGGCAATGCCACCACAGGTTGTTTAAGGAATGTTTGGTACGAGGGCACCTTACTCCAGGTTGTTTGAAGAAGGTCTTGATGGTGGGTGCCTCTCCCCAGGTTGTTTGAAGAAGGTCTGGTGTGAGGGCTCCTCTTCACAGGTTGTTTTAAGGTCAAGTGGGAAGGAACTATCCCACTAGATGTTTGAAGAAGGTCTGGTAGGAGGGCACCTAAGCCCAGGTTGTCTGAAGATGGTCTGGTGGGATGGCACCTCTTCCCAGATTGTTTCAACTGGTTAAAGTGCACGTTTCAACAGGATGTTTGAAGAAGGTCTGGTAGGATGGCACCTCAACCCTGGTTGTTTGGAGAAGGTCTGATTGGAGTGCACTTCTCCCAAGGTTGTTTGAAAAAGGTCTGGTGGGAGGGCATCTTTCCCCATGTTGTTTGAAAAAGGTCTGGTGGGAGGGCGCCTCTCCCCAGGTTGTTTGAGGAAGGTCTGGTGGAAGGGAACCTCACCCCGCTTTGTTTGAAGAAGGTCTCGCTGGAGGGCACCTCACCCCAGGCTGTTTGAAGGTCTGATTGGAGGGCACCTCACCCCAGGTTGTATGAAGAAGGTCTGGTGGGGGGCACCTCAACCCAGGTTGTTTGAAGAAGGTCTGGTGGGAGGGCACCTCACCCGATGTGAGGGAAAAGTTCAATAGATAGGTGTAGAGGGAATATATATAGTAACAGTAGTTTCACTGCCGGCTACTAGTTGAGGTAGGGTAAGTCAATCTCCCGTTTTTCCCGCCTTTTCTCCCCTCCCTGAAATTGATAGTTTGTCTGCCGGCTACTAGTTAAGGTAGGGTAAGTCAATCTCCCATTTTTCCCGCCTTTTCTCCCCCTTCCTGAAAGTGATAGTTTGACTGCCGGCTGCTTGTTAAGGTAGGGTCAGTCTAGCTCCCCCTATCCCTTCCCCTCCCTCTTCCCCCCCCCCCGAAAGGTGACGTGTGGGGCTCTGGTTAAACAGTAAATCACTAGACTCACAGCTCCCAACTCTACTCTTGGATGTCAGAGAGGGTCACCTGGCAATCAACGAGCAGAAAAGGAGAAGGGCTAACGTCCATAGACTTTCCATTTTTTTATTGAAGTACCTGTGCCCTGTATGAAATTGAGGACATAACCCACATCATTGCAGTGGTAAAGAACCTGCTTTCTTGTCATCGGGATATTATACTCACGGCAATAATCTGTGAAGATCTAGCCAGTGGTGGTCACCAACACCTGCGACCCCTTCCCCCCATCATCAGCAACGGCTATGATTTCAACAACAGTGTAACCAACACCAGACACCCACGTTTTATATACATTTAAATTAGCGTTGAATTCAGTTATCATTTATATTTTTCATTTTTCATTTTCTTTAAAAATAGGATTAATATTTCATATTTAAGTGTTTTACATTTTATGTTTTCTATATAATAAAGTGTTCATGTTTGTCTGTTATTATTTCTTTTTCTATTCACTAATTTTCCTGAGGAGGAGCCGGCCTGAGTAATACTGACTGAAGTTGTTACAGGGCTGAGTAAGCCTTCACAAGTGGCGACCTTGCCAGGATCAACTCGACTGAATCGAGATTCAACTCCATCTCGAATCTACCATTGGAACTTCAACGCCGCATACCACAGACGGTGACCACCAGCCATGAGTAATCATTCTCTATGGTAGGACTACTGTACAGGTATTTGAAAGATTTGGTGATTGTTATAGTCTCAATTTATTGTAAGTCAAGTCAGGCAGGATAAAATATTTAATTCTGCCACCATTTATATGTAGCTTGAAACACTTTGGAGGATTACACTCTAGGGACCCGAGATTCTCCAGTGACAACTTGTTTCATTGAGCTCTTTATTGTATCAAGGGAACTGTCATAGGACACTCTTGATTTGTTGGTGAGAAGATTGGATGGTCAAGGGACCCCATTCTACTTACTGTTTGCTCAGAGCCGGCATAGAACCCTTCGTTTTCGTTAATACATATTGTTTAATTGAAGCAGGGATCGAGCCCTCTGGTTTATTTACAGTTTGAGCGGAGCAGGAATTGAACCCTCTGTTTTCTTTAATACCCGTTTCATTTCCCCTGATAGTTTAAGTTATTCTTGCAAGTATGGATGAATACCAGTTTTGGATGAATGCTGGAAGTAAGTTAGGAATAACAGGGAAAAATTTAGAATCTTTCATTAGTGCTAAGATCCAGGAAAGACTTGAAAGAGAGAGAATTGAGAGAGAAGAAAGACAGTTAGAAAGGGAAAGAGAAGAAGAAAAGGAGAGAGAGAGAATAGAAAGAGAAGAGAATAAGGAGAGAGAGAGAATCGAAAGAGAAGAGAAAAAGGAGAAAGAGAGAATTGAGAGAGAAATCCGAGAAAGACAGAAAGAGAGCGAGATGACCAAAAAGAGCGTGATAGACTTGATCGTGAGGAAAGAGCTAGAGTATGTGAAGAACAGGTTAAATTAAGAGAACTTGAGGAAAGAGCAAGGGATAGAGAAGTTGAGGAAAAAGCTAGAGAACATGAGTTAATAGAGAGAGAAAAGGATCGCGAGCTCGAAAAATCTTGCCTTGAATTAAAAAATAAAAAGTTAACTTTTACACAACAACAATTAGAGGAAGGAGTAATGGAACAACAGGTGCACAGGTACTTCAATACAAAATGGAGAAGTCTATGGACGTTAGTCCTTCTCCTTTTCTGCTCGTTGATTGCCAGGTTACCCTCTCTGACATCCAAGAGTAGAGTTGGGAGCTGTGAGTCTAGTGATTTACTGTTTAACAAGAGCGCCACACATCACCTTTGGGGGGGGAAAGAGGGAGGGAAGGGATAGCGGGAGCTAGACTGACCCTACCTAAACAAGCAGCCGGCAGTCAAACTATCACTTTCAGGAAGGGGGAGAAAAGTCGGGAAAAACGGGAGCGTGGCTTACCCTACCTTAACTAGTAGCCGACAGACAAACTATCAATTTCTGGGAGGGGGAGAAAAGGCGGGAAAAACGGGAGATTGACTTATCCTACCTCAACTAGTAGCCGGCAGTGAAACTACTGTTACTATATATATTCCCTCTACATCTATCTATTGAACTTTTCCCTCACACTCCCCTATACCAAGACTTATAGTCAAGGAGTATAAGAAGAATAGGCGAGGAAAAAGTTCTAACATGTTGAAGTCGCATAAGGCAACAAATCTTCTACTGACTGTCACGACTTAACCAGTCAGAGAAATAATTGGATGAACCATTGATACACACAATATGGAACTTAAAAGCCTGGAGTGCCAATGTCCACCTCAAGAGGCGACTGTTGGTTCCCTTAAAAGTTTTTAGGTATATCAAAGGTTTGTGGTCCGTTTCTAAAATGAATTCCTTTCCCAACAAATAAAATTTAAGTTTGGAGATACCCCACACAAGGGCTAAACATTCGTTTTCTATTGTGGAGTATCTTGTTTCTGCGGGAAGGAGTTTCCGGCTTAGGAAGCATACAGGGAAGGGAGTATCATCATGGTATTGTAGTAACACCGCACCTAAGCTAGTATTGGAGGCATCAGTTCTCAATCAAAATGTTTTATTAATATCTGGAATCTTAAGTACAGGGTCTTTCGAGAAGACACTTTTAATCTCCTAAAACTTTTCCCGAGCTACGTCGGAAAGTTCAAGAGGTTCCTTCACAGACTTTTTAAGGAAGTCAGATAAGATGCCTGTAAGATCAGTAAGGTTCGGGATAAACCGTGCATAAAAATTTACAGAACCAAGAAAGCTTCGCATGAGCTTCTTGGTTTTGGGGAATTTAAATTCTAATAAAGCTTTGATCTTACTGGGGAGAGGCTGCAGAGTGTTATTAGAAAGTATCAGTCCAAGATATCTAATCTTGTTATACCCAAGGAAGCATTTCTTCGGCTTGGCAGTGAGGCCATGTGAGCGTAACCTACGCAAAACTGATGTTAATGTTTGGATATGTTCGCCCCTCGTAGATGTCATTACGTAAATGTTTTCAAAATAAACTGAAACATTTGGCATATTACCCAAGACCTTTCTCATCAGTCTCACATAGGTAGCACAGGCAGTTACCAAACCGAAGGGCATAGTTCTATACTGCATCAGTCCTTGGTGTGTAGGAAAAGCGGTGTACTGCTTAGAAGAAGGATCTAACATTACTTGATGATATGGTTGCGCAATATCAATCTCTGAAAAGAAGGAAGCATCATAAAATTTGTGTAGATCGGTATCTATTAAGGGCATAGGCTCAGCATCCCTCCGAGTTATAGCATTAAGGCCTCTGAAGTCAATAGCAAGTCTATATGAATTATCCTCCTTCTTAACCATGGCTACTGGTGAACAATATGAAGATACTGAAGGTTCAATGATCTTTAGTTTTAATAATTTGTCTACCTCTCGGTCAAATGCATCCCTAAGGTGAACTGGAACTGGGTATAATTTCCGTTTGATAGGACTGTCCGTCGCTAAGTCAATCTTATGGACTACAGTGGAGGTAACACCTGGAATATCAGTAAAGACGTCTGAAAAGTTACTCACACATTGAAGTAGTTCATGTCTCTTATGGTCATCCAAAGATTCATTAATATTAATGGTGGTTGCGTCTGAGTGGTCAAGAGTCACCAAGTCATGTAGTTCTTCATCATAGTCTAAGTTAGAGGTGTCAATTACGCACACTTTACATTCTTCAGTTGTCTTATCAAGTTCGTGTGGAAAAACTAAGTCAAAGTTGTTAAGGCAGTGTAGTGATGCTGGTCCTGTGGGGAGCAGCAGCAGGATAATACTGCACCACCTCTAGGGGCCCTGAAGGTCTAGTGAGAGGGCACCTCTCCCAAGGCTATTTGAAAAAGATCTAGCAGGAGGGCATGTCTCCCAAGGTTGTTTGAAGGTCTGGTGAAAGGGCAACTTACTCCATGTTGTTTGAAGAAGGTCTTGTGGGAGGGCACCTCTCCATAGGTTGTTTGAAGAAGGTCTGGTAGGAGAGCACCACTCTCCAGATTGTTTGAAGAAGGTCTGGTGGGACGGCACGTTTCCCCAGATTGTTTGAGGAAGGTATGGTTTTAGGGCACCGTACCCCATGTTGTTTGAAGAAGGTCTGGAGGGAGGGCACCTTACCCAAGGTTGTTTGAAGAAGGTCTCGCTGGAGAGCACCTCACCCCAGGTTGTTTAAGGAAGGCCTTGTGGGAGAGGTCCTTTCCCCAAGTTGTTTGAATAAGGTCTCGTGGGAGCACACCTCACCCCAGTTTGTTGATGGAAGGTCTTGTGGAAGTGAATCTTACCCTAGGTGTTTTAATAAAGGTCAAATGGGAGGGCACCTTACCCCAGATTGTTTGAAGAAGGTCTTTTGGGAAGGCACCTTACCCAAGGATGTTTGCAGAAGGTCTAGTTGGAGAGCACCTCACACCAGGTTGTTTAAGCAAGGTATGATGGGAGGGCAACCCCACCATGGGATGTTTAAGGAAGGTTTGTTGGGAGTGCACATTTTCCCAGGTTATTTCAAGGTGTGGTGGGAGGGCTCCTCTCGCCTGTTTGTTTGAAGAAGGTTTGGAGGGAGGGCACCTTTCCCAATGTTGTTTGAAGGTCTGGTGGGAGGGAATCTTACCCTGGGATGTTTTAAGAAGGTCTGGTGGGAAAGCACATTACCCGAGGTTGCTTGAAGAATATCTCCTAAGAGGGCACCTCTCCCCAGGTTGTCTGAAGAAGAGCTGGTGGGAGGGCACCTCATCCCAGGTTCTTTGAAGAAGGTTTTGTGGGACTGCACATCTACCAACGTTGTTTGAGGAAGGTCTGGTGGGAGTGCACCTCACTCTAGGTTGTTTAAATAAGGCATGGTGGGAGAGCATCTCACGCCAGATTGTTGGAAGAAGGTCTGGTGGGAGTGCACCTCTCCACAGGTTGTTTGAAAAAGGTCTGGTTTAAGATCACCTGTCCCATGGATGTTTGGGGAAGGTCTGGTGGGAGGGCAGCTCTCATCAGGTTGTTTGAAGAAGGTCTGCTGGGATTGCACCTCTCCCCAGGTTGTTTGAAGAAGGTCTGGTGATAGGGCATCTTAGACTAGGTCTTTTGAAGGTGTGTTGGGAAAGCACCTCACCCCACGTTGTTTGAAGAAGGTCTGGTGGAGGGCACTCACCCCAGGTTGTTTGAAGAAGGTCTCGTGGTAGGGCACCTCTCACAAGGTTGTGGAGAAGGTCTGGTGGAAGGGCACCTCTCATCAGGTTGTTTGAAAGTCTGGTGGGAGGGAACCTCACCCCACGTTGTTTGAAGAAGGTCTTGTGGGAGGGCACCTCACCCCAGGTTGTTTGAAGAAGGTCTCGTGGTAGGGCACCTCTCACCAGGTTGTTTGAAGAAGGTCTGGTGGAAAGGCACCTCTCGCTAGGTTGTTTGAAAGTCTGGTGGGAGGGCACCACCCAAGGTTGTTTGAAGAAGGACTCGTGGGAGGGCACCTCTCTGCAGGTTATTTGAAGAAGGTCTGGTGTAAGTGCACCTCCCCCAGGTTGTTTGAAAGTCTGGTGGAGGCAGATCACCCAGGTTTTTTGAAGGTCTGGTGATGGGGCACCTCACCCCAGGTTGTTTGAAGATGGTTTGCTGGGAGTGCACCTCATCCCAGGTTGTATAAAAAACGGTGTGGTGGAAAGGCACCTCTCCCCAGGTTGTCTGATGAATGTCTGTTAGAAGGACACCTCTCACCAGGAAGTTTGAAGAAAGACTGATAGGAGAGCATCTCTCCCCAGGTTGTGTGAAAAAGGTCTGGTTGGAGGGCACCTTTCCCTAGGTTGTTTGAATAAGGTCTGGTGGGAGGGCACCTTTCCCAACATTTTTTGAGGAAGGTCTGGTCACAGTGCAACTTATGCAATGTTGTTTGAAGAAGGTCTGGAGGGAGGGCACCTTGCTCCAGGTTGTTTGAAGAAGGTGTGGTCAGATAGCACCTCTATACAGGTTTTTTGTAAAAGATCTAGTGGGAAGGCACCTCTCCCTCAGGTTGTTTGAACAATGTCTGGTGGGAGGGCACCTCTCCATAGGTTGTTTGAAGAAGGTCTGATAGGAGTACACCTCTCAACAGGTTGTTTGAAAAAGGTCTGGTGGGAGGGCACCTCTCCCCAGGTTCTTTGAAAAAGGTCACATGGGATAGCATCTCACTGTAGATTGTTTGATGAAGATCTGGTAGGACTGCACCACTCACCATGTTCTTTGAAGAAGGACTGGTGGGAGGTCACCTCTCCCGAGATTGTTTGAAGACGGTCTGGTGGGACTGCACTTATCCCCAGGCTGTTTGAAGAAGGTCTGGTTGAAGAGCACAATAACCCGGGTAGTTTGAAAAAGGTCTGGTGAGAGGGCACCTCTCCCCTGGTTGTTTGAAAAATGTCTGGTTGGAGGGCACCTGTCCCTTGGTTGTTTGAAGAAGGTCTGATGAGAAGGCAAAACTCTGCAGGTTGTTTGAACAAGGTCTGGTGGGAGGTCACCTCTCCCCAAGTTGTTTGAAGAAGGTCTGGTGGGAGGGCACCTCTCCCCAGTTTGTTTGAAGAAGGTCTGGTGAGAGGGCACCTCTCCCCTGGTTGTTTGAATGCATGGTGGGAGGTCACCTAACGCAAGTTTGTTTAAAGAAGGTCTGGTGGGACTGCACTTTACCTCGAGATGTTTGTAAAAGGTCTACAGGGATGGCACCTTACCCTAGTTTGCTTGAAGGTCTGGTGAGACGGCACCTCTCCCAAGGCTGTTTGAAAAAGATCTAGCAGGAGGGCATGTCTCTCAAGGTTGTTTGTAGGTCTGGTGAAAGGTCAACTTACTCCATGTTGCTTGAAGAAGGTTTTGTGGGAGGGCACCTCACCCCAGATTGTTTAAGGAAGGTCTGGTGTGAGCGCACCTCTCCATTGGTTGTTTGAAGAAGGTCTGGTAGGAGAGCACCACTCCCCAGGTTGTTTGAAGAAGGTCTGGTGGGATGGCACGTTTCCCCAGATTGTTTGAGGAAGGTCAGGTTTTAAAGCACTGTACCCCAAGTTGTTTGAAGAATGTCTGAAGAGAGGGCACCTTACACAAGGTTGTTTGAAGAAGGTCTCGTCGGAGAGTACCTCACCCCAGTTGTTTAAGGAAGGCCTTGTGGGAGAGCTCCTCACCCAAAGTTGTTTGAATAAGGTTTCTTGGGAGCACACCTCACCCCAGTTTGTTTATGGAAGGTCTTGTGGAAGTGAGTCTTACCCTAGGTGTTTTAAGAAAGGTCAGGTGGGTGGGCACCTTACCCCAGGTTGTTTGAAGAAGGTCTTTTGGGAAGGCACCTTACCCAAGGATGTTGGAAGAAGGTCTGGTTGGAGAGCAACTCACCCCAGGTTGTTTAAGGAAGGTTTGCTGTGAGTGCACATTTTCCCAGGTTGTTTTAAGGTATGGTGGGAGGGTGCCTCTCCCCTGTTTGTTTGAAGAAGGTTTGAAGGGAGGGCACCTCTCCCCAGGTTGTCTGAAGAAGAGCTGGAGGGAGGGCACCTCATCCAAGGTTCTTTGAAGAAGGTCTTGTGGGACGGCACCTCTACCCACGTTGTTTGAAGAAGGTCTCGTGGGAGTGCACCTCACTCTAGGTTGTTTAAATAAGGTATGGTGGGAGAGCATCTCACGCCAGGTTGTTGGAAGAAGGTCTGGTGGGAGGGCACCTCTCGCCAGGTTGTTTGAAAAAGGTCTGGTTTACGATCACCTGTCCCAAGGATGTTTGGAGAAGGTCTGGTGGGAGGGCACCTCTCATCAGGTTGTTTGAAGAAGGTCTGCTTGGATGGCACGTCTCCCCAGGTTGTTTGAAGAAGGTCTGTTGATAGGGCGTCTTACCCCAGGTTTTTTGAAGAAGGTGCGTTGGGAGGGCACCTCACCCCACGTTGTTTGAAGAAGGTCTGGTGCGAGGGCACCTCACCCCAGGTTGTTTGAAGAAGGTCTCGTGGTAGGGCACCTCTCACCAGGTTGTGTGAAGAAGGTCTGGTGGTAGGGCACCTCTCACCAGGTTGTTTGAAGATCTGGTGGAAGGGCACCTTTCGCTAGGTTGTTTGAAAATCTAGTGGGAGGGCACCACCCTAGGTTATTTGAAGAAGGACTGGTAGGAGGGCACCTCTCTGCAGGTTTTTGAAGAAGGTCTGGTGTAAGGGCACCTTTCACAAGGTTGTTTGGAAGTCTGGTGGGAGGGAAGCTCACCCCAGGTTTTTTGAAGGTCTGGCGGTAGGGCACCTCACCCCAGGTTGTTTGAAGAAGGACTGCTGTGAGAGCACCTCACCACAGGTTGTTCAAAAAGCGGTGTGGTGGAAGGGCACCTCTCCCCAGGTTGTCTGAAGAATGTCTGGTAGTAGGTCACCTCTCGCAAGGAAGTTTGAAAAAAGACTGATAGGAGAGCATCTCTCCCAGGTTGTTTGAAATAGGTCTGGTAGAAAGACATCTCTCCCCATATTGTTTGAAGAAGGTCTGGTTGGAGGGCACCTTTATCCAGGTTCTTTGAATAAGGTCTGGTGGGAGGGTACCACACCCAAGGTTGTGTAAAGAATGTCTTGTCGGAGGGCAACTCTCCCCAGGTTGTTTGAAAAATGTCTGGTTGGAGGGCACCTTTCCCCACATTTTTTGAAGAAGGTCTCGTCACAGGTTGAGGGACTGATTACCTCATTCTCCTCCTCCCCTTACGCCTTCCTCTTTGTATTTGTAATGTTGTCTGAAGAAGGTCTGGAGGGAGGGCAACTTGCTCCAGGTTGTTTGAAGAAGGTGTGGTCAGATAGCACCTCTACGCAGGTTGTTTGTAAAAGATCTAGTTGGAGGGCACCTCTGCCCCATGTTGTTTGAACAATGTCTGGTGGGAGCGCACCTCTCACTAGGTTGTTTGAAGAAGGTGTGATAGGAGTGCACCTCTCTCCAGGTTGTTTGAAGAAGGTCTGGGGGGAGGGCACCTCTCCACAGGCTGCTTTTAAAAGGTCTGTAGGGAGGGCACCTCTCCCCAGGTTCTTTGAAAAAGGTCACGTGGGATAGCATCTCACTGCACGTTGTTTGAAGAAGATCTGGTAGGAGTGCACAACTCACCATGTTGTTTGAAGAAGACCTGGTGGGAGTGCACCTCTCCTGAGATTGTTTGAGGAAGGCCTGGTGGCAGGGCACCTTACCCCAGGTTTTTTGAAGAAGGTCTGGTGGGAGGGCACCTATCCCCAGGTTGTTTGAAGAAGGTCTGGTCGAAGAGCACAATATCCCGGATAGTTTGAAAAAGGTCTCGTGGGAGGGCACCTCTCCCCTGGTTGTTTGAAGAATGTCTGGTGGGAGGGCACCTGTACCCAGTTTGTTTGAAGAAGGTCTGGTGAGAGGGCAACTCTCCCCGGGTTGTTTGAATGCATGGTGGGAAGGCACCTCACCCAAGTTTATTTAAAGCAGGTCTGGTGGGACAGCACTTTACCTCAGGATGTTAGTAGAAGGTCTACTGGGATGGCACCTTACCCTAGGTTGCTTGAAGGTCTAGTGAGAGGGCACCTCTCTCAAGGCTGTTTGAAAAAGATCTAGCAGGAAGGCATGTCTCCCAAGGTTGTTTGAAGGTTTGGTGAAAGGGCAACTTACTCCATGTTGTTTGAAGAAGGTCTTGTGGGAGGCCACCTCTCCCCAGATTGTTTAAGGAAGGTCTGGTGTGAGGGCACCTCTCCGTAGGTTGTCTGAAGAAGGTCTGGTAGGAAAGCACCACTCCCTAGGTTGTTTGAAGAACTTCTGGTGGGACGGCACGTTTCCCCAGATTGTTCGAGGAAGGTCTGGTTTTAGGGCACCATACCCCATGTTGTTTGAAGAAGGTCTGGAGGGACGGCACCTTACCCAAGGTTGTTTGAAGAAGGTCTCGTTGGAGAGCACCTCACCCCAGGTTGTTTATGGAAGCTTTTGAGGAAGTGAATCTTACCCTAGGTGTTTTAAGAAAGGTCAGGTGGGAGGGCACCTTACCCCAGGATGTTTGAAGAAGGTCTTTTGGGAAGGCACCTTACCCAAGGAAGTTTGAAGAAGGTCTGGTTCAAGAGCACCTCACCCCAGGTTGTTTAAGCAAGGTCTGATGGGAGGGCAACCCCAAGACGGGATATTTAAGGAAGGTTTGCTGTGAGTGCACATTTTGCCAGGTTGTTTCAAGATGTGGTGGGAGGGCGCCTCTCCCCTGTTTGTTTGAAGAAGGTTTGGAGGGAGGGCACCTCTCCCCAGGTTGTTTGAAGGTCGAGTGGGAGGGAATCTTACCCTGGAATGTTTTAAGAAGGTCTGGTGGGAAAGCATATTACCCGAGGTTGCTTGAAGAATATCTCCTGGGAGGGCACCTCTCCCCAGGTTGTCTGAAGAAGAGCTGGTGGGAGGGCACCTCATCCCAGGTTCTTTGAAGAAGGTCTTGTGGGAGTGCACCTAACTCTAGGTTGTTTAAATAAGGTATGGTGGGAGAGCATCTTATGCCAGGTTGTTGGAAGAAGGTCTGGTGGGAGGGCACCTCTCTCCAGGTTGTTTGAAAAAGGTCTGGTTTACGATCACCTGTCCCAAGGATGCTTGGAGAAGGTCTAGCGGGAGGGCAGCTCTCATCAGGTTGTTTGAAGAAGGTCTGGTGGGAGTGCACCTCACTCTATGTTGTTTGAAAAAGGTCTCGTTTACGATCACCTGTCCCAAGGATGTTTGAAGAAGGTCTGGTGGGAGGGCACCTCTCCCCAGGTTCTTTGAAAAAGGTCACGTGGGATAGCATCTCACTGCAGGTTGTTTGAAGAAGATCTGGTAGGAGTGCACCACTCACCATGTTGTTTGAAGAAGGTCTGGTGGGAGGGCACCTATCCCCAGGTTGTTTGAAGAAGGTCTGGCGGGAGAGCACAAAAACCCGGGTAGTTTGAAAAAGATCTGGTGATAGGGCACCTCTCCCCTGGTTGTTTGAAGAATGTCTGGTTGGAGGGCACCTGTCCCTTGGTTGTTTGAAGAAGGTCTGATAAGAAGGCAAAAGTCTACAGGTTTGAACAAGGTCTGGTGGGAGGGCACCTCTCCCCAAGTTGTTTAAAGAAGGTCTGGTGGGACTGCACTTTACCTCATGATGTTTGTAGAAGGTCTACTGGGATGGCACCTTACCCTAGGTTGCTTGTAGGTCTAGTGAGAGGGCACCTCTCCCAAGGCTGTTTGAAAAAGATCTAGCTGGAGGGCATGTCTCCCAAGGTTGTTTGTAGGTCTGGTGAAAGGGCAACTTACTCCATGTTGCTTGAAGAAATTCTTGTGGGAGGGCACCTCACCACAGATTGTTTAAGAAAGGTCTGGTGTGGGGGCACCTCTCCATAGGTTGTTTGAAGAATGTCTGGTAGGAGAGCACCACTCCCCAGGTTGTTTGAAGAAGGTCTGGAGGGATGGCACGTTTCCCCAGATTGTTTGAGGAAGGTCTGGTTTTAGGGCATCGTACCCCATGTTGTTTAAAGAAGGTCTGGAGGGAGGGCACCTTACCCAAGGTTGTTTGAAGGAGGTCTCGTCGGAGAGCACCTCATCCCAGGTTGTTTAAGCAACCTAGGTAAGGTGACATCCCAGTAGACCTACAAACATCCTGAGGTAAAGTACCGTCCCACCAGTTAGTTTAATATGTTTATTATGCACCCCATACCCATCCTGTGGGCGGTAGTCAAAAGATTACAGAGGTACATAATTGGTCCAGGGACTGGGCCTCAAAGTTTTGATAGCTGAGCAAGTTACAGAGGTAATGAATTCACAATTTACAAAGGTAATGAACTCACAATTTACAAAGGTAATGAACTCCAGGTAGGTCTAGTCACAATCATGACAAGTTACAAAGGTATTTACAGATTACAGAGGTACACAATGGGTCCAGGGACCGGGCTCCAAAGTTTTGATGGCTGAACTAGGTACAAGGTAATGAACTCACAAGTTACAAAGGTAATGAACTCACAAGTTACAAAGGTAATGAATACTGTAAGAATGGTTACTTACGTTTATACATGGCTGCAATCATGAACAAATTTTAGAGTAATGAGCAATTCACACTTCCACACCCGGTCACAACTGTAGTGAGTTATTGGTGCAAATGTTGATTGCTGAGTCTCTCTCTCTCACACACACACACATACAAATTCATACACACACACACATAAACACACACACACACACACACACACACACACACACACACACAAACTCATACACACACACGCACACACACTCATACACACACACACACTCATACACACACACACACTCATACACACACACACATACACACACACACTCATACACACACACACTCATACTCACACACACACACACACACACACACACACACACACACACACACACACACACACTCACACACTCACACACATACACACATACACACAAACACACACACACACACACACACACACACACACAAACACACACACACACACACACACACACACACACACAATGCTTTATTTACAGCTAGCAAAGTCAGGGTATTTCTCCAGAATGGTCTGTAATATACCACTGTGGATAAAATACTTAGCCATTTCTTGAACACTTCTGAGTGAGTTGTTTCTAAATTCATTAATTTTATCACACTCCAGTACATAATGACGCAAGGTGTGACAATAATCCATCTGGCAAAGTTTACATTTCGTTTGGTCTACATCTGGTGGTGGTGATTTAACCTGCCAAAGATACTTGTAACCCAGCCGGAGCCGGGCGGTAGTGACATCCAAGAGTCTGCTTATTTTGTTGGATGCACCATAGACATGTGGCTCCTCCTGCATGATAGAATGATGATAGATGGACTCACTGGTGTCAATCTCCCTGAGCCTTAAGTCCATAAAATTCAGCTGAAGTTCTTTTCGTATTATTGTTCTCAAACTACTACCTGACAAGCCAAGATTGTAATCTACTCCCTCTTTGAAAGCATACAGCTTAGCCAATTTATCAGTTCTATCATGCATCTGAAGACCAATGTGAGATCGAATCCACAGCATGTGCACTCTGACTCCACTGTCCACAATCCTACCATACCTGTGTCTGGCTTCTGACACAAGCATGCCACAATTTATGCCCACCAGACCTTCTTTAAACAAACTTGGGTGAGGTGCCCTCTCACCATGCATTCAAACAACCTGGGGAGAGGTGCCCTCTCACCAGACCTTATTCACACAAATTGGGGAGAGGTGCCCTCCCACCGGAACTTCTTCAAACAACTTGGGGAGAGGTGCCCTCCAACCAGACCTTGTTCAAACAACCTGCAGAGTTTTGCATTCTTGTCAGACCTTCTTCAAACAACCAAGGGACAAGTGCCCTCCAACCAGACATTCTTCAAACAACCAGGGGAGAGGTGCCCTCCCACCAGACCTTTTTCAAACTACCCGGGTTATTGTGCTCTCCCACCAGACCTTCTTCAAACAACCTGGCGATAGGTGCCCTCCCACCAGACCTTCTTCAAAAAACCTGGGGTAAGGTGCCCTCTCACCAGACCTTCTTCAAACAATTTCGGGAGAGGTGCCCTCCCACCAGACCTTCTTCAAATAACAAGGTGAGTGGTGCACTCCTACCAGATCTTCTTCAAACAACCTGCAGTGAGATGCTATCCCACGTGACCTTTTTCAAAGAAACTTTGGAGAGGTGCCCTCTGTACAGACCTTCTTCAAGCAGCCTGTGGAGAGGCGCCCTCTGTTCAGACCTTCTTCAAGCAGCCTGTGGAGAGGTGCCCTCCCACCAGACCTTCTTCAAACAACCTGGAGAGAGGTGCACTCCTATCAGACCTTCTTCAAACAACCTAGGGAGAGGTGCCCTCCCACCAGACATTGTTCAAACAACCTGGGGGGTGGTGCCCTCCCACTAGATCTTTTACAAACAACCTGCGTAGAGGTGCTATCCGACCACACCTTCTTCAAACAACATGGAGCAAGGTGCCCTCCATCCAGACCTTCTTCAAAAAACATTGCATGAGTTGCACTGTGACCAGACCTTCTTCAAAAAGTGTGGGGAAAGGTGCCCTCCCACCAGACCTTCCTCAAACAACCTGGGGAGACTTGCCCTCCGACAAGACATTCAATCAAACTGTATACAGAAATTGCATAAAAAAAATTTGTTACATAGATTAAAATTGTGATTATTTTTCTTAAGAATTTTTATTTGAGAACAGAGAGAGAGCGAGAGAGAGAGAGAGTCTTCACATAACCTAGGGTGTGGTACCCTCCCACCAGACCTTATTCAAACAACCTGGGGAAAGGTGCACTCTAACAAGACCTTCTTCAAACAATATGGGGTGAGATGCCTTTCTATCAGACCTTCTTCAAACAACCTGGGGAGAGATGCTCTCCTATCAGTCTTTCTTCAAACTTCCTTGCGAGAGGTGTCCTACTACCAGACATTCTTCAGACAACCTGGGGAGAGGTGCCCCTCCACCACACCGTTTTTTAAACAACCTGGGGTGAGGTGCCCTCCCACCAGACCTTCTTCAAACAACCTGGGGTGAGGTGCCCTACCACCAGACCTTGAAAAAACCTGGGGTGAGCTGCCCTCCCACCAGACTTTCAAACAACCTGGTGAGAGGTGCCCTTACACCAGACCTTCTTCAAACAACCTGCAGAGAGGTGCCCTCCCACGAGTCCTTCAAACAATCTAGGGTGGTGCCCTCCCACCAGACTTTCAAACAATCAAGCGAGAGGTGCCCTTCCACCAGACCTTCTTCAAACAACCTGGTGAGAGGTGCCCTCCCACCAGACCTTCAAACAACGTAGGGTGAGGTGCCCTCCCACCAGACCTTCTCCAAACATCCTTGGGACAGGTGATCGTAAACCAGACCTTTTTCAAACAACCTGGCGAGAGGTGCCCTCCCACCAGACCTTCTTCCAACAACCTGGCGTGAGATGCTCTCCCACGATACCTTATTGAAACAACCTAGAGTGAGGTGCACTCCCACGAGACCTTCTTCAAACAACGTGGGTAGAGGTGCCGTCCCACAAGACCTTCTTCAAAGAAGCTTGGATGAGGTGCCCTCCCACCAGCTCTTCTTCAGACAACCTGGGGAGAGGTGCCCTCCCTTCAAACCTTCTTCAAACAAACAGGGGAGAGGCACCCTCCCACCATACCTTAAAACAACCTGGGAAAATGTGCACTCACAGCAAACCTTCCTTAAACATCCTGTGGTGGGGTTGCCCTCCCATCAGACCTTGCTTAAACAACCTGGGGTGAGTTGCTCTCCAACCAGACTTTCTTCCAACATCCTTGGGTAAGGTGCCTTCCCAAAAGACCTTCTTCAAACAACCTGGGGTAAGGTGCCCACCCACCTGACCTTTCTTAAAACACCTAGGGTAAGATTCACTTCCACAAGACCTTCCATAAACAAACTGGGGTGAGGTGTGCTCCCAAGAAACCTTATTCAAACAACTTTGGGTGAGGAGCTCTCCCACAAGGCCTTCCTTAAACAACTGGGGTGAGGTACTCTCCGACGAGACCTTCTTCAAACAATCTTGTGAAAGGTGCCCTCTCTCCAGACCTTCTTCAAACAACTTGGGGTACAGTGCCCTAAAACCAGACCTTCCTCAAACAATCTGGGAAAACGTGCCATCCCACCAGACCTTCTTCAAACAACCTGGGGAGTGGTGCTCTCCTACCAGACCTTCTTCAAACAACCTATGGAGAGGTGCGCCCACACCAGACCTTCCTTAAACAATCTGGGGTGAGGTGCCCTCCCACAAGACCTTCTTCAAGCAACATGGAGTAAGTTGCCCTTTCACCAGACCTACAAACAACCTTGAGAGACATGCCCTCCTGCTAGATCTTTTTCAAACAGCCTTGGGAGAGGTGCCGTCTCACCAGACCTTCAAGCAAACTAGGGTAAGGTGCCATCCCAGTAGACCTTTTACAAACATCTCGAGGTAAAGTGCAGTCCCACCAGACCTTCTTTAAACAAATTTGCGTTAGGTGACCTCCCACCATGCATTCAAACAACCAGGGGAGAGGTGCCCTCTCACCAGACTTTCTTCAAACAAACTGGGGAGAGGTGCCCTCCCACCAGACCTTCTTCAAACAACTTGGGGAGAGGTGACCTCCCACCAGACCTTGTTCAAACAACCTGCAGAGTTTTGCCTTCTCATCAGACCTTCTTCAAACAAACTGGGGAGAGGTGCCCTCCAACCAGACATTTTTCAAACAACCAGGGGAGAGGTGCCCTCTCACCAGACCTTTTTCAAACTACCCGGGTTATTGTGCTCTTCAACCAGACCTTCTTCAAACAGCCTGGGGATAAGTGCAGTCCCACCAGACCGTCTTCAAACAATCTCGGGAGAGGTGACCTCCCACCAGTCCTTCTTCAAAGAACATGGTGAGTGGTGCACTCCTACCAGATCTTCTTCAAACAACCTGCAGTGAGATGCTATCCCATGTGACCTTTTTCAAAGAACCTGGGGAGAGGTGCCCTCCCACCAGACCTTTTTCAAACAACCTGGGGAGAGGTGCACTCCTATCAGACCTTCTTCAAACAACCTAAGGAGAGGTGCCCTCCCACCAGACATAGTTCAAACAACCTGAGGGAGAGGTGCCTTCCCACTAGATCTTTTACAAAAAACCTGCATAGAGGTGCTATCTGACCACACCTTCTTCAAACAACCTGGAGCAAGGTGCCCTCCCTCCAGACCTTCTTCAAACAACATTGCATAAGTTGCACTGTGACCAGACCTTCTTCAAAAAATGTGGGGAAAGGTGCCCTCCCACCAGACCTTATTCAAACAACCTAGGGAAAGGTGCCCTCCAACCAGACCTTTTTCACACAACCTGGGGAGAGATGCTCTCCTATCAATCTTTCTTCAAACTTCCTGGTGAGAGGTGTCCTTCTACCAGTCATTCTTCAGACAACCTGGGGAGAGGTGCCTTTCCACCACACCGTTTTTTATACAACCTGGGATGAGGTGCACTCCCAGCAAACCATCTTCAAACAACCTGGGGTGAGGTGCCCCATCACCAGACCTTCTAAAAACCTGGGGTGATCTGCCCTCCCACCAGACTTTCAAACAACCTGGTGAGAGGTGCACTTACACCAGACCTTCTTCAAATAACCTGCAGAGAGGTGCCCTCCCACGAGTCATTCTTCAAACAACCTTGGGTGGTGCCCTCCCACCAGACTTTCAAACAACCTAGCGAGAGGTGCCTTTCCACCAGACCTTCTTCAAACAACCTGGTGAGAGGTGCCCTACCACGAGACCTTCTTCAAACAACCTGGGGTGAGGTGCCCTCCCACAAGACCTTCTTCAAACAACGTGGGGTAAGGTTCCCTCCCACCAGACTTTCAAACAACCTGATGAGAGGTGCCCTTCCACCAGACCTTCTCCACAACCTTGTGAGAGGTGCCCTACCACGAGACCTTCTTCAAACAACCTGGGGTGAGGTGCCCTCCCACCAGACCTTCTTCAAACAACGTGGGGTGAGGTGCTTTCCCAACACACCTTCAAAAGACCTAGTCTAAGATGCCCTATCACCAGACCTTCTTCAAACAACCTGGGGAGAGGTGCAATCCCAGCAGACCTTCTTCAAACAACCTGATGAGAGCTGCCCTCCCACCAGACCTTCCCCAAACATCCATGGGACAGGTGATCTTAAACCAGACCTTTTTCAAACAACCTGTGGAGAGGTGCACTCCCACCAGACCTTCTTCCAACAATCTGGCGTGAGATGCTCTCCCACCATGCCTTATTTAAACAACCTAGAGTGAGGTGCACTCTCACCAGACCTTCTTCAAACAACGTTGGTAGATGTGCAGTCCCAAAAAACCTTCTTCAAAGAACCTGGGATGAGGTGCCCTCCCACCAGCTCTTCTTCAGACAACCTGGGGAGAGGTGCCCTCTTATGAGATATTCTTCAAGCAACCTCGGGTAATGTGCTTTCCCACCAGACCTTCTTAAAACATCCCAGGGTAAGATTCCCTCCCACCAGACCTTCAAACAACATTGGGAAAGGTGCCCTCCCTCCAAACCTTCTTCAAACAAACAGGCGAGAGGAGCCCTCCCACCACACCTTGAAATAACCTGGGAAAATGTGCACTCCCAACAAACCTTCCTTAAACATCCCATGGTGGGGTTGCCCTCCCATCAGACCTTGCTTAAACAACCTGGTGTGAGGTGCTCTCCAACTAGACCTTCTGCAAACATCCTTGGGTAAGGTGCCTTCCCAAAAGACCTTCTTCAAACAATCTGGGGTAAGGTGCCCTCCCATTTGACCTTTATTAAAACACCTAGGGTAAGATTCACTTCCACAAGACCTTCCATAAACAAACTCGGGTGAGGTGTGCTCCCACGAGACCTTATTCAAACAACTTGGGGTAAGGACCTCTCCCACAAGGCCTTCCTTAAACACCCTGGGGTGAGGTGCTCTCCAGCGAGACCTTCTTCAAACAACCTTGGGTAAGGTGCCCTCCCTCCAGACCTTCTTCAAACAACATGGGGTACGGTGCCCTAAAACCATACCTTCCTCAAACAATCTGGGGAAACGTGCCGTCCCACCAGACCTTCTTCAAACAACCTGGAGAGTGGTGCTCTCCTACCAGACTTTCATCAAACAACCTATGGAGAGGTGCCCTCCCACAAGACCTTCTTCAAACAACATGGAGTAAGTTGCCCTTTCACCAGACCTTCAAACAACCTTGGGAGACATGCCGTCCTGCTAGATCTTTTTCAAACAGCCTTGGGAGAGGTGCCCTCTCACTAGACCTTCAAGCAACCTAGGTAAGGTGACATCCCCGTAGACCTACAAACATCCTGAGGTAAAGTACCGTCCCACCAGACCTTCTTTAAACAAACTTGGGTGAGGTGCCCTCTCACCATGTATTCAAACAACCTGGGGAGAGGTGCCCTCTCACCAGGCCTTATTCACACAAACTGGGGAGAGGTGCCCTCCCACCGGAACTTCTTCAAACAACTTGGGGAGAGGTGCCCTCCAACCAGACCTTGTTCAAACAACCTGCAGAGTTTTGCATTCTTGTCAGACCTTCTTCAAACAACCAAAGGACAAGTGCCCTCCAACCAGACATTCTTCAAACAACCAGGGGAGAGGTGCCCTCCCACCAGACCTTTTTCAAACTACCCGGGTTATTGTGCTCTCCCACAAGACCTTCTTCAAACAACCTGGCGATAGGTGCCCTCCCACCAGACCTTCTTCAAAAAACCTGGGGTAAGTTGCCCTCTCACCAGACCTTCTTCAAACAATTTCGGGAGAGGTGCCCTCCCACCAGACCTTCTTCAAATAACAAGGTGAGTGGTGCACTCCTACCAGATCTTCTTCAAACAACCTGCAGTGAGATGCTATCCCACGTGACCTTTTCAAAGAAACTTTGGAGAGGTGCCCTCTGTACAGACCTTCTTCAAGCAGCCTGTGGAGAGGCGCCCTCTGTTCAGACCTTCTTCAAGCAGCCTGTGGGGAGGTGCCCTCCCACCAGACCTTCTTCAAACAACCTGGAGAGAGGTGCACTCCTATCAGACCTTCTTCAAACAACCTAGGGAGAGGTGCCCTCCCACCAGACATTGTTCAAACAACCTGGGGGGTGGTGCCCTCCCACTTGATCTTTTACAAACAACCTGCGTAGAGGTGCTATCCGACCACACCTTCTTCAAACAACATGGAGCAAGGTGCCCTCCCTCCAGACCTTCTTCAAAAAACATTGCATGAGTTGCACTGTGACCAGACCTTCTTCAAAAAGTGTGGGGAAAGGTGCCCTCCCACCAGACCTTCCTCAAACAACCTGGGGAGACTTGCCCTCCGACAAGACATTCAATCAAACTGTATACAGAAATTGCATAAAAAAAATTTGTTACATAGTTTAAAATTGTGATTATTTTTCTTAAGAATTTGTTTTTGAGAACAGAGAGAGAGAGAGAGAGAGAGAGAGAGAGAGAGAGAGAGAGAGAGAGAGAGAGTCTTCACATAACCTAGGGTGTGGTACCCTCCCACCAGACCTTATTCAAACAACCTGGGGAAAGGTGCACTCCAACAAGACCTTCTTCAAACAATATGGGGTGAGATGCCTTTCTATCAGACCTTCTTCAAACAACCTGGGGAGAGATGCTCTCCTATCAGTCTTTCTTCAAACTTCCTTGCGAGAGGTGTCCTACTACCAGACATTCTTCAGACAACCTGGGGAGAGGTGCCCCTCCACCACACCATTTTTTAAACAACCTGGGGTGAGGTGCCCTCCCACCAGACCTTCTTCAAACAACCTGAGGTGAGGTGCCCTACCACCAGACCTTGAAAAAACCTGGGGTGAGCTGCCCTCCCACCAGACTTTCAAACAACCTGGTGAGAGGTGACCTTCCACCAGACCTTCTTCACACAACCTGGTGAGAGGTGCCCTACCACAAGACCTTCTTCAAAAAACCTGGGGTAAAATGCCCTATCACCAGACCTTCTTCAAACAACCTGCAGAGAGGTGCCCTCCCACGAGTCCTTCAAACAATCTAGGGTGGTGCCCTCCCACCAGACTTTAAAAGAATCTAACGAGAGGTGCCCTTCCACCAGACCTTCTTCAAACAACCTGGTGAGAGGTGCCCTCCCACCAGACCTTCAAACAACGTGGGGTGAGGTGCCCTCCCACCAGACTTTCAAACAACCTGGTGAGAGGTGACCTTCCACCAGACCTTCTTCACACAACCTGGTGAGAGGTGCCCTACCACAAGACCTTCTTCAAAAAACCTGGGGTAAAATGCCCTATCACCAGACCTTCTTCAAACATGCTGGGGAGAGGTGCCCTCCCACCAGACATTCTCCAAACATCCTTGGGACATGTGATCGTAAACCAGAACTTTTTCAAACTGCCTTGGGAGAGGTGCCCTCTCACTAGACCTTCAAGCAACCTAGGGTAAGGTGCCATCCCAGTAGACCTACAAACATCCTGAGGTAAAGTGCCGTCCCTCCAGACTTTCTTTAAACAAACTTGGGTGATGTGCCCTCCCACCATGCATTCAAACAACCTGGGGAGATGTGCGCTCTCACCAGACCTTCTGCAAACAATCTGGGGAGAAGTGCCCTCCTTCCAGACCTTCTTCAAAAAACATGGGGAGAGGTGCCCTCCCACCATACCTTCAAACAACCTGCGGCAAGGTGCTCTCCCACGAGAACTTCTTCAAACAACCTTGGGAGACATGATCTTCCACCAGTCCTTCTCCAAACAACCTGGGTAGAGTTGCCCTCCCACCAGACCTTCTTCAAACAACCTGGAGTGAGGTGCCCTCCCTCATGGCCTTCTTCGAACAACCTGGGTTGAGGTGCTCTCCCAACAGACCTTTTTCAAACAACCTGGGATAAGATGCCCTAACACCAGACCTTCTTCAAGCAACCTGGTGAGAGGTGCCCTACCACCAGACCTTCAAACAACCTGGGAAGAGGTGCTCTCCCAAAAGACCTTGTTCCAGCAACCTGGGGTTAGGTGCCCTCCCATCAGACCTTCATTAAACAACCTTGCGTGAGGTGCCCTACCACCAGACTTTTTTCAAACAACCTGGGTAGAGGTGCGATCCCACAAGACCTTCTTCGAAGAACCTGGGATGAAGTGCCCTCCCACCAGACCTTCTTCAAACTACATGGGGTAATGTGATTTCCCACAATACCTTCTTCAAAACACTCGGGGTAACGTGCCCTAACACCAGACCTTCAAATAACCTGGGGAGAGGTGCCCTCGCACCAAATTTTAATCAAAAAATTAATGGAGAGGCGCCCTCCTACCACACCTTCTTCAAACAACCTGGGATAAAGTTCCCTCCCACCAAACCTTCCTTCAACAACCTTGGGTGGGGTTGCCTTCCCACCAGACCTTCCTTAAACAACCTGAGGTGAGGTGCTCTTCCACCAGACCTTCTTCAAACATCATGTAGTAAGGTGCCATCCCACAAGACCTTCTTCAAACAACATGGGGTAAGGTGCCCTCCCACCAGACATTCCTTAAACAACCTGGGATAAGGTTCACTTCCGCAAGATATTCCTTAAACAACCTGGGGTGAGGTGCTCTCCCACCAGACCTTCTTCAAACAACCTAGGGTAAGGTGCCCTCCCACCAGACCTTCTTCAAACAACATGGGGTGAAGTGCTCTCCCCCCAGACCTTCTTGAAACAACCTGTGGAGTGGTGCCTTCGTATCATACCTTCTTCAAACAACCTGGGCAGAGGAGCCCTTCCACCAGACCTTCTTCAACCAACTTCGAGAAAGGTGCCCTGCCTTTAGAGCCTTCTTCAAACAACCTGCAGAGAGATGCCCTCCCACCAGACCTTGTTCAAACAACATAGGTAGAAGTGCCCTCCCACCAGACCCTGAAACAACCTTGGGAGAGGTGCCCTTCCAACTGACCTTCTTCAAACAACATGGGGTAATGAGCCTTACAACCAGACATTCTTCAAACAACCTAGGGAGAGGTGCCCTCATACCAAACCTTCAAACAACCTGTGGAGAGTTGATCTCATACCAGACCTTCTTCAAACAACCTGAGGTGCCCTCCGACCAGACCTTCTTCAAACAACATGGGGTAATGAGCCCTACAACCAGACATTCTTCAAACAACCTGGGAAAAGGTGCCCTCCCACCAAACCTTCAAACAACCTGGGGAGAGTTGATCTCATACCAGAACTTCTTCAAACAACCTGGGATGAGGTGCCATCCCACCAGACCTTCTTCAAACAACATGGGGTAATGAGCCCTACAACCAGACATTCTTCAAACAATCTGGGGAAAGATGCCCTTCCACCAGACCTTCTTGAAACAACCTGGGGAGAGGTGCCCTCCTACCAGATCTTCTTCAAACAACCTGGGGATAGGTGCCCTCCCACGAGACATTTTTCAAACAACCTGGGGTAAAGTACCCTCCCACAAAACCTTCCTTAAACAACGTGGGGTGAGGTGCTTTCCCTTCATAACTTCTTCAAACAACCTACGGAGAGGTGCCCTACGACCAGACGTTCTTCAGAGAACCTTGTGTGAGGTGCGCCCCCACCAGACCTTCTTCAAACAACCTTGGGTGAGGTGCCCTCCCACAGACTTTCAAACAACCTGGGGAGAGGGACGCTCCCATCATACCTTCCATGAACAATCTGGGGTAAGGTGTTCTCCCACCAGACCTTCTTCTAACAATATGGGGTAAGTTGCCCTCCCAACAGACCTTCAAACAACCTGAGAAGAGGTGCACTGCCACCAGACCTTCTTCAAACAACCTTGGGAGAGGTGCTTTACCACCAGACCTTCAAGCATCCTAGGGTAAGGTGCCATCCCACAAGACCTTCTTCAAACAACGTGGGGTAAGGTGCCCACCCACCAGACCTTCTTTAAATAAACTGATGTGAGGTCCCCTCCCACCAGACCTTCAAACAACCTGGGGAGAGTTGCCCTCTCACAAGACCTTCTCCAAACAATCTGGGGAGAAGTGCCCTCCTGCTAAACCTTCTTCAAACAACATCAGGAGAACTGCCCTCCCACCAAACCTTCAAGCAACATGTGGTAAGATTCTCTCCCTCGAGAACTTCTTCAAACAACCTTGGGAGATGTGCACTATAACCATACCTTCTTCAAACAACATTGAGTAAGGTGCCCTTCGACCAGACCTTCTTCAAACAATCTGGGGAGACGTGCCCTCAAACCAGACCTTCTTCAAACAACATTGAGTAAGGTGCCCTTTGACAAGACCTTCTTCAAACAATCTAGGGAAAGGTCCCCTCCCACTATACTTTCTTCAAACAATCTGCAGAAAGGTGCCCTCCCACCAGACCTTTTTCAAACAACCTGGGGAGAGTTGCCTTCCTACAACACCTTTTTCAAAAAACCTGGGGAGATTTGCCCTCCCACTAGACCTTCTTCAAAGAACCTCAGGACAGGTGCCTTCCCACCAGACCTTCTTCTAACAACTTGGGGAGTGGTGCCCTCCTACCAGACCTTTTTCAGACAACCTGGAGAGAGGTGCCCTCCCACCTGACCTTCCTCAAACAACCTGGGGAGAGATGCCCTCAAACCAGATCTTGTTCAAACAACCTGCAGAGTTTTGCCTTCTTATCAGACCTTCAAACAACCTAGGGACAAGTGCCGTCCCACCAGACATTCCTCAAACAACCAGGGGAGAGGTGCCTTCCCTACAGACCCTTTACAAACAACCTGGGTTAAGGTGCCTCCCACCAGACCTTCTTCAAACAACCTGGGGATAGGTGCCCTCCCACCAGACCTTCAACCAACCTGGGGTAAGGTGCCCTCCCACAAGACATTCTTCAAACGATCTCGGGAGAGGTGCCCTCCCACCAGACCTTCAAACAACATGGTGAGTGGTGCACTCCTACCAGACCTTCTTCAAACAACCTGGAGTGAGGTGCTCTCCCACGTGTCCTTCTACAAAAAACCTTGGGAGAGGTGCCCTCCCTCCAGACCTTCTTCAAACAACATTGCATAAGGTGCCCTGTGGCCAGACCTTCTTCAAACAATCTGGGGAAAGGTGCCCTCCCACCAGACCTTATTCAAACAACCTGGGAAAAGGTGCCATCCAACCAGACCTTCTTCAAACAATATGGGGTGAGGTGCCATTCTACCAGACGTTCTTCAAACAACCTGGTGAGAGATGCTCTCCTATCAGACCTTCTTCAAACATCCTTGTGAGAGGTGTCCTCGTACCAGACAGTCTTTAAACAACCTGGGGAGAGGTGCCCTTCCACCACACCTTCTTGAAACAACCTGGGGTGAGGTGCACTCCCACCAGACCTTCTTCAAACAACCTGGGGTGAGGTGCCCTACCACCAGACCTTCTTCAAAAAACCTGGAGTTAGCTGCCCTCCCACCAGACTTACAAACAATCTTGTGAGAGGTGCCCTTCCACCAGACATTCTTCAAAGAACCTGGGGTGAGGTGCACTCCCACCAGACCTTCTTCAAACAACCTGGGTTGAGGTGCCTTGACACAAGACTTTCAAACAACCTGGTGAGAGGTGCCCTTCCACCAGACCTTCTTCAAACAACCTGGGGAGAGGTGCAGTCCCACCAAACATTCTTCATACAACCTGGAGAGAGGTGCCCTCGCAACAAACCTTCTTCAAACAATGGGCAAGATGCCCTCCCACCAGACCTTTTTCAAACGACCAAAGGAGAAGTGACCACCCACCAAACCTTTTTCAAACACCCTTAGGTGAGGTGCCATCCAACCAAAACTTCTTCAAACAACCTGGGGTAAGATGCCGTCCCACCATACCTTTTTCAAACAACCAGGGGAGAGGTGCCGTCCCACCAGACCTTCTTCAAAACTGGGGTGAGGTGCACTCCCACCAGACCTTCTTCAAACAACCTGGAGTGATGTTCCCTACCAACAGACCCTCTTCAAACAACGGGTAAGATGCCCTCCCACCAGACCTTTTTCAAACGACCAGGGGAGAAGTGCCATCCCAACAGACCTTCTTCAAACAACCTGGGGTGAGGTGCCATCCAACCAGACATTCTTCAAACAACCTGTTGTAAGGTGCTCTGCCACCAGAGCTTCAAACAACTTGTCGAGAGGTGCCCTTCCACTAGACTTTCAAACAACATGGGAAGAGGTGCCCTCCTATTAGACCTTCTCCAAACAACCTGCTGGGAGGTGCACTCCAACCAGACCTTTTTCAAACAACTTGGGGTGAGGTACCATCCTACCAGACTTTCTTCAAACAACCTGGGGGAGGTGCCCTCCTATCAGACCTTCTTCAAACAGCTTGGGGATAGGTGTCCTCCTAACAGTCATTCTTCAATCAACCTGGGGATAGGTGTACTCCCACAACACCTTCTTCAAACAATCTGTGGTGAGGTGCCCTCCCATGAGACCTTCTCTAAACAACCTGTGGTGAGGTACCCTCCCACAAGTCTTTCAAACAACCTGGTGAGAGGGGCCCTTCCACCAGACCTTCTTCAAACAGCCTGGATAAAGGTGCCCTCCCACAAGACCTTCCTCAAACAACCTGGGGTGAGCTGTCCTCCTACCAGACATTCTTCAAACAACCTGGAGTGACGTTCCCTCCCAACAGACTTTATTCAAACAACTTGGGGTAAGATGCCCTTCCAGCAGACCTTTTTCAAACAACTAGGTGAGAAGTGCCCTAGCACAAGACCTTCTTCAAACAACCTGGGGTGAGGTGCAATCCCAACAGACATTCTTCAAACAACCTGGTGAGAGGTGCCTTCCAACAACCTGGGTTGAGGTGTTCTCCCACCAGACCTTCCTTAAACAACCTGGGGTAAAGCTTACTTCCACAAGACCTTTCTCAAACAACCTGGGGTGATTGCTCTCCGACCAGACTTTTTTCAAACAACATGGGGTAACGTGTCCACCCACCAGACCTTCTTCAAACAACATTGGGAAAGGGACCCTCCTACCAGACCTTCTTCAAACAATCTGGGGAAGGTGTACTCCAACAAGACCCTCTTCAAACAACCTGGGGAGATGTGCCCTTCCACCAGACATTCAACAACCTCGGGAGAGTTGCCCTCCCAACAGACCTTCTTCAAACAAACTCAAGAGAGGTGCCCTCCCACCTGATATTCTTCAAACAACGTGGAAAGAGGTGCCCTACCAAGAGACTTTCAAACAATCTGGGAAGAGGTGCCCTCCCACCAGACCTTCTTCAAACAACCTGGGGAGAGGTGCCCTACACCTAGACCTTTTTCAAACAACCTGGGGTAAGGAGCCCTAAACCAAACCTTTATTAAACAACGTGGTATAAGGTGCTCCCACACAAGACCTTCTTCAAACAACCTTGGAAGAGGTGCCCTCTCACCACACCTTCTTCAAACATCCTGTGGAGAGGTGTCCTGCTAACAGACATTCTTCAAACAACCTGGGAAGAGGTGCCCTTCATACAGACCTTCTTCAAACAACCTGGGGTAAGGTACCCTCCCACCAAATCTTCCTTGAACAATGTGGGGTGAGGTGCTTCCCCACCAGACCTTCTTCAAACAACCTAGGACCAGGTGCCCTTCCACCACACCTTCTTCAAACAACCTTGGAAGAATTGCCTTCCTACCAGACAGTCTTCAAACAACCTGGTGAGAGGTGCCCTCCCACCAGACCTTCATTAAACAACCTGGGGTGAGCTGCCCTCCAACGAGATCTTCTCTAAACAACCTGGGGTGAAGTGTCCTCCCACCAGTCTTTCAAACAACCTGGTAAGAGGTGCCCTTCCACCAGACCTTCTTCAAACAACCTGAAGTGTGGCGCCTTCCCAACAGACCTTCTTCAAACAACCTGGGGTAAGATGCCCTCCCACAAGACCTTTTACAAACGATCAGTGGAGAAGTGCCATCCCACCAGACCTTCTTCAAACAACCTAGGGTGATTTGCCTTCCGACCAGAACTTCTTCAAACAACCTGGTGAGAGGTGCCCTCCCACCAGACCTTCTTCAAACAACCTGGGGAGAGGTGCCCTTAAATCACACGTTCCTCAAACATCCTGGGGAGAGGTGCCCCCCAGACCTTCTTCCAACAACCTGGAGTGATGTGCACTCCCTCCAGACCTTCTTCAAACATCCTGGGGTAAGTTGCCCTCCCAAAAGACCTTGTTCAAACATCCTGGGGTAAGGTGCCCTCCAACGGGACCTTCCTTAAACAACCCGGGCTGAGGTGGTCTCCACCAGACCTTCAAACAACCTGTGGTAAGGTGCCCTCCAACCAAACCTTTCTTAAACAACATGGGGTGAGGTGCTCCCCCACAAGACCTTCTTCAAGCAACCTAGGGTGAGGAGCCCTCCCTCCAGACCATCCTCAAACAACCTTGGATAAGGTGCCATCCCACCAGACCTTCTTCAGGCAACCTGGGGAGAGGTGCCCTCCTATCAGACCTTCTTCAAACAAAATGGGTAGAGGTGCCCTTTTACCCAATATTCTTTAAACAACGTGGGTAGAGGTGCCCTCCCATCAGACCTTCTTCAAACAACCTTGGATGATTTGCCCTCCAACAAGACCTTCTTCAAACAACCTAGGGAGAGGTGACCTCTTAACAGACCTTCCTCAAGCATAGTGGGTAGAGGTGCCCTCCTACCAGACATTGTTCAAACAACCTGGGGAGAGGTGCCTTACCACCAGACCTTCAAACAACCTGCGGTAAGGTGCTCTCCAACGAGAACTTCTTCAAACAACCTGTGGAGACCTGCCCTCCCACGAGACCTTTTTCAAACAACATAGGATAAGATGCCCTCCCAACAGACCTTCTTCAAACAACATGGGGTTAGGTGCCCTCCGATCAGACCTCCTTCAAAGAATCAGGGGAAAGGTGCAATTCAACCAGACCTTCTTCAAACAACCTGGGAAGAGTTGCCATCCCTCCAGACCTTCAAACAACCTTGGGTGATGTGCCCTCCCACTATAAGTTCTTTAAATAACCTTGGGAGATGTGCCCTCCTACCAGGCCTTCTTCAAACAATCTGGGGTGAGGTGGCCTCCTAACACACCTTCTTCAAGCAACCTGTTGTGAGGTGCCTTCCCACCAGACCTTCTTCAAGCATCCTGTGCTGAAGTGCTTTCTAACAAGACCTTCTTCAAACAATCTGAGGTGAGGTGCCCTCCCACCAGACCTTCTTCAAACAACCTGGGGTGAGGTGCCCTCGGACCATACCTTCTTCAAACAACCTGGGGAGAGGTGCCCTCCCACCTGACCATCTTGAAACAGCCAGGGAGAGGTGCCCTCCTATCCAACCTTCTTCAAGCAACATGGGGAGAGGTGCCCTCTGACCAGATATTTTTCAAACAACTTTTGTATGGTGCCCTCCCACCTGACCCTCTTCAAACAACGTGGGGAGAGGTGCCCTCACACCAGACCTTCTTCAAACAACCTGGGGAGAAGTGCCCTCCCCAACACCTTCAAACAACCTCGGGAGAGGTGCTCTGCCACCCGACCTCTTTCAAACAACCTGGAGAGAGTTACACTCGCACCAGACCTTCAAACAACCTGGGAAGAAGTGCCCTCCCACCAGACCTTCTTGGAACAACCTGGGGTAAAGTGTCCTCCCACCAAACCTTCCTAAACATTCTGGGGTGAGTTGCTCCCCCACCATACCTTCACACAGCTTGAGGTAAGGTGCCCTCCTACCAGACATTCCTCAAACATCCTGGGGTAAGGTGCCCTTCCACCAGACCTTTTTTAAAAAATCTGCCATAAGGTTGACATCCACAAGACCTTCCTTAAAAAACCATGGGAAAGGTGCCCTTCCATCAGACCTTTTCGAAACAACCTCGGGAAAGGTGCTCTCCAACCAGACCTTCCTTAAACAACCTGGGGTAAGGTTCCAGTCGACATGACCTTCCATAAAACCCCTGGGGTTAGGTGCCCACCCAATAGACCTTGAAAACAAGCTGGGATAAGTTGCCATCCAAACAGTCCTTACTTAAAGAACCTGGGGTGAGGTGCTCTCCGACCAGACTTTCTTCAAACAACCTGCGGTAACCTGCCCTCCCACCAGACCTTCTTCAAAGAACATGAGGAAAGGTGCCCTCCAACCAGACCTTCTTCAAACAATCTTGGAAAAGGTACACTCCAACCATTCCTTCGTCAAACAACATGGGGAGAGGTGCCATCCCACCAGACATTCAAACAACCTGGGGAGAGTTGCACTCCCACTAGACATTCTTCAAACAACCTAGGGTGAGGTGCCCTCCCACCAGACCATCTTCAAATTACCTGGGGAGAGGTGCCCTCCTATCAGACCTTCTTCAAACAATGTGGTTAGAGGTGCCCTCATACCAGACATTCTTCAAACAACCTGTGGAGATATGCCCTACCACCAGACCTTCAAACAATCTGGGGTGAGTTGGCCTCGCACCAGACCTTCTTCAAACAACTTGGGGTGAGGAGACATCCCACCAGACCTTCTTCAAACAACTTGGGGTGAGGTGCCCTCCCACAAGACCTTCTCCAAACAACCTGGGAAGAGTTGCCCTCACACCAGACCTTCCTAAAACAACCTTTGGTGATATGCCCTCCCACCAGACTCTCAAACAACCTGGTGAGAGGTGCCCTCCCATCAGACCTTAAAACATCCTGGGGAGAGGTTCCCTCCTATCAAACATTCTTCAAACAACCTTGGGAGAGGTGCCCTCCCACCAGACATTCTTTAAACAACTTGGGGAGAGATGCCCTTCAACCAGACCTTCCTCAAACAACCTGGAGAGATTTGCCCTCCCACCAGACATTCTTCCAACAACCTGGGGTGAGGAGTTCTCTCAAAACACCTTCTTTAAACTACCTGGAGTGAGGTGCCCTCTTACCAGATCTTCTTCAAACATCCTGTGGTAAGGTGCCATCCCTCAAGACCTTCTTCAAGCATCCTGATGTGAGGTGCCCTCCAACTGGACATTCCTTAAACAACCTGGGGTAAGGCTAACTTCCACAAGACCATCGTTAATCAACCTGGGGAGAGGTGCCCTCCCACAAGACCTTCATCAAACAACCTAAGGTAAGGTGCCCTCCCACAAACCTTCATTAAACAACGTGCGGTGAGGTGCTCCCCCACCAAACCTTCTTCAAACAACCTAGGGTGATATGCCCTCCCACCAGACCTTCCTCAAACAACCTTGGATAAGGTGCCCTCCCACCAGACCTTCTTCAAGCAACCTGGAGAGAGGTGCCCTCCTATCAGACCTTCTTCAAACAATGTGAGTAGAGGTGCCCTTTTACCAGACATTCTTCAAACAACCTGGGAAGAGGTGCCCTCCCGAAAGACCTTCTTCAAACAAAATCTGTAGAGGTTTCCTCTTACAAGACATTCTTCAAACAACCTGGGGAGAGGTCACCTCCCACCAGACCTTCAAAAAACCTGAGGTAAGGTGCTCTACACGAGAACTTCTTCAAACAACCTGGGGAGACGTGCCCTCCCACCTGACCTTCTTCAAACATCCTGGGGAAACGTCCCCTCCCACAAGACCTTCTTCGAACATGATGGGGTAAGGTGTCCTCCCTCCAGACATTCCTTAAACAACCTGGGGTAAGGCTCATTTCCACCAGACCTTCCTTAAAGAACTTGGGGAGAGGTGACCTTCCACCAAACCTTCTTCAAACAACCTGGGGTAAGGTGCCCTCCCACCAAACCTTCCTTAAACAACGTGGGGTGAGGTTCACCCCCACCAGACCTTCTTCAAACAACCAAAGGTGAGGTGCCCTCAAACCACACCATAAAACAACCTTGGATGATGTGCCCTCCCAGCAGGCCTTCTTCAAACAATCTGGGGTGAGGTGGCCTCCTACCGGACCTTCTTCAAACAACCTGTTGTGAATTGCCTTCCCACCAGACCTTCTTCAAACAACCTGGGGTGAAGTGCTTTCCCACAAGACCTTCTTCAAACAACCTGAGGTGAGGTGCCCTCCCACCAGACCTTCTTCAAACAACTTGGGGTGAGGTGGCCTCCGATCAGACCTTCTTCAAACAACTTGGTTAGAGGTGACCTCCCACCCGACCTTCTTAAAGCAGCCAGTGAGAGGTGCCCTCCTATCAGACCTTCTTCAAGCAACCTGGCGAGAGGTGCCCTCTAACCAGACATTTTTCAAACAACCTGGGTAAGGTGCCCTCCCACCAGACCCTCTTCAAACAACCTGGGGAGATGTGCCCTCACAACAGACCTTCTTCAAACAACCTGGGGAGAAGTGCCATCCCCCCAGACCTTCAAACAACATGGGGAGAGGTGCCCTGCCACCTGACCTTCTTCAAACAACCTAGAGAGAGTTACCCTCACACTAGACCATCAAACAACCTGGGAAGAGGTTCCCTCCCACCAGACCTTCTTCAAACAACCTGGGGTAAAGTGCCCTCCTACAATACCTTCTTTAAACAATCTTGGGTGAGTAGCTCCCCCACCAGACCTTCTTCACACAACTTGGGGTAAGGTGCCTTCCCATCAGGCATTCCTCAAACATCCTGGGGAAAGGTGCCCTTCCACAAGACCTTATTTAAAAAACCATGGGTGAGGTGCCCTTCCATCACACCTTTTTGAAACAACCTTGAGAAAGGTACCCTCCAACCAGACCTTCCTCAAACAACATGGGGAAAGGTGCCCTCCAACCAGACCTTCTTCAAACAATCTGGGGAAAAGTGCACTCGAACCAGACCTTCTTCAAACAACCTGGGGAGAGGTGCCCTCCCACCAGACATTCGTCAAACAACCTGGAGAAAGGTGCCCGCCCACCAGCCCTTTTTCAAACAACCTGGGTTAAGGTGCTCTCCCACCAGACCTTTTTCAAACAACCACCAGACCTTAAAACAACCTGGGGAGATGTGCCATCCCATCAGACCTTCAAACATCCTTGGGAGAGGTGCCCTCTTATCAGACATTCTTCAAACAACCTTGGGAGAGGTGCCCTCCCACCAGACATTCTTTAAACAACCTGGGGAGAGGTCCCCTTCCACCAGACCTTTTTCAAACAACCCAGGTTAAGGTGCTCTCCCACCAGACCTTCTTCAAACAACCTAGGGTGAGGTGCCCTAACACCAGACCTTCTTAAAAACAACTTGGAGTTATGTGCCCTCCGAACAGATCTTCTTCAAACAACCTCGAATAAGATGCCCTCCCTGCAGACCTTTTTCAAAAGACCAGGGGAGAAATGCTCTCCCACCAGATTTTCTTCGAACAACCTGGTGTGAGGTGCTCTCATACCATACCTTCTTCAAACAACCTGGTGAGAGCTGCCCTCCCACCAGACCTTCCTCAAACAACCTGGGGAGAGGTGTCCTCCCACCAGACCTTCTTCCAACAACCTGGGGTGAGGTGTTCTCTCAAAAAACCTTCCTTAAACTGCCTGGAGTGAAGTGCCCTCCTAACAGACCTTCTTCGAACATCTTGGTGTTAAGTGCTTTCTCACCAGACCTTCTTGAAACAACTTGGAGTGAGGTGCCCTTTAACCAGGCCTCATTCAAACAACTTGGGGAGAGGTGCCCTTCAACAAGACCTTATTCAAACAACCTGGGAAGAGGTGCCCTCCCATCAGACCTTCTTCCAACAACCTGGGGTGAGGTGGCCTTCCACGAGACTTTCCCTAAACATCCCGGAGTTAGGTGCCCTCCCAGCAGACCTTCATCAAATATCCTGGGGTAAGGTGCCCTCCCACAAGACCTTTCTCAAACATCCTGGGGTAATGTGCCCTCCCACCAGACATTTCGTAAACAACCTGGAGTAAGGCTCACTTTCACAAGAACTTCCTTAAGCAACATGGGGTGAGATGCTCTCCCACCAGACATTCTTCAAACAACCTGGAGAGAGGTGCCCTCCACCAGACCTTCTTGAAACAACCTTGGATGAGGTGCCCTCCCAAAAGACATTCTTCAAACAACCTGGGGAGAGGTGCCCTCTTATCAGACCTTCTTCAAGCAAAGTGGGTAGAGGTACCCTCCTACCAGACATTCTTCAAAGAACTGAGTAGATGTGCCATCCAACCAGACCTTAAAATAACCTGCGGAAAGGTGCTCTCCCACGAGAACTTCTTCAAACAACCTGGGGTGAGGTGCCCCCCCACCAGACCTTCTTAAAAATAACTTGGAGTTATGTGCCCTCCGAACAGACCTTCTTCAAACAACCTGGGATAAGATGCCCTCCCACCAGACCTTTTTCAAAAGACCAGGGGAGAAAAGCCCTCCCACCAGATCTTCGAACAACCTGGTGTGAGATGCCATCATACCATACCTTCTTCAAACAACCTGGTGAGAGCTGCCCTCCCACCAGACCTTCTTCCAACAACCTGGGGTGAGGTGTTCTCTCAAAAGACCTTCCTTAAACTGCCTGGAGTGAAGTACCCTCCTAACAGACCTTCTTCAAACATCCTGGGGTAAGGTACCATCCCTCAAGACCTTCTTCAAACATCCTGGGGTAAGGTGCTCTCCCACTGGACATTCATTAAACAACCTGGGGTAAGGTTAACTTCCACAAGACCATCGTTAATCAACCTGGGGTGAATTTCTCTCCAACCAGACCTTCTTCAAACTACCTGGGGAGAGGTGCCCTCCCACCAGACCTTCTTCAAACAACCTATGGTAAGGTGCCCTTCCACCAAACCTTCCTTAAACAACGTGGGGTGAGGTGCTCCCCCACCAGACCTTCTTCAAGCAACCTAGGGTCATATGCCCTCCCACCAGACCTTCCTCAAACAACCTTGGACAAGGTGCCCTCCCACCAGACCTTCTTCAAGCAACCTGGAGAGAGGTGCCCTCCGTTCAGACCTTCTTCAAACAATGTGGGTAGAGGTGCCCTTTTACCAGACATTCTTCAAACAACGTGGGGAGAGGTGCCCTCCCTGTAGACCTTCTTGAAACAACCTTGGATGAGGTGCCCTCCCAAAACACCTTCTACAAACAACCTGGGGAGAGGTCACCTCCCACCAGACCTTCAAACAACCTGCAGTAAGGTGCTCTCCACGAGAACTTTTCAAACAACCTGGGGAGACGTGCCCTCCCACTAGACCTTAAAAAAACAATGGAAAAGTGCCTTCCCACCAGACCTTCTTAAAACAACATGGGGAGAGTTGCCCTCCCATCAGACCTTCTTCCAACAACCTGGGGTGAGGTGGCCTCCCACGAGACTTTCCCTAAACATCCCGGAGTTAGGTGCCCTCCCAGCAGACCTTCATCAAATATCCTGGGGTAAGGTGCCCTCCCACAAGACCTTTCTCAAACATCCTGGGGTAATGTGCCCTCCCACCAGACATTTCTTAAACAACCTGGAGTAAGGCTCACTTTCACAAGACCTTCCTTAAACAACATGGGGTGAGATGCTCTCCCACCAGACATTCTTCAAACAACCTGGGGAGAGGTGCCCTCCCACCAGACCTTCTTGAAACAACCTTGGATGAGGTGCCCTCCCAAAAGACCTTCTTCAAACAACCTGAGGAGAGGTTCCCTCTTATCAGACCTTCTTCAAGCAAAGTGGGTAGAGGTGCCCTCCTACCAGACCTTCTTCAAAGAACTGAGTAGAGGTGCCCTCCCACCAGACCTTAAAATAACCTGTGGAAAGGTGCTCTCCCACGAGAACTTCTTCAAACAACCTGCGGAGACGTGCCCTCCCACCAGATCTTCTTCAAACAACCTGGGAAAAGGTGCCTTCTCACCTGACCTTCTTCAAACAACATGGTGAAAGGTGCCCTCTGACCAGACCTCCTTGAAAAAAATCATGGGAAAGGTGTCATCCCACCAGACCTTCTTCACACAACCTGGTGAGAGTTGCCCTCCAACTAGACCTTCTTCAAACAACCTGGGGTGACTTGCCCTCCCACCAGGCCTTATTCAAACAATCTGGGGTGAGGTGGCCTCCTACCAGACCTTCTTCAAACAACCTGTTGAGAGGTGCTTTCCCATCAGACTTTCTTCAAACAACCTGGGGTGAGGTGCCCTCCCACCAGACCTTCTTCAAACAACCTGGGAAGAGGTGCCTTCCCACCAAACCTTTTTCAAACAACCTGGGGAGAGGTGCCATCCCAACAAACCTTCTTCAAACAACCTGGTGAGAGGTGCACTCCCACCAGACCTTCTTCAAACAACCTGGGGAGAGGTGCCCTTCAACCAGACCTTCTTTTAACAACCTGGGGAGAGGTGAACTCCTACCAGACCTTCTTCCAACAACCTGGGGTGAGGTGCTCTCTTACCAGACCTTCCTTAAACAACCTGGAGTGAGGTGCCCTCCCACCAGATCTTCTTCAAACATCCTGGGGTAACGTGCCCTACAACAAGACCTTCTTCGAACATGATTGGGTAAGGTGCCCTCCCTCCAGACATTCCTTAAACAACCTGGGGTAAGGCTCACTTCCACAAGACATTTCTTAAACAACTTTGGGAGAGGTGCCCTTCCACCACACCTTCTTCAAACAACCTGGGGTAAGGTGCTCTCACACCAAACTTTCCTTAAACAACGTGGGGTGAGGTGCTCCCCCACCAGACCTTCTTCAAACAACCTAGGGTGAGGTGCCCTCTCACCAGACCTTCAAACAACCGTGGATGAGGTGCCTTCCCACCAGGCCTTCTTTAAACAATCTGGGGTGAGGTGGCCTCCTACCAGACCTTCTTCAAACAACCTGTTGTGAATTGCCTTCCCATTAGACCTTCTTCAAACAACCTGGGGTGAAGTGCTTTCCCGCAAGACCTCCTTCAAACAACATGAGGTGAGGTGCTCTCCCACACGACTTTTTTGAAACAGCCAGGAAGAGGTGCCCTCTTATCAGACATTCTTCAAGCAACATGGGGAGAGGTGCCCTCTGACCAGACCTTCTTCAAACAACCTGAGGAGAAGCGCCCTCCCCCCAGACCTTCAAACAACCTCGGGAGAGGTGCCCTCCCACTCGACCTTCTTCAAACAACCTGGAGAGAGTTACCCTCGCACCAGACCTTCAAACAACCTTTGAAGAGGTGCCCTCCCACCAGACCTTCTTCCAACAACCTGGAGTGAGGAGTTCTCTTAAAAGACCTTCATTAAACTACCTGGAGTGAGGTGCCCTCCTACCAGTCCTTCTTCAAACATCCTGGGGTAAGGTGCCTTCCCACTGGACATTCCTTAAACAACCTGGGTAAGGCTAACTTCCACAAGACCATCGTTCAACAACCTGTGGTGAGGTGCTCTCCCACCAGACCTTCTTTAAACTACCTTGGGAGAGGTGCCCTCCCACCAGACCTTCTTCAAACAACCTGTGGTAAGGTGCCCTCCCACCAAACCTTCCATAAACAACGTCGGGTGAGGTGCTCCCCCACCAGACCATCCTCAAGCAACCTAGGGTGAGGTGCCCTCACACCAGACCTTCCTTAAACAACCTTGGATAAGGTGCCCTAACACCAGACCTTCTTCAAGCAACCTGGGGATAGGTGCCCTCCTGTCAGACCTTCTTAGATCAATGAGGGGAGAGGTGCCCTCCCACCAAACCTTCTTGAAACAACCTTGGATGAGGTGCCCTCCCGACAGACCTTCTTCAAACAACCTGGGGAGTGGTGCCTTCTCATCTGACCTTCAAACAACCTGGGTAGAGGTCACCTCCCAGCAGACTTTCAAACAACCTGCTGTAAGGTGCTCTCCACGAGAACTTCTTCAAACAACCTGGGGAGACGTGCCCTCCCGCCAGACCTTATTAAAACAACATGGGGTAAGGTGCCCTCTGAACAGACCTCCTTCAAAGAACCAGGGGAAAGGTGCCATCCGATCAGACCTTCTTCAAACAACCTGGGGAGAGTTGCCCTTCAACCAGACCTTCTTCAAACAACCTAGGGTGACGTGCCCTTCCACTACAAGTTCTTCAAACAACTTTGGGAGAGGTGCCCTACCACCAGGCCTTATTCAAACAATCTGGGGTGAGGTGACCTCTTACCAGACCTTCTTCAAACAACCTGTTTTTAGGTGTCTTCCGATAAGACCTTCTTTAAACAACCTGGGGTAAAGTGCTTTCCCACCAGACCTTCTTCAAACAACCTTGGGAGAAGTGCCTTCCCACCAGACCTTCTTCAAACAACCTGTGGTAAGGTGCTCTCCCTCCAGACTTTGTTCAAACAACCTGGGGTGAGATGCCATCCCACCAAACTTTTTTCAAACAACCTGGTGAGAGGTGCACTACCACCAGACCTTCTTCAAACAACCTGGTGAGATGTGCCCTTCAACCAGACCTTCTTCAAACAGCCTGGGGAGAGATGCCCTCCGACCAGACCTTCTTCCAACAACCTGGGATGAGGTGCTTTCCCACCAGACCTTCCTTAAACAACCTGGAGTAAGGTGCCCTCCCACCAGACCTTCTTCAAACATCCTTGGGTAACGTGCCCTCCCACAAGACTTTCTTCAAACATGATGAGGAAAGGTGCCCTCCCTCCAGACATTCCTTGAACAACCTGGGGTAAGGCTCACTTCCACAAGACCTTTCTTAAACAACTTGGGGAGAGGTTCCCTTAAACCAGACCTTCTTCAAACAACCTGGGGTAAAGTGCCTGTTATATCTTCGAAATTGGTCATCCTGTGTTATTTAACTATTGTAAGAGAATATGTTCATCACTTAATATTATAGCACGAAAGTCCCCGTTTATAGCTAAAATAGAGACTTTCAGCATTATATTATTATCTGTTAATATATGGAAAATACCATGGTATTATCGCTATTATTGTTATTATCACTATTATTTTACTATTATGGTTAGGTAGGATTTCTTGTGTATATAGAGTTTAAGTCTCGGAACCATCCGGTGAATTGTTCAATTGTTTATGCCAGGCTGGCTGACGTGGCTCAGCTGATCCAACCTGACGACGCGTCAACAGTGGCAAGTAGTCAGTCTGCTCCCTGCTCTAGCCCTGACGACTGATCGTATATTGGCTCTTACGGTGTACAGTTGAATGGCTTTGAGAATTGGTCTCTAGAGCTGACTCACTTTGTTCCTCATTACTCTGAAAAATTCTTTTGATATTTATATTCTTGGTCAGTTCAGTAATCCATAGATACTTTACGGCCAGATTCAAAAGTCTTGTTAAATCTTGTACCTTTTGTATTTTGAGTTTACAGTCTTGTTAAGAAAGAGACGTAAATATTAATGAGGACTTAGATACAGGAAGAATAATTAAACTTCCTTATTAATGTGACATTTCCATGATTTTGAACTAAATGTATATGGTAAATTTATTGTACAAAGTATTAAGTTACATTAACTACAAAGAGAAGATAAAGTATTGTATTTAAATACTTTAATAAATTTGAATATTATTCTATGAAGTTTCCCAGTTGAAATTATTTCCCCTAGACTCTAAATTACCTATAACTCGGATCCAAAAATCTTGTTGCATAAGAAATAAATGGTAACAGGCCACATTCTGAAGTTCTTTAAAAAAATTTCTTATTCGCAACAAATGGGGTACCCGTCCGGGATCTCTGTTGTTCTAAGACATTGATCAAAAGAACAATATTAAAGTTATATACTGGGAATTTACCTTTAGTTAATTTCAAAATATTGATCATGGAAGATCACATTAAAGAGTTATTTGAAGATTTAACATTGTCAAAGCTGGACTCCTTGAAACTTCAAACGTGCTGGCAGATAGCCCGTAAATTGGGAGTGCCATACGATAGATATTACACAGCCAATACCGTAAGGGCAATAATTAGAAACAAATTGTTTCCAGGGGCCTCTAACCATCATGTAGCAGGAGATTCTGACTCTGAAAGTTTAGTTTCTCAAGTAAGCTACCAGTCGAGAATCGAAGTATTAGATAAACAATTTCAAAGAGTTGATCTTGAAATTGAATCAGGTAGATTAGGTCCCGCTTTGGCCTCTAGTAAAGATGATGAAGTATTGCAGGGTGCAGCCGCTGTTAGGCATTCGCCCGTTACTGAAGGAATTCCTATTAATGGTCAGCCTGGCCCTCACCAAGGTGCACGTCCAAAGGAATATCCACATACCGCCAGTTCAATTTCCTCATTTTCGATACCATCGGGGCATATTTCTCAATGTCAGTTTGATAAATTAGAGAGACTATTTATTTTACAGACTGCTCAAATTGAGGCTCAGCGTAAATTAAATGAAGAAGACTTTCAAAGGGAAACGCTCCGCTATATAAGACAACAACAACAAAGTAATGTGAGTGAAAGATGTACTGAATCCTCAAATGATTCTTTCAATATACAAAAAGCTGCATCTATGGTTCCAAGATTTAATGACGGAGATTTAGATACTTATTTCGAAGTCTTTGATTCTCAAACACGTGCTATGAGCTGGCCCCGACAACACTGGGCAACCTTATTACATACTTCGTTGTCTGGTAAAGCTCAAAGTTGTACGGCTACATTACCTTTTGAGAAATATGTGGATTACGATTCCGTTAAGAAGGCTATCCTAGAGGCTTATGATCTCCTCCCAGTAAGTTATCAAAAAACCTTTAGAGCATTAAAACGCCAGCCATCTCAGTCGTATGTGGATTTTGCTCGTGGAAAGAAAATCGCTTTTGAGAGATGGTGTATAGCTTCTAACTGTAAATCTATGGAAAGTCTTTCCCAATTGATCCTGCATGAGGATTTCTATAATAATTTACCAGAAGACTTGCATAGGTATTTGATTAGTTGCCCCATAGTAAATATACGAGAAACAGCCTCGCTCGCCGATAATTATGAAATATCTCAACAATTGATTGGCGAAACAAAAAGTAAGGAAACAGTGACTAAATATGCCCCTAAGAAAGGATGATGCAATCTTACAGAGATGCGTCGCATACAGAATCCTTGCCAGACCTCCTATGATGCCTCCACGCCCATTAATAATAAATTTAGATCTAACTCTAGGAAAAGTTCAAAACCACTAAGGCATAACAGTGAGTTGAACTGCACTTATTATAATAAGAAAGGGCATTTAAGGAAACACTGTTATTGGCTAGAGAGGGATACTCAGGTAATATCTTCATCGACAACTCAAAAGAAACTGAACCCTAGTACCGAACAAGGTTCACAAGAACGAATCAGTAGTCATTCTAGATGACTCAATGCTAGAGCTGTTTCAGAAAAAGATATTCACTCAGCTATGAGTCCCTACTTTGCTAAAGTGAAAGTTGGAATAGACGAGACTCAATTAGTTGAAATTAATTCCTTCCGTGATACTGGAAGTTATTTAACATTGTTAAAGCAGGACATACTTCCCGTAAGTGATATGACTTGCCTATTGAGGCGCCATTATAAGAGTGCCTCTTCACAGGATATACATCCAAACACCAACCTATACTGGCTTTGTGTCGGTAGGTATATCCAGTGAAAATTTTCCTATTCAGGGCGTTGACTTACTCATAGGCAATGATCTAGACTATCCGGGTATAAGCCGAGAGCCTCTAGTTATTGATAATTCTACTGACATTAACTATGCCATAGAAGCTCGAAAAGAGGCTCCTACCTTATTTCCTCTCAATGTTATAACTAGAGCAATGTCTAGAGCGCCTCAAAATCCTTTATCAACTGAAGTCCTAAGTGAAGGCGAATATTTAGGTCTCGATTTATTGTTCAGCCGATCCTTACAACCCGGATCTTCAAATCTGAAATATTCTATGATCGGCCCTTTTCAAGATTCTGATATTAAAATGCTATCGAAAGACGATTAATAAGGGATCAATTCCTTGATCCATCCCTAGAGAAATTACGAGAGATAGCTATTACAGAAGACGACGCCAAAGATCTGGAAAATTGTTACTATCTTGCTAATGGTATATTAATGAGAAAGGAAAAGTCTCTTTTGTTTTCTGACGATCATCTGGCTACCAGCAAACATCTAGAAGTGCTACCCAGCACCTTTAGAGAATTGGCTATTAGTTTCGCCCACCATAGTCCCATGGGAGGACATTTGGGAGTAAAGAAAACGCTGGGCAAAATAGCCAAGCATTTTCATTGGCCCAGAATGAAGGAGACTGTGGAAAGCTATCTAAAAGGTTGTCATGTCTGCCAAGTGACCGGCAAACCTTCGCACACACCTCCACCAGTTCCCCTCATTCCGATTCCCGTCAGTGGTGAGCCCTTCTCACGCCTGATAATAGAGTGTGTTGGTCCATTACCCAGGACTAAACAAGGGAATCAATATCTGTTTGCAATTATGGATGTCGTTACTCGATATCCAGAGGCCATCCCTTTGAGAAAAATTAATTCTCGCATCATTGTTCAAGCTTTGCAAAAAAATTTCTCACAGGTGGGGATTCCCCGAATAATTCAATCCGATCAAGGTTCAAATTTTACCTCTAAGTTGTTTCGCGATGCCTTATCTCGCCTCGGAATTAAGTCCGTATTTTCTGTTGCTTATCACCCTCAGTCGCAAGGAGCCCTCGAACGATTTCATCAAACATTAAAATCAATGATGATAGCGTACTGCGAGCAGTTTTCCAGAGATTGGGACGAAGGAATACCATTCCTCTTGTTCGCCTTAAGGGAAAGCGAACAAGAAAGCACTGGGTTTAGTCCATTTGAATTAATTTACGGACACCAAGTACGCGGCCCCCTCGCCGTACTAAAAGATTCATGGACCGGAAAATCAGAACCCTCGTTTAAAACAACTCCAACTCTAATGCGAAAGCGTTTGTCACAACTGAGGGAATTAGCCTCAAAAAACTTAGCTAAGGCCCAATCCAAGATGAAGCATTGTTATGACAAACACACACGCTCTCGTTTCTTCAAACCAGGTGACAGTGTGATGGCACAGAAATTCTTACCTGGACACGCTCTACAACCTAGATACGAAGGTCCTTTGGAAGTGATTGAGCGGCTCAATGAGGTAAATTATGTACTGCAAACTCCAGGAAAGAGAAAAGCAAAACGTACTTATCACATAAACCAACTTAAGGCTTACCACCCTAGTATCGTACCAGTTTCGACAGTTCTTCCTTTAGCTGAAACTGAAAATGTAAGTCTGCCCAGCATCTCTAAAGCAATAGAAGTACGTTTAAAAAAATCAGAGACATTGCAATCTCTTGATACCTTTCTTATGGACCTTGATTGGAAGAAAGCCAAAGATATCAAAGACTTGATATTACGTTACGAGGTTTTATTCGATGACGTCCCTAGGTGTTGTACATTGGGAATTCACGACATAGATGTACAAGGAGCAAAGCCTTGCAAACAGTCACCTTATAGGGCAAGTCCACTCAAACAAGAAACATTAAACAAAGAAGTAGAATTTTTGTTGTCCCATGGACTCACAGAACGGAGTAAAAGTCCGTGGGCCTCGCCCTGTATATTAGTTCCCAAGCCTGATGGAACTTCTAGAATGTGCACTGATTATCGTAAGGTTAATGCTCTCACGGTACCAGATGGTTTCCCACTACCCTGTATTGATGATCTAATAGACAGAGTATCAGGAGCTGCCTATGTCACCCGCCTGGATTTATTAAGGGGCTATTACCAAGTGCCCAGCAAGCCCAAGAAATATCCGCATTTACTATACAAGGCGGATTATTCAATTATCGTGTTATGCCCTTCGGGTTGCGTAACGCAGCCTCTACCTTTCAGCGCCTGATGAACCTGCTGACCAATGATTTAGAAGGAGTGGATGCATATCTAGATGATCTTGTTATATATAGCAATGAGTGGGAGCAACATTTAATTCGCCTGGAAACCTTATTTAAGAAGTTAGAAAAGTACAATTTCACCATAAATTTAGCCAAGTGTCAGTTTGGACAAGCCAAGATTAAATACCTCGGTTTTTGTATAGGTCAGGGTGAGGTACATCCTGTTGATGTAAAAGTTAGGGCCATTGCCGAGTTTCCTATCCATCGAGATAGAAAGTCTATACAGAGGTTCCTTGGAATGCCTGGTTATTATCGACGTTTCTGTCCTAATTTTTCTCAGGTTGCATCTCCTCTTACTGAGTTAACCAGTAGTAAGATGAAGTTTTGCTGGACGAAAGATTGTGAGATAGCTTTTAATCGGTTGAAGCGGTTGCTTTCTTCGTCACCCGTATTGAAAAGTCCTGACTTTAATCAACCCTTCTATTTACACATCGATGCCAGCGGTTATGCTGTGGGGGCGGTGTTACTTCAGAAATCCCCCTCTACTGATATTTTGCATCCTATATCTTATTTTTCTTCAAAGTTGAAACGTCACCAAAAGAATTACGCAACTGTAGAGAAAGAAGCTCTTGCCCTAGTAATATCTTTGAAACATTTTGACATTTATCTGAGAACCTCCCCCCATAATTTTTTTTTTTTATATTTTATTTAAAACAGTACAGAACAGTTAATAAATAAAATAATACAAGACTTATCCGGCAACAGATGTGATAACCTTCCATCGCCTAATAACCACACACAACTCCGTGTGGCTTCCAACACCCCCCCTTTACCCCCCCTATTCTAAATCAAACAGGTTTACCACAGCAACTTGCATTAATCTTACAGACATATTGACATATATACATTAATATAACAGTTGTCATGCTTGTCCACAAAGTGTATTAAACGACCACAAGACCGCTTGAACAGTGTGCTAACAACAGTCATGGTTTAGATATATATATCACAACAAACAGTACATTGCTACAACATAAAAGACACGTAGCACACATAAGTAATTCACTACAGGAAAAGACACCTATTCCTAAAAATTATCCCCAACACAAACGTGTTCAAAGCCTCAACCCCCCCCCTTTTGCATTTCCCACCCAAACCTATTCCCAACCAAACATACAAATTATACAGTAAAGAAAAAGAATATAACATCGTAACATTGATACAGGACATGTATATACACAACCCATTTCACAAATATCCGCAAGTAATTACAAAGGGTCTATCCATGTACATACACAAGGCCTCATAACAGCAGCTCCCTCACAACTAACACTACCAGTGTTTTTATACATTGTGTATGCATAGGTATAAAATACATACCCAATACGTGACATAGAACATAAGGACGCTCCTCAAACCTCCACCATACAGACCCCACCCCATAATATTATACAACATAATAGTCCAAGAGTCACACACACAGCAGCAGCATACGCCACCTCAATCACACCAGTGTACCTTAGGCGCACACAGGAGCAGGCAGCAACACCTCTAAACAGAACCGGTGGCCTGGTGGCTAAAGCTCCCGCTTCACACACGGAGGGCCCGGGTTCGATTCCCGGCGGGTGGAAACATTCGACACGTTTCCTTACACCTGTTGTCCTGTTCACCTAGCAGCAAATAGGTACCTGGGTGTTAGTCGACTGGTGTGGGTCGCATCCTGGGGGACAAGATTAAGGACCCCAATGGAAATAAGTTAGACAGTCCTCGATGACGCACTGACTTTCTTGGGTTATCCTGGGTGGCTAACCCTCCGGGGTTAAAAATCCGAACGAAATCTTATCTTATCTTATCTTACTCATACTCCACAATTTTCAGACACATCTGAACAGCACATATCAAGTCACTTTCATCCGAACACTGGGCACATGCCCCTCAAAGCGCACGCTATCTGACGCTCCCAGACACACACGCCATTAACCGGCGCTGCCATCAAGCATCAGACCTCACCACACCTTCCACAATGATTCCCGTCCCTATCTAAACCCCCCCTCGCACCTGGCTAAGGTTTCCTCCCTCGCTTCCCACTACTACTTTTGCTTGCCCACCTGGGCCCTGGGGCCACGTTTGCCACGCTCTCCACGCACGATACCCGTGCCACCTGGCACCATCTGCTGTCGCTGCTCACCTCCACTAGCGCACCGCCCCCCCTCTACCGATGCTTTCTTCCCTGTTCGTTGAGCCAGCGTCAGGACGTCGTCAGAGTCCGACATTGCTGCCGCCCTCTTCCTCGTCCCAGCGTCCTTCTCCATGTTTGTGACTGGATCGTCCACACGATGAACCTCCACCACCACCTTCGTCTCAGCCTTCTGACGAGGGGTCACCACGTCCCCGCCAGCCCCACCAGCACCAACAACCGCCTCCTGCTGCTCTACTGCCATGGACACGATCTCCGCACTGGCTGTCGGCACAGCCGGGGAGACCACATCCGTAGATGAGAACATGGTATGCAAAACAGACGCTATTGTCGCATCCAAGTCCTCCACTTCCACCGTCACCTGGTCCACCCCGGAAGCCTGCTGTACCACCGGCGATGCAGATGACTCGAGAGACGACAACTCTAGATTCGACACCACCACTGGCTCAATCTCCTCACTCCAAAGCCGACCGTGCCCACCATCTCCTTTTCGGCCATGAATGGGAGCCTCCTGCCCATCGTCATTCGTTGATCCACCGGCCGGCCTTCTGGCCTGCCCGCGCTGCCCACACTCTGCTGCCATATGATCATAGTCACCGCAGAGGCGGCACGTACGTCGTTGACCAGCATACGACACCATGACCTGTGTGCGGAAGTCATCTAGGTACACATACGATGGTATGGCCTGACGTAGAGACGTCTTAAGGGTAAACGAACCGTCTGGGAGACCAGCATACGCCCCAGCCACCCTATTGCCTTGTTTATCCATGTGTACCACTCCGTATCTTCTGAAAACACTGCGGAGATCCGTTGCATCGGCCTCGAAGGGCACATTGCGCAGTTTCACCCACGTATATTGTCGAGACACATCCACCATACGCACATGCACGTCAGGGGACACATCTACGCAGAGATCTTGAAATTGCTCAACCAGCTGCTCGTACACTGGCTCGTCGAGTAGTTTCACAAATATCCGGTATGCGCCATTTAATGCCACACCATACAAATCCTTGTCCGCAGTACCATAAGTGTCACGGATAATCTTAGGTAGCAAAACTTGTTCATTCTCAGGCGTAATCGCCCCCCGAACAAGCTGTATACCAACGGTATTCACCTGCCTCCTCACGCTGAATACCATGACGTCACTGGATAGCTTACTAGACTGTCAGCAGAGAGGTATGAGGCACGTCTACACTCCCTGGCAGCTAGGTCGCGAATATCCCCCCCGTAAAATTGTGGTATTTTCTGATCACAACCCTTTAATTTAAATTAATTCTATGAAATCAAAGAACACCCGAATCCTCAGGTGGGCTCTGAGGATCCAACCTTATCTGATTAGTATTCTACACTTAAGTGGATCCCTTAACATAATTGCTCATGCTCTTTCTCGCCCCTGAAAAAAAAATGTATACCTTAAAATGTAAAGTAAAGTAATGAGTACTCTCAGAGCCTAATTTATATATATATATATAATATATATATATATATATATATATATATATTATTATATATATTTATTTGTTAATGATTTTCTTTTATATTGACAGTATGACTATGAAAGCCGTTTCGTTGATGGGACGAAGTATTAAGTACCAGCGTGTCAGCGTGTCAGCGTTGTGCTCCGGGTTTTCTCGTGTTTTCACGGTCGCTCTTACGTGCTAGAACTTTAATTTGTGTCATCAATCCTATACGATACATCCCTCTAGTGCCTGGAACCAATCTTGGGCGGAAAACATTATATACTGAGTCAAAAAAGGAGAATTAGTGAGCACTACCTAGCAGAGTTTACTGCCAGAGGGGAATCATAGGCCTGTGTTCCGTGTGCAAAATAATAATAATTGAACTTTTCGTGTCAGAGGAAAGAAAGTCTCCCTGATAACATTGTGTATACATAGTGTATAGTGTATACTACAGTGGCTCCCTAGTATATTGATGATAAAGGCTAAAGTGTCATTTGAAAACAGGTGAATTTGTAAATGAAGTGATAAGCCTATAGAGGCAGGTGCCAGAAGTCGCCAGAAACTTACCACAGGTCAGCTGTTTTGATAATCTTCCTGGCCTGCTAGTGTACTCGCATATAATGTAGGGATACCAGTGAATAGCAGAATACAGTGTTGTAGTAGCAACTAACCAGTATTATAATGGTACTTAGTGGAGTGGAGTGACTTTCATTAGTTTTTTTTTCTTGAAATACCAGACGTATACTGTGAATTTCATATAACCTGTAGTTACCAGCGGTCGCAATATACACAACGAGAAGCAATTATTACTACAGAAAAAGCGTCCTTCCTCCAAATTTCCACCAGTCAACTATAGTGATAATATAGCATTTATTGTGGTGGAGACGAAAAAAAAAATAGAAAAGCTAGATACAGCGATTGATAAACAAGGGTTGAGGCTCGACCGTTCGTCATTGTAGGAGATGCCAGCAGTCACCGGTTTCTTCAACACGCAAGTTATACTTTTGTATCAATCAAATCACATATTACTCGGGTAGATAATTTCCAGTAGATCCTTCATGTGTTAGCTCAAATCACCGATCAGTATGTTTTAAATAAGTGACCCACTGATCAGATCAGATCGACTGGTCCGAACCCTTGACTGGTCCGAACCCTTGACTGGTTTCAAACGGATTCGTTGGACAATAAAGCAGACTGTAAACGGATGGGGTTGTAGGCGCCCTTATCAAACACAAGCAATAAATATAAATCAGGAACTTGCACGGTAAGCTGTCCAATATACAAAAACAGTTAGAAACAGAAATACAAATAGCTAGAGCTTCATTTAAGGAGGTTATTAATAGAATATTCAAGAGGTTGCTAGTAGAATTACAGTAAATCAACCATTCAAATCATTGACAGACTGGTTATAAATGACCATAATTTTTAAAGGGGTGGACCGGTAAGCCAGCGGAAGGCCTCGGTCAGATGACCAAAAGCTCCAAAGGCGGGTCATCATCTAACTAAGACCCGCGTCAGGAAACATTTGTCCTGTTTCCTGACGAACCTTACCTAACCTAACCTTCAAATCATTATGAAGCTCTGTGTAGTCTGTGGTCAATCAAACAAACGGGCTTCCACATGGATAAATTGTCATTTTTGTGGAAATTGGTGTCACGCCCCTTGTGCAGATATCCAAGAACTAGCTACAAGCAGTATTAAAACAGGGAAGTGTTTTTGGGTATGTCCAAATGAGATAAATCTGTGGACTAAAATCACAAGAGTATTAAAAGAGGACAACATCAAAGCTGCTTTCATAGAAAACCTGGAAGCTTTCTACAACAGATGGGAACATAAAAACTCTGGGCTGAATGGTACTGCCCTTGATACTGGCCATGTAGTCAGAAACTGTAAGGCTGGAGGTGAAGTCCTGGTAGTCAGTAAATGTGGGGCTGTTAGTGCTGTCCTGGGAGACACTAATGGTGAAGCTGCAGGTGCTGTCCTGGGAGACAGTAATGGTGAAGCTGGAGATGCTGTCTTGGGAGACAGTAATGGTGAAGCTGGAGGTGCTGTCCTGGGAGACAGTAATGGTGAAGCTGGAGATTTCGTCCAGGTAGTCGGGAATTATACGCAGGAAGGAATACATATAAATGACCTCATAGGGGACAGGAGCCGTAGTAGGGAAACAAGTGTAGTCAAAGATAACATAAAACCAATATTGCAAACTAGAAATACTGCAGGAAATAGCAAACAAGAGGACTCCACTAGCAATAGTGAGGATATATTACCAAAAACAACTGGTGGGAGCTCCATTGTTGGTGCTAGGGAGGATAGGAGTAAGACAGGGAAACATGCACCAACAGGGAATACAGTCACAGAAACCCAAGGCAAACGGAAACCAAGCCTGTGCACATACTATGCACTTGGTATCTGCAAGCATGGGAAATCTGGAAAAACAGATGGGACGTGCAACTATGACCACCCTAGAAAATGCCATGCCCATATGACAACAGGAAAATGCAAACTCCCTTCTGGTAAGCTTTTTCACCCTGAACTGTGTACCTCTTTAGTACAGGAAAGACTGTGCTATAACTTAAATTGCCAGGCATACCATCTAAAGGGGACAAAAAGATACAAAACATCCAGGCCATGGGAAAACCTGGGTAGCCACAGCCACTCAAGAGGGAGAGGTTTTTTAGTGCCAGGAAGGAAAAAAAACTGGCAGGAAATGGCAGAAATCGTACACCAAATCCAGTCATTCCTGGAGTGGAACCACAGTCGATGGCCTACACTCCAAACCAACAGATACAGATACTAATGCCGGAAAAAAAATCCCCCCCAGTACCAACAATACCACCAGTCCGATAACATTCTTCTTTGCAAATACACAGGGTCTAAAGCCAGCAACAAACAACAAAATACCTTTTATCCGTGGACTGCTTGCAGAGGCAAAGGCAATGTTCGCGGCTTTCACTGAGACCCACATAAAGGATCACTTGGACAACGAAATATGGATCCCAGGTTACAACCTATACAGATGTAACAGAGTGAACAGGCAAAAGGGGGGGGGGTTGGCCTGTACATTGCAGAGTCACTTGTTTGCACAGAACTGCTTAATGCCTCAAATGATGTATTGGAAGTTTTAGCAGTAAAGGTCGAGAACCAAAACCTAGTCATTGTGGTAGTCTACAAGCCTCCGGATGCAACATCCCAGCAATTCCAGGAACAACTGTTAAACATTGACCACTGTCTGGAAAATCTTCCAGCTCCTACACCCAACATCTTGCTCCTGGGGGATTTCAACTTAAGGCACCTAAAATGGAGGAATATAGCAAATAATATTGTTGCAGTAATAACACCAGGAGGCAGCTCTGATGAAAACTCACACTCATGCGAGCTTTTAAATCTCTGCACAAAATTCAATTTAAACCAGCAAATAATAGAGCCTACTAGACTGGAGAATACACTAGACCTCATCTTCACTAACAATGATGATCTGATAAGAAATGTCACCATATCAAAAACAATATACTCAGATCACAACATAACTGAGGTTCAGACATGTATGCGTGGAGCCCCAGACCGACATAATGAGACTAGTCACGAGGGAGCATTCACCAAATTCAACTTCAATAACAAAAACATAAAGTGGGACCAAGTAAACCAAGTCCTAACCGATATAAGCTGGGAAGATATACTAAGCAACACAGACCCCAACTTATGCCTAGAACAGATTAACTTGGTGGCACTCGATGTATGCACAAGGCTTATTCCTCTAAGAAAAAGGAGGAGTAGATGTAAAATAGAAAGAGACAGGCACTCCCTTTACAGGCGACGTAAAAGAATAACAGAGCGGCTAAAAGAGGTCAATATATCTGAAATGCGTAGGGAGACACTGGTCAGAGAAATAGCAAGCATCGAAGTTAAGCTAAAGGAATCCTTTAGGAGACAGGAATCGCGAGAAGAACTAAAAGCCATAAATGAAATCGAAAGAAACCCAAAGTATTTCTTCTCCGATGCCAAATCGAGAACAACGTCCAGTATTGGGCCCCTACTTAAACAAAATGGGTCCTACACAGATGACAGCAAGGAAATGAGTGAGCTACTCAAGTCCCAGTATGACTCAGTTTTTAGCAAGCCGCTAACCAGACTGAGAGTCGAAGATCAAAATGAATTTTTTATGAGAGAGCCACAAAATTTGATTAACACAAGCCTATCCGATGTTATCCTGATGCCAAATGACTTCGAACAGGCGATAAATGACATGCCCATGCACTCTGCCCCAGGGCCAGACTCATGGAACTCCGTGCTCATCAAGAACTGCAAGAAGCCCCTATCACGAGCCTTTTCCATCCTATGGAGAGGGAGCATGGACACGGGGGTCGTCCCACAGTTACTAAAAACAATAGACATAGCCCCACTCCACAAAGGGGGCAGTAAAGCAACAGCAAAGAACTAAAGACCAATAGCACTAACATCCCATATCATAAAAATCTTTGAAAGGGTCCTAAGAAGCAAGATCACCACCCATCTAGAAACCCATCAGTTACACAACCCAGGGCAACATGGGTTTAGAACAGGTCGCTCCTGTCTGTCTCAACTATTGGATCACTACGACAAGGTCCTAAATGCACTAGAAGACAAAAAGAATGCAGATGTAATATATACAGACTTTGCAAAAGCCTTCGACAAGTGTGACCATGGCGTAATAGCGCACAAAATGCGTGCTAAAGGAATAACAGGAAAAGTCTGTCGATGGATCTATAATTTCCTCACTAACAGAACACAGAGAGTAGTCGTCAACAGAGTAAAGTCCGAGGCAGCTACGGTGAAAAGCTCTGTTCCCACAAGGCACAGTACTCGCTCCCATCTTGTTCCTCATCCTTATATCCGACATAGACAAGGATGTCAGCCACAGCACCGTGTCTTCCTTTGCAGATGACACCCGAATCTGCATGACAGTGTCTTCCATTGCAGACACTGCAAGGCTCCAGGCGGACATCAACCAAATCTTTCAGTGGGCTGCAGAAAACAATATGAAGTTCAACGATGAGAAATTTTCAATTACTCAGATATGGTAAACACGAGGAAATTAAATCTTCATCAGAGTACAAAACAAATTCTGGCCACAAAATAGAGCGAAACACCAACGTCAAAGACCTGGGAGTAATCATTTTCGGAGGGATCTCACCTTCAAGGACCATAACATTGTATCAATCGCATCTGCTAGAAAAATGACAGGATGGATAATGAGAACCTTCAAAACTAGGGAGGCCAAGCCCATGATGACACTCTTCAGGTCACTTGTTCTATCTAGGCTGGAATATTGCTGCACACTAACTGCACCTTTCAAGGCAGGTGAAATTGCTGACCTAGAAAATGTACAGAGAACCTTCACGGCGCGCATAACGGAGATGAAACACCTCAATTACTGGGAGCGCTTGAGGTTCCTAAACCTGTATTCCCTGGAACACAGGAGGGAGAGATACATGATTATATACAACTGGAAAATCTTAGAGGGACTAGTACCGAACTTGCACACGAAAATCACTCACTACGAAAGCAAAAGACTTGGCAGACGATGCACCATCCCCCCAATGAAAAACAGGGGTGTCACTAGCACGTTAAGAGACCATACAGTAAGTATCAGGGGCCCGAGACTGTTCAACTGCCTCCCAGCATACATAAGGGGGATTATCAACAGACCCCTGGCAGTCTTCAAGCTGGCACTGGACAAACACCTAAAGTCGGTTCCTGACCAGCCGGGCTGTGGCTCGTACGTTGGTTTGCGTGCAGCCAGCAGCAACAGCCTGGTTGATCAGGCTCTGATCCACCAGGAGGCCTGGTCACAGACCGGGCCGCGGGGGCGTTGACCCCCGGAACTCTCTCCAGGTAAACTCCAGGTAAACACATGGATGACCCTGACAGTCATGTCCGAGACTCCTATTTTCGAATTGTGATGGAAGCCACTCCAGATAGTTCTGGCCATTGTTCCAAAAGCTCATCCTCTGGCAAATAACCATGCTGTTCGAGTTGTTGCTTCTCCATTCTTCCGTCGTACTACTTGCCTTATTTACCAAGAGGACGCTTATTATAAAGGAGATATTACCAAGGACACTTGCCAACTCCATACTGCGACCTATTGTCGTACGGGGGGGGGGTGTTATATCTTCGAAATTGGTCATCCTGTGTTATTTAACTATTGTAAGAGAATATGTTCATCACTTAATATTATAGCACGAAAGTCCCCGTTTATAGCTAAAATAGAAACTTTCGGCGTTATATTATTGTCTGTTACTATATGAAAAATACCATGGTATTATCGCTATTATTGTTATTATCACTATTATTTTACTATTATGGTTAGGTAGGATTTCTTGTGTATATAGAGTTTAAGTCTCGGAACCATCCGGTGAATTGTTCAGTTGTTTATGTCCGGCTGGCTGACGTGGCTCAGCTGATCCAACCTGACGACGCGTCAACAGACTGGCAAGTAGTCAGTCTGCTCCCTGCTCTAGCCCTGACGTAAATATTAATGAGGACTTAGATACAGGAAGAATAATTAAACTTCCTTATTAATGTGACATTTCCATGATTTTGAACTAAATGTATATGGTAAAATTATTGTACAAAGTATTAAGTTACATTAACTACAAAGAGAAGATAAAGTATTGTATTTAAATACTTTAATAAATTTGAATATTATTCTATGGAGTTTCCCAGTTGAAATTATTTCCCCTAGACTCTAAATTACCTATAACTCGGATCCAAAAATCTTGTTGCATAAGAAATAAATGGTAACATGCCACATTCTGAAGTTCTTTAAAAAAAATTCTTATTCGCAACAGTGCCCTCCCACCAAACCTTTCTTAAACAACGTGGGGTGAGGTGCTCCCCCACCAGACCTTCTTCAAACAACCTAGGGTGATGTGCCCTCCCACCAGACCTTCAAACAACCTTGGATGAGGTGCCCTCCAACCAGACCTCTTTCAAGCAACCTGGATAGAGGTGCCCTCCCACCAGACCTTCTTCAAGCAAAGTGGGTAGACGTGCCCTTTTACCAGACATTCTTCAAACAACCTGGGGAGAGGTGTCCTCGCACAAGACCTTCTTCAAACAACCTTGGATGAGGTGCTCTCCCACCAAACCTTCTTCAAACATCCTGGGAAGAGGTGCCCTCCTATCAGACCTTCTTCAAACAAAGTCGGTAGAGGTGCCCTCCTACCAGACACTCTTGAAACAACCTGGGAAGAGGTGCCCTCCCACCAGACCTTCAAACAACCTTTTGTAAGTTGCTCTCCCACGAGAACTTCTTCAAAAATCCTGGAGACACGTGCCCTCCCACCAAACCTTCTTCAAACAACCTGGGATAAGGTGCCCTCCCACCAGACCTTCTTCAAACAACCTGGGACAAGGTGCTCTTCCACCAGACCTTTTTCAAGCAACTTAGGGAGAGGTGCCCTCCCACCAGACATTCTTCAAACAACCTGTTGAGAGGTGCCCTCACACAGTACCTTTCTCAAACAGGCCTTCAAACAACCTGGGGAGACATGTCCTCCCGCCAGACCTTAAAACAACCTGGGGAGACATGTCCTCCCGCCAGACCTTAAAACAACATGGGGAGAGGTGCCCTTCTATCACACCTTCTTCAAACAACCTAGGGAGAGGTGCCCTCTTACCAGACATTCTTCAAACAACCTGGGGAGAGGTGCACTACCACCAGACCTTCTTAAAACAACCTTTTGAGAGGTAGCCTTCCACCAGACCTTCCTCAAACAACTTTTGGAGAGGTGCTCTCCAACCAGACATTCTTCAAACTACCTGGTGTGAGGTGCCCTCCCACCAGACCTCCTTCAAACAACCTTGGTAAGGTGCCCTTTTAACAGACCTTCTTCAAGCAACTTGGGGTAAGATACCCTGCCACCAGGCATTCTTCAAACAACCTGGGAAGAGGTGCCCTCCTATCAGACCTTCTTCGAGCAACCTAGGGAGAGGTGCCCTCCCACCAGACATTCTTCAAACTACCTGGTGAGAGGTGGCCTTCCACAACATCTTCAAAGAACCTGGGAAGAGGTGCCCTCCCACTAGACCTTCTTCAGACAACCTGGGTTGAGGTGGCATCCCACCAGACCTTCTTCAAACAACATTGAGTGAGGTGTCCTCCAAACAGACCTTCTTCAAACAAGCTGGGGTAAGATGCCCTCCCACCAGATCTTTTTCAAACAACAAGGGGAGAAGTGCTCTTCAACCAGACCTTCTTCAAACAACTTGGGATTAGGTGCCATCCAACCAGACTTTCTTCAAACAACCGGGTGAGAGGTGCCCTCCCATCAGAACTTCTTCCAACAACCTGGGGCGAAGTGGTCTCCCACGAGACCTTCCTTAAACATTCCGGAGTTAGGTGCCCTCCCTGCAGATCTTCTTCAAACATTCTGGGGTAAGGTGTCCTCCCACAAGACCTTCTTTAAACATCCTGGGGTAATGTGCCCTCCCACCAGACATTTCTTAAGCAACCTGGGGTAAGGCTCACTTCCACAAGACCTTCCTTAAACAACATTGGGTGAGGTGCTCTCCCACTAGACCTTCAAACAACCTGGGTAAAGGTGCCCTCCCCCCATACCATCTTCAAACAACCTACGTTGAAGTGCCCTCTCTCCAGACCTTCTCCAAACAACCTTCGATGAGGTGCCCTCCCACCAAACCTTCTTTAAACAACCTGGAGAGAGGTACCCTCCCACCAAACCTTTTTCAAATATCCTTGGGTAAGGTGTCCTCCCACAGGACCTTCTTCAAACATCCTGGGGTAAAGTGTCCTCCCTATAGACATTCCTTAAACAACCTGGGGAAAGGCTTACTTCCACACGACATTCCTTAAACAACCTGGGGTGAGGTGCTCTCCCACCACACGTTCTTCAAACAACCTGGGGAGAGGTGCCCTCCCACAAGACCTTCCTAAAACAACCTTAGGTAATGCTCCCTCACACCAAACCTTCCTTAAACAACGTGGGGTGAGGTGCTCCACCACCAGACCTTCTTCAAGCAAACTAGGGTGAGGTGCCCTCCCACCAGACCTTCTTCAAACAGCCTTGGATGAGGTGCCCTCCCACCAGACCTTCTTCAAAGAACCTGGAGAGAGGTGCCCTCCCATCAGACCTTTTGCAAACAAAGTGGGCAATGGTTCCCTTTTACCAGACCTTCAAACAACCTGCGGTATGGTGCACTCCCACGAGAACTTCTTCAAACAACCTGGAGAGAAGTGCCCTTAAACTAGACCTTCTTCAAACAACCCTCCCACCAGTCGTTTTTCAAACAACCAGGGTTAAGGTGCCATCCCACCAGAGCTTCAAACAACCTGGGTAGAGGTGCCCTCCCACCAGACCTTCAAACAACCTGGGAAGAGGTGCCCTCCTATCACACCTTCTTCAAACAACATACAGAGAGGTGCCCTCCCACCAGACATTCTTCAAACAACCTGGTGAGAGGTGCCCTCCCACCAAACCTTCTTCAAACAACCTGGGGTAAGGTACCCTCCCACAAAACCTTTTTAAACAATGTAGTGTGAGATGCTTCCCACAAGACCTTCTTCAAACAACCTAGTGAGAGGTGCCCTCCCATCAGACCTTATTCAAACAACCTTGGGTGGTGTGCCCACTCACCAGACCTTCTTCAAACAACCTTGTGAGAGGTGCCCTCCCAACAGACCTTCTTCAAACAACCTTGGGTGATGTGCCCACCCACCAGACCTTCTTCAAACAACCATGGGTGAGGTGCCCACACACCAGACCTTCTTCAAACAACCTGGGGTAAGATGCCCTCCCACCAGACCTTCTTCAAACAACCTGGTGAAAGGTGCCCTCCTATCAGACCTTAATCAAACAATCTAGGGAGAGTTGCCCTACCATCAGACATTCTTCAAACAACCTGGAGAGGTGCCCTTCCACTAGACCTTCTTCAAACACATTGGAGTTAGGTGCCCTCCGAACAGACCTTCTTCAAACAACCTGTGGTAAGATGCCCTCCCACCACACCTTTTTTAAACAACCATGGGAGAAGTGCCCTCCAACCAGACCTTCTTCAAACAACCTGGGGTTAGGTGCCATCAAACTAGACGTACTTCAAACAACCGGGTGAGAAATGCCCTCCCAACAGACCTTCTTCAAACAACCTGGGGAGAGGTGCCCTCCAACAAGACCTTCTCCAGACAACCTGGGGTAAGGTGCCATCCAACCAGACGTTCTTTAAACAACCATGTGAAAGGTGCCCTCCCAATAGACCTTCGTCAAACAACCTGGGGAGAGGTGCCTTTCCACCAGACTTTCTTCAAACAATCTGGGGAGAGGTGCCCTACAATCACACCTTCTTCAAAAAACCTGGGGTGAGGTGCCATCCCACCAGACCTTCCTCAAACAACAAGCAGTGAGGTGCCCTCCCACCAGACCTTCCTCAAACAACCTGGGGACAGGTGCCTTCCTATCAGACCTTAATCAAACAACCAAGGGAGAAGTGCCCTCCCACAAGACATTCTTCAAACAACCTGGTGAGAGGTGCCCTTCTACCAGACCTTCTTCAAACATCCTGTGGAGAGGTGCCCTCCCTCCAGACCTTTTTCAAACAACCAGGGGAGAAGTGCCCTCCAAACAGACCTTCTTCAAACAACCTGGTGTTAGGTGCCATCCAACCAGACGTTCTTCAAACAACCGGGTGAGAGGTGCCCTCCCAATAGATCTTCAAACAACCTGAGGAGAGGTGCCCTTCCACCAGAACTTCTTCAAACAACCTGGGTAGAGGTGCCTTCCAACCAGACCTTCTTCAAAAAACCTGGGATGAGGTGCTCTTCCACGAAACTTTCCTTAAACATCCTGGAGTTATGTGCCCTCCCAGCTGACCTTTTTCAAACATCCTGGGGTAAGGTGCCCTCCCACAAGACCTTCTTCAAACATTCTGGGGTAAGGTGCCTTCCCTCCAGACATTACTTAAACAACCTGAGGTAAGGCTCACATCCACAAGACCTTCCTTAAACAACATTGTGTGAGGTGCTCTCCCACCAGACCTTCTTCAAACAACCTGGGGAGAGGTGCCCTCCTACCTGACCTTCTTCAAACAATCTTGGGTAAGGTGCCCTCCCACAAAACCTTCCTTAAACACCTTGGGGTGAAGTGCTCCACCATCAGACATTCCTCAAACAACCGAGGGTGAAGTGCCCTCTCACCAGACCTTCTTCAAACAACCTTTGATGAGGTTCCCTCCCAACAGACCTTCTTCAAACATCCTAGGGTAAGGTGCTCTCTCACAAGATCTTCTTCAAACATCTTTGGGTAATGAGCCCTCCCACCTGACATTCCTTAAACAACATGTGGTAAGGCTCAATTCCACAAGACCTTCCTTAAACAACCTGGTGTGAGGTGCTCTCCCACAATACCTTTTTCAACCAACCTGGAGAGAGGTGCCCTCCCAACAGACCTTCTTCAAACAACCCGAGGTAAGGTGCCCTCATTCCAAACGTTCCTTAAACAACGTGGGGTGAGGTGCTCCACTACCAGACCTACTTCAAACAAACTAGGGTGAGGTGCCCTCCCACCAGACCTTCTTCAAACAACCTTGGATCAGGTGCCTTCTAACCAGACATTCTTCAAACAACCTGGGGAGAAGTGCCCTCCTATCAGACCTTCTTCAAACAACCTGGGGAGAAGTGCCCTCCTATCAGACCTCTTAAACAAAGTGAAGAGGTGCAATTTCTACCAGACCTTCAAACAACTTGGGTAAGAGTTCTCTCCCCAGAAACCTTTTCAAACAACCTGGTGAGAGGTGCCCTCCAACAGACCTTCTTCAAACAACCTAGGGAAGGTGCCCTCCACCAAATTCTTAAACAATCGTGGGGGAGGGACTCCACACCAGTCCTATTAAAACCAACAGGGTAAGGTGCCTCCCACAAGACCTTCAAACAACCTGGGTAGAGGTGCCTTCTCCAGGACCATTAAAAAAACCTGGGGAGAGGTGCCCTCTCTCACACCTTCTTCAAACAACCTAGGGAGAGGTTCCCTCCCAACAGACATTCTTCAAACAACCTGGGGAAAGGGTGCCCTACCAGTAGACCTCTTTCAAAAAACCTGGGGTGAGGTGCCCTCCCACCAGACCTTCTTCAAACAATCAGGGGTGAGGTACCCTCCTACGAGACCTTCTTCAAACAACCAGGGGTAAGGTACCCTCACACCAAACCTTCCTTAAAGAACATTGGGTGAGGTGCTCAACACGAGACCCTCTTTAAACAACCTAAGGAGAGGTGCCCTCCCACCAGACCTTGTTCAAACAACTTGGTGTGAGGTGCTCTCCCACAATACCTTTTTCAACCAACCTGGGGAGAGGTGCCCTCCTCTCACACCTTCTTCAAACAACCTAGGGAGAGGTTCCCTCCCAACAGACATTCTTCAAACAACCTGGGGAAAGGGTGCCCTACCAGTAGACCTCTTTCAAATAACCTGGGGTGAGGTGCCCTCCCACCAGACCTTCTTCAAACAATCAGGGGTGAGGTACCCTCCTACGAGACCTTCTTCAAACAACCAGGGGTAAGGTACCCTCACACCAAACCTTCCTTAAAGAACATTGGGTGAGGTGCTCAACACGAGACCCTCTTTAAACAACCTAAGGAGAGGTGCCCTCCCACCAGACCTTGTTCAAACAATCTTGGGTGAGGTGCTCTCCCACCAGACCTTCTTCACACAAGATGGGGTAACGTGTCCTCCCACCTTACCTTCCTTAAACAATCTGGGGAAGGGTGCCCTCCCATTAGACCTAGTTCAAACATCCTGGGTAGAGGTGCCCTCCATACAGACCTTGAAACAACCTCGGGAGAGGTGCTTTCCTACCAGACCTTTTTCAAACACAATGGGGAGAGGTGGCCTCCCAACAGGCCTTCTTCAAACAATCAGGTAAGAGGTGCTCTCCCACCAGACCTTCTTCAAAGAACCTGGGGAAAGGTGCCCTCCCACCATACCAGATTCAAAAAATCTTGTGAGGGGTCCCCTCTCACCAGACATTCTTCAAACAACCTGGGGAGAGGTGCCCTCCAATCAGACCTTCTTCAAACAAACTAGGGAGAGGTACCCTTCCACCAGTCCTTTTTCAAACAACCCTGGTTAAGGTGCCGTCCCACAAGACCTTCAAACAACCGGTGTAGATGTGCCCTTCCACCAGACCTTCAAACAAAATGGGGAGAGGCGCCCTCCTCTCACACCTTCTTCAAACAACCTAGGGAGAGGTGCCCTCCCACCAGACATTATTCAAACAACCTGGGGGAAGGGTGCCCTCCCACAAGACCTTTTTCAAAAAACCTGGAGTGAGGTGCCCTCCCACCAGATCTTCTTCAAACAACCAGGGGTAAGGTACCCTCCCACCAAACCTTCCTTAAACAACGTGGGGTGAGGTGCTCACCACCCGACCCTCTTTAAACAACCTAGGGAGAGATGCCCTCCCACCAGACCTTGTTCAAACAACCTTGGGTGAGGAGCCCTCCCACGAGACCTTCATCACAAAACTTTGGGTAAGGTGCCCTCTTAACAGACCTTCTTCGAACAACCTGCGGTAAGTAAAGTAAAAGGACACAAGTGCAACTAATGTGACATTTATTGTGGCAACGTTTCGCTCTCCAGGAGCTTTATCAAGCCATTACAAGCAATACATGGACACAGAGGGTATATAAAGGCTCTGAGTGAGGTGCAATACTAGTGAGGTACCATTTCGATGTTCACTAGTGGTAGTAGTAGTAGTAACAAAAAAATACAATATGGAAGAGCAAATAATTCGTACATGAGTAAAAGGATTTAAAAGGATATATAAGTTGGCTAGGACGGCACTTATTGGGGACCCCATTCCCATGCCGTAGGTTTGTTTGTAGAGCTTGTTATTGAAAGAAAAACAGTTGAAGTTAACACAGAGTTCAATCAAGTCAACAAAATCTCCTAGCCAACTTATACATGGAACACCTAGAGTCCGAACACTTCGCCAACATAATCCCTTCAAGCGTCACTTGGTTACGTTACGTGGACGATGTCCTCGTAATAACTCCAAAACGTTTTGATGTACGGGATCTTCAGGCAAGGCTCAACGCAGTTGAACCAGCGATTCAGTTTACACTAGAAGAAGAGTCAAATGACAAGCTACCTTTCCTCGACGTCCTCATTCACAAAGTAGACAACAACCTAAGATTTCAAGTTTATCGGAAACCCACCAATAAAAATGATCTCACACACTTCTATTCCAGTCAAGATACCAAGACCAAAAGAGGCATCATCATCGGGTTTTTCCTAAGAGCATACCGAATTTGTAGTCCTGAGTTTCTTGACGAGGAATGTACTTACATTCACCAAACATTCACTGAGTTACAATTTCCTTCTTTTTTCATCAAAGACTGCAAGAAAAGAGCTCTTCCAGATCATCAATTCTCCACGCATCAACACCGCTCCCAACGAAGTTATAATTCTTCCCAACAGCCAGGTTGCACTCAACGTCTCAAAAGTACTTTCACAAGCTAACACCAGAGTCGCCATCGCTTCTACCACTTCAATAAAGGATCTAACCAGGACAAAAACCCAAGCACCACGAACCAGTCAATGCAGGAGTTTAACTATACCCTGTCGAGGCTTGTGACAAGATCTACGTAGGTGAAACAGCAAGAAACCTCGACACCCGCCTCAATGAACACATTTACGCATGTAGGAACGACAACTTAAACAACGCCTGTGTACAAAACCGAAATTCCACCAATCATCTCATGAAATTCAGAGACGCCCAATTAGTGATCAAAGAAACTAATTTCCGCACACGCAAGTGCCTTGAATCAGCACTGATCGCTGTTTCGAATACAATTAAACAAAACAACGGCAGCTTCACCATCTCCGAAGTCTTAGCAAGAATCCTCCTGAAAACAGTAAACCCTGCCATCACATAGTCTCTCCTGTTATACTACACAAGCACATTACAGAGAGTGAACACCGAAAAGAACCTGCCTCTTTCCAGTCTATATTTGTCGAACCTATTTTTATGTTACCCAAGTAATAGCTTTTATATCCTTTTACTCATGTACGAATTATTTGCTCTTCCATATTGTATTATTTTTGTTACTACTACTACTACCACTAGTGAACATCGAAATGGTACCTCACTAGTATTGCACCTCACTCAGAGCCTTTATATACCCTCTGTGTCCATGTATTGTTTGTAATGGCTTGATAAAGCTCCTGGAGAGCGAAACGTTGCCACAATAAATGTCACATTAGTTGCACTTGTGTCCTTTTACTTTACATATTGTCGGTAATTCTACCAACTTTATTACAACCTGCGGTAAGATGCCCTCCCACCAGACCCTCTTCAAACAACCTGGGAAGAGGTGCCCTACTATCAGACCTTCTTCAAACATCCTACGGAGAGGTACCCTTTCACCAGACATTCTTCAAACAACCTGGGGAGAGGTACCCTTCTATCAGACATTATTCAAACAACATAGGGAGAGGTACCCTCCCACCAGACATTCTTCAAACAACCTTGCTAGAGGTGCCCTCCCACCAGGCCTTTTTCAAATAACCTGATTTAAAGTGCTATTCCACCAAACATTCTTCAAACAACATGGGAAAAGGTTCCCTCCCATCAGAGCTTCAAACAACCTAGGGAGAGGTGCCCTCCCACCAGACCTTCATCAAACAACCTGGGAAGAGGTACCCTCCTATCAGACGTTCTTCAAACAACATGGGGTAAGATGCCGTCCCACCAGACCTTCTTCAAACAACCTGGGGAGAGGTACCCTCCCACAAGACCATTTTCAAACAACCTGGAGAGAGGTGCCATGCCACCAGACATTCTTCAAACATCCTGTTGAGAGGTGCCCTCCAACCAGACCTTCTTCAAACAACCTGGGGAGAGTTGCCCTCCCACAAGACCATCCTCCAAAAACCTTGGGAGAGGTGTCCTCCCACCAGACCTTCCATAAACAATCTTGGGTGATGTCCCCTCACACCTTCTTCAAACAACATGGGGAGAAGTGCCCTTCCAGCAGACCTTTTTCAAGCAACCTGGGATGAGGTTCTCTCACACAGGACCTTCTTCAAACAACCTTGGGTGAGGTGCCCTTCTATCAGACCTTCTTCAAACAACCTAGGGAGAGGTGCCCTCCCACCATACATTCTTCAAACAACCTGGAGAGAGGTGCCCTCACACCAGACCTTTTTCAAACAACCTGGGTTAAGGTGCCCTCCCCCCAGACCTTCAAACAAACTGGGGAGACATGCCCTCCAGCACATCTTCAAACAACCTAGAGAGAAGTGCCTTCCCACCAGACATTCTTCAATGAAATGGCTAAGGAGAGTAGAAGTTTGAGGTAATCAGTCCCTCAATCTGGAATCGATGTGCTCAGTCCATCACTCTTGTAGGAACTGCAGCATAGAGCCAGAGAGGTGGCTTATATACTGCGGTGAGATGAGTTGAAGCAGGAAGAGGCGGGATCACAGTGGAACCTGCCACTAGTGTAAGTAGGTCGTCGTCCAAAGGTTGGGTAAGCGTTGAAGTCTTTGTACCAAGATCCCATGATGTTGCAGTGAATGACAGATGCGATGAATGGTTTTGAAAACCGACAAGTTGAAGAATAGAGACACTTATGCAACACATGGGAATCTTTATTGAAGAAACGTTTCGCCACACAGTGGATTCATCAGTCCAATACAAAGTAGAAATGGCTAAGGAGAGTAGAAGTTTGAGGTAATCAGTCCCTCAACCTGGAATCGATGTGTTCAGTCCATCACTCTTGTAGGCAGTTCCTACAAGAGTGATGGTAAGGTGCCCTCCGACCAGACTTTCTTCAAACAGTCTGTGGAAAGGTGCCCTCCCACCAGAACTTCTTAAACAACCTGGATAGAGGTGCGCTATCACCAGACCTCCTTCAAACAACCTATGTAAATGTGCCCTATCACCAGACCTTCTTCAAACAACATAGGGAGAGGTGCTCTCCCCCCAGACCTTCTTCAAACAACCTGAGTGAGGTGCCCTCCCCCCCAGACCTTCAAACATCCAGGGGTGAGGTGCCCTCCCACCAGTCCTTCTTCAAACAACCAGGGGTGAGGTGCCCTCCCACCAAACCTTTAAACAACCTTGTGAGTGGTGCCCTCCCTCCAGACCTTCAAACAACCTGAGGTGAGGTGCCCTCCCACCAGACCTTCTTCAAACAACCTGGGGTAAGGTGCCCTTTTGCCAAACCTTCAAACAACCTGGTGAGAGGTGCCCTTATACTAGACCTTCTTCAAACAACCATCGGTGAGGTGGCCTCTCACCAGACCTTCTTCAAACAACCTAGGGATAGATACCCTCCCACTAGACCTTCTTCAAACAACCTTGGTAAAAGGTGCACTCCCATCAGACCTCCTTCAAACAACCTAATGTAAGGTGCACTCCCACAAATCCTCCCTTATTAAACAACCTGGGGTGAGGAGCTCTCCCACCAGACCTTCTTCAAACAACCTGGGGTAAAATACCCTCCCATAAGACCTTCCTCAAGCAATCTGGGGTAAGGTGCCCTCTCGCCAGACCTTCCTTAACCATGCTGGGGTAAGGTTCACTTCATCAAGACCTTCCTTAAACAACCTGGGGTGAGATGCCCTCCCTCCATACCTACTTCAAACAACCTGGGATAAATTGCCCTCCCACCAGACCATCCTTAAACAACCTGGTGCGAGGTGCTCTCCCACAAGATCTTCTTCAAACAACCTGGGGTAATGTGCCCTCCCCACAGACCTGCTTCAAACAACCTGGGATAAGGTGCCTCCCACCAGACCTTGTTCAAACAAGATGGGGTAAGGTGTGCTCCCAAAAGACCTTCCCTAAACAATCTGTGGAAAGGTACCCTCCCACCAGACCTTCTTCAAACAATCTTAGGAGAGGTGCCCTCCTACAAGACCTCTTTAAACAACCTTGTAAGAGGTGCCCTACCACAAGAATTTCTTCAACCAACCTTGGGTAAGGTGCCATCCCACCAGACATTCTTCAAAGAACCTTGGGAGAGGTGCCCTCCATCCAGACTTTTTTTCAGCAACCTGGGGAGAGGTGCCCTCCCACCAGACTTTCTTCAAACAACCAGGGGTAATTTGCCCTCTCCCAGACCTACAAATAACCTTGGGATAGGTGCCCTTATCCCAGACCTTATTCAAACAACCTTGGGAGAGGTGCCGTCCCACCAGACTTTCAAACAACCTAGGGTAAGGTGCCATCCCCTAAGACCTTCTTCAAACATCCTGGTGAAAGGTGCCCTCCCACCAGACCTTCCTAAAATAACCTGGGGTAAAGTGCCCTCCCGTCAGACCTTCAAACAACCTTAAAAGAGGTGCCCTCCCACCAAACCTTCTTCAAACAATCTGGTGAAAAGTGCCCTCCCTGCAGACCTTCTTCAAACAACATGGGTAGAGGTGCCCTCCCACCAGACCTTTAAACAACGTGGGATAAGGTGCTCTCACTCGAGAACTTCTTCAGACAAATTGGGGAGACGTGCCCTATCACCAGACCTTCTTCGAACAGCCTAGGGAATGGTGTCATCCCATCAGACCTTTTTCAAACAGCCTGGGGAGAGGTGCCCTCCCACCACGCCTTCAAACAACCTATGGAGAGTTGCCCTCACACAAGACTTTTTCAAACAACCTTGGGTGAGTTGCACTACGGCCAGACCTTCATACAACCTTTCGTGGGGTGCCCTGCTACCAGACCTTCTTCAAATAACCTGATCAGAGGTGCCCTCCCACAAAACCTTCTTCAAACAACCTGTTAAAAGGTGCTCTCCCACCAGACCTTCTTCAACCAACTTTGGGTAAGGTGCTCTGACATTAGACCTTCTTTAAAGAACCTGGGGAGAGGTGCCCTCTCACCTGACCTTCTTCAAACAACCTGGGGTGAGGTTCCCTCCCACCAGACCTTCTTCAAACAATCTAGGGTAAGGTGCCCTCCAACCAATCCTACGTTATTAAACAACCTGGGGTGAGGTGCTCTCCCACCAGACCTTTTTCAAACAACCTGGGGTAAGGTGCCCTCCCTCAAGACCTTCCTCAAACAAACTGGGGTAAGGTGATCTCCTGCCAGACCTTCCTTATCCAAACTGGGGTATGGTTCACTTCATCAAGACCTTCCTTAAACAACCTGGGGTGAGATGCCCTCCCTCCATACCTTATTCAAACAACCTGGGTTAAGGTGCCATCCCACCAGACCTTCTTCAAACAAGATGGGGCAAGGTGTGCTCCCACAACACCTTCCATAAACAATCTGTGGAAAGCTGCCCTCCCACCAGTCATTCTTCAAACAACCTGGGGAGAGGTTCCCTCCCCACAGACCTGCTTCAAAGAACCTGGGTAAAGGTGCCCTCCCACCAGACCTTCTTCAAACAACCTGGGGAGAGGTGCCCTCCTACCAGATCTTCCTCAAAAAATTTGGGGAGAAAAGCCCTCCCACAAGACCTTCCCTAAACAATCTGTGGAAAGGTGCCCTCCCACCAGACCCTCAAACAATCTGTGCAGAGGTGCCCTCCTACCAGACCTTCTTTAAACAACGTGGTAAGAGGTGCCCTCCCACCAGAATTTCTTCAACCAACCTTGGCTAAGGTGCCCTCCCACCAGACATTCTTCAAATAACCTTGGGAGATGTGCCCTCGCACCAGACCTTCTTCAAACTTCCTGGTGAGAGTTGCCCTCCCACCAGACCTTCTTTCAGCATCCTGGGGAGAGGTGCCCTCTCACCAGACTTTCTTCAAGCAACCAGGGGTAATTTGCCCTCCCCCAGACCTACAAATAACTTGGTTAGAAGTGCCCTCCCCCCATTCCTTCTTCAAACAATCTTGGGAGAGGTGCCCTCTCACCAGACCTTCAAACAACCTATGGTAAGGTGCCATCCCATCAGACCTTCTTCAAACATCCTGGTGAAAGGTGCCCTCCCACAAGACCTTCTTAAAACAACCTGGGTAAGGTGCCCTCCCATCAGACCTTCAATAAACCTAAGAAGAGGTGCCCTCCTACCAAACCTTCTTCAAACAATCTGGTGAGAAGTGCCCTTCCAAAAGACCTTCTTCAAACAACCTGTGTAGAGGTGCCATCCCACCAGACCTTTAAACAACGTGGGGTAAGGTGCTCTCCCTCGAGAACTTCTTCAAACAAATTGGGGAGATGTGCCCTATCACCAGACCTTCTTCAAACAACCTGGGGATAGGTGCCCTCACACGATGCCTTCAAACAACCTGGGGGGAGTTGCCATCACACAAGACTTTTTCAAACAACCTCGGGTGAGGTGCACGACGGCCAGACCTTTTTCAAACAACCATGGGAAACGTGCCATCCTACCAGACCTTCAAACAACCTGGTTAGAGGTGCCATCCCACCAGACCTTCCTTAAACAATCTGTGGTAAGGTGCCTTCCCACTAGACCTTTTTCAAACAACCAGGGGTAAGTTACCCTCCCACCAAACCTTCAAACAACCTGGGGAAAGGTGCCCTCACACCAGACCTTCTTCAAACAACCTTTGGAGAGATGCCGTCCCAACAGGCCTTCAATCGTTCTATGGTAAGGTTCCATCCCATCAAACCTTCGTCAAACTACATGGGGTAAGGTGCCCTCCCACCAGACCTTCTTCAAACAATCTTGTGAGAAGTACTCTACCACCAGACTTTCTTTAAACAACATGGGAATAGTTGCCATCCCACCAGACCTTCTTCAAACAACCTGTGGAGAGGTGCCCTCCCACCAGGCCTTCAAAGAATATGGGGAGATATGCCCTCCCACCAGACCTTCTACAAATAACCTGGGGTGACGTGTCCTACAACTAGACCTTCTTCAAACAACCTAGAGAGAGGTGCTTTCCCACCAGACCTTCCTCAAACAACCTGGGCAGAGGTGCACTCCATCCAGAAATTCTACAAACAACCTGGGGAGAGGTACCCTCCCACCAAACCTTCTTCAAAAAACCTGCCACGACGTGCCCTTCCACAAGAGTTTTTCATTTAACCTGGGTTGAGGTGCCCTACCGTCAGACTTTCCTCAAGCAACCTGGTGTGAGGTGCCCTCCCAAAAGACCTTCAAACAACCTTGTGAGAGGTGCCATGCCACCACAACTTCTTCAAACAACCTGGGGTAAGATGCCCTCCCACCACACCTTCAAACAATTTAGGGAGATATGCACTCCCACAAGACCTTTTTCAAACAAACTGGGGAGAGGTGCCCTCCCACCAATCCTTCAAAACAACCTGGGGTAAGGTGCTCTCCCTCGAGAACTTCTTTAAACAAACTGGTGAGACGTTCCCTATCACCAGACCTTCTCCAAACAAACCTGGGGCGACATGCCCTTATGCCAGACTTTTTCATTCAACCTGGGTTGAAGTGCCCTACCGCCAGACCTTTTTCAAAAAACCTGGGGCGACGTGCCCTTCCACCAGAGTTTTTCATTCAACCTGGGTTGAGGTGCCCTACCGCCAGACCTTCCTCAAACAACCTGGGATGAGGTGCCCTCCCACAAGACCTTCAAACAACCTGGTAAGAGGTTCTGTACCACCACAAATTCTTCAAACAACCTGGGGTAACATGCCCTCACACCAAACCTTCCTTAAACAACCTGGAGTGAGGTGCCCTCCCAGCAGACCTGCATTAAACAACCTGGAGTGAGGAGCCCTCCCACCAGATCTTCTTCAAACAATCTGGGGAAAGGTGCCCTCCCACAGGACTTTCTTCAAACAACCTGTGGAGAGGTGCCATCCCACTAGACCTTGAAAGAACCAGGGAAGAGGCGCCCTCCCACCAGACCTTCTTCAAACAAACTAGAGAGAGGTGCCCTCCCAACAGATCTTCTTCAAACAATCTGGTGAAAGGTGTCCTTCCACCAAAACTTCTTCAAACAACCAGAGATAAGGTGCCCTCCCACCAGACCTTCAAACAACCTGGGGAGATGTACCTTCCCACCTGTCTTTCTTCAAACAACCTGGCGAGAGGTGCCCACCCTCCAGACATTCCTCAAACAACCTTTGGAGAGGTGCCCACGTACCAGACATTCTACAAACAACCTAGGGAGAGGTGCCCTCCAACCAAACTTTTTCAAACAACCTAGGGTGAGGTGCCATACCACCAGACGTTCTTCAAACAACCAGGGGTGAGGTGCCCTCCCACCAGACCTTCAAACAACCTGGAGAAGAGCCCTTAAACCAGGCCTTCTTCAAACAACCTTGGGAAAGGTGCCCTCCCAACACACCTTCTTCAAACAATCTGGGTTGATGTGCCATCCCACCAGACCTTCTTCAAACAACCTGGTGTGAGGTGCCCTCACAACAGACCTTCTTCAAACAACCTGGTGTAAGATGCCTTAACACCAGTCCTTCTTCAAACAACCTGTGGGGAAGTGCCCTCCCAATAGACCTTCCTAAAACAAACTGGGGTGAGGTGCCACTGCACTAGACTTTCTTTAAACAACCTGGTGAGAGGCGCCATCCCACCAGACCTTCCTCAAACAACCTAAGGAGAGGTGCCCTTCAATCAGACCTTCTCTAAACAACCTGGGGAGAGGTGCCCTCCCACCAGACCTTTTCCATCAACATGGGGTTAGGTGCCCTCCCACAAGACCTTCTTCAAACAATCTGCGGAGAGGTGCCCTCCTACCAGACCTTCCTCAAAAAATTTGTGAAGAAGAGCCCTCCCACCAGACCTTCAAACAACCTCGTGTGAGGTGCCCTACCACCAGACCTTCTTCAAAAAATCTGGGGAGAGGTGCCCTCCCACCAGACCTTCAAACTGCCTGGGGAGATTTGCCCTCCCACCAGACCTTCTTCAAGCAGCTTGTTTTGAGGTGCCCTCCCACCAGACCTTTTTCAAGCAGCTTGTTTTGAGGTGCCCTCCCACCAGACCTTCTTGAAACAACATGGAGAAAAATGCAATCCTATTAGACCTTCAAACAACCTGGACTGAAGTGCCCTACTAGCAGACCTTCAAACAAACTTGGAAGAGGTTCCTTTCTATCAAACCTTCTTCAAACAACTTGGGGAGAGTTGCACTCCTTCCAGACATTCTACAAACAACCTATGGAGATGTACCCTCCCAACAAACCTTCTTCAAACAACCTGGGGAGAGGTGCCCTCCTCTCAGACCTTCTTCAAACAACCTGGGGAGAGGTGCCTCCTACCAGACATTCTTCAAACAACCTTGGGACAGGTGCCCTCCCACCAGACTTTATTCAAACAACCTGGGAAGAGGTGCCCTCACAGCAGACCTTCTTCAAACAACCTGGGGAGAGGTACCCTCCATCCAGACCTTCTTCAAACAAACTGAGGTAAGGTTCCCTCCAACCATACCTTCTTTAAACAACCTGGGGTGGGGTTGCATTCCACCTATACATTCCTCAAACAACCTGGGGCAAGGTTCCCTCCCACAAGACCTTCTTCAAACATCTTTGGGTAACATGCCCTCCCACTAGACTTTCCTTAACAACTTGGGGTGAGGTGCTCTCCCACTAGACTTTCAAACAACCAGGGAAAAAGTGCCCTCCCACCAGACATTCTTCAACCAACCTGGGAGGGGTTACCTCCCCACAGACCTTCAAACATCCTGGAGAGAGGAGCATTCCTACCAGACCTTCTTCAAACACCGTGGGGAGAGGTGCCCTCCCACCAGACCTTCTTCAAACAACCAGGTAAGAGGTGCCCTCCCACCAGACCTTCAAACAACCTAGGGAAAGGTGACATCCCATCAGACCTTCTTCAAACAACCTTTGGAAAGGTGCCCTCCCACCAGACCTTCTCAAAACAACCTGGGGTTAGGTGCTCTCCTACCAGACCTTTTTCAAACAACCTTGGAAGAGGTGCCCTCCCACCAGACCTTCTCAAAACAACCTGGGGATAGGTGCCCTCCTACAGGACATTCTACAAACAAACTGGGGATAGTTGCCCTCCCACCAGACTTTTTCAACCAACCTGGGGTGAAGCGCCATACCACCAGACATTCTTCAAAAAACCTGGGGAGAGGTGCCCTCACACCATACCTTCTTCAAACAAACTATACCCCCGGCCGGGATTGAACCCGCGGTCATAGAGTCTCAAAACTCCAGCCCGTCGCGTTAGCCACTAGACCAGCTAGCCACAATAAGATTCATCCAACTAGGTATATTTCTACACCATAGGAAAGTTAGCACAGGCACCTCTGTGACCACAAATGCAAGTTTTTAGAGACGAATCTCCAGCTAGCGTGGCCGTGACGAACTCTAGCTCAAGTCCCTTCACTGCCGTCAACATGACTCAAGAAATCGTAATGACACGATTGCAAATAAACCATACCCCCGGCCGGGATTGAACCCGCGGTCATAGAGTCTCAAAACTCCAGCCCGTCGCGTTCAAACAACCTAGGATGAGGTGCCCTCCTGCCAGACCTCTTTCAAACAACCTGAGTAGAGGTGCCCTCCCGCGAGACCTTCCTCAAACAACCTAGGGATAGGCGCCCTCCAACCAGATATTCTTCAAACAACCAGGGATGACGTGCCCTCCCACAATACCTTCAAACAAGCTGGGAAGAGTTGCCCTCCCAACACACCTTCAAACAACCTGGGGTGAGGTGCCATCTTCAAGCAACCAGGGGAAAAGGTGCCCTCACAAAAGACCTTCTTCATCAATCTGGGCTTAGGTGCCCTTCCAAAAGACCTTCAAACAACTTTGGGAGAACAGCAATCCCAACAGACCTTCAAACAACCTCGGGAGAGGTACCCTCCCACCCAGCCTTCTTCAAACAACCTGGGGAGAAGTGCCCTACCACCAGACCTTCAGAAAACCTGAGGAGAGATGCCCTCCCACTAGACCTTCTTCAAACAACCTGTGGTAAGGTGCCCACCCACCAGACCTTCTAAAAACAACCTCGGGAGAAGTGTTATCCCTCCAAACTCTCAAACAGCATGTGGCGAAGTGCACTCCCATCACACCTTCTTTAAACAAACTTGGAAGAGGTGCACTACAATCAAATCTTCTTCAAACAACCTTGGGAGAGGTGTGCTCCTACCAGACATTCTTCAAACATCCTGGGGAGAGGTGCCCTCGCACCAGACCTTCTTCAAACAGCCTGGTGAGAGGTGCTGTACCTCCAGACATTCTTCACACAACCTTTTTCAAGCAACCTGGGTTAAGGTGCTCTCCCAACAGACCTTCTTCAAGCAACCTGGGGAGAAGCGCCCCCAACCAGGTTTTCCTTATATAACCTGGGGTGAGGTGCCCTCCGACCAGACCTTTTTCAATTAACCTGGGGAGAGTTGCCCAACCACCAGACCTTCATCAAACATCCTGCGAAGAGCTGCCCTCCCACCAAACCTTCTTCAAACAACCTGGTGAGAGGTGCCATCCATCCAGACATTCTTCAAACAACCTGATGTAAGGTGCCCGCCCCCAAACCTTCCTTAAACAATCTGGGGTGGTGTTGCACTATGACCAGACCTTCCTTAAACAACCTGTGGTGACGTGCTCTCCCATTAGACCTTCTTCAAACAACTTGGGGTAGGGTGCACTCCCACCAGACCATCTTCCAACAACCTGGGATAAGGTGCCCTCCCAACAGACCTTCCTTTACCAACCTGGGGTAATGTTCCGATCCGCGAGACCTTCCTTAAAAAACCTGGGGTGAGGTTCCATCCCTCCAGACCTTCTTCAAACAACCTGGGGTAAGGTGCCCTCCCAATAGACCTTCAAACAGTCTGGGGAGAGGTGCCCTCCCTCCTGACCTTCTTGAAACAACCTGCGGAGAGGTGCCCTCCCACCAGACCTTATTCAAACAACCTGGGAAGTGGTGCCCTCCCACTAGACCTTCTTCAAACAACCTGTGGTAAGGTGCCCTCCCACCAGACCATCTTCAAACAACCTACGTTGAAGTGCCCTCTCTCCAGACCTTCTCCAAACAACCTTGGATGAGGTGCCCTCCAACCAAACCTTCTTTAAACAACCTGGAGAGAGGTACCCTCCCACCAGACCTTTTCCAAACATCCTTGGGTAAGGTGTCCTCCCACAGGACCTTCTTCAAACATCCTGGGGTAAAGTGTCCTCCCTATAGACATTCCTTAAACAACCTGGGGTAAGGCTTACTTCCACACGACATTCCTTAAACAACCTGGTGTGAGGTGCTCTCCCAACACACGTTCTTCAAACAACCTGGGGAGAGGTGCCCTCCCACAAGACCTTCCTCAAACAACCTCAGGTAAGGCGCCCTCACACCAAACCTTCCTTAAACAACGTGGGGTGAGGTGCTCCACCACCAGACCTTCTTCAAACAAACTAGGGTGTAGTGCCCTCCCACCAGACCTTCTTCAAACAGCCTTGGATGAGGTGCCCTCCCACCAGACCTTCTTCAAAGAACCTGGAGAGAGGTGCCCTCCCATCAGACCTTTTGCAAACAAAGTGGGCAATGGTGCCCTTTTACCAGACCTTCAAACAACCTGCGGTATGGTGCACTCCCACGAGAACTTCTTCAAACAACCTGGAGAGAAGTGCCCTTAAACTAGACCTTCTTCAAACAACCCTCCCACCAGTCGTTTTTCAAACAACCAGGGTTAAGGTGCCATCCCACCAGACCTTCAAACAACCTGGGAAGAGGTGTCCTCCTATCACACCTTCTTTAAACAACATACAGAGAGGTGCCCTCCCACCAGACATTCTTCAAACAACCTGGTGAGAGGTGCCCTCCCACCAGACCTTCTTCAAACAACCTGGGGTAAGGTACCCTCCCACAAAACCTTTTTAAACAATGTAGTGTGAGATGCTTCCCACAAGACCTTCTTCAAACAACCTAGTGAGAGGTGCCCTCCCATCAGACCTTATTCAAACAACCTTGGGTGGTGTGCCCACCCACCAGACCTTCTTCAAACAACCTTGTGAGAGGTGCCCTCCCACCAGACCTTCTTCAAACAACCTTGGGTGATGTGCCCACCCACCAGACCTTCTTCAAACAACCATGGGTGAGGTGCCCACCCACCAGATCTTCTTCAAACAACCTGGGGTAAGATGCCCTCCCACCAGACCTTCTTCAAACAACCTGGGGAAAGGTGCCCTCCTATCAGACCTTAATCAAACAATCTAGGGAGAGGTTCCCTACCATCAGACATTCTTCAAACAACCTGTAGAGGTGCCCTTCCACCAGACCTTCTTCAAACAACCTGGGGAGAGGTGTCCTCCCACTAGACCTTCTTCAAACACACTGGAGTTAGGTGCCCTCCGAACAGACCTTCTTCAAACAACCTGTGGTAAGATGCCCTCCCACCACACCTTTTTCAAACAACCATGGGAGAAGTGCCCTCCAACCAGACCTTCTTCAAACAACCTGGGGTTAGGTGCCATCAAACTAGACGTTCTTCAAACAACCGGGTGAGAAATGCCCTCCCAACAGACCTTCTTCAAACAACCTGGGGAGAGGTGCCCTCCAACAAGACCTTCTCCAGACAACCTGGGGTAAGTTGCCATCCAACCAGACGTTCTTTAAACAACCATGTGAAAGGTGCCCTCCCAATAGACCTTCGTCAAACAACCTGGGGAGAGGTGCCCTTCCACCAGACTTTCTTCAAACAACCTGGGGAGAGGTGCCCTACAACCACACCTTCTTCAAAAAACCTGGGGTGAGGTGCCATCCCACCAGACCTTCCTCAAACATCAAGCAGTGAGGTGCCCTCCCACCAGACCTTCCTCAAACAACCTGGGGACAGGTGCCTTCCTATCAGACCTTAATCAAACAACCAAGGGAGAAGTGCCCTCCCACAAGACATTCCTCAAACAACCTGGTGAGAGGTGCCCTTCTACCAGACCTTCTTCAAACATCCTGTGGAGAGGTGCCCTCCCTCCAGACCTTTTTCAAACAACCAGGGTAGAAGTGCCCTCCAAACAGACCTTCTTCAAACAACCTGGGGTTAGGTGCCATCCAACCAGACGTTCTTCAAACAACCGGGTGAGAGGTGCCCTTCCACCAGAACTTCTTCAAACAACCTGGGTAGAGGTGCCCTCCAACCAGACCTTCTTCAAAAAACCTGGGATGAGGTGCTCTTCCACGAAACTTTCCTTAAACATCCTGGAGTTATGTGCCCTCCCAGCTGACCTTTTTCAAACATCCTGGGGTAAGGTGCCCTCCCACAAGGCCTTCTTCAAACATTCTGGGGTAAGGTGCCTTCCCTCGAGACATTACTTAAACAACCTGAGGTAAGGCTCACATCCACAAGACCTTCCTTAAACAACATTGTTTGAGGTGCTCTCCCACCAGACCTTCTTCAAACAACCTGGGGAGAGGTGCCCTCCTACCTGACGTTCTTCAAACAATTTTGGGTAAGGTGCCCTCCCACCAAACCTTCCTTAAACACCTTGGGGTGAAGTGCTCCACCACCAGACATTCCTCAAACAACCGAGGGTGAAGTGCCCTCTCACCAGACCTTCTTCAAACAACCTTTGATGAGGTTCCCTCCCAACAGACCTTCTTCAAACATCCTAGGGTAAGGTGCTCTCTCACAAGATCTTCTTCAAACATCTTTGGGTAATGAGCCCTCCCACCTGACATTCCTTAAACAACATGTGGTAAGGCTCAATTCCACAAGACCTTCCTTAAACAACCTGGTGTGAGGTGCTCTCCCACAATACCTTTTTCAACCAACCTGGAGAGAGGTGCCCTCCCAACAGACCTTCTTCAAACAACCCGAGGTATGGTGCCCTCATTCCAAACGTTCCTTAAACAACGTGGGGTGAGGTGCTCCACTGCCAGACCTACTTCAAACAAACTAGGGTGAGGTGCCCTCCCACCAGACCTTCTTCAAACAACCTTGGATCAGGTGCCTTCTATCCAGATATTCTTCAAACAACCTGGGGAGAAGTGCCCTCCTATCAGACCTTCTTCAAACAACCTGGGGAGAAGTGCCCTCCTATCAGACCTTCTTCAAACAAAGTCGGAAGAGGTGCAATTTTACCAGACCTTCAAACAACCTGCGGTAAGATGTTATCCCACCAGAACTTCTTCAAACAACCTGGTGAGAGGCGACCTCCAATCAGACCTTCTTCAAACAACCTAGGGAGAGGTGCCCTCCCACCAGACATTCTTCAAACAATCTGGGGAGAGGGACCCTCCCACCAGTCCTTTTTCAACCAACACGGGTTAAGGTGCAGTCCCACAAGACCTTCAAACAACCTGGGTAGAGGTGCCCTCCCACGAGACCTTAAAACAACCTGGGGAGAGGTGCCCTCCTCTCACACCTTCTTCAAACAACCTAGGAAGAGGTGCCCTCCCAACAGACATTCTTCAAACAACCTGGGGGAAGGTGCCCTACCAGTAGACCTCTTTCAAAAAACCTGGGGTGAGGTGCCCTCCCACCAGACCTTCTTCAAACAATCAGGGGTGAGGTACCCTCCTACGAGACCTTCCTCAAACAACCAGGGGTAAGGTACCCTCACCAAACCTTCCTTAAAGAACATTGGGTGAGGTGCTCAACACCAGACCTTCTTTAAACAACCTAAGGAGAGGTGCCCTCCCACCAGACCTTGTTCAAACAACCTTGGGTGAGGTGCTCTCCCACCAGACCTTCTTCACACAAGATGGGGTAACGTGCCCTCCCACCTTACCTTCCTTATACAATCTGGGGAAGGGTGCCCTCCCATTAGACCTAGTTCAAACATCCTGGGTAGAGGTGCCCTCCAAACAGACCTTCAAACAACCTCGGGAGAGGTGCCTTCCTACCCGACCTTTTTCAAACACAATGGGGAGAGGTGGCCTCCCAACAGGCCTTCTTCAAACAATCAGGTAAGAGGTGCTCTCCCACCAGACCTTCTTCAAAGAACCTGGGGAAAGGTGCCCTCCCACCATATCAGATTCAAAAAATCTTGTGAGGGGTCCCCTCTCACCAGACATTCTTCAAACAACCTGGGGAGAGGTGCCCTCCTATCAGACCTTCTTCACCAAAGTGGGTAGAGGTGCACTTTTACCAGACCTTCAAACAACCTGCGGTAAGGTGCTCTCCCACCAGACCTTCAAACAACCTTGTGAGAGGCGCCCTCCAATCAGACCTTCTTCAAACAACCTAGAGAGAGGTGCCCTCCCACCAGACATTCTTCAAACAAACTAGGGAGAGGTACCCTTCCACCAGTCCTTTTTCAAACAACCCTTGTTAAGGTGCCGTCCCACAAGACCTTCAAACAACCGGTGTAGATGTGCCCTTCCACCAGACCTTCAAACAAAATGGGGAGAGGCGCCCTCCTCTCACACCTTCTTCAAACAACCTAGGGAGAGGTGCCCTCCCACCAGACATTATTCAAACAACCTGGGGGAAGGGTGCCCTCCCACAAGACCTTTTTCAAAAAACCTGGAGTGAGGTGCCCTCCCACCAGATCTTCTTCAAACAACCAGGGGTAAGGTACCCTCCCACCAAACCTTCCTTAAACAACGTGGGGTGAGGTGCCCACCACCAGACCCTCTTTAAACAACCTAGGGAGAGATGCCCTCCCACCAGACCTTGTTCAAACAACCTTGGGTGAGGAGCCCTCCCACCAGACCTTCATCACAAAACTTTGGGTAAGGTGCCCTCTTAACAGACCTTCTTCGAACAACCTGCTGTAAGATGCCCTCCCACCAGACCCTCTTCAAACAACCTGGGAAGAGGTGCCCTCCTGTCAGACCTTCTTCAAACATCCTACGGAGAGGTGCCCTTTCACCAGACATTCTTCCAACAACCTGGGGAGAGGTACCCTTCTATCAGACATTATTCAAACAACATAGGGAGAGGTACCCTCCCACCAGACATCTTCAAACAACCTTGCTAGAGGTGCCCTATCACCAGGCCTTTTCAAATAACCTGATTTAAAGTGCTATTCCACCATACATTCTTCAAACAACATGGGAAAAGGTTCCCTCCCATCAGAGCTTCAAACAACCTGGGGAGAGGTGCCCTCCCACCAGACCTTCATCAAACAACCTGGGAAGAGGTACCCTCCTATCAGACGTTCTTCAAACAACATGGGGTAAGATGCCGTCCCACCAGACCTTCTTCAAACAACCTGGGGAGAGGTACCCTCCCACAAGACTATTTTCAAACAACCTGGAGAGAGGTGCCATGCCACCAGACATTCTTCAAACATCCTGTTGAGAGGTGCCCTCCAACCAGACCTTCTTCAAACAACCTGGGGAGAGGTGCCCTCCCACAAGACCATCCTCCAAAAACCTTGGGAGAGGTGTCCTTCCATAAACAATCTTGGGTGATGTCCCCTCACACCTTCTTCAAACAACATGGGGAGAAGTTCCCTTCCAGCAGACCTTTTTCAAGCAACCTGGGATGAGGTTCCCTCACACAGGACCTTCTTCAAACAACCTGGGGTGAGGTGCCCTCCTATCAGACCTTCTTCAAACATCCTAGGGAGAGGTGCCCTCCCACCATACATTCTTCAAACAACCTGGAGAGAGGTGCCCTCACACCAGACCTTTTTCAAACAACCTGGGTTAAGGTGCCCTCCCCCCAGACCTTCAAACAAACTGGGGAGACATGCCCTCCCAGCACACCTTCAAACAACCTGTGGAGAGGTGCCCTCCTATCACACCTTCAAACAACCTAGGGAGAAGTGCCTTCTCACCAGACATTCTTCAATGAAATGGCTAAGGAGAGTAGAAGTTTGATGTAATCAGTCCCTCAACCTGGAATCGATGTGCTCAGTCCATCACTCTTGTAGGAACTGCAGCATAGAGCCAGAGAGGTGGCTTATATACTGCGGTGAGATGAGTTGAAGCAGGAGGAGGCGGGATCACAGTGGGACCTGCCACTAGTGTAAGTAGGTCGTCGTCCAAAGGTTGGGTAAGCGTTGAAGTCTTTGTACCAAGATCCCATGATGTTGCAGTGTCTGACAGATGCGATGAATGGTTTTGAAAACCGACAAGTTGAAGAATTGAGACACTTATGCAACACATGGGAATCTTTATTGAAGAAACGTTTCGCCATACAGTGGCTTCATCAGTCCAATACAAAGTAGAAATGGCTAAGGAGAGTAGAAGTTTGAGGTAATCAGTCCCTCAACCTGGAATCGATGTGTTCAGTCCATCACTCTTGTAGGCAGTTCCTACAAGAGTGATGGTAAGGTGCCCTCCGACTAGACTTTCTTCAAACAGTCTGTGGAAAGGTGCCCTCCCACCAGACCTTCTTAAACAACCTGGATAGAGGTGCGCTATCACCAGACCTCCTTCAAACAACCTATGCAAATGTGCCCTATCACCAGACCTTCTTCAAACAACATAGGGAGAGGTGCTCTCCCACCAGACCTTCTTCAAACAACCTGAGGTGAGGTGCCCTCCCACCAGACCTTCAAACATCCAGGGGTGAGGTGCCCTCCCACCAGTCCTTCTTCAAACAACCAGGGGTGAGGTGCCCTCCCACCAAACCTTTAAACAACCTTGTGAGTGGTGCCCTCCCTCCAGACCTTCAAACAACCTGAGGTGAGGTGCCCTCCCACCAGACCTTCTTCAAACAACCTGGGGTAAGGTGCCCTTTTGCCAAACCTTCAAACAACCTGGTGAGAGGTGCCCTTATACTAGACCTTCTACAAACAACCATCGGTGAGGTGGCCTCTCACCAGACCTTCTTCAAACAACCTAGGGATAGATACCCTCCCACTAGACCTTCTTCAAACAACCTTGGGAAAGGTGCACTCCCATCAGACCTCCTTCAAACAACCTAATGTAAGGTGCACTCCCACAAATCCTCCCTTATTAAACAACCTGGGGAGAGGTGCTCTCCCACCAGACCTTCTTCAAACAACCTGGGGTAAAGTGCCCTCCCATAAGACCTTCCTCAAGCAATCTGGGGTAAGGTTCACTTCATGAAGACCTTCCTTAAACAACCTGGGGTGAGATGCCCTCCCTCGATACCTACTTCAAACAACCTGGGGTAAATTGCCCTCCCACCAGACCATCCTTAAACAACCTGGGGCGAGGTGCTCTCCCACAAGACCTTCTTCAAACAACCTGGGGTAATGTGCCCTCCCCACAGACCTGCTTCAAACAACCTGGGGTAAGATGCCTCCCACCAGACCTTGTTCAAACAAGATGGGGTAAGGTGTGCTCCCAAAAGACCTTCCCTAAACAATCTGTGGAAAGGTACCCTCCCACCAGACCTTCTTCAAACAATCTTAGGAGAGGTGCCCTCCTACAAGGCCTCTTTGAACAACCTTGTAAGAGGTGCCCAACCACAAGAATTTCTTCAACCAACCTTGGGTAAGGTGCCATCCCACCAGACATTCTTCAAAGAACCTTGGGAGAGGTGCCCTCCATCCAGACTTTTTTTCAGCAACCTGGGGAGAGGTGCCCTCCCACCAGACTTTCTTCAAACAACCAGGGGTAATTTGCCCTCTCCCAGACCTACAAATAACCTGGGGATAGGTGCCCTTATCCCAGACCTTCCTCAAACAACCTTGGGAGAGGTGCCGTCCCACCAGACTTTCAAACAACCTAGGGTAAGGTGCCATCCCCTAAGACCTTCTTCAAACATCCCGGTGAAAGGTGCCCTCCCACCAGACCTTCCTAAAACAACCTGGGGTAAAGTGCCCTCCCGTCAGACCTTCAAACAACCTTAAAAGAGGTGCCCTCCCACCAAACCTTCTTCAAACAATCTGGTGAAAAGCGCCCTCCCTGCAGACCTTCTTCAAACAACATGGGTAGAGGTGCCCTCCCACCAGACCTTTAAACAACGTGGGATCAGGTGCTCTCGCTCGAGAACTTCTTCAAACAAATTGAGGAGACGTGCCCTATCACCAGACCTTTAAACAACGTGGGATAAGGTGCTCTCCCTCGAGATCTTCTTCAGACAAATTGGGGAGACGTGCCCTATCACCAGACCTTCTTCGAACAACCTAGGGAATGGTGTCATCCCAGCAGACCTTCTTCAAACAGCCTGGGGAGAGGTGCCCTCCCACCACGCCTTCAAACAACCTATGGAGAGTTGCCCTCGCACAAGACTTTTTCAAACAACCTTGGGTGAGTTGCACTACGGCCAGACCTTCTTCATACAACCTTTCGTGAGGTGCCCTGCTACCAGACCTTCTTCAAATAACCTGATCAGAGGTGCCCTCCCACAAGACCTTCAAACAACCTGTTAAAAGGTGCTCTCCCACCAGACCATCTTCAACCAACCTTAGGTAAGGTGCTCTGACAGTGGACCTTCTTTAAAGAACCTGGGGAGATGTGCCCTCCCACAAGACCATCTACAAACAATCTATAAAGTGGTGCCCTCCTTCCAGACCTTCTTCAAACAACCTGAGGAGATGTGCCCACCCACCAGACCTTCTTCAAACAACCTTGGGAGAGGTGCCATCCTACCAGACCTTCAAACAACCTGGGAAGAGGTGCACTCCCACCAAACCTTCCTTAAACAATCTGTGGTAAGGTGCCTTCCAACTGGACCTTCTTCAAACAACCAGGGGTAAGTTGCCCTCCCACCACACCTTCAAACAACCTGGGGAGAGGTGCCCTCCCACCAGATCTTCTTCAAACAACCTTTGGAGAGATACCGTCCCACCAGACCTTCAAACATTCCAAGGTAAGGTTCCATCCCATCAGTCCATCATCAAACTACCTGGGGTAAGGAGCCCTCCCACCACACATTTTTAAACCAACCATGGGTGAGGTGCCCTCCCATCACAATTTCAAACAACCTGGGGAGAGGTGCTTTCCCACCAGACCTTCTTCAAACAGCCTGGGGTGAGGTGCCCTCCCAACAGACCTTCTTCAATCATCCTGGGGTGAGGTGCCCTCCCACCAAACCTTCAAAAAACCTTGATGGAGGTGCCCTACCACCAGACCAAACAACCTGAGGTGAGGTGCCCTTCCTCCAGACCTTTCTCAAACAACCTGGGGTAAGGTGCCCTTTCACCAAACCTTCAAACAATCTGGTGAGAGGTGCTCACCTACTAGACCTTCAAACAACCTTGGGTGAGGTGGTCTCTCCAGACCTCCTTCAAACAACCTAGGGAAAGATGCCCTCCCACAAGACCTTCTTCAAGCAACTTTGGGAAAGGTGCACTCCCATCAGACCTTCTTTAGAGAACCTGTAGATAGGTGCCCTCCTACCAGTCAGTCTTCAAACAACCTGGGGAGAGGTGCCCTCTCACCTGACCTTCTTCAAACAACCTGGGGTGAGGTTCCCTCCCACCAGACCTTCTTCAAACAATCTAGGGTAAGGTGCCCTCCAACCAATCCTACGTTATTAAACAACCTGGGGTGAGGTGCTCTCCCACCAGACCTTTTTCAAACAACCTGGGGGTAAGGTGCCCCTCCCTCCATACCTTATTCAAACAACCTGGGGTAAGGTGCCATCCCACCAGACCTTCTTCAAACAAGATGGGGCAAGGTGTGCTCCCACCACACCTTCCATAAACAATCTGTGGAAAGCTGCCCTCCCACCAGTCATTCTTCAAACAACCTGGGGAGAGGTTCCCTCCCCACAGACCTGCTTCAAAGAACCTGGGTAAAGGTGCCCTCCCACCAGACCTTCTTCAAACAACCTGGGGAGAGGTGCCCTCCTACCAGATCTTCCTCAAAAAATTTGGGGAGAAAAGCCCTCCCACAAGACCTTCCCTAGACAATCTGTGCAGAGGTGCCCTCCTACCAGACCTTCTTTAAACAACGTGGTAAGAGGTGCCCTCCCACCAGAATTTCTTCAACCAACCTTGGCTAAGGTGCCCTCCCACCAGACATTCTTCAAATAACCTTGGGAGATGTGCCCTCACACCAGACCTTCTTCAAACTTCCTGGTGAGAGTTGCCCTCCCACCAGACCTTCTTTCAGCATCCTGGGGAGAGGTGTCCTCTCACCAGACTTTCTTCAAACAACCAGGGGTAATTTGCCCTCCCCCAGACCTACAAATAACTTGGTTAGAAGTGCCCTCCCCCCATTCCTTCTTCAAACAATCTTGGGAGAGGTGCCCTCTCACCAGACCTTCAAACAACCTATGGTAAGGTGCCATCCCATCAGACCTTCTTCAAACATCCTGGTGAAAGGTGCCCTCCCACAAGACCTTCTTAAAACAAACTGGGGAGAGGTGCCCTCCCACCAATCCTTCAAAACAACCTGGGGTAAGGTGCTCTCCCTCGAGAACTTCTTCAAACAAACTGGTGAGACGTTCCCTATCACCAGACCTTCTCCAAACAAACCTGGGGCGACATGCCCTTATGCCAGACTTTTTCATTCAACCTGGGTTGAGGTGCCCTACAGCCAGACCTTTTTCAAAAAACCTGGGGCGAAGTGCCCTTCCACCAAAGGTTTTCATTCAACCTGGGTTGAGGTGCCCTACCGCCAGACCTTCCTCAAACAACCTGGGGTGAGGTGCCCTCCCACAAGACCTTCAAACAACCTGGTAAGAGGTTCCGTACCACCACAAATTCTTCAAACAACCTGGGGTAACATGCCCTCAAACCAAACCTTCCTTAAACAACCTGTGGTAAGGTTCACTTCATCAAGACCTTCCTTAAACAACCTGGAGTGAGGTGCCCTCCCAGCAGACCTTCATTAAACAACCTGGAGTGAGGAGCCCTCCCACCAGATCTTCTTCAAACAATCTGGGGAAAGGTGCCCTCCCACAGGACTTTCTTCAAACAACATGGGGAGATGTGCCCTCCCAACAAAACTCCTTCAAACAACCTGTGGAGAGGTGCCATCCCACTAGACCTTGAAAGAACCAGGGAAGAGGCGCCCTCCCACCAGACCTTCTTCAAACAAACTAGAGAGAGGTGCCCTCCCAACAGATCTTCTTCAAACAATCTGGTGAAAGGTGTCCTTCCACCAAAACTTCTTCAAACAACCAGAGATAAGGTGCCCTCCCACCAGACCTTCAGACAACCTGGGGAGAGGTACCTTCCCACCTGTCTTTCTTCAAACAACCTGGGGAGAGGTGCCCACCCTCCAGACATTCCTCAAACAACCTTTGGAGAGGTGCCCACGTACCAGACATTCTACAAACAACCTAGGGAGAGGTGCCCTCCAACCAAACTTTTTCAAACAACCTAGGGTGAGGTGCCATACCACCAGACGTTCTTCAAACAACCAGGGGTGAGGTGCCCTCCCACCAGACCTTCAAACAACCTGGAGAGAAGCCCTCAAACCAGGCCTTCTTCAAACAACCTTGGGAAAGGTGCCCTCCCAACACACCTTCTTCAAACAACCTGGGGTGATGTGCCATCCCACCAGACCTTCTTCAAACAACCTGGTGTGAGGTGCCCTCACAACAGACCTTCTTCAAACAACCTGGTGTAAGATGCCTTAACACCAGTCCTTCTTCAAACAACCTGTGGAGAGGTGCCCTTCCAATAGACCTTCCTAAAACAAACTGGGGTGAGGTGCCATTGCACTAGACTTTCTTTAAACAACCTGGTGAGAGGTGCCATCCCACCAGACCTTCCTCAAACAACCTAAGGAGAGGTGCCCTTCAATCAGACCTTCTCTAAACAACCTGGGGAGAGGTGCCCTCCCACCAGACCTTTTCCATCAACATGGGGTTAGGTGCCCTCCCACAAGACCTTATTCAAACAATCTGCGGAGGGTGCCCTCCTACCAGACCTTCCTCAAAAAATTTGTGAAGAAGAGCCCTCCCACCAGACCTTCAAACAACCTCGTGTGAGGTGCCCTACCACCAGACCTTCTTCAAACAACCTGGGGAGAGGTACCCTCCATCCAGACCTTCTTCAAACAAACTGAGGTAAGGTTCCCTCCAACCAAACCTTCTTTAAACAACCTGGGGTGGGGTTGCATTCCACCTATACATTACTCAAACAACCTGGGGCTAGGTGCCCTCCCACAAGACCTTCTTCAAACATCTTGGGGTAACATGCCCTCCCACTAGACTTTCCTTAACAACCTGGGGTGAGGTGCTCTCCCACCAGACTTTCAAACAACCAGGGAAAAAGTGCTCTTCCACCAGACATTCTTCAAACAACCTGGGGAGAGGTTACCTCCCCACAGACCTTCAAACATCCTGGAGAGAGGAGCATTCCTACCCTTTACCAGGCCGTGCCTCATATTTGAGCAGATGCAACAATTGCAACCTATATTGTGACAGTATATGCAATTCTAAGACATATTTATTTGTGATCATTTTTTGAGTTTATTTATTTTTTTGCCATAAGATGCCCTTTTTGGCCGCATCAAATATGAGGCACTCCCCGACAATGGTTAAACTGTAGGTGACAGATCAGGCATCAAATTTGATGCAAGCCTGACAAAGGCATTTGTCTAAAAGAATCATAACAGCTTCTATAACTGATAATTAAAGGCATAAATTTACATTTAAGGTTTAGTCATAAACAACTTGGGTAAACAAAAGGCACAGAAACTTGATTTCAATAAATTTAACACATTTTTAGTAATTGACATTTTATAAAAAATTTAAAAAAATGTTACAAAAATATTATCAGAGGAATTTAAGCATGTTGTTGCTTATGGAATTCCAGGAAACAATTCCTCATTGAATTTAGACATAAATTAACCTTGCAGAAGGAACAAGCAAAGGAAAAGTAGGTCCTCTTGTTCTTGGTGTTGCAATGTTTACATGAAAGCCTCTTTGCAGAAACTCGCCTGTGTGTTTGTGTTTCATCAAATATTGTATCATGAGGCCTTTTTCTATGCCAATTGGGAATGTCATCAAGTGAAGAAGACCGTGAAGTTGAACAACTTGGAGATCTCAGGCTCCTTGGGATTCCATTGACTTTCTTGCAGAATGGGAGATGGAAAACCGAAATTCCTAGAGGTTCATGCATTTCTCTTTCAAAGCACCACAGTCACGCCTGTACAACAACCAGCCATTGACACAACAAAGATCAATGATATATCCAAAGAGCCTCATGTACCAGCGTTTTGCTTTGAGTGGAGACTTGTAGAGATGCACCAACATATCATTCTTATCTATGCCCCCATATGGGCATTATAATTCTTTATCACTGCAGGATAGTCAACTTCCACCTTTTGTTTGAGCTCCTTGCTGTACCTCTTTATCTTTGCCACTGGGTTGATGCCAATATCATTAGTCAGTAAAGTAACAACCTTACTGTGTTTCCAACGTACAGCAAGGACACCATCCAATGAACAGTAATCCATAGCACTCCTTTTCACCTTTGTTTTTTCCATGTCATTGACAGACATAAGTGGTGGTTTTCCAATTCTGCTGTCCCTTGCAGTGCCTGTGTACCTGCAATTGAATGTAGCATGCAGATATTTCACTAGAGGCAAACTGGTAAAGAAGTTATCTGCATAAATTGCACTGGTCTTTGTGTGGTCCATAGTCTTTGCAAGGCAAATAACAACCTTGGAACTTATAGGTATTTTCTTCTCCTCCTCTGTGTTGGTACCTCATGTTCGTAGTCAAGTAATGGAGTATTTGTTATGTCAAGTTTGCTCCAGGTGGCATTAGTGTTGTTGACAGTTGTTTCATCTACCTCAACCTCATCATCTTTAACTGCTTGTTTTCGTACATTTCTTCATTTTACATTAACTTGCCCACTTCTCTTAGACAAATCTTCATGTTCATATTCACTTGAAGAAGAAGCTTCTGCCTGTGGCTCATAATCATCTCCAGAATCCACTTCCTCATTAGGGTCACTGTCATCATGTAACTCTGGCATGATGTAATCCCTTCTTCTTTGAGCCCTTGATCCATAAAACACATTTGTGTTCAACTGAAATGAACAGAAAACACAAAATGAGCATTCCATATGAGCAAATTTGATAAATTTACAAGGTAAAATTACTCATATATTAATGAATTTGATTCAGCATGCAATTGTTAGCTATTAGTGACAAAGACAGTCTAATTACGATATGTTAATCCATGATATATGATACCTTCATTGGCACATTTCTTATCACCATTGTCAGGCCGGGCCTCAATATTGATACAAAAACAGTAAGTGATAATCTACCATTGTCAGGCCGGGCCTCAATATTGATACCAAAAAGGTAAACAAAACTTCAAGTGCATTTATTTGTTACTTCTCAATGCCTCAGGCAATTCATTTGCATCTCAAAATGAGGTTCAAACATTCAATAATACACTGGAAACACATTCAGAAGCTTACCGACATTCTGGAGTGGTGTAAATTGGTGAAATATCAGGAGAGTGAGGGTCGAAATGCTGCTCCTTCAACAAGTCAAGCAGTACTGAACACTCGAGGAGCTCCCAGCCAATAGCAGAGGACAATACCCAAGTGTCGCCACCTTCAAGCTCCGCCCAGAAGGTGTGTGATTGGCTGGATTGAGACAAGAAGTCTCTGGGAGCATATGCTTTGTGTCTATGGCACCATGAAAACCATACTTTTGGTGCCTCAATATTGAGGTGCTCTCCCACCAGACTTTCAAACAACCAGGGAAAAAGTGCCCTCCCACCAGACATTCCTCAAACAACCTGGGGAGAGGTTACCTCCCCACAGACCTTCAAACATTCTGGAGAGAGGAGCATTCCTACCAGACCTTCTTCAAACACCAGACTTTTTCAACCAACCTGGGGTGAAGTGCCATACCACCAGACATTCTTCAAAAAACCTGGGGAGAGGTGCCCTCCTGCCAGACCTCTTTCAAACAACCTGAGTAGAGGTGCCCTCCCGCGAGACCTTCCTCAAACAACCTAGGGATAGGCGCCCTCCAACCAGATATTCTTCAAACAACCAGGGATGACGTGCCCTCCCACAATACCTTCAAACAAGCTGGGAAGAGTTGCCCTCCCAACACACCTTCAAACAACCTGGGGTGAGGTGCCATCTTCAAACAACCAGGGGAAAAGGTGCCCTCACAAAAGACCTTCTTCATCAAACTGGGCTTAGGTGCCCTTCCAAAAGACCTTCTTCAAACAACTTTGGGAGAAGAGCAATCCCAACAGACCTTCAAACAACCTCGGGAGAGGTGCCCTCCCACCCAGCCTTCTTCAAACAACCTGGGGAGAAGTGCCCTACCACCAGACCTTCAGACAACCTGAGGAGAGATGCCCTCCCACTAGACCTTCTTCAAAGAACCTGTGGTAAGGTGCCCACCCACCAGACCTTCTAAAAACAAACTGGGGAGAAGTGTTATCACTCCAAACTTTCAAACAGCATGTGGCGAAGTGCACTCCCATCACACCTTCTTTAAACAAACTTGGGAGAGGTGCACTACTATCAAATCTTCTTCAAACAACCTTGGGAGAGGTGTGCTCCTACCAGACATTCTTCAAACATCCTGGGGAGAGGTGCCCTCGCACCAGACCTTCTTCAAATAGCCTGGGGAGAGGTGCTGTACCTCCAGACATTCTTCACACAACAAGTGGAGAAGTGTCATCCCACAAGACCTTTTTCAAGCAACCTGGGTTAAGGTGCTCTCCCAACAGACCTTCTTCAAGCAACCTGGGGAGAAGCGCCCCCAACCAGGTTTTCCTTATATAACCTGGGGTGAGGTGCCCTCCGACCAGACCTTTTTCAATTAACCTGGGGAGAGTTGCCCAACCACCAGACCTTCATCAAACATCCTGCGAAGAGTTGCCCTCCCACCAAACCTTCTTCAAACAACCTGGTGAGAGGTGCCATCCATCCAGACATTCTTCAAACAACCTGATGTAAGGTGCCCGCCCCCAAACCTTCCTTAAACAATCTGGGGTGGTGTTGCACTATGACCAGACCTTCCTTAAACAACCTGTGGTGACGTGCTCTCCCATTAGACCTTCTTCAAACAACTTGGGGTAAGGTGCACTCCCACCAGACCATCTTCCAACAACCTGGGATAAGGTGCCCTCCCAACAGACCTTCCTTTACCAACCTGGGGTAATGTTCCGATCCGCGAGACCTTCGTTAAAAAACCTGGGGTGAGGTTCCATCCCTCCAGACCTTCTTCAAACAACCTGGGGTAAGGTGCCCTCCCAATAGACCTTCAAACAGTCTGGGGAGAGGTGCCCTCCCACCTGACCTTCTTGAAACAACCTGCGGAGAGGTGCCCTCCCACCAGACCTTATTCAAACAACCTGGGAAGTGGTGCCCTACCAGCAGACCTTCTTCAAACAACCTGGGGAGAGAAACCCTCTATCCAGACATTCTTCAAACAAACTGGGGTAAGGTTCCCTCCAACCAAGTCTTCCTTAAACAACCTGGGGTTGCCCTCCACCCATTCCTTCCTCAAACAGCCTTGGGCAAGGTGCCCTCCCACCAGACCTTCCTTAAACAACTTGGGGTGAGGTGCCCTCCTACCAGACCTTCTTCAAACAACAAGGGGTAAGGTGCCCTACCTCCAGACTTTCCAAAAACAACCTGGGGTGAGGTGCTCTACCACCAGACTTTCAAACAAACAGGGGAAAGGTGCCCTCCCACCAGACATTCTTCAAACAACCTGGGAGAGGTTACCTCCCTACATATCTTCAAACATCCTTTGGAGAGGCGCCTTCCTCCCAGACCTTCTTCAAACACCTTGGGGAGAGGTGCCCTCCCACCAGATCTTCTTCAAACAACCAGGTAAGAGGTGCCCTCTCACCAGACCTTCAAACAACCTAGGGAAAGGTGACATCCCATCAGACCTTCTTCAAACAACGTGTGGTAAGGTGCCCTCCCACCAGACATTCTCAAAACAACCTGGGTGAGGTGCCCTCCTACCAGACCTTTTTCAAACAACCTGGGGATAGGTGCCCTCCTACCAGACATTCTACAAACAACCTGGGGAGAGGTGCCCTCCCACCAGACTTTTTCAATCAACCTGGGGTGAGGTGCCATACCACAAGACCTTCTTCAAACAAGCTGAGGTGAGGTGCTCTCCTACCATACCTTTTTCAAACAACCTGGGGAGAGGTGCCCTCCCACGAGACCGTCCTCAAACAACCTGGGGATAGGTGCTCTCCTACCAGACATTCCTCAATCAACCAGGGGTGAGGTGCCCTCCCCACCAGACCTTCTAAAAACTACCTGGGTGAGGTGCCATCTTGAAACAACCAGGGGAGAGGTGCCCTCACGAAAAACCTTCTTCATCAACCTAGGGTTAGGTGCCCTCCCACAAGACCTTCTTCAAATAACTTGGGTAGAAGAGCCCTTCTACCAGATCTTCAAACAACCTCGGGAGAGGTGCCCTCCCACCCAACCTTCTTCTAACAACCTGGGGAGAAGTGCCCAACCACAAGACCTACAAACAACCTGGGGAGAGATGCCCTCCCACTAGACCTTCTTCAAAAAACCTGTGGTAAGGTGCCCACCCACCAGACCTTCTAAAAACAACCTGGGTAGAAGTGTTATCCCACCAGACTTTCAAACAGCCTGAGGCGAAGTGCACTCCCATCACATCTTTAAACAAGCTGTGGAGAGGTGCCCTACTATCAAACCTTCTTCAAACAACCTGGTGAGAGGTGCACTCCTACTAGACATTCTTCAAACATCCTGGGGAGAGGTGCCCAGACTTTTTTCAAACAACCTGGGTTAAGGTACTCTCCCAACAGACCTTCTTCAAACAACCTGGGGGGAAGTGCCCCAACCAGGTTTTCCTTATATAACCTGGGGTGAGGTGCTTTTCCACCAGACCTTTTTCAATTAACCTGGGGAGAGTTGCCCAACCACCAGACCTTCATCAAATATCCTGCAGAGAGTTGCCCTCCCACCATACCTTCTTCAAACAACCTGGTGAGAGGTGCAATCCATCCAGACATTCTTCAAACAACCTGATGTAAGGTGCCCGCCCCTCAAACCTTCCTTAAACAACCTGGAGTGGTGTTGCACTATGACCAGACCTTCCTTAAACAACCTGGGGTGACGTGCTCTCTCACTAGACCTTCTTCAAACAACATGGGGTGAGGCTCCCTCCCTCCAGACATAAGAACATAAGAACATAAGAAAGGAGGAACACTGCAGCAGGCCTGTTGGCCCATACTAGGCAGGTCCTTTACAATTCATCCCACTAACAAAACATTTGCCCAACCCAATTTTCAATGCCACCCAAGAAATAAGCTCTGATGTGAAAGTCCCACTCAAATCCAACCCCTCCCATTCATGTACTTATCCAACCTAAATTTGAAACTACCCAAAGTCCCAGCCTCAATAACCCAACTAGGTAGACTGTTCCACTCATCAACTACCCTATTTCCAAACCAATACTTTCCTATGTCCTTTCTAAATCTAAACTTATCTAATTTAAATCCATTACTGTGGGTTCTCTCTTGGAGAGACATCCTCAAGACCTTATTAATATCCCCTTTATTAATACCCATCTTCCACTTATACACTTCGATCAGGTCTCCCCTCATTCTTCGTCTAACAAGTGAATGTAACTTAAGAGTCTTCAATCTTTCTTCATAAGGAAGATTTCTAATGCTATGTATTAATTTAGTCATCATACGCTGAATGTTTTCTAACGAATTTATGTCCATTCTGTAATATGGAGACCAGAACTGAGCTGCATAATCTAGGTGAGGCCTTACTAATGATGTATAAAGCTGCAGTATGACCTCTGGACTTCTGTTGCTTTCACTTCTTGATATAAATCCCAGTAATCTATTTGCCTTATTACGTACGCTTAGGCATTGCTGTCTTGATTTAAGGTTGCTCCTCACCATAACCCCCAAGTCCTTTTCGCAATCTGTATGGCTAAGTTCTACATCATTTAACTTATAAGTACTAGGGTTATGGGCACTCCCAAGCTTCAGAACCTTGCATTTATCTACATTGAACTGCATCTGCCACTTTTCTGACCAAGAATAGAGTTTGTTTAAATCCTCCTGAAGTTCCATAACATCTACGTTTGAATCAATTATCCTACCTATCTTTGTGTCATCGGCGAATTTGCTCATATCACTAGTAATTCCCTCATGAAGATCATTGATATATTATAAACAACAACGAGCCCAAGACTGATCCCTGTGGAACGCCACTTGTTACAGATCCCCACTCGGATTTAACCCCATTTATGGACAATCTCTGCTTCCTGTCAGTGATCCACGAGAGCACTTTTCCCCCAATGCCATGAGCTGCCACTTTCTTTAACAGTCTATGGTGCGGAACTCTATCAAAAGCCTTACTAAAATCTAAGTAAATAATATCAAATTCTTTATCGTGGTCAACAGCCTCAAAAGCTTTACTGAAGAAAGTTAATAAATTAGTTAGACAAGACCGGCCTCTTGTGAATCCATGCTGAGTATCATTAATCAAGCTATGCTTATCGAAATAGCTTCTTATAATCTCAGCTATAATTGACTCTAGTAATTTGCCTACAATTGAGGTCAGGCTTATTGGGCGGTAATTTGACGGTAACGACTTGTCCCCTGTTTTAAAAATAGGAATTACATTAGCCATCTTCCACATATCAGACACTACACCTGTTTGAAGAGATAAATTAAAAATATTAGTTAATGGTTCACAGAGTTCCATTTTGCATTCATTAAGAACCCTTGAAAAACCTCATCAGGACCCGGCGACTTATTTTGCTTCAGTTTGTCTATCTGCTTCACAACCATTTCACTAGTGACTGTGATGTTACATAATTTATCTTCTTCTAGCCCACTATAAAAATTAATTACTGGAATATTGTTAGTGTCTTCCTGTGTAAAAACTGAGAGAAAATAATTATTAAAAATCGAGCACATTTCATTCTCTTTGTCAGTAAGGTGCCCATAGTTATTTTGAAGGGGACCTATCTTATCTCTAACTTTTGTTCTATAGACCTGGAAAAAACTTTTTGGGTTAGTTTTAGAATCCCTAGCAACTTTAATTTCATAGTCCCTTTTAACTTTTCTTATCCCCTTTTTAATGTCCCTCTTAATGTCAATATACTGATTCATAAGATGACCCTCACCTCTTTTGATACGCCTATTAATTCCTTTCTTATGCCCTAGTAGATATTTGAGCCTATTATTCATCCATTTTGGGTCATTTCTATTTGATCTAATTTCTTTATATGGGATAAACGTTCTTTGAGCAGCATGTATAGTGTTCAGAAAACTGTCAAATTGATAGCTCACTTCGTTACCCCAGTCAACAGATGATAAGTGTTCTCTAAGCCCATCGTAATCTGCTAAGCGAAAATCCGGGACTGTTACTGAGTTATCGCTACTATCGTACTTCCATTCAATGCTAAATGTAATTGATTTGTGTTCACTAGCACCCAGTTCCTCTGAAATTTCTAAATTATTAACAAGGGATTCATTGTTTGCCATAACTAAGTCAAGCAGGTTATTTCCCCTTGTAGGTTCTGTCACAAACTGCTTCAAAAAACAATCCTGAACTACTTCTAAGAAGTCGTATAATTCTAAATTCCCAGTCAAGAAATTCCAATCAACATGACTAAAGTTAAAGTCTCCTAGAATTACTATATTATCGTGCCTTTTGGCCTTAACAATTTCCTCCCATAGTAGTCTCCCTTGGTCCCTATCTAAGTTTGGGAGACGGTATATCACTCCTAAAATCAGTTTTTCATGCCCCTCTGAAAATTCTATCCAAACAGACTCTGTATGTGTTACTTCAGACTTAATACCCGTTTTTATGCAACAGTTCAAGCGATCTCGGACATACAATGCCACCCCACCCCCCTTCCCGATACTTCTATCTACTTGGAACAATTTAAAACCCTGAATATGACATTCCGCAGGCATGTCCCGACTTTTTGAATTAAACCACGTCTCAGTTAAGGCAAATACATCAATGTTACCTGCACTAGCAACTAATCTCAACTCGTCCATCTTATTCCTAGCACTACGGCAATTAGCATAATAAACATTGAAAGACTCTCCTTTCTCTTTACCCTTCCTGCTCATTTCTGTTTTTCTACTAAACCTATTACTGTCCTTATCACCCAAGTCCCTGGCTTTTCAATATCTACCTCGTTCTGCTTATTACTAGTTCCCCTAGAACTCGTAATATTACTACACTGGGACTTCACTGTTTTCCTGCCAAAACCCATACCACTAACTATTCCTAGTTTAAACTCCTAACTGCTCCCTCCACTGCAGTTGCCAGTGCTACCACCCGAGATCTAGATAAGTGAACCCCATCCCTGGCATACATGTCATTTCTGCCACAGAAGAGGTCCCAGCTGTCAATGAATGTTACTGCATTTTCCTTACAGTATTTGTCCAGCCAGCAATTGACACCAATTGCCCTGGACAACCATTCATTTCCAACTCCTCTCCTTGGCAAAATACCACATATGACAGGGTTCCCACCCTTCCTCCTAATTATTTCTATTGCTGACCTATACCTGCTAATCAGGTCTTCACTCCTACGTCTGCCAACATCGTTGCCTCCAGCACTGAGACATATAATAGGATTGCTCCCATTACCTCTCATGATGTCATCCAGACGGCTAACAATATCCTCCATCCCAGCCCCAGGAAAGCAAACTCTCTGTCTCCTACTCCTGTCCTTCAAGCAGAACGCCCTATCCATACCTAACTTGGTTATCCCCAACAACAACAATATTCTTACCTTCCTTGGTGTTGTTCGTCGTGTTGTTCCCAGTAGTCGACTCACATTCGTCGGGTAGCACTGAGAATGTATTAGATGTTTCCACAACAGTTTCCACGGCAGTCTCTTTCTTCTTCATCGTTTCTACCTTTCCATTCGTCTTCTTGATACTCAACTTCGTTCCCTGCTGTCCAGCCACTGACCAGTTTCCCTTCTTGACCTGAGGACTCAAAACAGGAGGACTATTACGAATCTTCTTGTTTTCCTCGGTCAGTCGCCGAATCTCCAACTTCGCCATCCTCAATTTTTCCTTAAGCTGTTGGTAAAGTTGCTCGATTGAAGGCATCTTGCTTCAATTCGTAGAGAGCGCGCAAACAGGTCATCACAGAGCTAAGTACACGTCAACACTGCGCAAAAGCCAACTCAATCAGGAGCTACTGCGCAGCACGTCCGCACGGCCCAATAGCGATGCGAATACTGACCAGACCTTCTTCAAAAAACCTGGGGTATGGTGCCCTCCCACCAGACCTTCACTAAACATCCTGGATGAGGTGCTCTCCGACCATACCTTCTTCAAATAACCTGGGGTAAGGTGCCCTCCCACCAGACCTTCTTCAAACAGCATGGGGTAAGGTGCCCTCCAACCAGTCCTTCTTCAAACAGTCTGTTGAAAGCTGCCCTCTCAACAGACCTTCTTCAAACAACCTGGGTAAATGTGTCCTCTCACCAGACCTTCTTCAAACAGCCTAGGGAGAGGTTCTCTCCCACCAGACCTTCTTCAAACAACCTGTGGTGAGCTGCTCTCCCACCAGTCCTTCTTCAAACAACCTGGGGTGAGGTGCCATCCCACCAAATCTTCAAACAACCTTCTGAGAGGTGCCGTCCCACCAGACTTTCAAACAACCTGAGGTGATGTGCCCTCCCACCAGACCTTCAAACAACCTGAGGTAAGGTGCCCTTTCACCAAACCTTCAAACAACCTGGTGAGAGGTGCTCTCCCACCAGACCTTCCTCAAACAACCTTGGGTGAGGTGGCCTCTCACCAGACCTTCTTCAAACATCCTAGGGAAAGATGCCCTCCCACCAGACCTTCTTCAAACAACATTGGGAAAGGTGCACTCCCACCAGACCTTCTTCAAAGAACCTGTGGATAGGTGCACTCCTACCAGTCATTCTTCAAACAACGAGGGGAGAGGTGCCCTCTAACCTGACCTTCTTCAAACAACCTGGGGTGAGGTTCCCTCCCACCAGACCTTCTTCAAACAACCTAGGGTAAGGTGCCCTCCCTGAAGACTTTCCTCAAACAACCTGGGGTAAGGTGCATTCCCGCCAGACCTTCCCTAACCAACCTGGGGTAAGGTTAAATTCATCAAGACCTTCCTTAAACAACCTGGGGTGAGATGCCCTCCCTCCATTCCTTCCTCAAACAACCTGGGCTAAATTGCCCTCCCACCAGACCTTCTTTAAACAACCTGGGGTGACGTGCTCTCTCACTAGACCTTCTTCAAAGAACATGGGGTGAGGTTCCCTCCCTCCAGACCTTCTTCAAACAACCTGCGGTATGGTGCCCTCCCACCAGACCTTCACTAAACAACCTGGGCTGAGGTGCTCTTGGACCATAGCTTCTTCAAATAACCTGGGTTAAGGTGCCCTCCCTCCAGACTTTCTTCAAACAGCATGGGGTAAGGTGCCCTCCGACCAGTCCTTCTTCAAACAGTCTGTTGAAAGGTGCCCTCTCACCAGACCTTCTTCAAACAACCTGTGTAAATGTGCCCTCACACCAGACCTTCTTCAAACAGCTTAGGGAGAGGTTGTCTCCCACAAGTCCTTCTTCAAACAATCTGGGGTGGGGTGCCATCCCACCAAACCTTCAAACAACCTTGTGAGAGCAGCCATCCCACCAGACCTTCAAACAACGTGAGGTGATGTGCCCTACCACCAGACCTTCAAACAACCTGTGGTAAGGTGCCCTTTCACCAAACCTTCAAACAACCTGGTGAGAGGTGCCCTCCCACCAGACCTTCCTCAAATAACCTTGGGTGAGGTGGCCTCTCACCAGACCTTCTTCAAACAACCTAGGGAAAGATGCTTTCCCACCAGACCTTCTTCAAACAACCTTGGGAAAGGTTCACTCCCACCAGACCTTCTTCAAAGAACCTGTGAATAGGTGCCCTCCTACCAGCCATTCTTCAAACAACCTGGGGAGAGGTGCCCTCTCACCTGACCTTCTTCAAACAATCTGGGGTGAGGTTCCCTCCCACCAGACCTTCTTCAAACAACCTAGGGTAAGGTGCCCATTCACCAACCCTCCATTATTAAACAACCTGGGTTGAGGTGCTCTCCCACCAGACCTTCAAACAACCTAGGGTAAGGTGCCCTTTCACCAACCCTCCCTTATTAAACAACCTGGGGTGAGGTGCTCTCCCACGAGACCTTTTTCAAACAACCTGGGGTAAGCTTTCCTCCCTGAAGACCTTCCTCAAACAACCTGGGGTAAGGTGCCATCCCACCAGACCTTCAAACAACCTGAGGTGATGTGCCCTTCCACCAGACCTTCAAACAACCTGTGGTAAGGTGCCCTTTCACCAAACCTTCAAACAACCTGGTGAGAGGTGCCCTCCCACCAGACCTTCCTCAAATAACCTTGGATGAGGTGGCCTCTCACCAGACCTTCTTCAAACAAGACTCAAGAAGTCGTAATGACACGATTGCAAATAAACCATACCCCCGGCCGGGATTGAACCCGCGGTCATAGAGTCTCAAAACTCCAGCCCGTCGCGTTAGCCACTAGACCAGCTAGCCACAATAAGATTCATCCAACTAGGTATATTTCTACACCATAGGAAAGTTAGCACAGGCACCTCTGTGACCACAAATGCAAGTTTTTACAGACGAATCTCCAGCTAGCGTGGCCGTGACGAACTCTAGCTCAAGTCCCTTCACTGCCGTCAACATGACTCAAGAAATCGTAATGACACGATTGCAAAGAAACCATACCCCCGGCCGGGGGTGGAGTTTTGAGACTCTATGACCGCGGGTTCAATCCCGGCCGGGGGTATGGTTTATTTGCAATCGTGTCATTACGATTTCTTGAGTCATGTTGACGGCAGTGAAGGGACTTGAGCTAGAGTTCGTCAAGGCCACGCTAGCTGGAGATTCGTCTGTAAAAACTTGCATTTGTGGTCACAGAGGTGCCTATGCTAACTTTCCTATGGTGTAGAAATATACCTAGTTGGATGAATCTTATTGTGGCTAGCTGGTCTAGTGGCTAACGCGACGGGCTGGAGTTTTGAGACTATGACCGCGGGTTCAATCCCGGCCGGGGGTATGGTTTCTTCTTCAAACAACCTAGGGAAAGATGCTTTCCCACCAGACCTTCTTCAAACAACCTTGGGAAAGGTGCACTCCCACCAGACCTTCTTCAAAGAACCTGTGGATAGGTGCCCTCCTACCAGCCATTCTTCAAACAAAGGGGGAGAGGTGCCCTCTCACCTGACCTTCTTCAAACAATCTGGGGTGAGGTTCCCTCCCACCAGACCTTCTTCAAAACACCTAGGGTAAGGTGCCCTTTCACCAACCCTCCCTTATTAAACAACCTGGGGTGAGGTGCTCTCCCACCAGACCTTTTTCAAACAACCTAGGGAAAGTTTCCCTCCCTGAAGACCTTCCTCAAACAACCTGGGGTAAGGTGCATTCCTCCCAGACCTTCCTTAACCAACCTGGGGTAAGGTTAACTTCATCAAGACCCTTAAACAACCTGGGATGAGATGCCCACCCTGCATACCTTCCTCAAACAACCTGGGGTAAATTGCCCTCCCACCAGACCTTCCTAAAACAATCTGGGGCGAGGTGCTCTCCCACCAGACCTTCTTCAAACAACCTGGGGTAAGGTGCCCACCCACAAGACCTTCTTCAAGCAAGATGCTGTAAAGTGTGCTCCCACCAGACCTTCCCTAAACAATCTGTGTAAAGGTGTACTCCCACCAGACCTTCAAATAACCTGGGGAGAGGTGCCCTCCCAACAGACCTGCTTCAGACAACCTGTGGTAAGGTGCCCTCCCCCCAGACCTTCTTCAAACAAGATGGGGTAAGGTGTGCTCCCACCAGACCTTCTTCAAACAATCTGGGGAGAGGTACCCTCCTACCAGACCTTCTTTAAACAACCTTGTAAAAGGTGCCCTCCCACCAGAATTTGTTCAACCAACCTGGGGAAAGGTGCCCTCCCAACAAACATTCTTCAAAGAACCTTGGAAGAGATGCCCTACAACCAGACCTTCTTTAAGCATCCTGGTGAGAGTTGCCCTCCCCCCAGACCTTCTTCAAACAACCTTGCGAGAGGTGCCCTCCCAAAAGACCTTCAAACAACCTAGGGTAAGGTGCCACCACGTCAGACCTTCTTCAAACATCATGGTGTAAGGTGCCCTCCCACCAGACCTTCTTAAAACAACCTGGGGTAATGTGCCCTCCCATCAGACCTTGGGAGAGGTGCCCTCCCACCAAACCTTCTTCAAACAATCTGGTGAGAAGTGCCCTCCCTGCAGACCTTCTTCAAACAACCTGGGTAGAGGTGCCCTCCCAGCAGACCTTTAAACAACGTGGGAAAAGGTGCTCTCCCTCGAGAACTTCTTCAAACAAATTGAGGAGACGTGCCCTATCACCAGACTTTCAAACAACCTAGGGAATGGTGCGATCACAGCAGACCTTCTTCAAACAACCTGGAGAAGGTGCCCTCCCACCAGGCCTTCAAACAACCTGGGGAGAGTTGCCCTCACACATGACTTTTTCAAACAACCTCGGGTGAGGTGCACAACGGGCAAATCTACTTCAAAAAACCTTTGGTGAGGTGCCCTGCTACAAGACGTTCTTCAAATAACCTGGGGAGAGGTGCCCTCCCACCAGACCTTCTTCAAACAACCTGTTAAAAGGTGCCCTCCCACCAGACCTTCAACCAACCTGGGGTAAGGTGCCCTCCCAATGGACCTTCTTTAAAGAACCTGGGGAGAGGTGACCTCCCACAAGACCTTCTTCAAACAACCTTAGGAGAAGTGTCATCATACCAGACCTTCAAACAACCTGGGGAGAGGTGCCCTTCCACCATACCTTCCTTAAACAATCTGTGGTAAGGTGCCTTCCCACTAGACCTTCTTCAAACAACCAGGGGTAAGTTGCACTCCAAACAGACCTTCAAACAACCTGGGGAGAGGTGCCCTCCCACCAGAAATTCTTCAAATAACCTTGGTAGAGATGCCGCCCCACCAGACATTCAAATATTCTAGGGTAAGGTTCCATCCCATCAGACCTTCGTCAAACTACCTGGAGTAAGGTGCCCTCCCACCACATATTCTTAAAACAACAAGTCGTGAGGTGCCCTCCCATCACAATTTCAAACAACCTGGGGAGAGGTGCCCTCTCACCAGACCTTTTTCAAACAACATGGGGATAGGTGCCCTCCCACCAGACCTTCTTCAAACAACCTGTGGAGAGGTGCTCTCCCACCAGTCATTCAAAACAACCTGGGGTAAGGTGCTCTCCCTCGAGAACTCCTTCAAACAAACTGGGGAGGCGTTCCCTATCACCAGACCTTCTTCAAACAACCTGCAGTTAGGTGCCATCCCAGCAGACCTTCTTCAAACAACCTGGGGAGAAGTGGCCTCCCACCAGGCCTTCAAAGAACAAGAGGAGATATGCCTTCCACCAGACTTTCTACAAACAACCTGGATTGAGGTGCCCTGCTGCCAGACCTTCTTCAAATAACCTGTAGAGACGTGCCCTCCCACGAGACCATCTTCAAACAACCTGGGGTGACATGTCCTACAACTAGACCTTCTTCAAACAATCTAGGGAGAGGTGCCCTCCCACCAGACATTCCTCAAACAACCTGGGGAGAGGTACCCTCCCACCAGACCTTCTTCAAAAAACCTGGGGCGATGTGCCGTCCCACTAGAGTTTTTCACTCAACCTGGGTTGAGGTGCCCTACCGCCAGACCTTCCTCAAACAACCTGGGGTGAAGTGCCCTCCCACCAGACCTTCAAACAACTTGGAAAGAGGTGCCCTCCCAGCAGACCTTCTTCAAACAACCTTTGGTGAGGTGCCCTGCTACCAGACCTTCTTCAAATAACCTGGGAAGAGGTGCCCTCCCACCAGATCTTCTTCAGACAAATTGTTAAAAGGTGCCCTCCCATCAAACCTTCTTCAACCAACCTGGGGTAAGGTGCCCTCCCAATGGACCTTCTTCAAAGAACCTGGGGAGAGGTGCCCTCCCATCAGACCTTCCTTAAACAACCTAGGGATAGGTGCCCTCCTACCAGACATTCTTCAATCAACCAGGGGTGAGGTGCCCTCCCACCAGACCTTCAAACAAGCTAGGGAGAGTTGCCCTCCCAACACACCTTCTTCAAAGAACATGGGGTGACGTTCCATCTTGAAACAACCAGGGGATAGGTGCCCTAACAAAAGTCCTTCTTCTTCAACCTGGGATTAGGTGCCCTCCCACAATACCTTCAAACAACTTAGGGAGAAGAGCCCTTCCACCAGACCTTCAAACAACCTCAGGAGACGTGCCCTCCCACCAAACCTTCTTCAAACAACCTGGGGAGAAGTGCCCTACCACCAGACCTTCAAACAACCTGGGTAGAGATGCCCTCCCACTAGACCTTCTTCAAACAACCTGTGGTAAGGTGCCCACCCACCAGACCTTCTATAAGCAACCTGGGTAGAAGTGTTATCCCACCAGACCTTCAAATAGCCTGGGTCGAAGTGCACTCCCATCACACCTTCTTTAAACAATCTTTGGAGAGGTGCAATACTATCAAACCTTCTTCAAACAACCTGGGGAGAGGTGCACTCATACCAGACATTCTTCAAACAACCTTTGTTAAGGTGCTCCACCAACAGACCTTCTTCATACAACCTGGGGAGAAGCGCCCCCAACCATGTTTTCCTTATATAACCTCGGATGAGGTGCCCTCCCACCAGACCTTTTTCAATTAACCTGGGTAGAGTTGCCCAACCACAATACCTTCATCAAACATTCTGCAGAGAGTTGCCCTCCCACCAGACCTTCTTCAAACAATCTGGTGAGAGGTGCAATCCATCCAGACATTCTTCAAACAACCTGATGTAACGTGCCCGCCCCCCAAACCTTCCTTAAACAACCTGGGGTGGGGTTGCACTATGACCCGACCTTCCCTAAACAACCTGTGGTGACATGCTCTCCCACTAGACCTTCTTCAAACAACTTGGGGTAAGGTGCACTCCCACCAGACCATCTTCAAACAACCTGGGATAAGGTGTCCTCCCAACAGACCTTCCTTTTCCAACCTGGGGTAATGTTCCAATCCACAAGACCTTCCTTAAAAAACCTGGGGAGAGGTTCCCTCCCTCCAGACCTTCTTCAAACAACCTGGGTAAATGTGCGCTCTCGCCAGACCTTCTTCAAACAACCTGGGGTGAGGTGCCCTTTCACCAAACCTTCAAACAACCTTGTGAGAGGTGCCGTCCCACCAGACCTTCAAACAGCCTGAGGTGAGGTGCCCTCCCACCAGACCTTCTCCAAACAACCTGGGGTAAAGTGCCCTTTCACCAAACCTTCAAACAACCTGGTGAGAGGTGCCCTCCCACCAGACCTTCTTCAAATAACCTTGGGTGAGGTAGCCTCTCAACAGACCTTCTTCAAAGAACCTGTGGATAGGGGTCCTCCTACCAGTCATTCTTCAAACAACCTGTGGAGAGGTGCCCTCTCACCTGACCTTCTTCAGACAACCTGGGGTGAGGTTCCCTCCCACCAGACCTTCTTCAAACAATCTAGGGTAAGGTGCCCTTACACCAATCCTTCCTTATTATACAACCTAGGGTGAGGTGCTCTCCCACCAGACCTTCTTCAAAGAACCTGGGGTAAGGTGCCCTCCCTCAAGACCTTCCTCAAACAACCTGGGGTAAGGTGCCCTCCCTCCAGACCTTCCTTAACCAAAATTGGGTAAGGTTAACTTCATCAAGATCTTCCTTAAACAACCTGGGGTTAGATGCTATCCCTCCATACCTTCCTCAAACAACCTGGGGTAAATTGCCCTCCCACCAGACCTTCCTTAAACAACCTGGGGCGAGGTGCTCTCCCACCAGGCCTTTATCAAACAACCAGGGATAAGGTGCCCTCCCACCAGACCTTCTTCAAGCATGATGGGGTAAAGTGTGCTCCCACCAGATCTTCCCTAAACAATCTGTGGAAAGGTGTCCTCCCACCAGACTTTCTTCAAACAACCTGGGGAGAGGTGCCCTCCCCACAGACCTGCTTCAAACAACCTTGGGTAAGGTGCACTCCCACCAGACCTTCTTCAAACAAGATGGGGTAAGGTGTGCTCCCACCAGAATTTCTTCAACCAACCTGGGGTAAGGTGCCCTCCCACAAGACATTCTTCAAAGAACCTTGGGAGAGTTGCCCTCCCACCAGACCTTCTTTAAGCAACCTGGGGAGAGGTGCCCTCCCACCAGACTTTCTTCAAACAACCAAGGGTAATTTGCCCTACCCCAGACTTACAAACAACCTGGGGAGAGGTGCCCTCCCCCCAGACCTTCTTCAAACAACCTTGCGAGATGTGCCCTCCCACCAGACCTTCAAACAACATAGGGTAAGGTGCCACCCAGTCAGACCTTCTTCAAACATGATGGTGTAAGGTGCCGTCCCACCAGAAATTCTTAAAGACCCCTGGGGTCATGTGTGCTCCCATCAGACCTTCAAACAACCTTGGGAGAGGTGCCCTCCCACCAAACCTTCTTCAAACAATCTGTTGAGAAGTGCCCTCACTCCAGACCTTCTTCAAACAACCTGGGTAGAGGTGCCCTCCCACCAGACCTTTAAACAACGTGGGGTAATATGCTCTCCATCGAGAACTTCTTCAAACAAATTGGGGAGACGTGCCCTATCACCAGACCTTCAAACAACCTAATGAATGATGCCATCCCAGCAGACCTTCTTCAAACAACCTGGGGAGAGGTGCCCTCCCATCAGGCCTTCAAACAACCTGGGGAGAGTTGCCCTCACACAAGACTTTTTCAAACAACCTTGTGTGAGGGGCACAACGGCCAGACCTTCTTCAAACAACCTTTGGTGAGGTGCCCTGCTACCAGACCTTCTTCAAATTACCTGAGGAGAGGTGCCCTCCCCCCAGACCTTCTTCAAACAAGCTGGGGTGAGCTGCCCTCCCACCAGTCCTTCTTCAAACAACCTGGGGTGAGGTGCCCTTCCACCAAACCTGCAAGCAACCTTGTGAGAGGAGCCGTCCAACCAGACCTTCAAACAGCCTGAGGTGAGGTGCCCTCCCACCAGAACTTCAAACAACCTGGGGTAAGGTGCCCATTCACCAAACCTTCAAACAACCTGGTGAGAGGTGCCCTCTCACAAGACCTTCTTCAAACAAGCTTGGGTGAGGTGGCTTCTCACCAGACCTTCTTCAAATAACCTAGGGAAAGATGCCCTCCCACCAGACCTTCTTCAAACAACCTTGGGAAAGGTGCACTCCCACCAGATCTTGTTCGAAGAACCTGTGGATGGGTGCCCTCCTACTATTCATTCTTCAAACAACCTGGGGAGTGGTGCCCTCTCACCTGGCCTTCTTCAAACAACCTGGGGTGAGGTTCCCTCCAACCAGACATTCTTCAAACAACCTAGGGTAAGGTGCCCTTACACCAATCCTCCCTTATTAAACAACCTGGGATGAGGTGGTCTCCCACAAGACCTTCTTCAAACAACCTGGGATAAGTTGCCCTCCCTGAAGACCTTCCTCAAACATCCTGGGATAAGGTGCCCTATCACCAGACCTTCTTTAACCAACATGGGGTAAGGTTAACTTCATCAAGACCTTCCTTAAACAACCTGGGGTGAGATGCCCTTCCTCCATACCTTCCTCAAACAACCTGGGGTAAATTGCCCTCCCACCAGACCTTCCTTAAACAACCTGGGGCGACTTGCAATTCCACCAGAGTTTTTCATTTAACCTGGGTTGAGGTGCCCTACCGCCAGACCTTCCTCAAACAACCTGGGGTGAAGAGCCCTCCCACAAGACCTTCGAACAACATGGTGAGAGGTGCTGTACCACCACAAATTCTTCAAACAACCTGGGGTAAGATGCTCTCCCTCCAAACTTTCCTTAAACAACCTGGGGTCGGGTGCTCTCCCACTCGACCTTCCTTAAACAACTTGTGGTATGGTTCACTTCATCAAGACCTTCCTTAAACAACAGGAGTGAGGTGCCCTCCCAACAGACCTTCATTAAACAACCTGGAGTGAGGTGGCCTCCCACCAGATCTTCAAATAACCTGGGGAGATGTGCCCTCACCACAGAACTTCTTTAAACAACCTGTGTAGATGTGCCATCCCACCAGAGCTTCTTTAAAAAACCAGGAAAGAGGTGCCCTCCCACCAGACCTTCTTCAAACAAACTAGAGAGAGGTGCCCTCCTACCAGACTTTCAAACAACCTGGGGAGAGGTACCCTCCCACCATACCTTCCTCAAACAACCTTGAGTGAGGTGCCCTCCTACCAGACATCCTTCAAACAACCTGGGGAGAGGTGCCTGTTATACTGGGTTCTGCATGATATCGTATGTACATATTAGTGGGGAAGTGTGCCATAATAATATGAATATTGTAGTTGTAAGGAATAATTTTATAATTCATAATGTGCTTTTGGAGGTACTGTAAAGTACTCTAACTATAATTATAAAGAATGGAGTTAGTGATTTATTTTCCAAGGATGTTTGGGTACGCAGAGTAAGCGTGGGGGAGGAGGTCACGTGACGTTAGGATGGCGGTAGAAGCTGGCGTCGGAGATGCTGTGTATTTTAAGTTAAGTTTGCAATAATGCACTCATTTTGTTTATCCAATTCAAGCCATAGGCTTTCATATGGCTTACCTGTATGTTAACCCAGGCTCTGACATGGTCAGGGTGCTGTGGGATGAGTGATGAAGTAAGAAATGAGGTTTGTGGTGTCATGACGGCCTGACTCTGACGAAGCCTAGTGTAATGGTGGCTGAACCTCCAGCCAGCTGTGTGTACCTTCATTTGGGCGTGTAGAATTAAGGTTTTTATGTTATGGAGATTAAATAGATATATTTTCCTAATTGGGATTTTTGCCTAACCCTCTGTTAACCAACCCCATGAAGTAACACATACTGGTTTAGCGCTTTCTGTTTTTTTACTGGGATAGCCCTGGGTGGTGATGTTTTGGGCTTGAGATGTGTGTAACTTTTACCTTTGCCCTTAGACCAGCCTCAAGCCCCCAGCTATTCCACATTTCTGCGTAACAGTGCCCACCCTCCAGACCTTCCTCAAACAACCTCTGGAGAGGTGCCCACGTACCAGACATTCTACAAACAACCTAGGGAGAGGTGCCCTCCAACCAAACTTTTTCAAACAACCTGGTGTGAAGAGCCATACCACCAGATGTTCTTTAAACAACCAGGGGTGAGGTGCCCTCCCACCAGACCTTCAAACAACCTGGTGAGAGGAGCCCTCAAACCAGGCCTTCTTCAAACAATCTTGCGAAAGGTGCCCTTCCAACATTCATTCTTCAAACAACTTCGGGTGAGGTGCCATCCCACCAGACCTTCTTCAAACAACCTGGGGTGAGGTGCCCTCACAACAGACCTTCTTCAAACAACCTGGTGGAAGATGCCTTAACACCAGTCCTTCTTCAAACAACCTGTGGAGAGGTGCCCTCCCAATAGACCTTCCTAAAACAAACTGGGGTGAGGTGCCATTGCACTAGACTTTCTTTAAACAACCTGGTGAGAGGCGCCATCCCACCAGACCTTCCTCAAACAACCTTAGGAGAGGTGCCCTTCAATCAGACCTTCTTTGAACAACCTGGGGAGAGGTGCCCTCCCACCAGACCTTTTCCATCAACATTGTGTTAGGTGCCCTCCCACAAGACCTTCTTCAAACAAACTGGGGAGAGGTGCCCTCCCACCAGACCTTCCTAAAAAAAATTGGGGAGAAGGGGCTCTTCTCCCCTTAAGGGTATCTTCTCGGTTGGGAGGGCATCTCATGTGAGGTGCCCTCCCACCCGATCTTCTTCAAAAAGTCTGGGGAGAGGTGCCCTCTCACCAGACATTCAAACTGCCTGGGGAGATTTGCCCTCCAACCAGACCTTCTTCAAACAGCTTGTTTTGAGGTGCCCTCCCACCAGACCTTCTTGAAACAACATGGGGAAAAGCGCCATCGTATCAGACCTTCAAAGAACCTAGAGTGAAGTGCCCTACTAGCAGACCTTCTTCAAACAAACTCGGAAGAGGGTTCTTTCTATCAAACCTTCTTCAAACAACTTGGGGAGAGTTGCACTCCTTCCAGAAATTCTACAAACGACCTGTGGAGATGTACCCTCCCACCAAACCTTCTTCAAACAACCTGGGGAGAGGTGCCCTCCTCTCAGACCTTCTTCAAACAACCTGGGGAGAGGTGCCCTCCTTCCAGACATTCTTCAAACAACCTTGGGAGAGGTGCCCTCCCACCAGACCTTATTCAAACAACCTGGTAAAAGGTGCCCTCCGAGCAGACCTTCTTCAAACAACCTGGGGAGAGGTACCCTGCAATCAGGCCTTCTTCAAACAAACTGAGGTAAGGTTCCCTCCCACCAAACCTTCATTAAACAACCTGGAGTGGGGTTGCCCTCCACCTATACATTCCTCAAACAACCTGGGGCTAGGTGCCGTCCCACAAGACCTTCTTCAAACAACCTGGGGCAATGTACCCTCCCACCAGACCTTCCTTAAACAACCTGGGGTAAGGTTCAGTTCATCAAGACCTTCCTTAAACAACCTGGGGTAAGGTTCAGTTCATCAAGACCTTCCTTAAACAACCTGGGGTGAGGTGCCCTCCTACCAGACCTTCCAAAAACAACCTGGGATGAGGTGCTCTCTCACCAGACTTTCAAACAACAAGGGGAAAGGAGCCCTCCCACCAGACATTCTTCAAACAACCTGGGGAGAGGTTAACTCCCCACAGACCTTCAAACATCCTGGAGAGAGGTGCCTTCCTACCAGACCTTCTTCAAACACTGTAGGGAGAGGTGCCCTCCCACCAGACATTCTTCAAACAACCAGGTAAGAGGTGCCCTCCCACCAGACCTTCAAACAACCTAGGGAAAGGTGACATCCCATCAGACCTTCTTCAAACAACCTGTGGTAAGGTGCCCTCCCACCAGACCTTCTCAAAACAACCTGGGGTGAGGTGCCCTCCTACGAGACCTTTTTCAAACAACTTGGGGAGAGGTGCCCTCCCGCCATACCTTCCTCAAACAACCTGGGGATAGGTGCCCTCCTACCAGACATTCTACAAACAACCTGGGGATAGGTGCCCTCCCACAAGACTTTTTCAATCAACCTGTTGTAAGGCACCATACCACCAGACCTTCTTCAAACAACCTGGGGAGAGTTGCCCTCACACCATACCTTCTTCAAACAACCTGGGGGTGAGGTGCCCTCCCGCGAGACCTTCCTCAAACAACCTGGGGATAGGCGCTCTCCTACAAAACATTCTTCAAACAACCAGGGATGACGTGCCCTCCCACCAGACCTTCAAACAAGCTGGGGAGAGTTGCCCTCCCAACACACCTTCTTCAAACAACCTGGGGTGAGGTGCCATCTTCAAACAACAAGGTGAAAGGTGCCCTCACAAAAGACCTTCTTCATCAACCTGGCATTAGGTGCCCTCCCACAAGACCATCTTAAAACAACTTTGGGAGAAGAGCAATCCCAACAGACCTTCATTCAACCTCGGGAGAGGTGCCCTTCCCCCCAACCTTCTTCAAACAACCTGGGGAGAAGTGCCCTACCACCAGACCTTCAGACAACCTGAGGAGAGATGCCCTCCCACTAGACCTTCTTCAAACAACCTGTGGAATGGTGTCCACCCACCAGACCTTCTAAAAATAACCTGGGGAGAAGTGTTATCCCATCAGACTTTCAAACAGCATGGGGCGAAGTGCACTCCCATCACTCCTTCTTTAAACAAACTTGGGAGAGGTGCCCTACTCTCAAACCTTCTTCAAACAACCTGGGGATAGGTGCACTCCTACCAGACATTCTTCAAACATCCTGGGGAGAGGTGCCCTCGCACCAGGCCTTCTTCAAACAGCCTGGGGAGAGGTGCCCTCCTATCAGACATTCTTCAAACAATCTGGGGAGAGGTGCTGTACCTCCAGACATTCTTCACACAACCATGGGAGAAATGTCATCTTACCAGACCTTTTTGAAACAATCTGGGTTAAGGTGCTCTCCCAACAGACCTTCTTCAAACAACCTGGGGAGAAGCGCCCCCAACCAGGTTTTCCTTATATAACCTGGGGTGAGGTGCCCTCCCACCAGACCTTTATCAGTTAACCTGGGGAGAGTTGCCCAACCACCAGACTTTCATCAAACATCCTGCGAAGAGTTGCCCTCCCACCAGACCTTCTTCAAACAACCTGGTGAGAGGTGCCCTCCATCCAGACATTCCTCAAACAGCCTGATATAAGGTGCCCACTACCAAACCTTCCTTAAACAACCTAGGGTGGTGTTGCACTATGACCAGACCTTCCATAAACAACCTGGGGTAACGTGCTCTACCACTAGACCTTCTTCAAACAACTTGGGGTAAGGTGCACTCCCACCAGACCATCTTCAAACAACCTGGGATAAGGTGCCCTCCCAACAGACCTTCCTTTACCAACCTGGGGTAACGTTCCGATCCGCAAGACCTTCCTTAAAAAACCCGGAGTGAGGTTCCCTCCCACTAGACCTTCTTCAATGAACCTGGGGTAAGGTGCCCTACCACTAGACCTTAAACAGTCTGGGGAGAGATGCCCTCCCACCTGACCTTCTTGAAACAACCTGCAGAGAGGTGCCCTCCCACCAGACTTTATTCAAACAACCTGGGAAGACGTGCCCTCCCAGCAGACCTTCTTCAAACAACCTGGGGAAAGAAACCCTCCATCTAGACCTACTTCAAACAAACTGGGGTAAGGTTCCCTCCCACCAACACTTCCTTCAACAACCTGGGGTGGGGTTGCCCTCCACCCATTCCTTCCTCAAACAGCCTGGGGCAAGGTGCCCTCCCACAAGACCTTCCTCAAACAACCTGGGGTAAAGTGCCCTCCCACCAGACCTTCCTTAAACAACCTGGGGTGAGGTGCCCTCCTACCAGACCTTCAAACAACAAGGGGTAAGGTGCCCTCCCTCCAGACTTTCCAAAAACAACCTGGGGTGAGGTGCTCTCAAACCAGACTTTCAAACAACCAAGGGAAAGGTGCCCTCCCACCAGACATTCTTCAAACAACCTGGGGAGAGGTTACCTTCCCACATACCTTCAAACATCCTTGGGAGAGGTGCCTTCCCAACAGACCTTCTTCAAACAACCAGGTAAGAGGTGCCCTCCCACCAGACCTTCAAACAATCTAGGGAAAGGTGACATCCCATCAGACCTTCTTCAAACAACCTGTGGTAAGGTGCCCACCCTCCAGACCTTCTCAAAACAACCTGGGGTGAGGTGCCTTCCCACCAGACCTTTTTCAAACAACCTGAGGAGACGTGCTGTCCCGCCTGACCTTCCTCAAACAACCTGGGGATAGGTGCCCTCCTACCAGACATTCTTGAAACAACCTGGGGTGAGGTGCCCTCCTACGAGACCTTTTTCAAACATCCTGGTGAGAGGTGCCCTCCTGCGAGACCTTCCTCAAACAACCTGGGGATAGGTGCTCTCCTACCAGACATTCTTCAATCAACCATGGATGAGGTGCCCTCCCACCAGACCTTCTAAAAACAACCTGGGTGAGGTGCCATCTTGAAACAACCAGGGGAGAGGTGCCCTCACAAAAGACCTTCTTCATCATCCTGGAGTTAGGTGCCCTCCCACAACACCTTCTTCAAACAACTTGGGGAGAAGAGCCCTTCTACCAAACCTTCAAACAACCTCGGGAGAGGTGTCCTCCCACCCAACCTTGTTCAAACAACCTGGGGAGAAGTGCCCTACCACCAGACCTTCAAACAACCTGGTGAGAGATGCCCTCCCACTAGACCTTCTTCAAACAACCTGTGGTAAGGTAAGCACCCACCAGACCCTCTAGAAACAACCTGGGTAGAAGTGTTATCCCACCAGACTTTCAAACAGGCTAGAGCGAAGTGCACTCACATCACACCTTTAAACAAAGTGGGGAGAGGTTCCCTACTATCAAACCTTCTTCAAACAACCTTGGGAGAAGTGCACTCCTACTAGACATTCTTCAAACATCCTGGGGAGACGTGCCCTCCCACCAGACCTTTTTCAAACAACCTGGGTTAACGTGCTCTCCCAACAGACCTTCTTCAAACAACATGATGAGAAGCGCACCCAACCAGGTTTTCCTTATATAACCTGGGGTGAGGTGCCCTTCCACCAGACATTTTTCAATTAACCTGGGGAGAGTTGCACAACCACCAGACCTTCATCAAATATCCTGCAGACAGTTGCCTTCCCACAAGACCTTCTTCAAACAACCTGGTGAGAGGTGCAATCCATCCAGACTTTCTTCAAACAACCTGGTGTAAGGTGACCATCCCCCAAACCTTCCTTAAACAACCTGGGGTGGGGTTGCACTATGACCAGACCTTCCTTAAACAACCTGGGGTGACGTGCTTTCTCACTAGACCTCCTTCAAACAACCTGCGGTGAGGTTCCCTCCCTCAAGACCTTCTTCAAACAACCTGGGGTATGGTGCCCTCCCACCAGACCTTCACTAAACAACCTGGGGTGAGGTGCTCTCCGGCCATACCTTCTTCAAATAACCTGGGGTAAGGTGCCCTCCCACTAGACCTTCTTCAAACAGCATGGGGAAACGTGCCCTCCGACCAGACCTTCTTCAAAGAGTCTGTGGAAAGGTGCCCTCCCACCAGACATTCTTAAACAACCTGGATAGAGGTGCCCTCTCACCAGACCTTCTTCAAACAACCCGGGTAAATGTTCACTATCCCCAGACCTTCTTCAAACAGCCTAGGGAGAGGTTCTCTCCCACCAGACCTTCTTCAAACAACCTGGAGTGAGCTGCCCTCCCACCAGTCCTTCCTCAAACAACCTGGGGTGAGGTGCGCTCCCACCAAACCTTCAAACAACCTTGTGAGAGGTGCCGTCCCACCAGACCTTCAAACAACCTGAAGTGATGTGCCCTCCCACCACACCTTCAAACAACCTGTGGTAAGGTGCCCCTTCACCAAACCTCCAAACAACCTGGTGAGAGGTACCCTCCCACCAGACCTTCTTCAAACAACCTAGGGTGAGGTGGCCTCTCACCAGACCTTCTTCAAACAACCTATGGAAAGATTTCCTCCCACCAGACCTTCTTCAAACAACCTTGGGAAAGGTGCACTCCCACCTGACCTTCTTCAAAGAACCTGTGGATAGGTGCCCTCCTACCAGTCATTCTTCAAACAACCAGGGGAGAGGTGCCCTCTCACCTGACCTTCTTCAAACAACCTGTGGTGAGGTTCCCTCCCAACAGACCTTCTTCAAACAACCTAGGGTAAGGTGCAGTTACACCAATCCTCCCTCATTAAACAACCTGGGGAGAGGTGCTTTCCCACCAGTCCTTCTTCGAACAACCTGGGGTAAGTTGCCCTCCCTGAAGACTTTCCTCAAACAACCTGGGGTAAGGTGCCCTCCCACCACACCTTCCTTAACCAACCTGGGGTAAGGTTAACTTCATCAAGACCTTCCTTAAACAACCAGGGGTGAGATGCCCTCCCTCCATACCTTCGTCAAACAACCTGGGGTAAATTGCCCTCCCACCAGAGCTTCCTTAAACAACCTGAGGCGAGGTGCTCTCCCACCAGACCTTCTTCAAACAACCTGGGGTAAGGTGCCCTCCCACAAGACCTTCTTCAAGCAAGATGGGGTAAAGTGTGCTCCCACGAGACCTTCTTCAAACAATCTGGGGAGAGGTGCCCTCCTACCGGACCTTCTTTGGACAAGCTTGTAAAAGGTGTGCTCCCACCAGAATTTCTTCAACCAACCTGGGGTAAGGTGCCCTCCCACCAGACATTCTTCAAAGAACCTTGGAAGATGTGCCCTACCACCAGACCTTCTTTAAGCATCCTGGTGAGAGTTGCCCTCCAACCAGACCTTCTTTAAGCAACCTGGAGAGGTGCCCTCCCACCAGACTTTCTTCAAACAACCATGGGTAATTTGCCTTACCCCAGACCTACAAACAACCTGGAGAGAGGTGCCCTCCCACCAGACCTTCTTCAAACAACCTTGCAAGAGGTGCCCAACCAACCAGACCTTCAAGCAACCTAGGGTAAGGTGCCTCCCTGTCAGACCTTCTCTAAACATCATGGTGTAAGGTGCCCTCCCACCAGACCTTCTTAAAACAATCTTGGGTAATGTGCCCTCCCATCAGACCTTCAAACAACCTTTGTAGATGTGCCCTCCCACCAAACCTTCTTCAAACAATCTGGTGATATGTGCCCTCCCTCCAGACCTTCTTCAAACAACCTGGGTAGAGGTGCCCACCCACCAGACCTTTAAACAACGTGGGGAAAGGTGCTCTCACTCGAGAACTTCTTCAAACAAATTGGGGAGATGTGCCCTATCACCAGACCTTCAAACAACCTAGGGAATGGTGCCATCCCAGCAGACCTTCTTCAAACAACCTGGGGAGAGGTGCTCTCGCACCAGGCCTTCAAACAATCTGGGAAGAGTTGCTCTCACACAAGACTTTTTCAAACAACCTTGGGTGAGGTGCACAACGGCCAGACCTTCTTCAAACAACCTTTGGTGAGGTGCCCTGCTACAAGACCTTCAAATAACTTGGGGAGAGGTGCCCTCCCACCAGACCTTCTTTAAACAACCTGTTAAAATGTGCCCTCCCACCAGACCTTCAACAAACCTGGGGTAAGGTGCCCTCCAAACGGACCTTCTTTAAAGAACCTGGGGCGAGGTGACCTCCCACAAGACCTTCAAACAACCTTGGGAGAAGTGCCATCATACCAGACCTTCAAACATCCTGGGGAGAGGTGCCCTTACACCAGACCTTCATTAAACAATCTGTGGTAAGGTGCCTTCCCTCTAGACCTTCTTCAAACAACCAGGGGTAAGCTGCCCTCCAAACAGACCTTCAAACAACCTGGAGAGAGGTGCCCTCCCACCACAAATTCTTCAAGTAACCTTGTGAGAGATGCCGTCCTATCAGACCTTCAAATATTTTAGGGTAAGGTTCCATCCCATCAGACCTTTGTCAAACTTCCTGGCGTAAGGTGCCCTCCCACCACACATTCTTAAAACAACCTGCGGAGAGGTGCCCTCTCACCAGACCTTCTTCAAACAACCTGTGGAGAGGTGCCCTCCCACCAGTCCTTAAAACAACCTACTTCAAACGAGAACTACTTCAAACAAACTGGGGAGGCGTTCCCTATCACCAGACCTTCTTCAAACAACCTGGGGAGAGGTGGCCTCCCACCAGGCCTTCAAAGAACCAGTGGAGATATGCGTTCCAACCAGACTTTCTACAAACAACCTGGAATGAGGTGCTCTGCACCCAGATCTTCTTCCAATAACCTGTGGAGACGTGCCCTACCACTAAACCATCTTCAAACAACCTGGGGTGACGTGTCCTACAGCTAGTCCTTCTTCAAACAATCTAGGGAGAGGTGCCCTCCCACCAGACCTTCCTCAAACAACCTGGGGAGAGATGCCCCCCTACCAGACATTCTACAAACAACCTTAGGAGAGTTTTTCACTCAACCTGGGCTGAGGTGCCCTACTGCCAGACCTTCCTCAAACAACCTGGGGTGAGGTGCCCTCCCACCAGATCTTCAAACAACTTGGGGAGAGGTGCCCTCCCAGGAGACCTTCTTCAAACAACCTTTGGTGAGGTGCCCTGCTACCAGACCTTCTTCAAATAACCTGGGGAGAGGTGCCCTCCCACCACACCTTCTTCAAACAACCTGTTAAAAGGTGCCCTCCCACCAGACCTTCTTCAACCAACCTGGGGTAAGGTGCCCTCCCAACAGACCTTCTTTAAAGAACCTGGGGAGAGGTGCCATCCTATCAGACCTTCAAACAAGCTACGGAGAGTTGCCCTCCCAACACACCTTCAAAGAACCTGGGGTGATATGCCATCATGAAACAACCAGGGGATAGGTGCCCTCACAAAAGACCTTCTTCATCAACCTGGGATTAGGTGCCCTCCCACAAGACCTTCTTCAAACAACTTGGGGAGAAGAGCCCTTCCACCAGACATTCAAACAACCTCGGGAGAGGTGCCCTACCACCCAACCTTCTTCAAACAACCTGGGGAGAAGTGCCCTACCACCAGACCTTCAAACAACCTGGGGAGAGATGCCCTTCCACTAGACCTTCTTCAAACAACCTGTGGTAAGGTGACCACCCACCAGACCTTCTAAAAACAACCTGGGTAGAAGTGTTATCCCACCAGACCTTCAAACAGCTTGGGGCGAAGTGCACTCCCTTCACACCTTCTTTAAACAAACTATGGAGAGGTGCCATACTATCAAACCTTCTTCAAACAACCTTGGGAGAGGTGTGCTCCTTCCAGACATTCTTTAAACATCCTGGGGAGATGTGCCCTTGCACCAGACCTTTTTCAAACAACCTGTGTTAAGGTGCTCTCCCAACAGACCTTCTTCATACAACCTGGGGAGAAGCGCCCCAACCAGGTTTTTGTTATATAACCTGGGGTGAGGTGCCCTCCCACCAGACCTTTTTCAATTAACATGGGAAGAGTTCTCCAACCACCAGACCTTCATCAAACATCCTGCAGAGAGTTGCCCTTCCACCAGACCTTCTTCAAACAACCTGGTGAGAGGTGCAATCCCTCCAGACATTCTTCAAACAACCTGATGTAAGGTGCCCGCCCCCCCAAACCTTCCTTAAACAACCTGGGTTGTGGTTGAACTATGACCAGACCTTTCTTAAGCAACCTGGGGTGACGTGCTCTCAAACTAGACCTTCTTCAAGCAACTTGGGGTAAGGTGCACTCCCTCCAGACCATCTTCAAACAACCTGGGATAAGTTTTCCTCCAAAGAGCCCTTCCTTTACAAATTTGGGGAAAAGTTCCAATCCACAAGACCTTCTTCAAACAACCTGGGGTGAGGTTCCCTTCAACCAGACCTTCTTCAAACAACATAGGGTAAGGTGCCCTTACACCAATCCTCCCTTATTAAACAACCTGGGGTGAGGTGCTCTCCCACCACACCTTCTTGAAACAACCTGGGGTAAGTTGCCCTCCCTGAAGACCTTCCTCAAAGAACCTGCGGTAAGGTGCCCTCAAGCCAGACCTTCCTTAAACAACCTGGGGCGAGGTGCTCTCCCACCAGACCTTCTTGAAACAACCTGGGGTAAGGTGCCCTCCCACAAGACATTCTTCAAGCAAGATGGGGTAAAGTGTGCTCCCACCAGACCTTCCCTAAACAATCTGTGGAAACGTGCCCTACCAACAGACCTTCTTCAAACAACCTGTGGAGAGGTGCTCTCCCCACAGACCTGCTTCAAACAACCTGGGGTAATGTGCCCTCCCACAAGTCCTTCTTCAAGCAAGATGGGGTAAAGTGTGCTCGCACCAGACCTTCCCTAAACAATCTGTGGAAACGTGCCCTCCCACCAGACATTCTTCAAAGAACCTTGGGATAGGTGCCCTCCCTCAAGACCTTCTTTAAACATCCTGGTGAGAGTTGCCCTCCCACCAGACCTTCTTTAAGCAACCTGGGGAGAGGTGCCCTCCCACCAGACCTTCAAACAACCTAGGGTAAGGTGCCACCCCATCAGACCTTCTTCAAACATAATGGTGTAAGGTGCCCTCGCACCAGACCTTCTTAAAACATCCTGGGGTAATGTGCCCTCCCATCAGAGCTTCAAACAACGTTGAGAGAGGTGCCCTCCCATCAAAACTTCTTCAAACAATCTAGTGAGAAGTGCCCTCCCTCCACGCCTTCTTGAATCAACGTTGTTAGAGGTGCCCTCCCACCAGATCGTTAAACAACGTGGGGTAAGGTGTCATTCATCGACAACTTCTTCAAACAAATTGGGGAGACGTGCCCTATCACCAGACCTTCAAACAACCTAGGGAACGGTGCCATCCCAGCAGACCTTCTTCAAACAACCTGGGGAGAGGTGCCCTCCCACCAGGCCTTCAAACAACCTGGGGAGAGTTGCCCTCACACAAGACTTTTTCGAACAACCTCGGGTGAGGTGCACAATGGCCAGACCTTCTTCAAACAACCTTTGGTGAGGTGCCCTCCCACCAGACCTTCGTCAAACAACCTATTGAAAGGTGCCCTCCCACCAGACCTTCTTCAACCAACCTTGGGTAAGGTGCCCTCCCAACGGACCTTCTTTAAAGAACCTGGGGAGAGGTGCCCTCCCACCAGACCTTCTTCAAACAACCTTGGGAGAGGTGCCATCCTACCAGACCTTCAAAGAACCTGGGCAGAGGTGCCCTCCCACCAGACCTTCCTTAGACAATCTGTAGTAAGCTGCCTTCCCACTAGACCTTCTTCAAACAACCAGGTGTAAGTTTCCCTCCAAACAGACCTTCAAACAACCTGGGGAGAGGTGCTCTCCAACCAGAAATTCTTCAAATAACCTTGGTAGAGATGCCGTCTCACCAGACCTTCAAACATTCTAGGGTAAGGTTCCATCCGATCAGACCTTCGTCAAACTACCTGACGTAAGGTGCCCTCCCACCACACATTCTTAAAACAACCAGGGGTGAGGTGCTCTCCTCTCACAATTTCAAACAACCTGGGGAGAGGTGCCGTCCCACCAGACCTTCTTCAAACAACATGGGGGTAGGTGCCCTCCCACCAGACCTTCTTCAAACAACCTGTGGAGAGGTGCTCTCCCACCACACCAGTCCTTCAAAACAACATGGGGTAAGGTGCTCTCCCTCGAGAACTTCTTCAAATAAACTTGGGAGACGTTCCCTATCACCAGACCTTCTTCAAACAACCTGGGGTAAGGTGCCATCCCAGCAGACCTTCTTCAAACAACCTGGGGAGAGGTGGCCTCCAACCATGCCTTCAAAGAACCAGGGGAGATATGCCTTCCCACCAGACTTTCTACAAACAACCTGGATTGAGGTGCCCTGTTACCAGACCTTCTTCAAATAACCTGTGGAGACGTGCCCTTCCACCAGACCTTGAAACAACCTGGGGTGACGTGTCCTACAACTAGACCTTCTTCAATCAATCTAGGGAGAGGTGTCCTCCCACCAGACGTTCCTCAAACAAACTGGGGAGAGGTGCCCCCCTACCAGATATTCTACAAACAACCTGGGGAGAGGTTACCTCCCACCAGACCTTCTTCAAAAAACCTGGGGTGAGGTGCCCTCCTACCAGACCTTCAAACAACTTGGGGGAGGTGCCCTCCCACCTGACCTTCTTCAAACAAACTTGGTAGAGGTACCCTACCACCACAACTTCTTCAAACAATCTGGGGTAAGATGCCCTCCCGCCAAACCTTCCTTAAACAACCTGTGGTCGGGTGATTTCACACCAGACCTTCCTTAAACAACCTGTGGTAAGGCTCACTTCATCAAGACCTTCCTTACACAACTTGGAGTGAGGTGCCCTCCCACGAGACCTTCCTTAAACAACCTTGACTGAGGTGCCCTCCCACCAGATCTTCTTCAAACAATCTGGGGAAAGGTGCCCTTTCATCAGACCTTCTTCAAACAAACTAGAGAGAGGTGCCCTCCCAACAGATCTTCTTCAAACAACCTCGGGATAGGTGCCCTTCAACCAAAACTTCTTCAAACAACCCGAGGAAAGGTGCCCTCCCATCAGAAGTTCAAACAACCTGGGGAGAGGTACCCTCCTACCTGTCATTCCTCAAACAACCTGTGGAGAGGTGCACTCCCACCATTCCTTACTCAAACAACCTTGAGGAAGGTGCTCTCCTACCAGACCTTCTTCAAACAACCTATGGAGAGGTGCCCACCCACCAGACTTTCCTCAAACGCCCTTTGGAGAAGTGCCCTCATACCAGACATTCTACAAACAACCTAGTGAGAAGTGCCCTATAAACCAGACTTTTTCAAACAACCTGGGGTGAGGTGCTATACCACCAGACGTTCTTCAAACTACTAGGGGTAAGGTGTCCTCCCACCAGACCTTCCTAAAACAACCTTGGGTGAGGTGCTCTCCCACCAGACTTTCAAACCACCAGGGGAAAGGTGCCATCCCACCAGACATTTGTCCAACAACCTCGGGAGAGTTTACCTCCCCACAGACCTTCAAACATCGTGGGGAGAGGTGCCCTCCCACCAGACTTTCTTCAAACAACCAGGGGTAAGATGCCCTAACACCAGACCTTCTTCAAAGTACCTGGGGACAGGTGCCCTCACACTATACCAGATTCAAACAATCTGAGGAGAATTGCCCTCCTACGAGACCTTCTTCAAACAACAAGGGGAGATGTGCCCTCCCACCAGACTTTCTTCAAACAACCATGGGTAATTTGCCTTACCCCAGACCTACAAACAACCTGGAGAGAGGTGCCCTCCCACCAGACCTTCTTCAAACAACCTTGCAAGAGGTGCCCAACCAACCAGACCTTCAAGCAACCTAGGGTAAGGTGCCTCCCTGTCAGACCTTCTCTAAACATCATGGTGTAAGGTGCCCTCCCACCAGACCTTTTTAAAACAATCTTGGGTAATGTGCCCTCCCATCAGACCTTCAAACAACCTTTGTAGATGTGCCCTCCCACCAAACCTTCTTCAAACAATCTGGTGATATGTGCCCTCCCTCCAGACCTTCTTCAAACAACCTGGGTAGAGGTGCCCACCCACCAGACCTTTAAACAACGTGGGGAAAGGTGCTCTCACTCGAGAACTTCTTCAAACAAATTGGGGAGATGTGCCCTATCACCAGACCTTCAAACAACCTAGGGAATGGTGCCATCCCAGCAGACCTTCTTCAAACAACCTGGGGAGAGGTGCTCTCGCACCAGGCCTTCAAACAATCTGGGAAGAGTTGCTCTCACACAAGACTTTTTCAAACAACCTTGGGTGAGGTGCACAACGGCCAGACCTTCTTCAAACAACCTTTGGTGAGGTGCCCTGCTACAAGACCTTCAAATAACTTGGGGAGAGGTGCCCTCCCACCAGACCTTCTTTAAACAACCTGTTAAAATGTACCCTCCCACCAGACCTTCAACAAACCTGGGGTAAGGTGCCCTCCAAACGGACCTTCTTTAAAGAACCTGGGGCGAGGTGACCTCCCACAAGACCTTCAAACAACCTTGGGAGAAGTGCCATCATACCAGACCTTCAAACATCCTGGGGAGAGGTGCCCTTACACCAGACCTTCATTAAACAATCTGTGGTAAGGTGCCTTCCCTCTAGACCTTCTTCAAACAACCAGGGGTAAGCTGCCCTCCAAACAGACCTTCAAACAACCTGGAGAGAGGTGCCCTCCCACCACAAATTCTTCAAGTAACCTTGTGAGAGATGCCGTCCTATCAGACCTTCAAATATTTTAGGGTAAGGTTCCATCCCATCAGACCTTTATCAAACTTCCTGGCGTAAGGTGCCCTCCCACCACACATTCTTAAAACAACCTGCGGAGAGGTGCCCTCTCACCAGACCTTCTTCAAACAACCTGTGGAGAGGTGCCCTCCCACCAGTCCTTAAAACAACCTACTTCAAACGAGAACTACTTCAAACAAACTGGGGAGGCGTTCCCTATCACCAGACCTTCTTCAAACAACCTGGGGAGAGGTGGCCTCCCACCAGGCCTTCAAAGAACCAGTGGAGATATGCGTTCCAACCAGACTTTCTACAAACAACCTGGAATGAGGTGCTCTGCACCCAGATCTTCTTCCAATAACCTGTGGAGACGTGCCCTACCACTAAACCATCTTCAAACAACCTGGGGTGACGTGTCCTACAGCTAGTCCTTCTTCAAACAATCTAGGGAGAGGTGCCCTCCCACCAGACCTTCCTCAAACAACCTGGGGAGAGATGCCCCCCTACCAGACATTCTACAAACAACCTTAGGAGAGTTTTTCACTCAACCTGGGCTGAGGTGCCCTACTGCCAGACCTTCCTCAAACAACCTGGGGTGAGGTGCCCTCCCACCAGATCTTCAAACAACTTGGGGAGAGGTGCCCTCCCAGGAGACCTTCTTCAAACAACCTTTGGTGAGGTGCCCTGCTACCAGACCTTCTTCAAATAACCTGGGGAGAGGTGCCCTCCCACCACACCTTCTTCAAACAACCTGTTAAAAGGTGCCCTCCCACCAGACCTTCTTCAACCAACCTGGGGTAAGGTGCCCTCCCAACAGACCTTCTTTAAAGAACCTGGGGAGAGGTGCCATCCTATCAGACCTTCAAACAAGCTACGGAGAGTTGCCCTCCCAACACACCTTCAAAGAACCTGGGGTGATATGCCATCATGAAACAACCAGGGGATAGGTGCCCTCACAAAAGACCTTCTTCATCAACCTGGGATTAGGTGCCCTCCCACAAGACCTTCTTCAAACAACTTGGGGAGAAGAGCCCTTCCACCAGACATTCAAACAACCTCGGGAGAGGTGCCCTACCACCCAACCTTCTTCAAACAACCTGGGGAGAAGTGCCCTACCACCAGACCTTCAAACAACCTGGGGAGAGATGCCCTTCCACTAGACCTTCTTCAAACAACCTGTGGTAAGGTGACCACCCACCAGACCTTCTAAAAACAACCTGGGTAGAAGTGTTATCCCACCAGACCTTCAAACAGCTTGGGGCGAAGTGCACTCCCTTCACACCTTCTTTAAACAAACTACGGAGAGGTGCCATACTATCAAACCTTCTTCAAACAACCTTGGGAGAGGTGTGCTCCTTCCAGACATTCTTTAAACATCCTGGGGAGATGTGCCTTTGCACCAGACCTTTTTCAAACAACCTGTGTTAAGGTGCTCTCCCAACAGACCTTCTTCATACAACCTGGGGAGAAGCGCCCCAACCAGGTTTTTGTTATATAACCTGGGGTGAGGTGCCCTCCCACCAGACCTTTTTCAATTAACATGGGAAGAGTTCTCCAACCACCAGACCTTCATCAAACATCCTGCAGAGAGTTGCCCTTCCACCAGACCTTCTTCAAACAACCTGGTGAGAGGTGCAATCCCTCCAGACATTCTTCAAACAACCTGATGTAAGGTGCCCGCCCCCCAAACCTTCCTTAAACAACCTGGGTTGTGGTTGAACTATGACCAGACCTTTCTTAAGCAACCTGGGGTGACGTGCTCTCAAACTAGACCTTCTTCAAGCAACTTGGGGTAAGGTGCACTCCCTCCAGACCATCTTCAAACAACCTGGGATAAGTTTTCCTCCAAAGAGCCCTTCCTTTACAAATTTGGGGAAAAGTTCCAATCCACAAGACCTTCTTCAAACAACCTGGGGTGAGGTTCCCTTCAACCAGACCTTCTTCAAACAACATAGGGTAAGGTGCCCTTACACCAATCCTCCCTTATTAAACAACCTGGGGTGAGGTGCTCTCCCACCACACCTTCTTGAAACAACCTGGGGTAAGTTGCCCTCCCTGAAGACCTTCCTCAAAGAACCTGCGGTAAGGTGCCCTCAAGCCAGACCTTCCTTAAACAACCTGGGGCGAGGTGCTCTCCCACCAGACCTTCTTCAAACAACCTGGGGTAAGGTGCCCTCCCACAAGACATTCTTCAAGCAAGAGGGGGTAAAGTGTGCTCCCACCAGACCTTCCCTAAACAATCTGTGGAAACGTGCCTTACCAACAGACCTTCTTCAAACAACCTGTGAAGAGGTGCTCTCCCCACAGACCTGCTTCAAACAACCTGGGGTAATGTGCCCTCCCACAAGACCTTCTTCAAGCAAGATGGGGTAAAGTGTGCTCGCACCAGACCTTCCCTAAACAATCTGTGGAAACGTGCCCTCCCACCAGACATTCTTCAAAGAACCTTGGGATAGGTGCCCTCCCTCAAGACCTTCTTTAAACATCCTGGTGAGAGTTGCCCTCCCACCAGACCTTCTTTAAGCAACCTGGGGAGAGGTGCCCTCCCACCAGACCTTCAAACAACCTAGGGTAAGGTGCCACCCCATCAGACCTTCTTCAAACATAATGGTGTAAGGTGCCCTCGCACCAGACCTTCTTAAAACATCCTGGGGTAATGTGCCCTCCCATCAGAGCTTCAAACAACGTTGAGAGAGGTGCCCTCCCACCAAAACTTCTTCAAACAATCTAGTGAGAAGTGCCATCCCTCCACGCCTTCTTGAATCAACGTTGTTAGAGGTGCCCTCCCACCAGATCGTTAAACAACGTGGGGTAAGGTGTCATTCATCGACAACTTCTTCAAACAAATTGGGGAGACGTGCCCTATCACCAGACCTTCAAACAACCTAGGGAATGGTGCCATCCCAGCAGACCTTCTTCAAACAACCTGGGGAGAGGTGCCCTCCCACCAGGCCTTCAAACAACCTGGGGAGATTAGGTAAGACACATATGCAACAGTTAGGTATCTTTATTTTGAAACGTTTCGCCTACACAGTAGGCTTCTTCAGTCGAGTACAGAAAAGTTGATAGAAGCAGAAGATACTTGAAGACGATGTAATCAGTCCATCACCCTTAAAGTTTTGAGGTGGTCAGTCCCTCAGTCTGGAGAGCATTGTTCCATAGAATGAAACAATATGGAGATGAAGTGACAGGATGGAGCCTATTTATAGCGCCAACAGGTGAGACGTAGGTCACTAGGAGAGGTAAGAACTCAGATGTTGGGAGGTCAGGTCCCTCTCAAATCCAGCCGTTCTCACTAGTAGAGGTTGTAAAAGTTGATTGTAGGTCTGTACCAAGATACCCTTGTGTTGCAGTGTCTGACAGTTGAACATTAAAATGGTATAAAATACCGACAGGTTGTTAGGTAGACACATATGCAAACAGTTAGGTATCTTTATTTTGAAACGTTTCGCCTACACAGTAGGCTTCTTCAGTCGAGTACAGAAAAGTTGATAGAAGCAGAAGATACTTGAAGACGATGTAATCAGTCCATCACCCTTAAAGTTTTGAGGTGGTCCAGTCCCTCAGTCTGGAGAGCATTGTTTCCATAGAATGAAACAATATGGAGATGAAGTGACAGGATGGAGCCTATTTATAGCGCCAACAGGTGAGACGTAGGTCACTAGGAGAGGTAAGAACTCAGATGTTGGGAGGTCAGGTCCTCTCAAATCCAGCCGTTCTCACTAGTAGAGGTTGTAAAGTTGATTGTAGGTCTGTACCAAGATACCCTTGTTTGCAGTGTCTGACAGGTTGAACATTAAAATGGTATAAAATACCGACAGGTTGTTAGGTAAGACACATATGCAACAGTTAGGTATCTTTATTTTGAAACGTTTCGCCTACACAGTAGGCTTCTTCAGTCGAGTACAGAAAAGTTGATAGAAGCAGAAGATACTTGAAGACGATGTAATCAGTCCATCACCCTTAAAGTTTTGAGGTGGTCAGTCCCTCAGTCTGGAGAGCATTGTTCCATAGAATGAAACAATATGGAGATGAAGTGACAGGATGGAGCCTATTTATAGCGCCAACAGGTGAGACGTAGGTCACTAGGAGAGGTAAGAACTCAGATGTTGGGAGGTCAGGTCCCTCTCAAATCCAACCTGTTGGCGCTATAAATAGGCTCCATCCTGTCACTTCATCTCCATATTGTTTCATTCTATGGAACAATGCTCTCCAGACTGAGGGACTGACCACCTCAAAACTTTAAGGGTGATGGACTGATTACATCGTCTTCAAGTATCTTCTGCTTCTATCAACTTTTCTGTACTCGACTGAAGAAGCCTACTGTGTAGGCGAAACGTTTCAAAATAAAGATACCTAACTGTTGCATATGTGTCTTACCTAACAACCTGTCGGTATTTTATACCATTTTAATGTTCAACCTGTCAGACACTGCAACACAAGGGTATCTTGGTACAGACCTACAATCAACTTTTACAACCTCTACTAGTGAGAACGGCTGGATTTGAGAGGGACCTGACCTCCCAACATCTGAGTTCTTACCTCTCCTAGTGACCTACGTCTCACCTGTTGGCGCTATAAATAGGCTCCATCCTGTCACTTCATCTCCATATTGTTTCATTCTATGGAACAATGCTCTCCAGACTGAGGGACTGACCACCTCAAAACTTTAAGGGTGATGGACTGATTACATCGTCTTCAAGTATCTTCTGCTTCTATCAACTTTTCTGTACTCGACTGAAGAAGCCTACTGTGTAGGCGAAACGTTTCAAAATAAAGATACCTAACTGTTGCATATGTGTCTTACCTAACAACCTGTCGGTATTTTATACCATTTTAATGTTCAACCTGTCAGACACTGCAACACAAGGGTATCTTGGTACAGACCTACAATCAACTTTTACAACCTCTACTAGTGAGAACGGCTGGATTTGAGAGGGACCTGACCTCCCAACATCTGAGTTCTTACCTCTCCTAGTGACCTACGTCTCACCTGTTGGCGCTATAAATAGGCTCCATCCTGTCACTTCATCTCCATATTGTTTCATTCTATGGAACAATGCTCTCCAGACTGAGGGACTGACCACCTCAAAACTTTAAGGGGATGGACTGATTACATCGTCTTCAAGTATCTTCTGCTTCTATCAACTTTTCTGTACTCGACTGAAGAAGCCTACTGTGTAGGCGAAACGTTTCAAAATAAAGATACCTAACTGTTGCATATGTGTCTTACCTAACAACCTGTCGGTATTTTATATCCATTTTAATGTTCAACCTGTCAGACACTGCAACACAAGGGTATCTTGGTACAGACCTACAATCAACTTTTACAACCTCTACTAGTGAGAACGGCTGGATTTGAGAGGGACCTGACCTCCCAACATCTGAGTTCTTACCTCTCCTAGTGACCTACGTCTCACCTGTTGGCGCTATAAATAGGCTCCATCCTGTCACTTCATCTCCATATTGTTTCATTCTATGGAACAATGCTCTCCAGACTGAGGGACTGACCACCTCAAAACTTTAAGGGTGATGGACTGATTACATCGTCTTCAAGTATCTTCTGCTTCTATCAACTTTTCTGTACTCGACTGAAGAAGCCTACTGTGTAGGCGAAACGTTTCAAAATAAAGATACCTAACTGTTGCATATGTGTCTTACCTAACAACCTGTCGGTATTTTATACCATTTTAATGTTCAACCTGTCAGACACTGCAACACAAGGGTATCTTGGTACAGACCTACAATCAACTTTTACAACCTCTACTAGTGAGAACGGCTGGATTTGAGAGGGACCTGACCTCCCAACATCTGAGTTCTTACCTCTCCTAGTGACCTACGTCTCACCTGTTGGCGCTATAAATAGGCTCCATCCTGTCACTTCATCTCCATATTGTTTCATTCTATGGAACAATGCTCTCCAGACTGAGGGACTGACCACCTCAAAACTTTAAGGGTGATGGACTGATTACATCGTCTTCAAGTATCTTCTGCTTCTATCAACTTTTCTGTACTCGACTGAAGAAGCCTACTGTGTAGGCGAAACGTTTCAAAATAAAGATACCTAACTGTTGCATATGTGTCTTACCTAACAACCTGTCGGTATTTTATACCATTTTAATGTTCAACCTGTCAGACACTGCAACACAAGGGTATCTTGGTACAGACTTACAATCAACTTTTACAACCTCTACTAGTGAGAACGGCTGGATTTGAGAGGGACCTGACCTCCCAACATCTGAGTTCTTACCTCTCCTAGTGACCTACGTCTCACCTGTTGGCGCTATAAATAGGCTCCATCCTGTCACTTCATCTCCATATTGTTTCATTCTATGGAACAATGCTCTCCAGACTGAGGGACTGACCACCTCAAAACTTTAAGGGTGATGGACTGATTACATCGTCTTCAAGTATCTTCTGCTTCTATCAACTTTTCTGTACTCGACTGAAGAAGCCTACTGTGTAGGCGAAACGTTTCAAAATAAAGATACCTAACAGTTGCATATGTGTCTTACCTAACAACCTGTCGGTATTTTATACCATTTTAATGTTCAACCTGGGGAGAGTTGCCCTCACACAAGACTTTTTCGAACAACCTCGGGTGAGGTGCACAATGGCCAGACCTTCTTCAAACAACCTTTGGTGAGGTGCCCTCCCACCAGACCTTCGTCAAACAACCTATTGAAAGGTGCCCTCCCACCAGACCTTCTTCAACCAACCTTGGGAGAGGTGCCATCCTACCAGACCTTCAAACAACCTGGGGAGAGGTGCCCTCCCACCAGACCTTCCTTAGACAATCTGTAGTAAGCTGCCTTCCCACTAGACCTTCTTCAAACAACCAGGTGTAAGTTTCCCTCCAAACAGACCTTCAAACAACCTGGGGAGAGGTGCTCTCCAACCAGAAATTCTTCAAATAACCTTGGGAGAGATGCCGTCTCACCAGACCTTCAAACATTCTAGGGTAAGGTTCCATCCGATCAGACCTTCGTCAAACTACCTGACGTAAGGTGCCCTCCCACCACACATTCTTAAAACAACCAGGGGTGAGGTGCTCTCCTCTCAGAATTTCAAACAACCTGGGGAGAGGTGCCGTCCCACCAGACCTTCTTCAAACAACATGGGGGTAGGTGCCCTCCCACCAGACCTTCTTCAAACAACCTGTGGAGAGGTGCTCTCCCACCACACCAGTCCTTCAAAACAACATGGGGTAAGGTGCTCTCCCTCGAGAACTTCTTCAAACAAACTTGGGAGACGTTCCCTATCACCAGACCTTCTTCAAACAACCTGGGGTAAGGTGCCATCCCAGCAGACCTTCTTCAAACAACCTGGGGAGAGGTGGCCTCCAACCATGCCTTCAAAGAACCAGGGGAGATATGCCTTCCCACCAGACTTTCTACAAACAACCTGGATTGAGGTGCCCTGTTACCAGACCTTCTTCAAATAACCTGTGGAGACGTGCCCTTCCACCAGACCTTGAAACAACCTGGGGTGACGTGTCCTACAACTAGACCTTCTTCAATCAATCTAGGGAGAGGTGTCCTCCCACCAGACGTTCCTCAAACAAACTGGGGAGAGGTGCCCCCCTACCAGATATTCTACAAACAACCTGGGGAGAGGTACCCTCCCACCAGACCTTCTTCAAAAAACCTGGGGTGAGGTGCCCTCCTACCAGACCTTCAAACAACTTGGGGGAGGTGCCCTCCCACCTGACCTTCTTCAAACAAACTTGGTAGAGGTACCCTACCACCACAACTTCTTCAAACAATCTGGGGTAAGATGCCCTCCCGCCAAACCTTCCTTAAACAACCTGTGGTCGGGTGATTTCACACCAGACCTTCCTTAAACAACCTGTGGTAAGGCTCACTTCATCAAGACCTTCCTTACACAACTTGGAGTGAGGTGCCCTCCCACGAGACCTTCCTTAAACAACCTTGACTGAGGTGCCCTCCCACCAGATCTTCTTCAAACAATCTGGGGAAAGGTGCCCTTTCATCAGACCTTCTTCAAACAAACTAGAGAGAGGTGCCCTCCCAACAGATCTTCTTCAAACAACCTCGGGATAGGTGCCCTTCAACCAAAACTTCTTCAAACAACCCGAGGAAAGGTGCCCTCCCATCAGAAGTTCAAACAACCTGGGGAGAGGTACCCTCCTACCTGTCATTCCTCAAACAACCTGTGGAGAGGTGCACTCCCACCATTCCTTACTCAAACAACCTTGAGGAAGGTGCTCTCCTACCAGACCTTCTTCAAACAACCTATGGAGAGGTGCCCACCCACCAGACTTTCCTCAAACGCCCTTTGGAGAAGTGCCCTCATACCAGACATTCTACAAACAACCTAGTGAGAAGTGCCCTATAAACCAGACTTTTTCAAACAACCTGGGGTGAGGTGCTATACCACCAGACGTTCTTCAAACTACTAGGGGTAAGGTGTCCTCCCACCAGACCTTCCTAAAACAACCCTTTGGGGTGAGGTGCTCTCCCACCAGACTTTCAAACCACCAGGGGAAAGGTGCCATCCCACCAGACATTTGTCCAACAACCTCGGGAGAGTTTACCTCCCCACAGACCTTCAAACATCGTGGGGAGAGGTGCCCTCCCACCAGACTTTCTTCAAACAACCAGGGGTAAGATGCCCTAACACCAGACCTTCTTCAAAGTACCTGGGGACAGGTGCCCTCACACTATACCAGATTCAAACAATCTGAGGAGAATTGCCCTCCTACGAGACCTTCTTCAAACAACAAGGGGAGATGTGCCCTCCCACCAGACCTTCCTTAAACAATCTGTGGTAGGGTGCCCTCCCACCATACCTTCCTCAAACAACCAGGGGTAAGTTGACCTCCCTCCATACCTTCAAACAACCTGGGGAGAGGTGTCCTCCCACCAGACCTTCTTGAAACAACCTTGGGAGAGGTTCCCTCCCACGAGATATTCAAACAACCTAGGGAAAGGTTTCATCCCATCAGATCTTCTTCAAACAACCTGTGGTAAGGTGCCCTCCCACCAAACCTTCTCAAAACAACCAAGGGTGAGGTGCCCTCCCATCAGACCTTCGAACAACCTGCGGAGAGGTGCTCTCCCACCGGACCTTCTTCAAGCAATCTGGTGAGAAGTACCCTCCCACCAGACCTTTTTTAAACAACATGGGAAGAGGTGACCTCTCAACAGACCTTCTTCAAACAGCCTGGAGAGAGGTACACTCCATCCAAACCTTCTTCAAACAAACTGGGGTAAGGTGCCCTCCCACCAAACCTTCCTTAAACAACCTGGGGTGGGGTTGCCTTCCACCCAGACCTTACTCAAAACACCTGGAGTGAGGTGCTCTTCAACCAGACCTTCTTCAAACAACCTGGTGGAAGGTCCCTCCCAAAAGACCTTCTTCAAACAACCTGGGGTAAGGTGCCCTCCAAAAAAGACCTTCCTTAAACAACCAGGAATAAGTTTCACTTCATCAAAACCTTTCTTAAACAACCTGGGGAGAGGTGCCCTCCCAACAGACATTCTTAAACAACCTGGATAGAGGTGCCCTATCACCAGACCTTCTTCAAACAACCTGGGTAAATGTGCCCTCTCAGCAGACCTTCTTAAACAACAAGGGGTAAGGTACCCCCCCTCCAGACCTTCCTAAAACAACCTGGAGTGAGGTGCTCTCCCACCAGTCTTTCAAACAACCAGGGGAAAGGTGCCCTCCCAACAGACATTCTTCAAACAAGCTGGGGAGAGGTTACCTCCCCACAGACCATCAAACATACTGGTGAGAAGTGCCTTCCTATCAGACCTTCTTCAAACACTGTGTTGATAGTTGCCCTCCCACCAGACCTTCTTCAACCAACCAGGGGCAAGGTGCCATCCCACCAGACATTCTTCAAAGAACCTGTGGAGATTTGCCGTCAAACCATAACAGATTCAAACAATCTGAGGAGAATTGCACTTCTACAAGACCTTCTTCTAACAACAAGGGAAGATGTGCCCTCCCACCAGACCTTCATTAAACAATCTGTGGTAAGGAGCCCTCCCACCATACCTTCTTCAAACAACCAGGGGTAAGTTGCTCTTCCACCATACCTTCAAACAACCTTGGGAGAGGTGCCCTCCCAAAAGACCTTCAAACAACCTAGGGAAAGGTGCCATCCTATCAGACCTTCTTCAAACAACTTGTGGTGAGGTGCACTCCCATCAGACCTTCTCAAAGCAACATGGGGTGAGGTGCCCTCCCATCAGACCTTCAAACAACTTGGGGAGAGGTGCTCTCCCACTAGACCTTCTTTAAACAATCTGGTGAGATGTACCCTTCCACTAGACCTTCTTCAAACAACATGGGGAGAGGTGCCCTCCCAATAGTCCTTCTTCAAAGAACCTGGGGAGAGGTGCTTTCCCAAAAGACCTTCAAACAACCTGGGGTAAGGTGCTCTCCCTCGAGAACTTCTTCAAACAAACTGGGGAGACGATCCCTATCAGCAGACCTTCTTAAGGCAACCTGGGGTGAGGTGTCCTACCACTAGACCTTCTTCAAGCAACCTAGGAAGAGGTGCCCTACTACCAGACCTTCTTCAAACAACCTGTGGTGAGATGCTCTCCCACCAGACTTTCAAACAACCTGGGGTAAGGTGCCCTCCCACCAGACCTTCAAACAAGATTTGGTAAGGTGTCCTTCCACCACACCTTCCTTAAGCAACCTTGGGTGAGGTGCCCTCCCACCAGACTATCTTCAAACAACCTGGTGAGAGGTGCACTCCCACCAGACCTTATTCAAACAACCTGGGAAGATGTGCCCTCACAGCAGACCTTCAAACAACCTGGGGAGGTGCCAATAAAACCAATCCTCCGACCTGAACTTTCTTAAACAACCTGGGGTGAGGTGCTCTCCCACCAGACCTTCTTCAAACAACCTGGGGTAAGGTGCACTCCCAACAGCCCTGCCTTAAACAACCAGCGGTAAGGTTCCCTTCCACAAAACCTTCCTTAAACAACCTGGGGTAAGGTTCCCTCCCTCCAGACCTTCTTCAAACAACCTGGGGAAGGGTGCCTTCCAAACAAACCTTCCTTAAACAACCTGGGGTGGGGTTGCCGTCCAAGCAGACCTTCCTCAAACAACCCGGGGTGAGGTGCTCTCCCACCAGACCTTCTTCAAGAAACCTGGGGTAAGGTGCCCTCCCACAAGTCCTTCTTCAAACAACATTGGGTAAGGTGCCCTCCCACCAGATCTTCCTTAAACAACCTGGGGAAAGGTTCACTTCATTATGACTTTCCTTAAACAACCTGTGGTGAAGTTCACTCCTACCAGATCTTCTTCAAACAACCTGGAGAAAGGTGCCCTCCTGCAAGACCTTCCTTAAACAACGTAGCGTGAGGTTCCCTTCCACCAGACCTTCTTGAAACAAGATGGGGTAAGGTGTCCTCCTTCCACACCTTCCTTAAACAATCTGGGGAAAGGTGCTCTCCCACAAGACCATTTTCAAAAAACCTGGGGTAAGGTGCCCACCCAAAAGACCTTCCTTAAACAACCTGGCATAAGGTTCACTTCATCAAGACCTTCCTTAAACAACCAATTGTGAGGTGCACTCCTACCAGAACTTCAAACAACCTGATTAGATGTGCCCTTCAACCAGATCTACTTCAATCAACGTTGGGAGAGGTGCGCTCCTACCAGACCTTCAAACAACCTGGGAAGAGGTGCCCTCCCACTAGACCTTCCTTAAACAATCTGTAGTAAGGTGCCCTCCTACCAAACCTTCTTCAAGCAACCAGAGGTAAGTTGCTCTCCCACCAGACCTTCAAACAATCTGGGGTAAGGTTCAATCCCATCAGACCTTCGTCAAACTACCTTGGGTAAGGTGCATTCCCACCACACCTTCTTAAAACAACCAGGGGTGAAATGCCCTCAAATCAGAATTACAAACAACCTGGGGAGAGGTGCCATGACACCAGACCTTCTTCAAACAATCTGGTGAGAAGTACCCTCCCACCAGACCTTCCTCAAACAACATGGGGATAGGTGCCCTCATACCAGACCTTCTTCAAACAACCTGAGAAGAGGTGCCCTCCCACCAGTCCTTCAAACAACCTGGGGAAAGGTGCTTTACCTAGAGAACTTCTTCAAACAAACTAGAGACACGTGCCTTATCACCAGACCGTTTTCAAACAACCTGTGGTAAGGTGCCATCCCAGCAGACCTTCTTCAAACAACCGGGTAAGGACCTCTCCTACAAGCCTTCATAAACACTGGGGAATGCCCTCCCACCAGACATTACAAACAACCTGGAGTTAGAGTGCCTCTCCACTAGACCTTCCTCAAACAACTGGGGAGAGTGCCTTCCTACCAGACATTCTCAAACAACCTGGGAGAGGTACCCTCCACCAGACCTTTTAAAAAACCTGGTTAGGTGCCCTCCAGAAACTTTTTAAACAAACCTGGAGAGGTGCCCTCCACCATACCTTCAAACAACTGGGTAAGGTGCCTTCCCACCAGACCTTTAACAACCTGGTAGAGGTGCCCTTACATCCAGACCTTCTTCAATAAACCTGGGTAGAGGTGCACTTCCACCGACCTTCAAACAACCCGGGAGTAATGTCCTTCCCACCAGACTTCTCAAACAACCTGGGTAAGGTGCCCTCCCCTGACATTCAAACAACCTGGGGAGAGGTGCCCTCCCGACCAGACCTTCTTTAAACAATCTGGGGTGAAGGTGACCTTCCCCCAGACCTTCTCAAAACCTGTGGATAGGCACCTCCCACCAGACCTTCTTAAACAACCTCTGGGAGGTGCCCTCCTAGAAGATCTTCTTCAAACAAACTGTGGAGAGTGCCCTCCCACCATACATTCTTCAAACACTGGATAAGGTGCCTCCCACCAGACCTTCTTCAAACAACCTGGGAGAGGTGCCCTTACACGTACCTTCATCAAACAACCTGGTGAGGTGCCTTTCATCCGACCTTCTTAAAACAACCTGGGGTGAGTTCCCTCCAAACAATATTTTCAAACAACCTAGGTGAAGGTGCCCTTCCACGACCCTTATTCAAACAACCTGGGGAGACGTGCCTCCCACCCAAAACTTCCTCAAACAACCATGCTGTAAGTTGACCTCACACCAGACCTTCAAACAACATAGGGTGAGGTGTCCTCCCACCAGACCTTCTTCGAAAAACCTTGGGTGAGGGGGCCTCCACAGACTTCTTCAAGCAACTGGGAAAGTGGCTCCCACCAGACCTTCCCAAACAATCCTGTGGAAAAGGTGACCCTCCTCCAGACCTTCTTCAAAGAACCTGTGGAGAGGTGCCCTCCCACAAACCACCTTCAAACAACCTGGTAGAGAAAGGTGCGAAATTCTCCACCTGACCTTCCTAAAACAACTGTAAAAGTGCCCCCCCACCAAAACCTTCTTCAAAGAACCTTGGGTAGGTGCCCTTCAAACCTCTTTTAAACACCTGGGATGAGTTGCCTCTCCCACCAGACCCTTCCTTTAAGCAACCTGGGTAGAGGTGCCCTCCACCAGACTTCTTAAACAACCAGGGGTAGTTTCCCTACCAGACCTTTACAAAAACCTGGGTAAGGTGCCCTCCCACCAAAGACCTTCAACAACCTAGGGTAAAGTGTGCCCCACCGTCCTTCCCAAAACAATAATGGTGGAGAGTGCCCTTCAACCAGACCTTCTTAAAACAACCTGGGGAAGTGCCCCCCCACACAAAGCCTTCAAACAACCTTGGGAAGAGCCCTCCCAAAAACCTTCTTCAACCAAATTAGGTAAAGTGTGCCTCCCGCCAGACCTTCTAAACAACCTTGGAAGGTGCCCTCCCACCAGACCTTTAAAAACTGGGTAAGGTCCCCTTTTCATCAAGAACTTCTTAAAAAAATCGGGGTGAGAGTGCCCTATCACCAGACCTTCTTAACAACCTAGGGAAATAGTGCCATCCCAGCAGACTTCTTCAACAACCTGGGGAATTGCCCTCCCACAGCCTACAAACAACCTGGTAGAGTTGCCCTTCCACCAAACTTCAAACAACCTAGGGTAGAGTGCAACAACCCCAGACCTTCTTCAAACATTTCGTGAGGTGCCCTCCACCAGACCTTCTTAAACATCCTAGGGGTAAATGTGCCCTCCACCAAACTTTAAACAACCTTGGTAAGGGCCTCCATCAAAACCTTCTTTAAAGAATCTTGGAGAATGCCATCCCTCCAAAGACCTTCTTGAAACAACCTTGGTATAGGTTGCCATCCACCAGACCTTTAAACAACGTGGGGTAAGGTGCCCTCCACCAGACCTTCCTTAAACAATTGTAGTAAGTTGCCCTTCCACCAGACCCTTCAAACAACCTAGCGGAAATTTGCCTCCAACAGACCTTCTTCAAACAACCTGGGGAGAGGTGCCCTCCACCAGGCCTTCTTCAAAAACCTGGGAGGGGTCCTCCCCACCAAGACTTTCAAACAACCTGGGTGAGTGTGCTTCCCCAGACCTTCTCAAACAACCCTGGTAAGGTGCCCTCCCTCCAGACCTTTCAAACATCCTATTGAAAGGTGCCCTCCACCAACCTTCTTCAACAATCCTTGGATTAAGGTGCCTTCCCAACCAGACCTTCTTCAGGAAAACCTGTGGAGAGGCCCTCCCAACCAGACCTTCTTAAAACAACCTTGGAGATGTGCCATCCTACCAAGATCTTTAAACAACCTGTGGAAGGTGCCCTCCCACCATACCATTCTTCAAACAACGTGGTGAAGTTGCCATTCCACCAGAACCCTCTTCACACAACATGGGGAAAGGGTTTCCCTTCCCAACAGACCTTCTTCAAACAACCTGGGGTGAGGTGCCCTTCCATCCAGACCTTCTTCTAAAAAACCTGGGAGAGGTGCCCTACCACAAGACTTCAAACTACCTGGGGAAAGGTGCCCTTCCACTGACCTTCTTCAAACAACCCTGGGAACGTGCCCTCCCGCCAAACTTTCAAACAACCGGGGGTGAAGGTTGACCTCCTCCAACCTTTCAAACAACTGGGATAGGTGCCTTCCCTCCAGACCTTCTTGGAAACCCTTGGGAGAGGCCCCCACCCCGACCTTCAAACAACTCTGGGAAAAGTGCCATCCCTAGAACCTTCTTCAAACAACCTGTGGTAAGGTGCCCTCCCACCAACCTTCTTCAAAACAACCGTGGTGACGGGTGCCTCCCATCAGACCTTCAAACAACATGGGGAGAGGTGCCCTTACCACCAGACCTTCTTCAAACAACCTGTGCGTGAGAAGTACCCTTCATCCAGACCTTCTTCTAACAACCTGGGAGAGGTGCCCTTCACAAGACTTTCAAATACCTGGTGAGAGGTGCCTTTCCCACCGGGACTTTCAAAACAACCTGGGGAGAGTGCCCTCCCACCAAATCCTTCTTAAACAACCAGGGTGAGTGCCTCCCACCCTTACCTTCAAACAGCATGGAGGTAGGTAACCTCCCATCCAGACCTTCTTCAAACAACCTGGGGAGGGTTTCCTCCCACCCGACATTCCAAACAACCTGGGGTAATGGTGCCATCCCATTAGACTTTCTTCAACAAACCTGGGTAAGGTGCCCTCCCACCAGACCTTCAAAACAACCTTGGTGAGGTGCCCTCCCTCAGACCTTTCAAACAAACTGGGAGAGGAGCCCTCCCACAACCTTCCAACAAATCTACTGGGAAGTAGCCCTCACACCAGACCTTCCTTCAAACAACATGGTTTTGAGGTGCCCTCCAATAGACCTTCTTCAAATATCCTGGTGAATGTCCCTTTCCAAACCCAAAGCCCTTCTAAAACAACCTGGGAAAAGGTTTCCTCCACCTGTCCTTATTAAACAACCTGGGAAGAGCTTGCCATCTCAACAGAGTCCTTCATTTTTCAAACAACCTGGGGTAAGGTACCTCCATCCAGACCTTTCCCTTAAAGAACCTGGGGTGGGGTTGCTCTCCATCCAGACTTTCTTCAAACAACCTGGGGTAAGTGCCCTCCACCAGACTTTCTTCAAACAACAGGGAGAAGTGCCCTCCCTCCAGATCTTAAACAACCTTGTTAGGTGCCCTCCCTCAGACCTTCTTCAAACAATATGAGAGGACACCCACAACCAACCTTCTTCAAACACCTGGGGTAAGGTTGCCCTTCACAACACCCAAAAACCTTCTTAAACAACCTGGGGGGTGCCTCCCATTAGACCTTCTTCAAAAAATCCTGGGTAAGGTGCCCTCCAACAGACCTTCTATTAAACAACCTGGGAAGGTACCTCCTCCAACCTGCCCTTTAAACAACCTGGGGTAAGGTCCCCTTCACAAGACCTTCCTTAAACAACCTGGGTGATTGCCACTCAATCAACCTTATTTTTCAAACAACCTGTGGTAAGGTGCCTCTCCACCAGCCCTTCCCTTAAACGAACCTGGGGTAAAGGTCTCCCAAATACTTTTTAAACAACTTGGGGTAAGGTTCCCTACCACCAGACCTTCTTCAACAACATGGGGAAGTGTCCCTCCTTCCAAACCTTTTGAAACAACCTTGGTTAGGTGCCTCCCTCCAGACCATCTACAAACAATGAAGGGAGGTTCCCTCCCACCAATATTCCTAAACAACTTGGGAGAGGTGCCCTCCCACCAGATTTTTTCAAAACACCTGTGTTAAGGAGCCCACCCACCAGACATTCTTCAAACAACCTGGGTAAGGTTACCTCACCACCTGACCTTCAAACTCAGGGGAGAGGTTGCCCTCCAAATAGACCTTCTTCAAACAACCTGGGAGAGGTGCCCTCCCACCAGACATTTCAAACAACCTGGGTGAGTGTGTCTCCCAGCAGACCTTCTAACAACCTGCGAGAGGTCTCTCCATCCAGACCTTCTTCAAACAATCTGGGTAAGTCCCCTTTCACCAAAACCTTCCTTAAAGCAACCTGGGTGAGGTTGCCTTTCCAATAGACCTTTTTCAAACAACCTTTGGTGAGGCTGCTTTCCCACAAGCCCCTTCAAACAACCTTGGGTAAGGTCAATCCCACAAGCCCATTGTTCAAACAACCTGGGAGGTAGATTCCCCACCCACCAGTACCTTCCCCTTCACCAACCAGGGGCGAGGTCTTCATCTTCGTTCAAAACCATCTTAAACAACCTGGAGGGAGTGTCCTACTACTAGACCTTCCTTCAAACAAAAGGGATGAGGTGCCCTCCCACCAGGCCTTCCTAAAACAACTTGATGAGGTGCCCCCCCACCAGACTTTCAAAACACCTGAGGGAGGACCCCCCACCAGACCTTCTTCATAAAACCTGGGGAGAGTGTTACCTACCCAGACCTTCAAACAATGGGGAGAGGTGCCCTCCAACCAGACCTTTCAAACAACTTGGGGAGAGGAGCCCTCCCAGGAGCCCTTCCAAACATCCTTTGGGAAAGTGCCCTCTACCAGACCTTCTTAAAATCAACCTGGGGAGTGGCCTCCCATCAGACCTTTCCCAAACAACCTGTTAGAGGTGCCTCCCACCAGACCTTCTTCAACAATCTGGGTAAGTGCCCTCACAACGACCTTTTTTCAAACACATGGGAGAGGTGCATCCTAACCAGACCCTTCAAACAACCGTTGGAGAGGTGCTTTCCCACAAGACCTTCAAACAACCTTTGGAGAGGTGCCCTCCCACCAGACCTTCAAGCAAGCTAGGGAGAGTTGCCCTCCCAACACACCTTCAACGAACCATGGGTGATGTGCCATCTTGAAACAACCAGGGGATAGAGGCCCTCACAAAAGACCTTCTTCGTCAACCTGGGATTAGGTGCCCTCCCACAAGACCTTCTTCAAACAACTTGGGGAGAAGAGCCCTTCCACCAGACATTCAAACAACCTTGGGAGAGGTGCCCTACCACCCAACATTCTTCAAACAACCTGGGGAGAAGTGCCCTACCACCAGACCTTCAAACAACCTGGGGAGAGATGCCCTCCCACTAGACCTTCTTCAAACAACCTGTGGTAAGGTGACCACCCACCAGACCTTCTAAAAAACAACCCTTGGATAGAAGTGTTATTCCACCAGACTTCAAACAGCTTGGTGCGAAGTGCACTCCCATCACACCTTTAAACAAACTATGGAGAGGTGCCATACTATCAAACCTTCTTCAAACAACCTTGGGAGAAGTGCGCTCCTACCAGACATTCTTTAAACATCCTGGGGAGATGTGCCCTCGCACCAGACCTTTTTCAAACAACCTGTGTTAAGGTGCTCTCCCAACAGACCTTCTTCATACAACCTGGGAGAAGCGCCCCAACCAGGTTTTCCTTATATAACCTGGGGTGAGGTGCCCTCTCACCAGACCTTTTTCAGTTAACCTGGGGAGAGTTCCCCAACCACCAGACCTTCATCAAACATCCTGCAGAGAGTTACCCTTCCACCAGACCTTCTTCAAACAACCTGGTGAGAGGTGCAATCCCTCCAAACATTCTTCAAACAACCTTATGTAAGGTGCCCGCAACCCCAAACCTTCCTTAAACAACCTGGGGTGTGGTTAAACTATGATCAGACCTTCCTTAAATAACCTGGGGTGACGTGCTCTCCCACTAGACCTTCTTCAAGCAACTTGGGGTAAGATGCATTCCCACCAGACCATCTTCAAACAACCTGGGATAAGGTGTCCTCCCAGCAGCCCTTCCTTTACAAATCTAGGGTAATGTTCCAATCCACAAGACCTTCCTTAAATAACCTGGGATGAGGTTCCCTCCCTTCAGAACTTTTTCAAACAACCTTGGGTATGGTGCCCTCCCACCAGATCTTCACTAAACAACCTGAGGTGAGGTGCTCTCCGACAATACCTTCTTCAAATAAGCTGGTGTAAGGTGCCCTCCCACCAGACCTCCTACAAACAGCATTGGGTAAGGTGCCCTATGACCAGACCTTCTTCAAACAGTCTGTAGAAAGGTGCCCTCCCACCAGACATTCTTAAACAACCTGGATAGAGGTGCCCTATCACCACACCTTCTTCAAACAACCTGGGTAAATGTGTCCTCTCAGCAGACCTTCTTCAAACAGCCTAGGGAGAGGTGCTCTCCCACCAGACCTTCTTCAAACAACCTGGGGTGAGCTTCCCTCCCAAAAACCTTCAAACAACCTTGTGAGATGTGCCGTCCCACCAGACCTTCAAACAACGTGAGGTGAGGTTCCCTCCCACCAGACCTTCCTCAAACAACCTGGGGTAACGTGCCCTTTCACCAAACCTTCAAACAACCTGGTGAGAGGTGCCCTCCAACCAGACCTTCTTTAAACAACCTTGGGTGAGGTAGGCTCTCACCAGACCTTCTTCAAACAACCTAGGGAAAAATGCCCTCCAACCAGACCTTCTTCAAACAACCTTGGGAAAGGTGCCCTCCCACCGGTCATTCTTCAAACAACCTGGGGAGACGTGCCCTCTCACCTGACCTTCTTCAAACAACCTGGGGTGAGGTTCCCTCCCACCAGACCTTCTTCAAACAACCTAGGGCAAGGTGCCCTTACACCAATCCTCCCTTATTATACAACCTGGGGTGAGGTGCTCTCCAACCAGACCTATTCAAAGAACCTGGGGTAAGGTGATCTCCCTCAAGACCTTCCTCAAACAACCTGGGGAAAAGTGCCCTCCCCCCAGACCTTCCTTAACCAACCTTGGGTAAGGTTAAGTTCATCAAGACCTTCCTTAAACAACCAGGGGTGAGATGCCATCCCTTCATACCTTCCTCAAACAACCTGGGGTAAATTGCCCTCCCACCAGACCTTCTTCAAGCAAGATGGGGAAAAGTGTGCTCCCACCAGACCTTCCCTAAACAATCTCTGGAAAAGGTGTCTTCCCACCAGAGCTTCTTCAAACAACCTTGAGAGAGGTGCCCTCCCCACAGACCTGCTTCAAACAACCTGAGGTAAGGTGCCCTCCCACCAGACCTTTTTCAAACATGATGGGGTAAGGTGTGCTCCCACCAGACCTTCTTCAAACAATCTGGGGAGAGGTGCCCTCCTACCAGACCTTCTTTAAACAACCTTGTAAAAGGTGCCCTCCCACCAGAATTTCTTCAACCAACCTGGGGTAAGGTGCCCTCCCACCAGACATTCTTCAAAGAACCTTGGGAGAGGTGCCCTTCCACCAGACCTTCTTTAAACATCCTGGTGAGAGTTGCCCTCCCACCAGACCTTCTCTAAGCAACCTGGGGAGAGGTGCCCTCCCACAAGACTTTCTTCAAACAACCAGGGGTAATTTGCCCTACCCCAGACCTTCAAACAAACTAAGGTGAGGTGCCCTCCCACCAGACCTTCTTCAAACAACCTGGGGTAACGTGCCCTTTCACCAAACCTTCAAACAACCTTGTGAGAGGTGCCCTCCAACCAGACCTTCTTTAAACAAACTTGGGTGAGTTAGGCTCTCACAAAGACCTTCTTCAAACAACCTAGGGAAAAATGACCTCCCACCAGACCTTCTTCAAACAACCTTGGGAAAGGTGCCCTCCCACCAGTCATTCTTCAAACAACCTGGGGAGAGGTGCCCTCTCACGTGACCTTCTTCAAACAACCTAGGGTAAGGTGCCCTTACACCAATCCTCCCTTATTGTGCAACCTGGGGTGAGGTGCTCTCCAACCAGACCTTCCTCAAACAACCTGGGGAAAGGTGCCCTCCTTCCAGACCTTCCTTAAACAACCTGGGGTAAGGTTAACTTCATCAAGACCTTCCTTAAACAACCTGGGGTGAGATGCCATCCTTCCATACCTTCCTCAAACAACCTGGGGTAAATTGCCCTTCCACCAGACGTTCTTCAAACAACCTGGAGAGAGGTGCCCTCCTCACAGACCTGCTTCAAACACCCTGGTGTAAGGTGCCCTCCCACCAGACCTTCTTCAAACAAGATGGGGTAAGGTGTGCTCCCACCAGACCTTCTTTAAACAATATGGGGAGAGGTGCCCTCCTACCAGACCTTCTTTAAACAACCTTGTAAAAGGTGCCCTCCCACCAGAATTTCTTCAACCAACCTGGGGTAAGGTGCCCTCCCACCAGACATTCTTCAAAGAACCTTGGGAGAGGTGCCCTCCCACCAGACCTTCTTTAAACATCCTGGTGAGAGTTGCCCTCCCACCAGACCTTCTTTAAGCAACCTGGGGAGTGGTGCCCTCGAACCAGACTTTCTTCAAACAACCAGGGTTAATTTACCCTACCCCAGACCTACAAACATCTTGGGGAGAGGTGCCCTCCTCCCAGACCTTCTTCAAACACCCTTGTGAGAGGTTCCCTCACAACAGACCTTGAAACAACCTAGGGTAAGATGCCACCCTGTCAGACCTTTTTCAAACATCATGGTGTAATGTACTCTCCCACAAGACCTTCTTAAAACAACCTGGGGTCATGTGCCCTCCCACCAGACCTTTAAACAACGTGGGGTAAGGTGCTCTCCCTCGAGAACTTCTTCAAACAAATTGGGGAGACGTGCCCTATCACCAGACCTTCAAACAACCTAAGGAATTGTGCCATCCCAGCAGACCCTCTTCACAAAACATGGGGAGAGTTGCCCTCCCACCAGGTCTTCAAACAACCTGGGGAGAGTTGCCCTCACAAAAGAGTTTTTCAAACAACCTCATGTGGGGTGAACAACGGCCAGACCTTCTTCAAACAACCTTGTGAGAGGTTCCCTCCCAACAGACCTTGAAACAACCTAGGGTAAGGTGCCACCCTGTCAGACCTTCTTCAAACATCATGGTGTAATGTACTCTCCCACAAGACCTTCTTAAAACAACCTGGGGTCATGTGCCCTCCCATCAGACCTTCAAACAACCTTGGGAGAGGTGCCCGCCCACCAAACCATCTTCAAACAATCTGGTGAGAAGTGATCTCCCTCGAGACCTTCTTCAAACAACCTGGGTAGAGGTGCCCTCCCACCAGACCTTTAAACAATGTGGGGTAAGGTGCTCTCCCTCGAGAACTTCTTCAAACAAATTGGGGAGACGTGCCCTATCACCAGACCTTCAAACAACCTAAGGAATTGTGCCATCCCAGCAGACCCTCTTCACAAAACATGGGGAGAGGTGCCCTCCCACCAGGTCTTCAAACAACCTATGGAGAGTTGCCCTCACATAAGAGTTTTTCAAACAACCTCATGTGAGGTGAACAACGGCCAGACCTTCTTCAAACAACCATTGGTGAGGTGCCCTGCTACCAGACCTTCTTCAAATAACCTGGGGAGAGGTGCCCTCCCACCAGACCTTCCTCAAACAACATAGGGTGAGCTGCCATCCCACCAGTCCTTCTTCAAACAACCTGGGGTGAGGTACCCTCCCACCAAACCTTCAAACAACCTTGTGAGATGTGCCGTTCAACCAGACCTTCAAACAACCTGAGGTTAGCTGCCCTCCCACCAGAACTTCAAACAACCTGGGGTAAGGTGCCTTTTCACCAAACCTTCAAACAACCTGGTGAGAGGTGCCCTCCCTCCAGACCTTCTTCAAACAACCTTGGGTGAAATGGCCTCTCACCAGACCTTCCTCAAACAACCTAGGGAAAAGTGCCCTCCCACCAGACCTTCTTCAAACAACCTTGGGAAAGGTGCACTCCCACCAGACCTTCTTCAAAGAACCTGTGGATAGGTGCCCTCCTACCAGTAATTCATCAAACAACCTGGTGAGAGGTGCCTTCTCACCTGACCTTCTAAAAACAACCTGGGGTGAGGTTCCCTCCAACCAGACCTTCAAACAACCTAGGGTAAGGTGCCCTTACACCAATCCTCCCTTATTAAACAACCTGGGATGAGGTGCTCTCCCACCAGCCCTTCCTTAAACAACCTGCTGTAAGGTGCCCTCACACCAGACCTTCAATAAACAACCTGGGGTGAGGTGCTCTCCCCCCAGACCTTCTTCGAACGACCTGGGGTAAGGTGCCCTCCCACAAGACATTCTTCAAGCAAGATGGGGTAAAGTATGCTCCCACCAGACCTTCCCTAAACAATCTGTGGAAACGTGCCCTTCCACCAGACCTTCTTCAAACAACCTGTGGAGAGGTGCCCTCCCCACAAACCTGCTTCAAACAACCTGGGGTAAGGTGCTCCCCCTAAAAGACCTTCTTCAACCAAGATTGGGTAAAGTGTGCTCCCACCAGACCTTCCCTAAACAATCTGTGGAAACGTGCCCTCCCACCAGACATTCTTCAAAGAACCTTGGGATAGGTGCCCTCCCTCAAGACCTTCTTTAAACATCCTGGTGAGAGTTGCCCTCCCACCAGACCTTCTTTAAGCAACCTGGGGAGAGGTGCCCTCCCACCAGACTTTCTTCAAACAACCAGGGGTAATTTGCCCTACCCTATACCTACAAACAACCTGGTGAGACGTGCCCTTCCACCTGACCTTCAAACAGCCTAGGGTAAGGTGCCACCCTGTCAGACCTTCTTCAAACATAATGGTGTAAGGTGCCCTTCAACCAGACCTTCTTAAAACAACCTCGGGTAATGTGCCATCACATCAGAGCTTCAAACAACCTTGGGAGAGGAGCCCTCCTATCAAACCTTCTTCAAGCAATCTAGTGAGAAGTGTCCTCCCTGCAGGCCTTCTTGAAACAACCTTGGTATAGGTGCCCTCCCACCAGACCTTTAAGCAACGTGGGGTAAGGTGCCGTTCATCGAGATCTTCTTCAAACAAATTGGGGAGACGTGCCCTATCACCAGACCTTCAAACAACCTAGGGAAATAGTGCCATCCCAGCAGACCTTCTTCAAACAACCTGGGGAGAGTTGCCCTCACACAAGACTTTTTCAAACAACCTCGGGTGAAGTGCACAATGGCCAGACCTTCTTCAAACAACCTTTGGTGAGGTGCCCTCCCACCAGACCTTCTTGAAACAACCTATTGAAAGGTGGCCTCCCACCAGACCTTCTTCAACCAACCTTGGGTAAGGTGCCTTCCCAACAGACCTTCTTTAAAGAACCTTGTGAGACGTGCCCTCCAACCAGACCTTCTTCAAACAATCTTGGGAGAGGTGCCATCCTACCAGACCTTCAAACAACCTGGGGAAAGGTGCCCTCCCACCAGACCTTCCTTAAAAATTCTGTAGTAAGCTGCCTTCCCACTTAACCTTCTTCAAACAACCAGCTGTAAGTTTCCCTCCAAACACACCTTCAAACAACCTGGGGAGAGGTGCCCTCCATCCAGACCTTCTTCAAGAAACCTGGGTAGAGGTGCGCTCCCACCAGACCTCCAAAAAACCTGGGGTAATGTGCCTTCCCACCAGACCTTCCTCAAACAACCCTAGGTAAGGTGCCCTCCCTCCAGACATTCAAACAACCTGGGGAGAGGTGCCCTCCGACCAGACCTTCTTTAAACAATCTGGGGTGAGGTGCCTTCCCACCTGACCTTCTTCAGGAAACCTGTGGAGAGGCACCCTCCCACCAGACCTTCTTAAAACAACCCCTGGAGATGTGCCCTCCTAGAAGATCTTCTTCAAACAACCTGTGGAGAGGTGCCCTCCCACCATACATTCTTCAAACAACGTGGTGACAGGTGCCATCCCACCAGACCCTCTTCACACAACCTGGGGAGAGGTGCCCTTACACCAGATCTTCTTCAAACAACCTGGGGTGAGGTGCCCTTCATCCAGACCTTCTTTTAACAACCTAGGGAGAGCTGCCCTACCACAAGACTTTCAAACAACCTGGTGAGAGGTGCCCTTCCACTGGACCTTCTTCAAACAACCTGGGGAGACGTGCCCTCCCGCCAAATCTTCTTCAAACAACCAGGGGTAAGTTCACCTCCCTCCATACCTTCAAACAACATGGGGATAGGTGTCCTCCCTCCAGACTTTCTTGAAACAACCTTGGGAGAGGTTTCCTCCCACCTGACATTCAAACAACCTAGGGAAAGGTGCCATCCCATTAGACCTTCTTCAAACAACTTGTGGTAAGGTGCCCTCCCACCAGACCTTCTCAAAACAACCTGGGGTGAGGTGCCCTCCCATCAGACCTTCAAACAACCTGGGGAGAGGTGCTCTCCCACCAGACCTTCTTCAAACAATCTGGTGAGAAGTACCCTCCCACCAGACCTTCTTCAAACAACATGGGGAGAGGTGCCCTTCCAATAGACCTTCTTCAAATATCCTGGTGAGATGTGCTTTCCCACCAGACTTTCAAACAACCTGGGGAGAGGTGCCCTCCCACCAGACCTTATTAAAACAACCTGGGAAGAGGTGCCATCTCAACAGACCTTCTTCAAACAGCCAGGAGGTAGGTAACCTCAATCCAGACCCTCCTCAAACAACCTGGGGTGGGGTTGCCCTCCCACCAGACCTTCTATGAACAACCTGGGGTAATGTGCCTTCCCACCAGACTTTCTTCAAACAACCCAGGGTAAGGTGCCCTCCCACCAGACCTTCAAACAACTTTGGGAGACGTGCCCTCCCGTCAGACCTTCTTCAAACATAATCAGGAGAGGAACCCTACAACCACACCTTCATCAAACAACCTGGGATAAGTTGCCCTCACACCAAACCTTCCTTAAACAAACTGATTTGGGGTGCCCTCCCATTAGACCTTCTTCAAACATCCTGGGGTAAGGTGCCCTCCAACAAGACCTTCTTAAAACAACCTGGGGTAAGGTTTCCTCCAACCTGTCCTCCCTTAAACAACCTGGGGTAAGGTTAGCTTCATCAAGACCTACCTTAAACAACCTGGAGTGAGCTGCACTCCCACCAATTTTTTTTCAAACAACCTGGGGTAAGGTGCCCTCCCACCAGACATTCCTTAAAGAACCTGGGGTGAGGTGCTCTCCATCCAAACTTTCTTTAAACAACTTGGGGTAAGGTGCCCTACCACCAGACATTCTTCAAACGACATGAGGAGAAGTGCCCTCCCTCCAGACCTTTTGAAACAACCTTGGTTTAGGTGCTCTCCCTCCAGACCTTCTACAAACAACCTGAGGAGAGGTTCCCTCCCACCAGATATTCCTCAAACAACCTTGGGAGAGGTGCCCTCCCACCAGTACTTTTTCAAACAACCTGTGTTAAGGAGCACTCCCACCAGACCTTCTTCAAACAACCTAGGGTAAGGTGCCCTCCCACCAGATCTTCAAACAGCGTGGGGAGAGGTGCCCTCCAAATAGACCTTCTTCAAACAACCTTGGGAGAGGTGCCCTCCCAGCAGACCTTCTTCATTCAACCTGGGTAGAGGTACTCTCCATCCAGACCTTCTTCAAACAAACTGGGGTAAGGTGCCCTTCGACCAAACCTTCCTTAAACAACCTGGGGTGCATTTGCCCTCCAATCAGACCTTACTCAAGCAACCTGTGGTGAGGTGCTCTCCCACCAGACCTTCTTCAAACAACCTGGTGTAAGGTCAATCCCGAAAGACCTTTGTTAAACAACCAGGGGTAAGGTTCCCTCCCACCAGACCTTCCTTAACCAACCAGGGGTAAGGTTCACTTCTTCAAAACCTTCCTTAAACAACCTGGGATGAGGTGCCCTACTACCAGACCTTCTTCAAACAAGAAGGGATGAGGTGCCCTCCCACCAGGCCTTCCTAAAACAACTTAGCGTGAGGTGCTCTCCCACCAGACTTTCAAAACACCAGGGGAAAGGAGCCCTCCCACCAGACATTCTTCAAACAATCTGGGGAGAGGTTACCTCACCACAGACCTTCAAACATCATGGGGAGAGGTGCCCTCCAAGCAGACCATCTTGAAACAACTTTGGGAGACGTTCCCTCCCACCAGACATTCAAACAACCTAGGGAAATGTGCCCTCCCACCAGACCTTCTCAAAACAACCTGCGGTGAGTGGTGTTCCCATGAGACCTTCAAACAACCTGCATAGAGGTGCTCTCCCACCAGACCTTCTTCAAACAGTCTGGTGATAAGTACCCTCACAACAGACCTTCTTCAAATAACATGGAGAGAGGTGCATTTCTAATAGACCTTCTTCAAACAACCGTTGGAGAGGTGCTTTCCCACAAGACCTTCAAACAACCTTTGGAGAGGTGCCCTCCCACCAGACCTTATTCAAACAACCTGGGGAGAGGTGTCCTTCCTCCAGGCCTTCAAAAAACCAGTATGCCTTCCAACCAGACTTTCTACAAACAACCTGGATTGAGGTGCCCTGCTGCCAGATCTTCTTCAAATAACCTGTGGAGACGTGCCCTACCACTAGACCATCTTCAAACAACCTGAGGTGACGTGACCTACAACTAGTCCTTCTTCAAACAATCTAGGGAGAGGTGCCCTCCCACCAGACCTTCCTCAAACAACCTGGTGAGAGATGGCCTCCTACCAGACATTCTACAAAAAACCTGAGGAGAGGTACCCACCCACCAGACCTTCTTCATAATACCTGGGGCGACGTGCCCTCATCCTGTGTTGAGGTGTCCTACTGCCAGACCTTCCTCAAACAACCTGGGGTGAGGTGCCCTCCCACCAGACCTTCAAACAACTTGGGGAGAGGTGCCCTCCCAGGAGACCTTCTTCAAACATCCTTTGGTGAGGTGCCCTGCTACCAGACCTTCTTCAAATAACCTGGGGAGAGGTGCCCTCCCACCAGACCTTCTTCAAACAACCTGGGGTAAGGTGCCCTCCCAACAGACCTTCTTTAAAGAACCTGGGGAGAGGTGCCATCCTACCAGACCTTCAAACAACCTGGGGAGAGGTGCCCTCCTACCAGACATTCTTCAATCAACCAGGGGTGAGGAGCCCTCCCACCAGACCTTCAAGCAAGCTAGGGAGAGTTGCCCTCCCAACACACCTTCAAAGAACCTGGGGTGATGTGCCATCTTGAAACAACCAGGGGATAGGTGCCCTCACAAAAGACCTTCTTCATCAACCTGGGATTAGGTGCCCTCCCACAAGACCTTCTTCAAACAACTTGGGGAGAAGAGCCCTTCCACCAGACATTCAAACAACCTTGGGAGAGGTGCCCTACCACCCAACCTTCTTCAAACAACCTGGGGAGAAGTGCCCTACCACCAGATTTTCAAACAACCTGGGGAGAGATGCCCTCCCACTAGACCTTCTTCAAACAACCTGTGGTAAGGTGACCACCCACCAGACCTTCTAAAAACAACCTGGGTAGAAGTGTTATTCCACCAGACCTTCAAACAGCTTGGTGCGAAGTGCACTCCCATCACACCTTTAAACAAACTATGGAGAGGTGCCATACTATCAAACCTTCTTCAAACAAAATTTGGAGAAGTGCGCTCCTACCAGACATTCTTTAAACATCCTGGGGAGATGTGCCCTCGCACCAGACCTTTTTCAAACAACCTGTGTTAAGGTGCTCTCCCAACAGACCTTCTTCATACAACCTGATGAGAAGCGCCCCAACCAGGTTTTCCTTATATAACCTGGGGTGAGGTGCCCTCTCACCAGACCTTTTTCAGTTAACCTGGGGAGGGTTCCCCAACCACCAGACCTTCATCAAACATCCTGCAGAGAGTTACTCTTCCACCAGACCTTCTTCAAACAACCTGGTGAGACGTGCAATCCCTCCAAACATTCTTCAAACAACCTTATGTAAGGTGCCCGCAACCCCAAACCTTCCTTAAACAACCTGGGGTGTGGTTAAACTATGATCAGACCTTCCTTAAATAACCTGGGGTGACGTGCTCTCCCACTAGACCTTCTTCAAGCAACTTGGGGTAAGATGCATTCCCACCAGACCATCTTCAAACAACCTGGGATAAGGTGTCCTCCCAGCAGCCCTTCCTTTACAAATCTGGGGTAATGTTCCAATCCACAAGACCTTCCTTAAATAACCTGGGATGAGGTTCCCTCCCTCCAGAACTTTTTCAAACAACCTGGGGTATGGTGCCCTCCCACCAGATCTTCACTAAACAACCTGAAGTGAGGTGCTCTCCGTCAATACCTTCTTCAAATAAGCTGGTGTAAGGTGCCCTCCCACCAGACCTCCTACAAACAGCATTGGGTAAGGTGCCCTACGACCAGACCTTCTTCAAACAGTCTGTAGAAAGGTGCCCTCCCACCAGACATTCTTAAACAACCTGGATAGAGGTGCCCTACCACCACACCTTCTTCAAACAACCTGGGTAAATGTGTCCTCTCAACAGACCTTCTTCAAACAGCCTAGGGAGAGGTGCTCTCCCACAAAACCTTCTTCAAACAACCTGGGGTGTGCTTCCCTCCCAAAAACCTTCAAACAACCTTGTGAGATGTGCCGTCCCTCCAGACCTTCAAACAACCTGAGGTGAGGTTCCCTCCCACCAGACCTTCCTCAAACAACCTGGGGTAACGTGCCCTTTCACCAAACCTTCAAACAACCTGGTGAGAGGTGCCCTCCAACCAGACCTTCTTTAAACAACCTTGGGTGAGGTAGGCTCTCACCAGACCTTCTTCAAACAACCTTGGGAAAAATGCCCTCCAACCAGACCTTCTTCAAACAACCTTGGGAAAGGTGCCCTCCCACCAGTCAATCTTCAAACAACCTGGGGAGAGGTGCCCTCTCACCTGACCTTCTTCAAACAACCTGGGGTGAGGTTCCCTCCCACCAGACCTTCTTCAAACAACCTAGGGTAGGTGCCCTTACACCAATCCTCCCTTATTATACAACCTGGGGTGAGGTGCTCTCCAACCAGACCTATTCAAAGAACCTGGGGTAAGGTGATCTCCCTCAAGACCTTCCTCAAACAACCTGGGGAAAAGTGCCCTCCCCCCAGACCTTCCTCAACCAACCTGGGGTAAGGTTAAGTTCATCAAAACCTTCCTTAAACAACCTGGGGTAAATTGCCCTCCCACCAGACCTTCTTCAAGCAAGATGGGGAAAAGTGTGCTCCCACCAGACCTTCCCTAAACAATCTGTGGAAAGGTGTCTTCCCACCAGACCTTCTTCAAACAACCTTGAGAGAGGTGCCCTCCCCACAGACCTGCTTCAAACAACCTGAGGTAAGGTGCCCTCCCACCAGACCTTTTTCAAACATGATGGGGTAAGGTGTGCTCCCACCAGACCTTCTTCAAACAACCTTGAGAGAGGTGCCCTCCCCACAGACCTGCTTCAAACAACCTGAGGTAAGGTGCCCTCCCACCAGACCTTTTTCAAACATGATGGGGTAAGGTGTGCTCCCACCAGACCTTCTTCAAACAATCTGGGGAGAGGTGCCCTCCTACCAGACCTTCTTTAAACAACCTTGTAAAAGGTTCCCTCCCACCAGAATTTCTTCAACCAACCTGGGGTAAGGTGCCCTCCCACCAGACATTCTTCAAAGAACCTTGGGAAAGATGCCCTTCCACCAGACCTTCTTTAAACATCCTGGTGAGAGTTGCCCTCCCACCAGACCTTCTCTAAGCAACCTGGGGAGAGGTGCCCTCCCACAAGACTTTCTTCAAACAACCAGGGGTAATTTGCCCAACCCAGACCTTCAAACAAACTAAGGTGAGGTGCCCTCCCACCGGACCTTCTTCAAACAACCTGGGGTAACGTGCCCTTTCACCAAACCTTCAAACAACCTTGTGAGAGGTGCCCTCCAACCAGACCTTTAAACAACCTTGGGTGAGTTAGGCTTCACAAAGACCTTCTTCAAACAACCTAGGGAAAAATGACCTCCCACCAGACCTTCTTCAAACAACCTTGGGAAAGGTGCCCTCCCACCAGTCATTCTTCAAACAACCTGGGGAGAGGTGCCCTCTCACGTGACCTTCTTCAAACAACCTAGGGTAAGGTGCCCTTACACCAATCCTCCCTTATTGTGCAACCTGGGGTGAGGTGCTCTCCAACCAGACCTTCCTCAAACAACCTGGTGAAAGGTGCCCTCCTTCCAGACCTTCCTTAACCAACCTGGGGTAAGGTTAACTTCATCAAGACCTTCCTTAAACAACCTGGGGTGAGATGCCATCCATCTATACCTTCCTCAAACAACCTGGGGTAAATTGCCCTCCCACCAGACCTTTCTTAAACAACCGGAGGCGAGGTGCTCTCCCACCAGACCTTCTTCAAACAACCTGGGGTAAGGTGCCCTCCCACCAGACATTCTTCAAGCAAGATGGGGAGAAGTGTGCTCCCACCAGACCTTCCCTAAACCATCTGTGGAAAGGTGTCTTCCTACCAGACCTTCTTCAAACAATCTGGAGAGAGGTGCCCTCCTCACAGACCTGCTTCAAACAACCTGGTGTAAGGTGCCCTCCTACCAGACCTTCTTCAAACAAGATGGGGTAAGGTGTGCTCCCACCAGACCTTCTTTAAACAATATGGGGAGAGGTGCCCTCCTACCAGACATTTTTTAAACAACCTTGTAAAAGGTGCCCTCGCACCAGAATTTCTTCAACCAACCTGGGATATGGTGCCCTCCCACCAGACATTCTTCAAAGAACCTTGGGAGAGGTGCCCTCCCACCAGAGCTTCTTTAAACATCCTGGTGAGAGTTGCCCTCCCACCAGACCTTCTTTAAGCAACCTGGGGAGAGTTGCCCTCCCACCAGACTTTCTTCAAACAACCAGGGTTAATTTACCCTACCCCAGACCTACAAACATCTTGGGGAGAGGTGCCCTCCCCCCAGACCTTCTTCAAACAACCTTGTGAGAGGTTCCCTCCCAACAGACCTTGAAACAACCTAGGGTAAGGTGCCACCCTGTCAGACCTTCTTCAAACATCATGGTGTAATGTACTCTCCCACAAGACCTTCTGAAAACAACCTGGGGTCATGTGCCCTCCCATCAGACCTTCAAACAACCTTGGGAGAGGTGCCCGCCCACCAAACCATCTTCAAACAATCTGGTGAGAAGTGATCTCCCTCCAGACCTTCTTCAAACAACCTGGGTAGAGGTGCCCTCCCACCAGACCTTTAAACAACGTGGGGTAAGGTGCTCTCCCTCGAGAAGTTCTTCAAACAATTTGGGGAGACGTGCCCTATCACCAGACCTTCAAACAACCTAAGGAATTGTGCCATCCCAGCAGACCCTCTTCACACAACATGGGGAGAGGTGCCCTCCCACCAGGTCTTCAAACAACCTGGGGAGAGTTGCCCTCACACAAGAGTTTTTCAAACAACCTCATGTGAGGTGAACAACGGCCAGACCTTCTTCAAACAACCATTGGTGAGGTGCCCTGCTACCAGACCTTCTTCAAATAACCTGGGGAGAGGTGCCCTCCCACCAGACCTTCCTCAAACAACATAGGGTGAGCTGCCATCCCACCAGTCCTTCTTCAAACAACCTGGGGTGAGGTACCCTCCCACCAAACCTTCAAACAACCTTGTGAGAGGTGCCGTTCAACCAGACCTTCAAACAACCTGAGGTTAGCTGCCCTCCCACCAGAACTTCAAACAACCTGGGGTAAGGTGCCTTTTCACCAAACCTTCAAACAACCTGGTGAGAGGTGACCTCCCTCCAGACCTTCTTCAAACACCCTTGGGTGAGGTGGCCTCTCACCAGACCTTCTTCAAACAACCTAGGGAAAGATGCCCTCCCACCAGACCTTCTTCAAACAACCTTGGGAAAGGTGCACTCCCACCAGACCTTCTTCAAAGAACCTGTGGATAGGTGCCCTCCTACCAGTCATTCATCAAACAACCTGGTGAGAGGTGCCTTCTCACCTGACCTTCTAAAAACAACCTGGGGTGAGGTTCCCTCCAACCAGACCTTCTTCAAACAACCTAGGGTAAGGTGCCCTTACACCAATCCTCCCTTATTAAACAACCTGGGATGAGGTGCTCTCCCACCAGCCCTTCCTCAAACAACCTGCTGTAAGGTGCCCTCACACCAGACCTTCCTTAAACAACCTGGGGTGAGGTGCTCTCCCCGCAGACCTTCTTCGAACAACCTGGGGTAAGGTGCTCCCCCCAAAAGACCTTCTTCAACCAAGATTGGGTAAAGTGTGCTCCCACCAGACCTTCCCTAAACAATCTGTGGAAACGTGCCCGCCCACCAGACATTCTTCAAAGAACCTTGGGATAGGTGCCCTCCCTCAAGACCTTCTTTAAACATCCTGGTGAGAGTTGCCCTCCCACCAGACCTTCTTTAAGCAACCTGGGGAGAGGTGCCCTCCCACCAGACTTTCTTCAAACAACCAGGGGTAATTTGCCCTACCCTATACCTACAAACAACCTGGTGAGAGGTGCCCTTCCACCAGACCTTCAAACAACCTAGGGTAAGGTGCCACCCCGTCAGACCTTCTTCAAACATAATGGTGTAAGGTGCCCTTCAACCAGACCTTCATAAAACAACCTGGGGTAATGTGCCCTCACATCAGAGCTTCAAACAACCTTGGGAGAGGAGCCCTCCCATCAAACCTTCTTCAAGGAATCTAGTGAGAAGTGCCCTCCTCGCAGGCCTTCTTGAAACAACCTTGGTATAGGTGCCCTCCCACCAGACCTTTAAACAACGTGGGGTAAGGTGCCGTTCATCGAGAACTTCTTCAAACAAATTGGGGAGACGTGTCCTATCACCAGACCTTCAAACAACCTAGGGAAATAGTGCAATCCCAGCAGACCTTCTTCAAACAACCTGGGGAGAGGTGCCCTCCCACCAGGCCTTCAAACAACCTGGGGAGAGTTGCCCTCACACAAGACTTTTTCAAACAACCTCGGGTGAGGTGCACAATGGCCAGACCTTCTTCAAACAACCTTTGGTGAGGTGCCCTCCCACCAGACCTTCTTCAAACAACCTATTGAAAGGTGCCCTCCCACCAGACCTTCTTCAACCAACCTTGGGTAAGGTGCCCTCCCAACAGACCTGCTTTAAAGAACCTTGGGAGACGTGCCCTCCAACCAGACCTTCTTCAAACAACCTTGGGAGAGTTGCCATTCTACCAGACCTTCAAACAACCTGGGGAAAGGTGCCCTCCCGCCAGACCTTCCTTAAACAATCTGTAGTAAGCTGCCTTCCCACTAGACCTTCTTCAAACAACCAGCGGTAAGTTTCCCTCCAAACAGACCTTCAAACAACCTGGGGAGAGGTGCCCTCCAACCAGAAATTCTTCAAATAACCTTGGGAGAGATGCCGTCTCACCAGTCCTTCAAACATTCTAGGGTAAGGTTCCATCCGATCAGACCTTCGTCAAACTACCTGACGTAAGGTGCCCTCCCACCACACATTTTTTAAAACAACCAAGGGTTAGGTGCTCTCCTATCACAATTTCAAACAACCTGTGGAGAGGTGCCGTCCCACCAGACCTTCTTCAAACAACATGGGGATAGGTGCCCTCCCACCAGACCTTCTTCAAACAACCTGTGGAGAGGTGCGCTCCCACCAGTCCTTCAAAACAACATGGGGAAAGGTGCTCTCCCTCGAGAACTTATTCAAGCAAACTTGGGAGACGTTCATTGTCACCAGACCTTCTTCAAACAACCTGGGGTAAGGTGCCATCCCAGCAGACCTTCTTCAAACAACCTGGGGAGAGGTGGCCTCCATCCAGGCCTTCAAAGAACAAGGGGAGACATGCCTTTCCACCAGACCTTCTTGAAACAACCTGGGGTGACGTGTCCTACAACTAGACCTTCTTCAATAAATCTAGGGAGAGGTGCCCTCCCACCAGACCTTCCTCAAACAAACTGGGGAGAGGTGCCCTCCTACCAGATATTCTACAAACAACCTGGGGAGAGGTACCCTCCCACCAGACCTTCTTCAAAAAACCTGGAGCGACGTGCCCTTCCACCAGAGTTTTTCACTCAACCTGGGTTGAGGTGCACTTCCGCCAGACCTTCCTCAAACAACCTTGGGTGAGGTGCCCTCCCACCAGACCTTCAAACAACTTGGGGGGAGGTGCCCTCCCACCAGACCTTCTTCAAACAAACTAGGTACAGGTACCCTACCACCACAACTTCTTCAAACAATCTGGGGTAAGATGCCCTCCCGCTAAACCTTCCTTAAACAACGTGTGGTCGGGTGCTCTCACACCAGACCTTCCTGTGGTAAGGCTCACTTCATCAAGACCTTCCTTAAACAACCTGGGGTGAGGTGCAATACCACCAGACGTTCTTCAAACTACTAGGGGTAAAGTGTCCTCCCACCAGACCTTCCTAAAACAACCTTGGGTGAGGTGCTCTCCCACCAGAATTTCAAACCACCAGGGGAAAGGTGCCATCCCACCAGACATTCGTCCAACAACCTCGGGAGAGTTTACCTCTCCACAGACCTTCAAACATCATGGGGAGAAGTGCCCTTCCACCAGACTTTCTTCAAAGAACCAGATAAGAATTGCCCTCACACCAGACCTTCATCAACCAACCAGGGGTAAGGTGCCCTAACAGCAGACCTTCCTCAAAGAACCTGGGGACAGGTGCCCTCACACTATACCAGATTCAAACAATCTGAAGAGAATTGCCTTCCTACCAGACCTTCAAACAACAAGGGGAGATGTGCCCTCCCACCAGACCTTCTTTAAGCAATCTGTGGTAAGGTGCCCTCCCACCATACCTTCCTCAAACAACCAGGGGTAAGTTGACCTCCCTCCATACCTTCAAACAACCTTGGGAGAGGTGTCCTCCCACCAGACCTTCTTGAAACAACCTTGGGAGAGGTTCCCTCCCACGAGATATTCAAACAACCTAGGGAAAGGTGCCATCCCATCAGATCTTCTTCAAACAACCTATGGTAAGGTGCCCTCCCACCAGACCTTCTCAAAACAACCTAGGGTGAGGTGCCCTCCCATCAGACCTTCAAACAACCTGCGGAGAGGTGCTCTCCCACCGGACCTTCTTCAAGCAATCTGGTGAGAAGTACCCTCCCACCGGACCTTCTTCAAACAACATGGGGAGAGGTGCCCTCCCAATAGACCTTCTTCAAACAACCTGGGGAGAGGTTCTTTCCCACCAGACCTTAAAACAACCTGGGAAGAGGTACCCTCCCATCAGACCTTATTCAAACAACCTGGGAAGAGGTGCCCTCTCAACAGACCTTCTTCAAACAGCCTGGAGAGAGGTACTCTCCATCCAAACCTTCTTCAAACAAACTGGGGTAAGGTGCCCTCCCACCAAACCTTTCTTAAACAACCTGCGGTGGGGTTGCCTTCCACCCAGACCTTACTCAAAACACCTGGAGTGAGGTGCTCTTCAACCAGACCTTCTTCAAGCAACCTGGTGTAAGGTCCCTCCCAAAAGACTTTTTTCAAACAACCAGGGGTAAGGTGCCCTCCCACCAGACCTTCCTTAAACAACCAGGAATAAGTTTCACTTCATCAAAACCTTCCTTAAACAACCTGGGGAGAGGTGCCCTCCCAACAGACATTCTTAAACAACCTGGATAGAGATACCCTATCACCAGACCTTCTTCAAACAACCTGGGTAAATGTGCCCTCTCACCAGACCTTCTTAAACAACACGGGGTAAGGTACCCTCCCTCCAGACCTTCCTAAAACAACCTGGAGTGAGGTGCTCTCCCACCAGTCTTTCAAACAACCAGGGGAAAGGTGCCTCTCCCAACAGACATTCTTCAAACAAGCTGGGGAGAGGTTACCTCCCCACAGACCATCAAACATACTGGTGAGAAGTTCCTTCCTATCAGACCTTCTTCAAACACTGTGTTGAGAGTTGCCCTCCCACCAGACCTTCTTCAACCAACCAGGGGCAAGGTGCACTCCCACCAGACCTTCTTCAAAGAACCTGTGGAGATTTGCCCTCAAACCATAACAGATTCAAACAATCTGAGGAGAATTGCACTTCTACAAGACCTTCTTCTAACAACAAGGGAAGATGTGCCCTCCCACCAGACCTTCATTAAACAATCTGTGGTGAGGTGCCCTCCCACCATACCTTCTTCAAACAACCAGGAATAAGTTGCCCTTCCACCATACCCTCAAACAAACTAGGGAGAGGTGCCCTTCCAAAAGACCTTCAAACAACCTAGGGAAAGGTGCCATCCTATCAGTACCTTCTTCAAACAACTTGTGGTAAGGTGCACTCCCATCAGACCTTCTCAAGGCAACATGGGGTGAGGTGCCCTCCCATTAGACCTTCAAACAACCTGGGGAGAGGTGCTCTTCCACCAGACCTTCTTTAAACAATCTGGTGAGATGTACCCTCCCACTAGACCTTCTTCAAACAACATGGGGAGAGGAGCCCTCCCAATAGTCCTTCTTCAAAGAACCTGGGGATAGGTGCTTTCCCACAAGACCTTCAAACAACCTGGGGTAAGGTGCTCTCCCTCGAGAACTTCTTCAAACAAATTGGGGAGACGTTCCCTATCAGCAGACCTTCTTAAAACAACCTGGGGTGAGGTGTCCTTCAACTAGACCTTCTTCAAACAACCTAGGGAGAGGTGCTCTGCGACCAGACCTTCTTCAAACAACCTGTGGAGAGATGCTCTCCCACCAGACTTTCAAACAACCTGGGGTAAGGTGCCCTCCCACCAGACCTTCAAACAAGATTTTGTAAGGTGTCCTCCCTCCACACCTTCCTTAAGCAACATGGGGTGAGGTGCCCTCCCACCAGACTATATTCAAACAACCTGGGAAGAGGTGCCCTCACAGCAGACCTTCAAACAACCTGGGTAGAGGTGCCAAACAAACCAAACCTTCCTTTAACAACCTGGGGTTGGGTTGCCCTCCGACCTGAACTTTCTTAAACAACCTGGGGTGAGGTGCTCTCCCACCAGACCTTCTTCAAACAACCTGGGGAAAGGTGCACTCCCAACAGCCCTGCCTTAAACAACCAGCGGTAAGGTTCCCTTCCTCAAAACCTTCCTTAAACAACCTGGGGTGAGGTTCCCTCCCACCAGTCCTTCTTCAAACAACCTGGGGAAAGGTGCCTTCCAAGAAAACCTTCCTTAAACAACCTGGGATGGGGTTGCCATCCACCTAGAACTTCCTCAAACAAACCGGGGTGAGGTGCTCTCCCACAAGACCTTCTTCAAGCAACCTGGGGTAAGGTGCCCTCCCACAAGACCTTCTTCAAACAACCTGGGGTAAGGTTCACTTCATTATGACTTTCCTTAAACAACCTGTGGTGAAGTTCACTCCTACCAGATCTTCTTCAAACAACCTGGAGAAAGCTGCCCTCCTACAAGACCTTCCTTAAACAACATAGCATGAGGTGCCCTTCCACCAGACCTTCTTCAAACAAGATGGGGTAAGGTGTCCTCCTTCCACACCTTCCATAAACAATCTGGGGAAAGGTGCTCTCCCAAAAGACCGTCTTCAAAAAACCTGGGGTAAGGTGCCCACCCAAAAGACCTTCCTTAAACAACCTGGAGTAAGGTTCACTTCATCAAGACCTTCCTTTAACAACCAGTAGAGAGGTGCACTCCTACCAGAACTTCAAACAACCTGGTTAGATGTGCCCTTCAACCAGACCTACTTCAAACAACGTTGGGAGAGGTGCCCTCCTACCAGACCTTTAAACAACCTGTGGAGAGGTGCCCTTACACCAGACTTTCTTTAAACAATCTGTAGTAAGGTGCCCTCCTTCCAAACCTTCTTCAAGCAACCAGAGGTAAGTTGCCCTCCCACCAGACCTTCAAACAACCTGGGGAGAAGTGCCCTCCCACCAGACATTCTTCAAACCACCTTGTTAGAAATGTCCTCCCAACAGACCTTCAAACAACCTAGGGTAAGGTTCAATCCCATCAGACCTTCGTCAAACTACCTTGGGTAAGGAGCATTCTCACCACACCTTCTTCAAACAACCAGGGGTGAAATGCCCTCAAACCAGAATTTCAAACAACCTGGGGAGAGGTGCCATGACACCAGACCTTCTTCAAGCAATCTGCTCAGAAGTACCCTCCCACCAGACCTTCCTCAAACAACATGGGGATAGGTGCCCTCATACCAGACCTTCTTCAAACAACCTGAGAAGAGGTGCCCTCCCACCAGACCTTCAAACAACCTGGGGAAAGGTGCTTTACCTAGAGAACTTCTTCAAACAAACTAGAGACACGTGCCTTATCACCAAACCTTCCTCAAACAACCTGTGGTAAGGTGCCATCCCAGCAGACCTTCTTCAAACAACCTGGGGAAAGGAGCCCTCCCACAAGGCCTTCATAGAACCTGGGGAGATATGCCCTTCCCACCAGACCTTATACAAACAACCTGGAGTTAGGTGCCCTCCCACTAGACCTTCCTCAAACAACCTGGGGAGAGGTGCCCTCCTACCAGACATTCTACAAACAACCTGGGGAGAGGTACCCTCCCACCAGACCTTTTTCAAAAAACCTGGTGCTACGTGCCCTCCCACCAGACTTTTTTAAACAACCTGGATTGAGGTGCCCTACCACCAGACCTTCAAACAACCTGGGGTAAGGTGCCTTCCCACCAGACCTTAAACAACCTGGTGAGAGGTGCCCTCCATCCAGACCTTCTTCAAAAAACCTGGGTAGAGGTGCACTCCCACCAGACCTCCAAACAACCTGGGGTAATGTGCCTTCCCACCAGACCTTCTTCAAACAACCCTGGGTAAGGTGCCCTCCCTCCAGACATTCAAACAACCTGGGCAGAGGTACCATTCCACCAGTTCTTCTTCAAACAAGCTGGGGAGAGGTGCCCTCCGACCAGACCTTCTTTAAACAATCTGGGGTGAGGTGCCTTCCCACCAGACCTTCTTCAGGAAACCTGTGGAGAGGCGCCCTCCCACCAGACCTTCTTAAAACAACCTCTGGAGATGTGCCCTCCCAGAAGATCTTCAAACAACCTGTGGAGAGGTGCCCTCCCACCATACATTTTTCAAACAACGTGGGGAGAGGTGCCATCCCACCAGACCTTCTTCATACAACCTGGGGAGAGGTGCCCTTACACCAGACCTTCTTCAAACAACCTGGGGTGAGGTGCCCTTAATCCAGACCTTCTTCTAACAACCTAGGGTGAGGTCCCCTACCACAAGACTTTCAAACAACCTGGTGAGAGGTGCCCTTCCACTGGACCTTCTTCAAACAACCTGGAGAGACGTGCCCTCCCACCAAATCTTCTTCAAACAACCAGGGGTAAGTTGACCTCCCTCCCTACCTTCAAACAACATGGGCATAGGTGTCCTCCCACCATACTTTCTTGAAACAACCTTGGGAGAGGTTCCCTCCCACCTGACATTCAAACAACCTAGGGAAAGAAGCCATCCCATTAGACCTTCTTCAAACAACCTGTGGTAAGGTGCCCTCCCACCAGACCTTCTCAAAACAACCTGGTGTGAGGTGCCCTCCCATCAGACCTTCAAACAACCTGGGGAGAGGTGCTCTCCCACCAGACCTTCTTCAAACAATCTGGTGAGAAGTACCCTCCCACCAGACCTTCTTCAAACAACATGGGGAGAGGTGCCCTCCAACCAGAACTTATTAAAACAACCTGGGAAGAGGTGCCCTCTCAACAGACCTTCTTCAAACAGCCTGGAGGTAGGTATCCTCCATCCAGACCCTCTTCAAACAACCTGGGGTAAGGTGCCCTCTCACCAAACCTTCCTTAAACAACCTGGGGTGGGGTTGCCCTCCCACCAGACCTTCTTTAAACAACCTGGGGTAATGTGCCTTCCCACCAGACCTTCTTCAAACAACCCGGGATAATGTGCCCTCCCACCAGACCTTCAAACAACTTGGGGAGACGTGCCTTCTCGTCAGACCTTCTTCAAAAATAATCAGGAGAGGAACCCTACAACCACACCTTCATCAAACAACGTGGGGTAAGTTGCCCACACACCAAACCTTCCTTAAACAAACTGGTTTAGGGTGCCCTCCCAACAGACTTTCAAACATCCTGGGGTAAGGTGCCCTCCAACAAGACCTTCTTAAAACAACCTCGGGTAAGGTTTCCTCCAACCTGTCCTTCCTTAAACAACCTGGGGTAAGGTTAGCTTCATCAAGACCTTCCTTAAACAACCTGGAGTGAGCTGCCCTCCCACCAAATTTTTTTCAAACAACCTGGGGTAAGGTGCCCTCTTACCAGACCTTCCTTAAACAACCTGGGGTGATGTGCTCTCCATTCATACTTTCTTCAAACAACTTGCGGTAAGGTGCCCTCCCACCAGACATTATTGAAACAACATGGGGAGAAGTGCCCTCCCTCCAGGCCTTTTTCAAACAACCTTGGTTTAGGTGCTCTCCCTCCAGACCTTCTTCAAACAACCTGAGGAGAGGTTCCCTCCCACCAGACATTCTTCAAACAACCTTGGGAAAGGTGTCCTCCCACAAGAACAACTAACCTGGGGTTAGGTGCCCTCCCACCAGACCTTCAAACAGTGTGGGGAGAGGTGCGCTCCAACCAGACCTTCTTCAAACAACCTGGGGAGAGGTGCCCTCCAACCAGACATTATTCAAACAACCTGGGAAGAGGTGCCCTCCCAGCAGACCTTCTTCAATCAACCTTGGGAGAGGTACCCTCCATCCAGACCTTCTTCAAACAAACTGGGGTAAGGTGCCCTTCCACCAAACCTTCCATAAACAGATGAATGGTTCAGAGAACCGACAAGGTTGAGGGACTGATTACCTCATTCTCCTCCTGTTCTTCAAGTTTCTCCTATGTATGGACTGATGAAGCCACTGTGTGGCGAAACGTTTCCTCAATAAAGATACCCAAGAGTTGCACATGTGTCTAATTTATCATCATCTTCCATAAACAACCTGGGGTGGGGTTACCCTCCAACCAGACCTTACTCAAACAACCTGTGGTGAGGTGCTCTCCCACCAGACCTTCTTAAAACAACCTGGGGTAAGGTCAATCCCGAAAGACCTTTGTCAAATAACCTTGGGTAAGGTTCACTCCCACCAGACCTTCCTTAACCAACCAGGGGTAAGGTTCACTTAATCAAAACCTTCCTTAAACAACCTGGGATGAGGTGCCTTACTACCACGCCTTCTTCAAACAAGAAGGGATGAGGTGCCCTCCCACCAGACATTCCTAAAACAACCTAGCGTGAGGTGCTCTCCCAGCAGACTTTCAAAACACCAGGGAAAGGAGCCCTCCCACTAGACATTCTTCAAACAATCTGGGGAGAGGTTACCTCACCACAGACCTTCAAACATCATGGGGAGAGGTGCCCTCCCACCAGACCATCATGAAACAACCTTGGAAGAGGTTCCCTCCCACCAGACATTCAAACAACCTAGGGAAAGGTGCCATCCCATCAGACCTTCAAACAAGCTGTGGTAAGGTGCCCTCCCACCAGACCTTCTCAAAACAACCTCCGGTGAGTGGTGTTCCCATCAGACCTTCAAACAACCTGCATAGAGGTGCTCTCCCACCAGACCTTCTTCAAACAATCTGGTGATAAGTACCCTCACAACAGACCTTCTTCAAACAACATGGGGAAAGGTGCATTTCTAATAGACCTTCTTCAATCAACCTGGGGAGAGGTGCTTTCCCACAAGACCTTCAAACAACCTCTGGAGAGGTGCCCTCCCACCAGACCTTATTCAAACAACCTGGGAAGAGGTGCCCTCTCAACATACCTTCTTCAAACAGCCTGGAGAGAGGTACCCTCCATCCAGACCTTCTTCAAACAAAATTGGGTAAGGTGCCCTCCCACCAAACCTTCCTTAAACAACCAGGAATAAGTTTCACTTAATCAAAACATTCCTTAAACAACCTGGGGAGAGGTGCCCTCCCAACAGATATTCTTAAACAACCTGGATAGAGGTACCCTATCACCAGACCTTCTTCAAACAACCTGGGTAAATGTGCCCTCTCACCAGACCTTCTTCAAACAACAAGGGGTAAGGTACCCTCTCTCTGGACCTTCCTAAAACAACCTGGAGTGAGGTGCTCTCCCACCAGTCTTTCAAACAACAAGGGGAAAGGTGCCCTCCCAACAGACATTCTTCAAACAAGCTGGGGAGAGGTTACCTCCCCACGGACCATCAAACATACTGGTGAGAAGTGCCTTCCTATCAGACCTTCTTCAAACACTCTGTTGAGAGTTGCCCTCCCACCAGACCTTCTTCAACCAACCAGGGGCAAGACGCCCTCCCACCAGACCTTCTTCAAAGAACCTGTGGAGATTTGCCCTCAAACCATAACAGATTCAAACAATCTGAGGAGAATTGCACTTCTACAAGACCTTCTTCTAACAACAAGGGAAGATGTGCCCTCCCACCAGACCTTCATTAAACAATCTGGGGTAAGGTGCCCTCCCACCATACCTTCTTCAAACAACCATGGGTAAGTTGCCCTTCCACCATACCTTCAAACAACCTAGGGAGAAGTGCCCTCCCAAAAGACCTTCAAACAACCTAGGGAAAGGTGCCATCCTATCAGACTTTCTTCAAACAACTTGTGGTAAGGTGCACTCCCATCAGACCTTCTCAAAGCAACATGGGGTGAGGTGCCCTCCCATTAGACCTTCAAACAACCTTGGGAGAGGTGCTCTCCCACCAGACCTTCTTTAAACAATCTGGTGAGATGTACCCTCCCACTAGACCTTCTTCAAACAACATGGGGAGAGGTGCCCTCCCAATAGTCCTTCTTCAAAGAACGTGGGGAGAGGTGCTTTCCCACAAGACCTTCAAACAACCTGGGGTAAGGTGCTCTCCCTCGAGAACTTCTTCAAACAAACTGGGGAGACGTTCCCTATCAGCAGACCTTCTTAAAACAACCTGGGGTGAGGTGTCCTACCACTAGACCTTCTTCAAACAACCTAGGGAGAGGTGCCCTACGACCAGACCTTCTTCAAACAACCTGTGGTGAGATGCTCTCCCACCAGACTTTCAAACAACCTGGGGTAAGGTGCCCTCCCACCAGACCTTCAAACAAGATTTTGTAAGGTGTCCTCCCACCACACCTTCCATAAGCAACCTGGGGTGAGGTGCCCTCCCACCACACTATCTTCAAACAACCTGGTGAGAGGTGCACTCCCACCAGACCTTATTCAAACAACCTGGGAAGAGGTGCCCTCACAGCAGACCTTCAAACAACCTGGGTAGAGGTGCCAAACAAACCAAACCTTCCTTTAACAACCTGGGGTTGGGTTGCCCTCCGACCTGAACTTTCTTAAACAACCTGGGGTGAGGTGCTCTCCCACCAGACCTTCTTCAAACAACCTGGGGTAAGGTGCACTCCCAACAGCCCTGCCTTAAACAACCAGCGGTAAGGTTTCCTTCCACAAAACCTTCCTTAAACAACCTGGGGTGGAGTTGCCGTCCACCTAGAACTTCCTCAAACAACCCGGGGTGAGGTGCTCTCCCACCAGACCTTCTTCAAGCAACCTTGGGTAAGGTGCCCTCCCACAAGACCTTGTTCAAACAACATGTGGTAAGGTGCCCTCCCACCAGACCTTCCTTAAACAACCTGGGGTAAGGTTCACTTCATAATGACTTTCCTTAAACAACCTGTGGTGAAGTTCACTCCTACAAGATCTTCTTCAAACAACCTGGAGAAAGCTGCCCTTCTGCAAGACCTTCCTTAAACAACGTAGCATGAGGTGCCCTTCCACCAGACCTTCTTCAAACAAGATGGGGTAAGGTGTCTTCCTTTCACACCTTCCTTAAACAATCTGGGGAAAGGTGCTCTCCCAAAAGACCGTCTTCAAAAAACCTGGGGTAAGGTGCCCACCCAAAAGACCTGCCTTAAACAACCTGGAGTAAGGTTCACTTCATCAAGACCTTCCTTTAACAACCAGTTGTGAGGTGCACTCCTTCCAGAACTTCAAACAACCTGGTTAGATGTGCCTTTCAACCAGACCTACTTCAAACAATGTTGGGAGAGGTGCCCTCCTACCAGACCTTCAAACAACCTGGGGAGAGGTACCCTCCCACCAGACCTTCTTTAAACAATCTGTAGTAAGGTGCCCTCCTACCAAACCTTCTTCAAGCAACCAGAGGTAAGTTGCCCTCCCACTAGACCTTCAAACAACCTGGGGAGAAGTGCTCTCCCACCAGACCTTCTTCAAACCACCTTGTTAGAAATGTCCTCCCACCAGACCTTCAAACAACCTAGGGTAAGGTTCAATCCCATCAGACCTTCGTCAAACTACCTTGGGTAAGGAACATTCTCACCACACCTTCTTCAAACAACCAGGGGTGAAATGCCCTCAAATCAGAATTTCAAACAACCTGGGGAGAGGTGCCATGACACCAGACCTTCTTCAAGCAATCTGGTGAGAAGTACCCACTCACCAGACCTTCCTCAAACAACATGGGGATAGGTGCCCTCATACCAGACCTTCTTCAAACAACCTGAGAAGAGGTGCCCTCCCACCAGACCTTCAAACAACCTGGGGAAAGGTGCTTTACCTATAGAACTTCTTCAAACAAACTAGAGACACGTGCCTTATCACCAGACCTTCTTCAAACAACCTGTGGTAAGGTGCCATCCCAGCAGACCTTCTTCAAACAACCTGGGGAAAGGAGCCCTCCCACAAGGCCTTCATAGAACCTGAGGAGATATGCCCTTCCCACCAGACCTTATACAAACAACCTGGGGAGAGGTGCCCTCCTACCAGACATTCTACAAACAACCTGGGGAGAGGTACCCTCCCACCAGACCTTTTTCAAAAAACCTGGTGCAAGGTGCCCTCCCACCAGACTTTTTTAAACAACCTGGATTGAGGTGCCCTACCACCAGACCTTCAAACAACCTGGGGTAAGGTGCCTTCCCACCAGACCTTAAACAACCTGGTGAGAGGTGCCCTCCATCCAGACCTTCAAAAAACCTGGGTAGAGGTGCACTCCCACCAGACCTCCAAACAACCTGTGGTAATGTGCCTTCCCACCAGACCTTCTACAAACATCCCTGGGTAAGGTGCTCTCCCTCCAGACATTCAAACAACCTGGGGAGAGGTACCCTTCTACCAGTTCTTCTTCAAACAAGCTGGGGAGGGGTGCCCTCCGACCAGACCTTCTTTAAACAATCTGGGGTGAGGTGCCTTCCCACCAGACCTTCTTCAGGAAACCTGTGGAGAGGCGCCCTCCCTCCAGACCTTCTTAAAACAACATCTGGAGATGTGCCCTCCCAGAAGATCTTCTTCAAACAATCTGTGGAGAGGTGCCCTCCCACCATACATTCTTCAAACAACGTAGGGAGAGGTGCCATCCCACCAGACCTTCTTCACACAACCTGGGGAGAGGTGCCCTTACACCTGACCTTCTTTAAACAACCAGGGGTGAGGTGCCCTTCATCCAGACCTTCTTCTAACAACCTAGGGTGAGGTGCCCTACCACAAGACTTTCAAACAACCTGGTGAGAGGTACCCTTCCACTGGACCTTCTTCAAACAACCTGGGGAGACGTGCCCTCCCACCAAATCTTCTTCAAACAACCAGGGGTAAGTTGAATTCCCTCCATACCTTCAAACAACATGGGGATAGGTGTCCTCCCACCATACTTTCTTGAAACAACCTTGGGAGAGGTTCCCTCCCACCTGACATTCAAACAACCTAGGGAAAGGTGCCATCCCATTAAACCTTCTTCAAACAACCTGTGGTAAGGTGCCCTCCCACCAGACCTTCTCAAAACAACCTGGGGTGAGGTGCCCTCCCATCAGACCTTCAAACAACCTGGGGAGAGATCCTCTCCCACCAGACCTTCTTCAAACAATCTGGTGAGAAGTACCCTCCCACCAGACCTTCTTCAAACAACATGGTGTGAGGTGCCCTTCCAATAGACCTTCTTCAAATATCCTGGTGAGATGTGCTTTCCCACCAGACTTTCAAACAACCTGGGAAAAGGTGCCCTCCCACCAGACCTTATTAAAACAACCTGGGAAGAGGTGCCATCTCAACAGACCTTCTTCAAACAGCCAGGAGGTAGGTAACCTCCATCCAGACCCTCTTCAAACAACCTGGGGTGGGGTTGCCCCCCCACCAGACCTTCTCTGAACAACCTGGGGTAATGTGCCTTCCCACCAGACTTTCTTCAAACAACCCAGGGTAAGGTGCCCTCCCACCAGACCTTCAAACAACTTTGGGAGACGTGCCCTCCCGTCAGACCTAGCGGTGTCCGTTGGGACCCCGCTAGCAGAGTGAGACCTATTTTCTGGGGGTGGGGGTGTTATGCAGGGTTCTCCATGAAATAGTATGTACATATTAGTGGGGAAGTGTGCCATAATAATATGAATATTGTAGTTGTAAGGAATTATTTTATAATTCATAATGTGCTTTTTGAGGTACTGTAAAGTACTCTAACTATAATTATAAAGAATGGAGTTAGTGATTTATTTTCCAAGGATGTTTGGGTACTCAGAGTAAGCATGGGGGAGGAGGTCACGTGACGTTAGGATGGCGGTAGAAGCTGGCGTCGGAGATGCTGTATATTTTAAGTTAAGTTTGCAATAATACACTCATTTTGTTTATCCAATTCAAGCCATAGGCTTTCATATGGCTTACCTGTACGTTAACCTTGGCACTGACATGGTCAGGGTGCTGTGGGATGAGTGATGAAGTAAGAAATGAGGTTTGTGGTGCCATGACGGCCTGACGCTGACGAAGCCTAGTGTTATGGTGGCTGAACCTCCAGCCAGCTGTGTGTACCTTCATTTGGGCGTGTAGAATTAAGGTTTTTATGTTATGGTGATTAAATAGATATATTTTCCTAATTGGGATTTTTGCCTAACCCTCTGTTAACCAACCCCTTGAAGTAACACATACTGGTTTAGCGCTTTCTGTTTTTAACTGGGATAGCCCGGGGTGGCCGGTTTGGGCTTGAGATGTGTGTAACTTTTACCTTTGCCCTTAGACCAGGCTCAAGCCCCCAGCTATCCCACATTTTTGCGTAACACCCTCCCACCAGACCTTCTTCAAACAACATGGGGATAGGTGCCCTCCTAATAGACCTTCTTCAAATATCCTGGTGAGAGGTTCTTTCCCACCAGACTTTCAAACAACCTGGGGAGAGGTGCCCTCCCACCAGACCTTATTAAAACAACCTGGGAAGAAGTGCCCTCTCAACAGACCTTCTTCAAACAGCCTGGAGGTAGGTAACCTCCATCCAGACCCTCTTCAAACAACCTGGGGTAAGGTGCCCTCTCACCAAACCTTCCTTAAACAACCTGGGGTGGGGTTGCCCTCCCACCAGACCTTCTTTAAACAACCTGGGGTAATGTGCCTTCCCACCAGACTTTCTTCAAACAACCCGGGGTAAGGTGCCCTCCCACCAGACCTTCAAACAACTTGGGGAGACGTGCCTTCCCGTCAGACCTTCTTCAAAAATAATCAGGAGAGGAACCCTACAACCACACCTTCATCAAACAACCTGGGGTAAGTTGCCCTCACACCAAACCTTCCTTAAACAAACTGGTTTAGGGTGCCCTCCCAACAGACCTTCTTCAAACATCCTGGGGTAAGGTGCCCTCCAACAAGACCTTCTTAAAACAACCTGGGGTAAGGTTTCCTCCAACCTGTCCTTCCTTAAACAACCTGGGGTAAGGTTAGCTTCATCAAGACCTTCCTTAAACAACCTGGAGTGAGCTGCCCTCCCTCCATTGTATGTTCGAGATCGCTTGAACTGTTGCATAAAAACGGGTATTAAGTCTGAAGAAACACATACAGAGTCTGTTTGGATAAAATTTTCAGAGGGGCATGAAAAACTGATTTTAGGAGTGATATACCGTCCCCCAAACTTAGATAGGGACCAAGGGAAACTACTATGGGAGGAAATTGTTAAGGCCACAAGGCAAGATAGTGTAGTAATTCTAGGAGACTTTAACTTTAGTCATGTTGATTGGAATTTCTTGACTGGGAATTTAGAATCATACGACTTCTTAGAAGTATTTCAGGATTGTTTGTGACAGAACCTACAAGGGGAAATAACCTGCTTGACTTAGTTATGGCAAACAATGAATCCCTTGTTAATAATTTAGAAATTTCAGAGGAACTGGGTGCTAGCGACCACAAATCAATTACATTTAGCATTGAATGGAAGTACGATAGTAGCGATAACTCAGTAACAGTCCCAGATTTTCGCTTAGCAGATTACGATGGGCTTACAGAACACTTATCATCTGTTGACTGGGGTAACGAAGAGAGCTATCAATATGACAGTTTTCTGAACACTATACATGCTGCTCAAAGAGCGTTTATCCCATATAAAGAAATTAGATAAAATAGAAATGGCCCAAAATGGATGAATAATAGGCTCAAATATCTACTAGGGCATAAGAAAGGAATTTATAGGCGTATCAAAAGAGGTGATGGTCATCTTAAGAATCAGTATATTGACATTAGGAGGGACATTAAAAAGGGGATAAGAAAAGCTAAAAGGGACTATGAAATTAAAGTTGCTAGGGATTCTAAAACTAACCCAAAAAGTTTTTTCCAGGTCTATAGAACAAAAGTTAGAGATAAGATAGGTCCCCTTAAAAATAACTATGGGCACCTTACTGACAAAGAGAATAAAATGTGCTTGATTTTAAATAATTATTTTCTCTCAGTTTTTACACAGAAAGACACTAACAATATTCCAGTAATTAATTTTTACAGTGGGCTAGAAGAAGATAAATTATGTAACATCACAGTCACTAGTGAGATGGTTGTGAAGCAGATAGACAGACTGAAGCAAAATAAGTCGCCGGTCCTGATGAGGTTTTTTTCAAGGGTTCTTAAGGAATGCAAAATGGAACTCTGTGAAACATTAACTAATATTTTTAATTTATCTCTTCAAACAGGTGTAGTGCCTGATATGTGGAAGATGGCTAATGTAACTCCTATTTTTAAAACAGGGGACAAGTCGTTACCGTCAAATTACCGCCCAATAAGCCTGACCTCAATTGTAGGCAAATTACTAGAGTCAATTATAGCTGAGATTATAAGAAGCCATCTCGATAAGCATAGCTTGATTAATGATACTCAGCATGGATTCACAAGAGGCCGGTCTTGTCTAACTAATTTATTAACTTTCTTCAGTAAAGCTTTTGAGGCTGTTGACCACAATAAAGAATTTGATATTATTTACTTAGATTTTAGTAAGGCTTTTGATAGAGTTCCGCACCATAGACTGTTAAAGAAAGTGGCAGCTCATTGCATTGGGGGAAAAGTGCTCTCGAGGATCGAGTCTTGGCTCACTGACAGGAAGCAGAGAGTGTCCATAAATGGGGTTAACGCCTCACCTAGATTATGCAGCTCAGTTCTGGTCTCCGTATTACAAATGGACATAAATTCGTTAGAAAACATTCAGTGTAGGATGACTAAATTAATACATAGCATTAGAAATCTTCCTTATGAAGAAAGATTGAAGACTCTTAAGTTACATTCACTTGTTAGACGAAGAATGAGGGGAGACCTGATCGAAGTGTATAAGTGGAAGATAGGTATTAATAAAGGGGATATTAATAAGGTCTTGAGGATGTCTCTCCAAGAGAGAACCCGCAGTAATGGATTAAATTAGATAAGTTTAGATTTAGAAAGGACATAGGAAAGTATTGGTTTGGAAATAGGGTAGTTGATGAGTGGAACAGTCTACCTAGTTGGGTTATTGAGGCTGGAACTTTGGGTAGTTTCAAATCTAGGTTGGATAAGTACATGAGTGGGAGGGGTTGGATTTGAGTGGGACTTTCACATCAGAGCTTATTTCTTGGGTGGCATTGAAAATTGGGTTGGGCAAATGTTTTGTTAGTGGGATGAATTGTAAAGGACCTGCCTAGTATGGGCCAGCAGGCCTGCTGCAGTGTTCCTCCTTTCTTATGTTATGCAAATTTTTTTCAAACAACCTGGGGTAAGGTGCCCTCCCACCAGACCTTCCTTAAACAACCTCGGGTGAGGTGCTCTCCGTCCATACTTTCTTCAAACAACTTGGGGTAAGGTTCCCTCCCACCAGACATTCTTCAAACAACATGGGGAGAAGTGCCCACCCTCCAGACCTTTTTCAAACATCCTTGGTTTAGGTGCTCTCCCTCCAGACCTTCTTCAAACAACCTGTGGAGAGGTTCCCTCCCACCAGATAATCTTCAAACAACCTTGGGAAAGGTGTCCTCCCACAAGTACTTTTTCAAACAGCCTGTGTTAAGGAGCACTCCCACCAGACCTTCAAACAACCTGGGGTAAGGTGCCCTCCCACCAGACCTTCAAACAGTGTGGGGAGAGGTGTCCTCCAACCAGACCTCCTTCAAACAACCTGGGGAGAGGTGCCCTCCCACCAGACATTATTCAAACAACCTGGGAAGAGGTGCCCTCCCAGCAGACCTTCTTCATTCAACCTGGGGAGAGGTATGCTCCATCCAGACCTTCTTCAAACAAACTGGGGTAAGGTGCCCTTCCACCAAACCTTCCATAAACAACCTGGGGTGGGGTTGCCCTCCAACCAGACCTTACTCAAACAACCTGTGGTGAGGTGCTCTCCCACCAGACCTTCTTCAAACAACCTGGGGTAAGGTCAATCCCCAAAGACCTTTGTCAAACAACCTGGGGTAAGGTTCCCTCCCACCAGACCTTCCTTAACCAACCAGGGGTAAGGTTCACTTCATCAAAACCTTCCTTAAACTACCTGGGATGAGGTGCCCTACTACCAGGCCTTCTTCAAACAAGAAGGGATGAGGTGCCATCCCACCAGACCTTCCTAAAACAACCTAGCGTGAGGTGCTCTCCCAGCAGACTTTCAAAACACCAGGGGAAAGGAGCCCTCCCACTAGACATTCTTCAAACAATCTGGGGAGAGGTTACCTCACCACAGACCTTCAAACATCATGGGGAGAGGTGCCCTCCCTCCAGACCATCTTGAAACAACCTTGGGAGAGATTTCTTCCCACCAGACATTCAAACAACGTAGGGAAAGGTGCCATCCCATCAGACCTTCTTCAAACAAGCTGTGGTAAGGTGCCCTCCCACCAGACCTTCTCAAAACAACCTGCAGTGAGTGGTGTTCCCATCAGACCTTCAAACAACCTGCTTAGAGGTGCTCTAGCACCAGACCTTCTTCAAACAATCTGGTGATAAGTACCCTCACAACAGACCTTCTTCAAACAACATGGGGAGAGGTGCATTTCTAATAGACCTTCTTCAAACAACCTGGGGAGAGGTGCTTTCCCACAAGACCTTCAAACAACCTGGGAAGAGGTGCCCTCTCAACATACCTTCTTCAAACAGCCTGGAGAGAGGTGCCCTCCAACCAGACCTTCTTCAAACAAACTGGGGTAAGGTGCCCTCCCACCGAACCTTCCTTAATTAAACAACCTGAGGAGGGGTTGCCCTCCACCCAGACCTTACTCAAAACACCTGGTGTGAGGTGCTCTTCCACCAGACCTTCTTCAAACAACCTGGCATAAGGTCCCTCCAAAAAGACCTTCTTAAAACAAGTTGGGGTAAGGTGCCCTCCCACCAAACCTTCCTTAAACAACCAGGGGTAAGTTTCCCTTTATCAAAACCTTCCTTAAACAACCTGGGGTGAGGTGCCCTCCTTCCAGACCTTCTTCAAACAACAAGGGGTAAGGTGCCCTCCCACCAGACCTTCCTAAAACAACCTTGGGTGAGGTGCTCTCCCACCAGTGTTTCAAACAACCAGGAGAAAGGTGCCCTCCCACCAGACATACTTCAAACAACCTGTGGAGAGGTTACCTCCCCACAGACCTTCAAACATCTTGGGGAGAGGTGCCTTCCTACCAGACCTTCTTCAAACACCGGGGTGAGAGGTGCCCTCCCACTAGACCTTCTTTAACCAACCAGGGGCAAGGTGCAATCCAACCAGATCTTCTTCAAAGAACCTGGGCAGATTTGCCCTCAAACCATACCAGATTCAAACAATCTAAAGAGAATTGCCTTCCTACCAGATATTCCTCAAACAACAAGGGGAGATGTGCTCTCCCACCAGACCTTCTTCAAACAACCAGGGGTAAGTTGCCCTCCCACCATACCTTCAAACAACCTAGGGAGAGGTGTTCTCCCACCAGACCTTCTTCAAAACAACCCGGGGTAAGGTTCCCACCCACCAGACCTTCAAACAAATTGCGGAGATGTGCCCTCCCACCAGACCTTCTTCAAACAACCTCGGGAGAGGTACCATACAACCACAACTTCCTCAAACCACCTGGGGTAAGGTGTCCTCCCACCAAACCTTCCGTAAGCAACCAGCAGTTGGGTGCTCTCCCACAAGACCTTCTTCAAACAACCTGGGGTAAGGTTCCCTCCAAAAAGACCTTCCTCAAGCAAGCTGGGGTAAGGTGTCCTACCACCAGACCTTTTTTAAACAACCTGGTGTCAGGTGCTCTCCCACCAGACTTTCTTCAAACAATCTGGGGTAAGGTGCCCTCCCACCAGACCTTCCTTAAATAATCTTAGGAAAGTTGCCCTCCCACCAGACCTTCTTCAAACAACCTGGGGAGAGGTGTCCTCCCCACAGACCTTGTTCAAACAACCTGGGATTATGCGCCCACCCACCAAACCTTCGTCAAACAACCTAGAGAGAGGTGCCCTCCCAACAGATCTTCTTCAAGCAACCTTGGGAAGGTGCCTTTCCACCAGAACTTCTTCAAACAACCCGGGGTAAGGTGCCCTCCCACCAGACATTCAAACAACCTGGGGAGAGGTACCCTCCCACCAGTTCTTCTTCAAACAAGCTGGGGAGAGGTGCCCTCCCACCAGACCTTCTTCGAACAATCTAGGGTGAGGTGCCCACCCACCAGACTTTCCTCAAGCAACCTGTGGAGAGGTGCCCTCCCACCAGACCTCCTTAAAACAACCTCGGGAGATATGCCCTCTCAGAAGATCTTCTTCAAACAACATGTGGAGAGGTGCCCTCCCACCATACCTTCTTCAAACAATGTGGGGAGAAGTGCCCTCCCACCAGACCTTCTTCAAACAACCTGGGGAGAGGTGCCCTTACACCAGATCTTCAAACAACCTGGGGTGAGGTGCCCTTCATCCAGACCTTCTTCAAACAACCTAGAACGAGGTGACCTCCCACAAGACTTTCAAACAACCTGGTGAGAGATGCCCTTCCACTGGACCTTCTTCAAACAACCTGGGGAGACGTGCCCTCCCACAAGATCTTCTTCAAACAACCAGGGGTAAGTTGACCTCCCTCCCTACCTTCAAACAACATTGGGAGAGGTGTCCTCCCACCAGACTTTCTTGAAACAACCTTGGGAGAGGGTCCCCTCCACCAGACATTCAAACAACCTAAGGAAAGGTGCCATCCCATCAGACCTTCTTCAAGCAACCTGTGGTAAGGTGCCCTCCCACCAGACCTTCTCAAAACAACCTGGGGAGAGGTGCCCTCCCATCAGACCTTCAAACAACCTGGAAAGAGGTGCTCTCCCACCAGACCTTCTTCAAACAATCTGGTGAGAAGTACCCTCCCACCAGACCTTCTTCAAACAACATGGGGAGAGGTGCCCTCCCAATAGACCTTCTTCAAACATCTTGTTGAGAGGTGCTTTCCCACTAGACCTTCAACCAACCTGGGGAGAGCTGCCTCCCACCAGACCTTATTCAAACAACCTGGGAAGAGGTGCCCTCTCAACAGACCTTCTTCAAACAGCCTGGAGAGAGGTACCCTCCATTCAAACCTTCTTCAAACAAACTGGGGTAAGGTGCCCTCCTCACCAAACCTTCCTTAAACAACCTGGGGTGGGGATGCCATCCCACCAGACCTTCTTCAAACAACCTGGGGTAATGTGCCTTCCCACCAGACCTTCTTCAAACAACCCGGGGTAAGGTGCCCTCCCACCAGCCCTTCAAACATTTTGGGGAGAGGTGCCCTCCCATCAAACCTTCTTCAAACATAATCGGGAGAAGAACCCTTAAACCACACCTTCATCAAACAATTTGTGGTAAGTTGCTCTCCCACCAAACCTTCCTTAAACAACCTAGGGTGGGGTTCCCTCCCACCAGAAATTCTTTAAACATCCTGGGGTAAGGTGCCCTCCAACAAGACCTTCTTTAAACAACCTGGGGTAAGGTGCCCTCCAGCATGACCTTCCTTAAACAACCTGGGGTAAGGTTAACTTCATCAAGACCTTCCTTAAACAATCTGGAGTGAGCTGCCCTCCCACCAGATCTTTTTCAAACAACCTGGGTAATGTGCCCTCCCACCAGACATTCCTTAAACAACCTGGTATGAGGTGCTCTCCCACCAGACTTTCTTCAAACAACCTGGAGAGCAGAGCCCTCCCACCAGATATTCTTCAAACAACCTTGGGAGAGGTGTCCTCCCACCAGTCCTTTTTCAAACAACCTGGGTTAAGGTGCACTCCCACCAGACCTTCAAACAGTGTGGGGAGAGGTGCCCACCCACCAGATCTTCTTCAAACAACCTGGGGAGAGGTGCCCTCCCACCATACCTTATTCAAAAAACCTGGGAAGAGGTGCCCTCACAGCAGACTTTCTTCGTACATCCTGGGGAGAGGTACCCTCCATCCAGACCTTCTTCAAACAAACTGGTGTAAGGTGCCCTTCCTGATACAACCTGGGGTGAGGTGCTCTCCCACCAGACTTTCAAACCGCCAGGGGAAAGGTGCCCTCCCACCAGTCATTGTTCAAAAAACCTGGGGAGAGTTTACCTCCCCACAGACCTTCAAACATCATGGAGAGAGGTGCCCTCCCACCAGACCTTCTTCAAACAACCAGGGGTAAGGTGCCCTCCCACCAGGCATTCAAAGAACCTTGGGATAGGTGCCCTCACACCATACCAGATTCAAACAATCTGAGGAGAATTGCCCTCCTACCAGACCTTCTTCAAACAACAAGGGGAGATGTGCCTTCCTTCCAGATCTTCTTCAACCAACCATACGCAAGGTGGAATACCACCAGACCATCTTCAAAGAACCTTGGGAGATTTCCCCTCAAACAATACCAGATTCAAACAATCTGAAGAGAATTGCCTTCCTACCAGACCGTCTTGAAACAACAAGGTGAGATATGCTCTCCCACCAGACCTTCTTTAAACAATCTGTGGTAAGGTGCCCTCCCACCATACCTTCCTCAATCAACCAGGGGTAAGTTGCACTCCCACCATACCTTCAAACAACCTAGGGAGAGATGTCCTCCCACCAGACCTTCTTGAAACAAACTTGGGAAAGGTGCCCTCCAGCCAGACCTTCAAACAACCTAGGTGCCAACCCATCAGACCTTCTTAAAGCAACGTGTGATAAGGTGCACTCCCACCAGACCTTCTCAAAGCAACCTGGGGTGAGGTGCACTCCAATCAGACTTTCAAACATCCTGGGGAGAGGTGCTCTCCCACCAGACCTTCTTCAAGCAATCTGGTGACAAGTAGCTTCCCACCAGACCTTCTTTAAACAACATGGGAAGAGGTGCCCTCCCAATAGACCTTCTTTAAACAACCTTGGGAGAGGTGCTTTCCCACCAGACCTTCAAACAACCTGGGATAAGGTCCTCTCCCTCGAGAACTTCTTCAAACAAACTGTGGAGAAGTTCCCTGTCAGCAGACCTTCTTCAAACAACCTGGGGTGAGGTGCCCTCCCTGCAGACCTTCTTCAAACAACCTATGGTGATGTGCTCTCCCACAAGAGTTTCAAACAACCTTGGGTAAGGTGCCCTCCCACCAGACCTTCTTCAAACAAGATGGGGTAAGGTGTCCTTCCACCACACCTTTCTTAAACAACCTGGGGTGAGGTGCCCTCCCACCAGACTGTCTTCAAACAACCTGGGGAGAGGTGCACTCCCATCAGACCTTATTCAAACAACTTTGGAAGAGATGCCCTCTCAGCACACCTTCTTCAAACAACCTGGGGAGAAGTGCCCTCCATCCAGACCTTCTTCAAACAAACTGGTGTAAGGTGCCCTCCAAACCAAACCTTCCTTTAACAACCTGGCGTTGGGTATGCCCTCCGACCTGACCTTTCTTAAACAACCTGGGGTGAGGTGCTCTCCCACCAGTCCTTCTTCAAGCAACCCGGGAAAAAGAGCACTCCCGGGATAAAGAGCCTTAAACAACAAGCGGTAAGGTTCTCATCCACTAAACCTTCCTTAAACAACCTGGGGAGACGTTCCCTCCCACCAGACCTTCTTCAAACAAACCGGGGAAAGGTGCCCTCCCACCAAACCTTCCTTAAACAACCTGGGGTGGGGTTGCCGTCCACCCAGACCTTCCTCAAACAACCCGGAGTGAGGTGCTCTCCCACCAGACCTTCTTCAAGTAACCTGGGGTAAGGTGCCCTCCCACAAGACCTTCTTCAAACGACATGGGGTAAGGAGCCCTCCCACAAAACCTTCCTTAAACAACGTAGGGTGAGGTGCTCTTCCACCAGATTTTCTTCAAAGAACAAGGGGCAAGGTGCCACCTTCCTTAAACCATCTGGGGAAAGGTGCTCGAACACTAGACATTCTTCAAACAGCCTTGGGTAATGTGCCCACCCACCAGACCTTCCTTAAACAACCTGGGGTAAGGTTCACTTCATCAAGACCTTCTTTAAACAACCAGAGGTGAGGTGCACTCCTACCAGACCTTCTTCAAACAACATGGAGTAAGGTGCCCTCCTAGAAGACCTTCCTTAAACAACGTAGGGTGAGGTGCCCTTACACCAAACCTTCTTCAAACAAGAACGGGCAAGGTGCCACCTTCCTTAAACAATCTGGGGAAAGGTGCTCCCCCACAAGACCTTCTTCAAACAACCTTGGGTAAGGTGCCCACCAACCAGACCTTCCTTAAACAACCTGGGGAAAGTTTCACTTCATCAAGACCTTCCTTAAACAACCAGAGGTGAGGTGCATTCCTACCAGAACTTCTTCAAACAACATGGTTAGATGTGCCCTTCATCCAGACCTACTTCAAACAACGTTGGTAGAGGTGCCCTCCTAACAGACCTTCAAACAACTTGGGGAGAGGTGCCCTTCCACCAGACCTTCCTTAAACAATCTGTGGCAAGGTGCCCTCCTACCAGACCTTCTTCAAGCAACCACAGGTAAGTTGCCCTCCCACCAGACCTTCAAACAACCTGGGGAGAGGTGCCTTCCCACTAGACCTTCTTCAAACAACCTTGTTAGAAATGTCCTCCCACCAGACCTTCAAACAACCTAGGGTAAGGTTCAATCCCATCAGACCTTCGTCAAACTACGTTGGGTAAGGTGCCCTACCACCACAACTTCTTAAAACAACCTTGGGAAAGGTGCCCTAACACCAGACCTTCTTCAAACAATCTAGTGAGAAGTACCCTCCCACCAGACCTTCTTCAAACAACATGCGGATAGGTGCCCTCATACAAGACCTTCTTCAAACAACCTGGGAGAGGTGCCCTCCCACCAAACCTTCAAACAACCTGGGGTAAGGTGCTCTACCTTGAGAACTTCTTCAAACAAACTGGGGACACGTGCCCTATCACCAGACTTTCTTCAAACAACCTGGGGTAAGGTGCAATCCCAGCAGACCTTCTTCAAACAACCTGGGGAAAGGTGCCCTCCCACAAGGCCTTCAAACAACCTGGGGAGATATGCCCTTCCAACCAGACCTTCTACAAACAACATGGAGTTAGGTGCCCTGCTGCCAGACCTTCTTTGAATACCCTGGGGAGAGGTGCCCTCCCACCAGACCTTCCTCAAACAACCTGGGGAGAGGTGCCCTCCTACCAGACCTTCTTCAAAAAGCCTGGTGCGAGGTGCCTTCCCATCAGACTTTTTCAAACAACCTGGGTTGAGGTACCCTACAACCAGACCTTCTTCAAACAACCTGGGGTAAGGTGCCCTCCCACGACACCTTAAACAACCTGGTGAGAGGTGTTATGCAGAAATGTGGGATAGCTGGGGGCTTGAGCCTGTTCTACGGGCAAATGTAAAAGTTACACACATACTAGCCCAAACCGGCCACCCAGGGCTATCCAAGACAAAACAGAAAGCGCTAAACTGGTATGTGTACTTAAAGGGGTTGAGTAACAGAGGGTTAGGCAAAAATCCCAATTAGGAAAATATATCTATTTAGTCACCATAACATAACATAACATAACAGAAAACCCTTAATCCTAAATGCCCAAATGAAGGTACACTAACAACAGCTGACTTGAGGTCCAGCCACCAACCACTATGGCTCGTCAGCGCCAGGCCCACACTACTACACTCCCAGCTTCATTTATTTCCTCACTCCTCCCACAGCGCCCTGACCCCGTCAGAGCATGGGTGAACATACAGGTAAGCCATATGAGAGCCTATGGCTTAAGTTGGATAAACAAAATAAGTGCACAACTACAAACTTATCTTAAATACACAGCATCTCCGACGCCAGCCTCTACACACCATGCTAACGTCACGTGATTCTCCCAAACCACGCTTACTCCGCGTACCCAAACATCCTTGGAAAATAAATCATTAACAGAATTTCTTTATAATTACAGTTAGAGTACTTTACAGTACCCCCAAATGCACATTATCAATTATAAAATTATTCTTTACAACTATAATATTCATACTATCATGGCACACTTCTCCACTATATGGACAGTACGATGTCATGCAGAACCCTGCATAACACCCCCCCCCCCCCCAGACCATAGGTCTCACTCTGCTAGCGGGGTCCCTACAGACACTGCTAGGCAAAAAGAAAAAAAAAAGAAAATAAACCCAACATTAAGGTCTGAGGCAACGGGCAAAATGATAACTGGGGAATGACCACCATACAATCACGGTCTTTTGATACTACAAATATGCAATATTTACAAACTGAGGTACTAGATTGCAGACATATGAAACTCGCCGAACATAAAAGTGATCAAGTTCTATGCCCAACGAGCTCACAGTCACACTCTTAGACAGCTGTTTTAGGAAAAGGCACTATTACAAGACAGCGCTGGCCAGGCGCTGGCGTTGATGTATTTTACCTAAATTACATCAAGAAAACTTATAAACAAGCAAGTTAACTTTGAACAAAAGTGCCCCTCAGGAATGCCGTTTTATGAAGTAACACCAGTGTTCAGTATGTTGCAAGGCAGACCAAACTGTAGGTGCCACCAAAAAAACTTTTAAACAGTAAGTACATTTTCCAGGAGTTCAAAGAAAAGAAAAACAGATGTTACATGTTAAATTCTACTGAGAAAACAACATCACATTATCACTCCCATCTCACAACAATCTTTAGTAAACAAAACTGGTTCCCCATGACACACCTCTGCGAGAATCAGGAGAGCACAGGAGAGGGGAAAATATCAGGCCCCCAAAACCAACGGGTGGATAGGCACATAAATCTTGTTGGTGGGACTGCAGCCGTGAAACCCTGGAGTCATCACTGAAGACCCCCAAAAGGTGGACCTCCCAGGCCGTCACCTACATGTCATTCCAAGGACCCTGGAGTCACCCCAGTGGTGATCCAAAAAGGAAAAATTGAAAAAGAGTCCTGGAGAACCAAAACACCTCGGATCAAAAGACATGACCCAAAAAGTGGAGGGCATCACCGCCAGCCCCACATTCACTAAAACGTTAGGTTCAACAGTCCCTATACCAACATAAAACAGAGGCGAGGCATTCCAGCCAACACCTAAAAAACGTAGCATACCTTACCTAGGCATGGCCTTTGATGTGACTACCCCCCTAAATACACACACACACTAGGGAATCCTGATACCTCCAGCTCCAGCTCAACCTGCCCTTCTCCTTTGGGAGGTCCAGGGTTCCATCTACTCGTCTACCGCAAATCACTGCAAAACAATAATAGATAAGTGATCTATACACTACATTGTGCACTTTAAACACGAGACAAGGCATCAGCAACCACATTCTCCGCTCCCTTCACATAATGAATCACCAGATTAAGAGGTTGGAGAAACAAGGCCCACCTCGTAAGTCTCTGATTGTGGTTCCTCATTAAGTGAAGGAAACGTAAGGGATTATGGTCACTATACACAGTTATAGGGTGAACTGATGATGATATATACACCTCAAAATGTTGCACTGCTAACACTAAAGCAAGAGCCTCCTTTTCTATGGTGGCATAGTGCTGCAGTTTTGCCGAAAAGTAGCTGACTGGCAACAATTGTCCCTCTACTTCTTGCAGTAGTACAGCCCCAACACCAGTATCACTGGCATCTACTTGTAGAGAAAATGGCAATGTGAAATTAGGAATAGCCAGCACAGGAGCACTTGTAAGCAAAGCTTTTACATGTTCAAATGCCCTCTGACACTTCATATCCCACAAAAATATACGCTTGAGGCTATTCAGGTCAGTGAGTGGAGAGATCACCTTTGACAAATATGGACAGAACTTCCTATAAAATGTTACCATGCCCACAAAATGCATAACCTCCTTTCGGTTCTTTGGTACAGGATAATTGTCTATTGCCTCCACCTTGGCATTCACTGGGCCACCTTCCGCTGGCCAATAACATGTCCTAGAAAAGTTACCTGGGCTTGTCCAAAAACACTCTTTGCCAAATTAACTGTGAGCTGAGCACCAGCGAGCCTAGAGAAAAGCTCTCTAAGCTGCCTCACATGCTCTGTCCAACAGTCGCTAAAAATAACCAGGTCATCAATATAACACCTCACGCCCTTTAGGCCACGTATAACCTCCTGCATTCTGCGTTGAAAACAGGAGGGTGCATTACTAAGCCCAAAGGGGAGAACTTTGTACTGAAAAAGCCCATCCGGCGTTACAAAAGCAGAGATGTCACTGGCACGTGGGGTTAAAGGTATCTGGTAATAACCCTTCAACAGGTCTAACTTACTTACATATTTAGTTTCCCCCCACTGCAATCAATGACATCATCCATTCTAGGAAGAGGAAAACAATCAGCCTTACTTATTAAATTAACCTTACGGTAGTCAGTGCACATCCTCATGGTGCCATCTGGTTTGGGAACCATCAGACAGGGGGATGCCCACTCGCTCTTCTTGGTATTATTAAATCATTGTCAAGTAAAAATTTCACCTCCTTCTCCATACTTTTTCTCTTTTGTGGGTTCATTCTGTAAGGGACCTGCCGAATTGGTTCAGCTTCCCTTACATCTATATCATGGGGCTTTAGCTTGCTTACACGAGGGATATCCCCAAACAAATCCTCAAAATTCCAGAGAAGCTGAACCATCTCAGCAACCCTTTCCTTACTAAGACCTAACATACATTGTGAAGGATCTTTTAACAATGCCCTGTTACTAAGGTGTACATCTGTGGCCCCCTGCGCATCAGTGTCCATCCCTGGGTCACCTACTATATTGACACACGCCACACCTCTTTGGTGGTACCTTTTCAGCCTGTTTATATGTACCACCCGTTCAGACTTCCGTCGCCCAGGTGTGTGAATTCTGTAATTTTGATCTGTGACCTTTTCCACGACCTTGTACGGCCCACTGAACTTTGCTTTTAAGGCATTACCAGGCACCGGCTCCAATGCTAGTACCTCCTCTCCTACTTCAAAGGTACGAGGCACTGCCTTGCGGTCAAATTGTTTCTTCATCTTGGTTTGGCTGATGTGCAGGTTCGCAGCCGCCAGATGCTTCATGCGAGCCAAACGATCTCTGAAAGCGAGAAAATCCTCCGAGGGGGCAGCCTCACAATCTTCACCAAGCCAGTAATCCTTCAAAATCATCAGTGGTCCCCGTACCTGGTGACCATAGATCAGTTCGAAGGGACTATAGCATAATGAATCCTGAGTGCTGTCCCGCATGGCAAATAAAAGGAGGGGGATACCCTCATCCCAGTCCTTCTGGTACTGGGCACAATAAGCCCGCAGCATAGTTTTGAGAGACTGGTGAAACCGCTCCACAACCCCTTGACTCTCTGGGTGATAGGCAGTGGAGGTCGTCATTTTAATATTAAACTCCCCCAAAACCGTGCAAAAATTTTTAGATGTAAAATTTGACCCCTGATCTGTTTGAATTTCCTTAGGGATCCCGACCTGCGTAAAAAATTTCACCAGTGCTCTCAAGGCCACGCGTGTTGTAACCTTATGTAGTGGAATGGCCTCCGGAAACCTGGTAGAGGAACAAATAATAGTAAGTAAGTACTGGTTTCCCATCTTGGTCCTGGGTAGCGGCCCCACACAATCCACCACCAGCCTGCTAAAAGGCTCTCCGGCGACTGTAATAGGGTTAAGAGGGGCAGGTTTAATTCCCTGATTAGGTTTTCCTACCCTTTGGCAAACTGGGCATGATTCTACATACTTACCCACTGATTCCCATACCTGGGGCCAGTAAAAATGTTTAGAAATCTTGCCCATAGTCTTTTTAACACCTAAATGTCCTCCCATGGGAACATCGTGGGCCAAACACAAAACCTGATACCTAAATGGTTCCGGCACCACCACTTGGTAGAGTGCCTGCCGTGCTCCATCATTAGATGTCGCATCTGATAAGGTCTTTCGCATTAAAATACCGTCTGCAAAAAAGAAACATTTAGTTAGTTGAGAGGCCTCTTCCTCGCTAACAGCAGATGACCGAATAGCTTTTAGGGTGTCGTCACACCCCTGCCCCTGCTCTCGAGTAGGAGTCGCCCCCCCTATACCAGCTCCAAGACCCCCACTCAAACAGGGTCTTGCCTGGGATGGTTCATCACAACCCCGAGCCAACTGCAGGCTAGGCTCTAGGAATAGATTTCCCAAACCCAAATCATCCCCAGGATCTAATGAGTCACAGAGAGAGACTGCCCTCTTATCTTTTGACATTTTCCTGGTTACTGCACACACCGGAAATAACTCGGGCAAGGTAGCCCTAGCTTTTTCCTCCCAACTCTGTGAGGCTGGGTCCCTCCAAACCAGAGGTTCTTCACTTTCAAGACAACCCATGACATTATTGCCCCAAGAGTAGGTCAACCCTGCACAAGGTATATCCTCTGTGATACCTACAGCTAAGTAACCACACTGGTATGCAGACTCCACCCATAACCTGTGCACTGGAGTGTTGACAGGGCATCCTGTAATTCCTTTGAGCAAAACGTCCAACCCAGTGTATGTGTCATCCGACACTGGCAGTATGCCCCTACGAAGCAAAGTGTACGTGCTACCAGTGTCCCTCAAAGACATAACACCTGTTACCCTACCTTCATTTTGGTGTAAGGCCACGGTGGACTTGCTTGTAAAGACCTTCATCCGAGGGTCCAAACCTGCTGAGTTACCTGATATACCCGGAGGTGGTGCTTAAATATTAGCTACCGTGTGGGTACCTGGTGTATCTACCTGAGAAACTCTAGCAAGCGCCTGATCTCTACGCATCTTCTTGCAATACGGCTGCAGATGGCCCTGTTTATGACAATAAGTACAGTAATATGGTTTAAAAGCCCCCTGCCCTTTTGACCTAGGTTGGATCCCTTGGTTCTGGGGAACTGGGCGCGTCCCACCTGTTCCTTGTAGTCCTGGACCTGTGACAGCTGATAGGTGACTTACACTTCTGAAATTTCTTATTCCAATTGGTGGGAGGAGAAAACTTACCATTATTAGTATGTGGGGTGTGGTAACTACTACCAAATTTTTGGTTAGCTAAAAATCTGTCACCCAGCTCTAAAGCATTATTAAAATCATCAAGATCCTTCTCCTCAAGATATGCCTTAAGGTCAGAAGGAACATTTCCCAAAAGATCCTCTAACAAAATTAAGGTAATTACACCTTCATAATTGCCTACCATCCCCTTTGAGCGACACCACCTATTTAGAAGTGACATCTTCTCCTTACCATATTCCACCAAAGACTGCCCTGACTGAAACTTTAGTCCTCTAAACTTCTGCCGGTACCTTTCTGGCAACATTTGATAAGCCAGCAAAACTACCTCTTTTAGTTTATGATAATCAGAAAAGGCAGATCCTTCTAAAGAACTAATAGCCTGTAACCCTTTACCAACTAATTGGGCTCTTGCTAATGTCGCCCATTCCTTTTCCGGCCAAACTTGGGATTTGGCCGTACTTTCAAATAACAGAAAAAACTGGTCTGGGGGCTTTCTCTAAAGAATTTGGGCACAAATTTTATGGCTTTATCCAAATGCAAAAACATCTACCCTTGTGTCTGTGTCTGGGTGAGAAGCAAGCTGCCTCTCTTTAGCTCTTTCTTGAGCCCTAAGCTCCTCTAAGGCTCTCTGTTCCTGGATCTATGTGCGCTCAATCCTTAACCGTTCCTTTTCTTCTGCAACTAGGGCTAATTTCATTTGTAAAATTACTACTTCCTTATCCAGGTCCCTATCATGGGGATATGATTCAATGTCACCTTCCAAATGCATGTCATCCTCAGAATTTTCACCAGTGTCAGCCATTTTGGGAAATAATAGCACCAAATCTTACTACCAGCCACAGAACATACTGATATAAAATAATAAAGCACACAGCAAGGTACATATACTGAAGTAGTATATTTACAAGGAGTTGTCATGTGACTCCCTCAAATTAAACAGGATTGCACACAAAAAGAAAACCCTGGCAGAAAAAAAAATAAGAGCTACTGCACCTGCAAAGGTAAATTATTCCCAGAAATTTAGGTGAGCATAACCCCCTAAAAATCAGCAAGATTGTACCTGGAAGGGTAAATTATGCACAAAATATCAAGTATTAATAACACCCTAAAAATCAACAATATGGAACAGAAAGGTAAATGATTTATAGAGTATTAATTAATAATAACACCCTAAAACCAGCAATATTATACAGAAAGGTAAATTATTCACAGGGTATTAGTTAATAACAACACCCTAAAAACCAGCAATGTTGCACACAAAAGTAAAATATTCACAGGGTATTAATTAATAATAACACCCTAAAAACTAGCAATGTTGCACAGAAAAGTAAATTATTCACAGGGTATTAATTAATAATAACACCCTAAAAACCAGCAATGTTGCACACAAAAGTAAATTATTCACAGGGAATTAATTAATAATAACACCCTAAAAACCAGCAATATTGCAAACAAAGGTAAATTATTATTTTAGCGTGAGTGTTATAGTGAATGCTTCCTCTGACCAACCCAGTAAAGAATGATTATTGACTTTCCAGGTTGCAAACTTGAATTACCATATAAAATTTGATAATTCTCCCGGACAGGCGCCCATGTTATGCACAAATGTTGGATAGCTGGGGGCTTGAGCCTGGTCTACGGGCAAAGGTAAAAGTTACACACATACTAGCCCAAACCGGCCACCCAGGGCTATCCCAGACAAAACAGAAAGCGCTAAACTGGTATGTGTACTTAAAGGGGTTGGGTAACAGAGGGTTAGGCAAAAATCCCAATTAGGAAAATATATCTATTTAGTCACCATAACATAACATAACAGAAAACCCTTAATCCTAAACGCCCAAATGAAGGTACACTAACAACAGCTGGCTTGAGGTCCAGCCACCAACCACTATGGCTCGTCAGCGCCAGGCCCACACTACTACACTCCCAGCTTCATTTATTTCCTCACTCCTCCCACAGCACCCTGACCACGTCAGAGCCTGGGTGAACATACAGGTAAGCCATATGAGAGCCTATGGCTTAAGTTGGATAAACAAAATAAGTGCACAACTACAAACTTATCTGTGTATTTAACACAGCATCTCCGATGCCAGCCTCTACACACCATGCTAACGTCACGTGACTCTCCCAAACCACGCTTACTCCGCATACCCAAACATCCTTGGAAAATAAATCATTAACAGAATTTCTTTATAATTACAGTTAGAGTACTTTACAGTACCCCCAAATGCACATTATCAATTATAAAATTATTCTTTACAACTATAACATTCATACTATCATGGCACACTTCTCCATTATATGTACATTACGATGTCATGCAGAACCCTGCATAACAAGAGGTGCCCTCCATCCAGACCTTCCTCAAAAAACCTGGGGAGAGGTGCCCTCCCAGCAGACCTCCAAAGAACCTGGGGTAATGTGCCTTCCCACAAGACCTTCTTCAAACAACCCATGGAAAGCTGCCCTTCCAACAGACCTTCAAACAACTTGGGGAGACGTGCCCTCCCACCAGACCTTCTTCAAACAACCTGGGGTAAGGTGCCCTCCAAAAAGACCTTCCTCAAGCAACCTTGGGTAAGGTGCCCTCCAACCAGACCTTCCTTAAACAACCTGGAGTGAGTTGCCCTCCCACCAGATCTTCTTCAAACAACCTTGGGTAAGGTGACCTACGACCAGACCTTTCTTAAACAACCTGGTCTGAGGTGCTCTCGCACCAGACCATCTTCAAACAATCTGGGGAAAGTTGCCCACCCACCAGACCTTCTTCAAACAACCTGGGGAGAGGTACCCTCCATCCAAACCTTCTTCAAACAATCTGGGGTAAGGTGCCCTCCTCACCAAACCTTCCTTAAACAACCTGGGGTGGGGATGCCATCCCACCAGACCTTCTTCAAACAACCTGGGGCAATGTGCCTTCCCACCAGACCTTCTTCAAACAACCTGGGGTAAGGTGCCCTCCCACCAGCCCTTCAAACATCTTAGGGAGAGGTGCCCTCCCATCAAACCTTCTTCAAACATAATCGGGAGAAGAACCCTAAATCCACACCTTCATCAAACAATTTGTGGTAAGTTGCCCTCCCACCAAACCTTCCTTAAACAACCTAGAGTAAGGTTCCCTCAAACCAGAAATTCTTCAAACATCCTGGGGTAAGGTGCCCTCCAACAAGATTTTCTTTAAACAACCTGGGGTAAGGTGCCCTCCCACGAAACCTTCCTTAAACAACCTGGGGTGGGGTGCTCTCCCACCAGACTTTCTTCAAACAACCTGGGGAAAGGTGCCCTTCAACCCGACATTCTTAAAACATGGGGAGAAGTGCCCTCCCACCAGACCTTTCTCAAACAACCTTGGTTTAGGTGCTCTCCCACCAGACCTTCTTCAGACAACCTGGAGAGAGGAGCCCTCCCACCAGACATTCTTCAAACGACCTGGGGAGAGATGTCCTCCCACCAGTCCTTTTTCGAACAACCTGGGTTAAGGTGCACTCCAACCTGACCTTCTTCAAACAAACTGGGGTAAGGTGCCCTCCCACCAAACCTTCCTTAAACAACCTAGGGTGGGGTGCCCTCCCACCAGAAATTCTTTAAACATCCTGGGGTAAGGTGCCCTCCAACAAGACCTTCTTTAAACAACCTAGGATAAGGTGCCCTCCAACATGACCTTCCTTAAACAACCTGGGGACACTTTAACTTCATCAAGACCTTCCTTAAACAATCTGGAGTGAGCTGCCCTCCCACCAGATCTTTTTCAAACAACCTGGGTAATGTGCCCTCCCACCAGACATTCCTTAAACAACCTGGAGAGAGGAGCCCTACCACCAGACATTCTTCAAACAACCTTGGCAGAGGTGTCCTCCCACCAGTCCTTTTTCAAACAACCTGGGTTAAGGTGCACTCCCACCAGACCTTCAAACAGTGTGGGGAGAGGTGCCCTCCCACCAGATCTTCTTCTAACAACCTGGGAAGAGGTGCCCTCCCAGCAGACTTTCTTCATACAACCTGGGGAGAGGTACCCTCCATCCAGACCTTCTTCAAACAAACTGGTGTAAGGTGCCCTTCCACCAAACCTTCCTTAAAGAACCTGGGGAGGGGTTGCCCTCCACCCAGACCTTACTCAAACAACCTTGGATGAGGTGCTCTCCCACCAGACCTTCTTCAAACAACCTGGGGTAAGGTCTCTACCAAAAGACCTTTGTCAAACAACCTGGGGTAAGGTTCCCTCCCACCAGACCTTCCTTAACCAACCAGGGGTAAGGTTCACTTCATCAAAACCTTCCTTAAACAACCTAGGGTGAGGGGCCTTGCTGTCAGACCTTCCTCAAACAACAAGGGATGAGGTGCCCTCCCACCAGACCTTTCTGAAACAACCTGGGGTGAGGTGCTCTCTCACCAGACTTTCAAACCGCCAGGCGAAAGGTGCCCTCCCAACAAACATTGTTCAAACAACCTGGGGAGAGTTTACCTCCCCACAGGCATTCAAACATCATGGGGAGAGGTGCCCTCCCACCAGACCTTCTTAAAACAACCAGGTAAGAGGTGCCCTCCCACCAGACCTTCCTCAACCAACCAGGGGTAAGGTGCCTTCCCACCAGATATTCAAAGAACCTGGGGATAGGAGCCCTCACACCATACCAGATTCAAAAAATCTGAGGGGAATTGCCCTCCTACCAGACCTTCTTCAAACAACAAGGGGAGATGTGCCTTCCTACCAGACCTTCTTCAACCAACCATACGCAACGTGCAATACCACCAGACCATCTTCAAAGAACCTTGGGAGATTTGCCCTCAAACTATTCCAGATTCAAACAATCTGAAGAGAATTGCCTTCCTACCAGACATTCTTGAAACAACAAGGGGAGATGTGCTCTCCCACCAGGCCTTCTTTAAACAATCTGTGGTAAGGTGCCCTCCCACCATACCTTCCTCAAACAACCAGGGGTAAGTTGCACTCCCACCATACCTTCAGACAACCTAGGGAGAGATGTCCTCCCACCAGACCTTCTTGAAACAAACTTGGAAAAGGTGCCCTCCCACCAGACCTTCAAACAACCTAGGGAAAGGTGCCGACCCATCAGACCTTCTTCAAGCAACCTGTGGTAAGGTGCACTCCCACCAGAATTTCTCAAAGCAACCTAGGGTGAGGTGCACTCCAATCAGACCTTCAAACATCCTGGGGAGAAGTGCTCTCCCACCAGACCTTCTTCAAGCAATCTGGTGAGAAGTACTCTCCCAACAGATCTTCTTTAAACAACATGGGAAGAGGTGCCCTCCCAATAGACCTTCCTTAAACAACCTTGGGAGAGGTGCTTTCCCACCAGACCTTCAAACAACCTGGGGTAAGGTGCTCTCCCTCGAGAACTTCTTCAAACAAACTGTGGAGACGTTCCCCGTCAGCAGACCTTCTTCAAACAACCTGGGGTGAGGTGTCCTACCACTAGACCTTCAAACAACCTAGGGAGAGGTTCCCTCCCAGCACACCTTCTTCAAACAACGTATGGTGATGTGCTCTCCCACAAGAGTTTCAAACAACCTTGGGTAAGGTGCCCTCCCACCAGACCATTTTCAAACAAGATGGGGTAAGGTGTCCTCCCACCACACCTTCCTTAAACAACCTTGGGGGATGTGCCCTCCCACCAGACCTTCTTTAAACAACCTGGCGAGAGGTGCACTCCTACCATACCTTATTCAAACAACTTTGGAAGAGCTGCCCTCCCAGCAGACCTTCTTCAAACAACCTGGGGAGAGGTGCCCTCCATCCAGACCTTCTTCAAACAAACTGGTGTAAGGTGCCCTCCAAACCAAACCTTCCTTTAACAACCTGGGGTTGGGTTGCCCTCCGACCTGACCTTTCTTAAACAACCTGGGGTGAGGTCCTCTCCCACCAGACCTTCTTCAAACAACCTGGGGTAAGGTGCACTCCCACCAGACTTTCAAACAACCTGGTGTAAGGTGCCCTCCAACCAGACCTTCTTCAAACAAGATGGGGTAAGGTGTCCTCCCACCACACCTTCCTTAAGCAACCTGGGGTGAGGTGCACTCCCACCAGATCTTATTCAAACAACATGGGAAGAGGTGCCCTCCCAGCAGATCTTCTTCAAACAACCTGTGGAGAGGAACCCTCCTTGCAGACCTTCTTCAAACAAACTGGGGTAAGGTGCCCTCCAAACCAAACCTTCCTTTAACAACCTGGGGTTTGGTTGCCCTCCGACCTGACCTTTCTTAAACAACTTGGGATTGAGGTGCTCTCCTACCTGACCTACAAACAACCTGGGGTAAGGTGCACTCCCAACAGACCTGCCTTAAACAACCAGCGGTAAGGTTCCCATCCACAAAACCTTCCTTAAACAACCTAGGGTGAGGTTCCCTCCCACCAGACCTTCTTCAAACAACCTGGGGAAAGGTGCCCTCCCACCAAACCTTCTTTAAACAACCTGGGTTGGGGTTGCCGTCCACCCAAACCTTCCTCAAACAAAGCAGGGTGAGGTTCTCTCCCACCAGACCTTCTTCAAGCAACCTGGGGTAAGGTGCCCTCCCACTAGACCTTCTTCAAACAACATGGGGTAAGGTGCCCACCCAGCAGACCTTTCTTAAACAACCTGGGGTAAGGTTCACTTCATCAATACCTTTCTTAAACAACCAGTGGTGAGGTGCACTCCTACCAGAACTTCTTCAAACAACCTGGTTAGATGTGCCCTTCAACCAGACCTACTTCAAACAACGTTGGGAGAGGTGCCCTCCTACCAGACCTTCAAACAACCTGGGAAGAGGTGCCCTCCCAGCAGACCTTCCTTAAACAATCTGTGGTAAGGTGCCCTCCTACCAGACCTTCTTCAAGCTATCAGAGGCAAGTTGCCCTCACACCAGACCTTCCAACAACCTAGTGAGAGGTGCCCTCCCACCAGACCTTCTTCAAACAACCTTGTTAGAAATGCCCTCCCACTAGACCTTCAAACAACCTAGAGTGAGGTACAATCCGATTAGACATTCGTCAAACTACCTTGTGTAAGGTGCCCTCCCACCACTCCTTCTTAAAACAACCAGGGGTGAGGTGACCTCCCATCAGAATATCAAACAACCTGGGGAGAGGCGCCCTAACACCAGACCTTCTTTAAGTAATCTGGTGAGAAGTACCCTCCCACCAGACCTTCTTCAAACAACATGGGGATAGGTGCCCTTCCACCAGACCTTATTCAAACAACCTGGGAAGAGGTGCAATCTCAACAAACCTTCTTCAAACAGCCTGGACAGAGGTACCCTCTATCCAGACCTTCTTCAAACAAACTGGGGTAAGGTGCCTTCCCACCAAACCTTCCTTAAACAACCTGGCGTGGGGTTGCCCTTCACCCAGACCTTACTCAAAACATGTTGGGTGAGGTGCTCTTCCACCAGACCTTCTTCAAACAACCTGGGGTAAAGTGCACTCCCACCAGACCTTCCTTAAACAATCAGGGGTAAGTTTCACTTCATCTAAACCTTCCTTAAACAACCTGGGGTGAGGTGCCCTCCTATCAGACCTTCTTCAAACAACAAGGGGTAAGGTGCCCTCCCACCAGACCTTCCTAAAACAACCTGGAGTGAGGTGCTCTCCCACCAGACTTTCAAACAACCAGAGGAAAGGTGCCCTCCCAACAGACATTTTCAAACAACCTGGGGAGAGGTTACCTCCCCACAGACCTTCAAACATCCTGGGGAGAGGTGCCTTCCTACCAGACCTTCGTCAAACACCATGGGGAGAAGTACCCTCCCACCAAACCTTCTTGAACCAACCAGGGGCAAGGTGCACTCCCACCAGACCTTCTTCAAAGAACCTGGGGAGATTTACCCTCAAACCATAACAGATTCAAACAGTCTGAGGAGAATTGCCTTTTTACTAGGCCATCTTCAAACAACAAGGGGAGATGTGCACTCCCACCAGACCTTCTTTAAACAATCTGTGGTAAGGTGCCCTCCCAACATACCTTCTTCAAACAACAAGGGGTAAGTTGAACTCCCACCATACCTAAAAACAACCTAGGGAGAATTGTCGTCCCACCAGAAATTCTTCAAACAACCTTGGGATAGGTGCCCTCCCACAAGACCTTCAAACAACCTAGGGAAAGGTGCCATCCCATCAGACCTTCTTCAAACAACGTGTGGTAAGGTGCACTCCCACCAGACCTTCACAAAGCATAATGGGGAGAGGTGCACTCCCATCAGATCTTAAAACACCTTGGGTGAGGTGCTCTCCCACCAGACCTTCTTCAAACAATCTGGTGAGAAGTACCCTGGGGAGAGGTACCCTCCCAATAGACCTTCTTCAAACAATCTTGTGAAAGGTGCTTTCCCACCAGACCTTCTTCAAACAACCTGGGGTGAGGTGTTCTCCCACCAGACTTTCAAACAACCTTGGGTAAAGTGCCCTCCCTTCAGACCTTCTTCAAACAAGATGGGATAAGGTGTCCTTCCACCACACCTTTCTTAAACAACCTGGGGTGAGGTGCCCTCCCACCAGACTGTCTTCAAACAACCTGGGGAGAGGTGCACTCCCATCAGACCTTATTCAAACAACCTGGGAAGAGGTGCCCTCCAAGCAGACCTTCTTCAAACAACCTGGGGAGAGGTGCCCTCCATCCAGACCTTCTTCAAACAAACTGGGGTAAGGTTCCCACCAAACCAAACCTTCCTTTAACAACCTGGGGTTGGGTTTGCCCTCCGACCTGACCTTTCTTAAACAACCTGGGGTGAGGTGCTCTCCCACCAGTCCTTCTTCAAACAACCCGGGATAAAGAGCAATCCCTACAGATCTGCCTTAAACAACCAGCAGTAAGGTTCCCATCCAAAAAACCTTCCTTAAACAGCCTGGGGTGAGGTTTCCTCCCACCAGACCTTCTTCAAACAAACAGGGGAAAGGTATCCTCCCTCCAAACCTTCCTTAAACAACCTGGGGTGGGGTTGCCGTCCACCCAGACCTTCCTCAAACTACCCGGAGTGAGGTGCCCTCCCACAAGACTTTCAAACGACATAGGGTAAGGTGCCCTCCCACAAAACCTTCCTTAAACAACGTAGGATGAGGTGCTCTTCCACCAGATTTTCTTCAAAGAAGAAGGGGCAAGGTGCCACCTTCCTTAAATCATCTGGGGAAAAGTGCTCTAACACAAGACCTTCTTCAAGCAGCCTTGGGTAATGTGCGCACCCACCAGACCTTCCTTAAACAACCTGGGTAAGGTTCACTTCATCAAGACCTTCTTTAAACAACCAGAGGTGAGGTGCGCTCCTACTAGACCTTCTTCAAACAACCTGGAGTAAGGTGCCCTCCCAGAACAACGTAGGGTGAGGTGCCCTTCCACCAGACCTTCTTCAAACAAGAACGGGCAAGGTGCCACATTCCTTAAACAATCTGGGGAAAGGTGCTCTCCCACAAGACCTTCTTCAAACAACCTTGGGTAAGGTGCCCGCCCACAAGACCTTCCTTAAACAACCAGGGGTAAGTTTCACTTCATCAAGACCTTCCTTAAACAACCAGAGTTGAGGTGCATTCCTACCAAAACTTCTTCAAACAACATGGTTAGATGTGCCCTTCATCCAGACCTACTTCAAACAACGTTGGTAGAGGTGCCCTCCTAATAGACCTTCAAACAACTTGGGGAGAGGTGCCCTCCCACCAGACCTTCCTTAAACAATCTGTGACAAAGTGCCCTCCTACCAGACCTTCTTCAAGCAACCACAGGTAAGTTGCCCTCCCACCAGACATTCAAACAACCTGGGGAGAGGTGCCCTCCCGCCATACCTTCTTCAAACAACGTTGGGAGAGGTGCCCTCCCACCAGACCTTCTTCAAACAACCTAGGGAGAGGTGCCCTTCCACCAGACCTTCTTCAAACATCCTGTGGTGAGGTGCCCTTCATCCAGAGCTTCTTATAACAACCTAGGATGAGGTGCCCTCCCACAAGACTTTCAAACAACCTGGTGAGAGGTCCCCTTCCACTGGACCTTCTTCAAACAACTTGGCGAGACGCGCCCTCCCACCAGATCTTCTTCAAACAACCAGGAGTAAGTTGACCTCCCTCCATACCTTAAAACAACATGGGGAGAGGTGTCGTCAAACAAGACTTTCTTGTAACAACCTTGGGAGAGGTGCCCTCCTATCAGACCTTCAAACAACCTTGGGAGAGGTGCTCTCCCACCAGACCTTCAAACAATCTGGTGAGAAGTACCCTCTCCATAGTCCTTCTTCAACCAACATGAGGAGAGATGCCCTCCCAATAGACCTTCTTCAAATATCCTGGTGAGAGGTGCTTTCCCACGAGACCTTTAAACAACCTGGGGAGAGGTGCTCTCCCACCAGACCATATTCAAAAAACCTGGAAAGAGGAGCCCTCTCAACAGACCTTCTTCAAACGGCCTGGAGAGAGGTACCCTCATTCCAGACCTTCTTCAAACAAACTGGGGTAAGGTGCCCACCCACCAAACCTTCCTTAAACAACCTGGGGTGGGGTTGCCCTCCCACCAGACCTTCTTCAAACAACCTGGGGTAATGTGCCTTCCCAAAAGACCGTCTCCAAACAACCCGGTGTAAGGTGCCCACCCACCAAACCTTCCTTAAACAACCTGGGGTGGGGTTGCCCTCCCACCAAACCTTCCTTAAACAACCTAAGGTGGGGTGCCCTCCCACCAGACCTTTTTCAAACATCCTGGGGTAAGGTGCCCTCCAACAAGACCTTCTTAAAACAACCTGGGGTAAGGTGCTCTCCAACCAGACCTTTTTCGAACAACCTAGGGTAAGGTGCCCTCCCACCAGACCTTCCTTACACAACCTGGGGTGAGGTGCTCTCCCGCCAGATCTTTTTCAAACAACCTAGGGTAAGGTGCCCTCCCACCAGACCTTCCTTAAACAACCTGTGGTGAGGTGGTCTCCCTCTAGACTTTCTTCAAACAACCTGAGGTAAGGTGCACTCCCACCAGACATTCTTCAAACAACATGGGGAGAAGTGCCCTCCCACCAGACCTTCATTAAACAAGCTGGGGTGAGGTGCTCTCCCACCAGACTTTCTTCAAACAACCTTGGGCAAGTGCCCTCCCACGAGACATTCTTCAAACAACATGGGGAGAGGTACCATACCACCACAACTTCCTAAAACCACCTGGGGTAAGGTGCCCTATTAGGAAACCTTCCTTAAACAACCTGGGGTGGGGTGCTCTCCCACCAGACCTTCTTCAAACAACCTGGGGTAAAGTGCCCTCCAAAAAGACCTTCCTCAAGCAACCTTGGGTAAGGTGCCCTCCAACCAGACCTTCCTTAAACAATCTGGAGTGAGGTGCCCTCCCACCAGATCTTCAAACAACCTGGGGTAAGGTGCCCTCCCACCAGACCTTCAAACAGTGTGGGGAGAGGTGCCCTCCAACCAGACCTTCTTCAAACAACCTGGGGAGAGGTGCCCTCCAACCAGACATTATTCAAACAACCTGGGAAGAGGTGCCCTCCCAGCAGACCTTCTTCAATCAACCTGGGGAGAGGTACCCTCCATCCAGACCTTCTTCAAACAAACTGGGGTAAGATGCCCTTCCACCAGACCTTCTTCAAACAACCTGGGGTAAAGTGCCCTCCAAAAAGACCTTCCTCAAGCAATCTTGGGTAAGGTGCCCTCCAACCAGACCTTCCTTAAACAATCTGGAGTGAGGTGCCCTCCCACCAGATCTTTTTCAAACAACCTGGGGTAAGGTGACCTACGACCAGACCTTTCTTAAACAACCTGGTCTGAGGTGCTCTCGCACCAGACCTTCTTCAAACAATCTGGGGAATGTTGCCCACCCACCAGACCTTCAAACAACCTGGGGAGAGGTGCCCTTACCTCAGAACTTCTTCAAACAATGTGATGAGAGGTGCCATCCCACCAGTCCTTGTTCAAACAACCTGGGATTATGTTCCCTCCCACCAGACCGTCGTCAAACAACCTGGAGAGAGGTGCCCTCCCAACAGATCTTCTTCAAGCAACCTTGGGAAAGGTGCCTTTCCACCATAACTTCTTCAAACAACTCGGGGTAAGGTGCCATTCCACCAGACATTCAAACAACCTGGGGAGAGGTACCCTAACACCAGTTCTTCTTCAAGCAAACTGGGGGTGAGGTGCCCGCCCACAAGACCTTCTTCAAGCAACCTCTGGAGAGGTGCCCTCCCACCAGACCTCCTTAAAACAACCTCGGGAAATGTGCCCTCCCAGAAGATCTTCTTCAAACAACCTGTGGAGAGGTGCCCTCCCACCATACCTTCTTGAAACAACCTGGGGAGAGGTGCCCTTCCACCAGACCTTCTTCAAACAACCTGTGGTGAGGTGCCCTTCATCCAGAACTTCTTATAACAACCTAGGATGAGGTGCCCTCCCACAAAACTTTCAAACAACCAGGGGGAAGGTGCCCTCCCACCAGACATTTTTCAAACAACCTGGGGAGAGGTTACCTCCCCACAGACCTTCAAACATCCTGGGGAGAGGTGCCTTCCTACCAGACCTTTGTCAAACACCATGGGGAGAAGTGCCCTCCCACAAGACCTTCTTCAACCAACCAGGGGCAAGGTGCACTCCCACCAGACCTTCTTCAAAGAACCTGGGGAGATTTACCCTCAAACCATAACAGATTCAAACAGTCTGAGGAGAATTGCCCTTTTACTAGGCCATCTTCAAACAACAAGGGGAGATGTGCACTCCCACCAGACCTTCTTTAAACAATCTGTGGTAAGGTGCCCTCCCACCAGACTTTCAAACAACCTTGGGTAAGGTGCCCTCCCACCAGACCTTCTTCAAACAAGATGGGGTAAGGTGTATTTCCACCACACCTTTCATAAACAACCTGGGGGTGAGGTGCCCTTCCTCCAGACTGTCTTCAAACAACCTGGGGAGAGGTGCACTCCCCATCAGACCTTATTCAAACATCCTGGGAAGATGTGCCCTATAAGCAGACCTTCTTCAAACAACCTGGGGAGAGGTGACCTCAATCCAGACCTTCTTCAAACAAACTGGGGCAAGGTTCCCACCAAACCAAACCTTCCTTTAACAACCTGGGGTTGGGTTTGCCCTCCTACCTGACCTTTCTTAAACAACCTGGGGTGAGGTGCTCTCCCACCAGTCCTTCTTCAAACAACCCGGGATAAAGAGCACTCCAAACAGACCTGCCTTAAACAACCAGCGGTAAGGTTCCCATCCAAAAAACCTTCCTTAAACAACCTGGGGTGAGGTTCCCTCCCACCAGATCTTCTTCAAACAAACTGGGGAAAGGTGCCCTCCCACCAAACCTTCCTTAAACAACCTGGGTTGGGGTTGCCGTCCACCCAGACCTTCCTCAAACAACCCGGAGTGAGGTGCTCTCCCTCCAGACCTTCCTCAAGTAACCTGGGGTAAGGTGCCCTCCCACAAGACCTTCTTCAAACGACATGGGGTAAGGTGCCCTCCCACAAAACCTTCCTTAAACAACGTAGGGTGAGGTGCTCTTCCACCAGATTTTCTTCAAAGAACAAGGGGCAAGGTGCCACCTTCCTTAAACCATCTGGGGAAAGGTGCTCTAACAAAAGACCTTCTTCAAGCAGCCTTGGGTAATGTGCCCACCCACCAGACCTTCCTTAAACAACCTGGGGTGTGGTTCACTTTATCAAGACCTTCTTTAAACAACCAGAGGTGAGGTGCGCTCCTACTAGACCTTCTTCAAACAACCTGGAGTAAGGTGCCCTCCCAGAAGACCTTCCTTAAACAATGTAGGGTGAGGTGCCCTTCCACCAGACCTTCTTCAAACAAGAATGGGCAAGGTGCCACCTTCCTTAAACAATCTGGAGAAAGGTGCTCTCCCACAAGACCTTCTTCAAACAACCTTGGGAAAGGTGCCCACCCACCAGACCTTCTTCAAACAAGAACGGGCAAGGTGCCACCTTCCTTAAACAATCTGGAGAAAGGTGCTCTCCAACAAGACCTTCTTCAAACAACCTTGGGAAAGGTGCCCACCCACCAGACCTTCCTTAAACAACCTGGAGTAAGGTTCACTTAATTAAGACCTTCCTTAAACAACCAGAGGTGATGTGCCCTCCTACCAGACCTTCTTCAAGCAACCACAGGTAAGTTGCCCTCCCACCAGACCTTCAAACAACCTGGGGAGAGGTGCCCTCCCACTAGACCTTTTTCAAACAACCTTGGTAGAAATGTTCTCCACCCAGACCTTCAAACAACCTAGGGTAAGGTTCAATCCCATCAGACCTTCGTAAAACTACCTTGGGTAAGGTGCCCTACCACCACAACTTCTTAAAACAAACAGGGGTGAGGTGCCCTACCATCAGAATTTCAAACAACCTTGGGAAAGGTGCCCTAACACCAGACCTTCTTCAAACAATCTGGTGAGAAGTACCCTCCCACAAGACCTTCTTCAAACAACCTGGGGAGAGGTGCCCTCCCACTAAACCTTCAAACAACCTGGGGTAAGGTGCTCTACCTTGAGAACTTCTTCAAACAAACTGGGGACACGTGCCCTATCACCAGACTTTCTTCAAACAACCTGGGGTAAGGTGCAATCCCAGCAGACCTTCTTCAAACAACCTGGGGAAAGGTGCCCTCCCACAAGGCCTTCAAACAACCTGGGAAGATATGCCCTTCCCACCAGACCTTCTACAAACAACATGGAGTTAGGTGCCCTGCTGCCAGACCTTCTTCAAATACCCTGGGGTGAGGTGCCCTCCCACCAGACCTTCCTCAAACAACCTGGGGAGAGGTGCCCTCCTAACAGACCTTCTTCAAAAAGCCTGGTGCGAGGTGCCTTCCATCAGACTATTTCAAGCAACCTGGGTTGAGGTACCCTACAACCAGACCTTCTTCAAACAACCTGGGGTAAAGTGCTCTCCCACAACACCTTAAACAACCTGGTGAGAGGTGCCCTCCATCCAGACCTTCCTCTAAAAACCTGGGGAGAGGTGCCCTCCCACCAGACCTCCAAAGAACCAGGGTAATGTGCCTTCCCACAAGACCTTCTTCAAACAACCCAGGGTAAGCTGCCCTTCCAACAGACCTTCAAACAACATGGGAAGACGTGCCCTTCCACCAGACCTTCTTCAAACAACCTGGGGAGAGGGTACCATACCACCACAAGTTATTAAAACCACCTGGGGTAAGGTGCCCTCCTAGGAAACCTTCCTTAAACAACCTGGGGTGGGGTGCTCTCCCACCAGACCTTCTTCAAACAACCTGGGGTAAGGTGCCCTCCAAAAAGACCTAACTCAAGCAACCTTGGGTAAGGTGCCCTCCAACCAGACCTTCCTTAAACAACCTGGAGTGAGGTGCCCTCCCACCAGATCTTCTTCAAACAACCTGGGTAAGGTGACCTACGACCAGACCTTTCTTAAAACAACCTGGTCTGAGGTGCTCTCGCACCAGACCTTCTTCAAACAATCTGGGGAAAGTTGCCCACCCACCAGACCTTCTTCAAACAACCTGGGGAGAGGTGCCCTTACCACAGAACTTCTTCAAACAATGTGATGAGAGGTGCCATCCCACCAGACCTTGTTCAAACAACCTGGGATTATGTCCCTTCCACCAGACCGTCGTCAAACAACATGGAGAGAGGTGCCCTGCCAACAGATCTTCTTCAAACAACGTGTGGTGAGGTGCCCTTCATCCAGAACTTCTTATATAACAACCTAGGATGAGGTGCCCTCCCACAAGACTTTCAAAAAACCTGGTGAGAGGTGCCCTTCCACTGGACCTTCTACAAACAACCTGGCGAGACGCCCCCTCCCACCAGATCTTCAAACAACCAGGGGTAAGTTGACCTCCCTCCATACCTTTAAAACAACATGGGGAGAGCAGTCCTCCCACAAGACTTTTTTGAAACAACCTTGGGAGAGGTTCCTTTCCACCTGACATTCAAACAACCTAGGGTGAGGTGCCCTCCCATCAGACCTTCAAACAACCTGGGGAGAGGTGCTCTCCCACCAGACCTTCAAACAATCTGGTGAGAAGTACCCTCTCAATAGTCCTTCTTCAAACAACATTGGGAGAGATGCCCTCCCAATAGACCTTCTTCAAATATCCTGGTGAGAGGTGCTTTCCCACAAGACCTTTAAACAACCTGGGGAGAGGTGCTCTCCCACCAGACCAAATTCAAACAACCTGGGAAGAGGAGCCCTCTCAACAGACCTTCTTCAAACGGCCTTTAGAGAGGTACCCTCAATCCAGACCTTCTTCAAACAAACTGGGGTAAGGTGCCCACCCACCAAACCTTCCTTAAACAACCTGGGGAGGGGTTGCCCTCCACCAGACCTTCTTCAAACAACCTGGGGTAATGTGCCTTCCCAACAGACCGTCTTCAAACAACCCGGTGTAAGGTGCCCAACCACCAAACCTTCCTTAAACAACCTGGGGTGGGGTTGCCCTCCCACCAAACCTTCTTTAAACAACCTGAGGTGGGGTGCCCTCCCAACCAGACCTTTTTCAAACATCCTGGGGTAAGGTGCCCTCCAACAAGACCTTCTTAAAACAACCTGGGGTAAGGTGCCCTCCAACCAGACCTTCCTTAAACAACCTGGGTTAAGGTTAACTTCATCAAGACCTTCCTTAAACAACCTGGAGTGAGCTGCCCTCCCACAAGATCTTTTTCAAACAACCTAGGGTAAGGTGCCCTCCCACCAGACCTTCCTTAAACAACCTGGGGTGAGGTGCTCTCCCTCTAGACTTTCTTGAAACAACCTGAGGTAACGTGCACTCCCACCAGACATTCTTCAAACAACATGGGGAGAAGTGCCCTCCCACTAGAAATTTTTCAAACAACCTTGGTTTAGGTGCTCTCCCACCAGACCTTTTTTAAACAACCTGGGGAGAGGAGCCCTCCGACCAGACATTCTTTAAACAACCTTGGGAGAGGTGTTCTCCCCCAAGTCCTTTTTGAAACAACTTGGGTTAAGGTGCACTCCCACCAGACCTTCAAACAACCTGGGGTAAGGTGCCCTACCACCAGACCTTCAAACAGTGTGGTGAGAGGTGCCCTCCCATCAGACCTTCCTCAAACAACCTTGGGAGAGGTGCCCTCCAAACAGACCTTATTCAAAAAACCTGTGAAGAGGTGCGCTCCAAGCAGACTTTCTTCATACAACCTGGGGAGAGGTACCCTCCATCCAGACCTTAAAACAAACAGGGGTAAGGTGCCCTTCCACCAAACCTTCCATAAACAACCTGGGGTGGGTTTGCCCTCCACCCAGACCTTACTCAAACAACCAGGGGTGAGGTGCTCTCCCACAAGACCTTCTTCAAACAACCTAGGGTAAGGTCCCTCCCAAAAGACCTTCATCAAACAACCTGGGGAAAGGTTCCCTCCCACCAGACCTTCCTTAAACAACCAGGGGTATGGTTAACTTAATCAAAACCTTCCTTAAACAACCTGGGTTGAGGTGCCCTACTACCAGACCTTCTTCAAACAACAAGGGATGAGGTTCCCTCCCACCAGACCTTCCTAAAAGAACCTGGGGTGAGGTGCTTTCCCACCAGACTTTCAAACCACCAGGGAAAAGTTACCATCCCTCCAGACATTCTTCAAACAACCTGGGTAGAGTTTTTCTCTCCACAGACCTTCAAACATCATGTGGAGAGGTGCCCTCCCACAAGACCTTCTTCAAATAATCAGGTAAGAGGAGCCCTCTCACCAGACCTTCTTCAAACAATCTGGGGTGAGGTGCCCTCCCACAAGACCTTCTTCAAGCAACCTCTGGAGAGGTGCCCTCCCACCAGACCTCCTTAAAACAACCTCGGGAGATGTTGCCCTCCCAGAAGATCTTCTTCAAACAACCTGTGGAGAGGTGCCCTCCCACCATACCTTCTTCAAACAACCTTGGGAGAGGTGCCCTCCCACCAGACCTTCAAACAACCTAGGGAAAGGTGCCATCCCATCAGACCTTCTTCAAACAACCTATGGTAAGGTGGCCTCCTGCCAGACCTTCTCAAAACAACCTGAGGTGAGGTGCCCTCCCATTAGACCTTTAAACAACCTGGTGAGAGGTGCCCTCCCAATAGACATTCTTCAGACAACTTGGGAAGAGGTGCTTTCCCACCAGACCTTCAAACAACCTGGGGTAAGGAGCTCTACCTCGAGAACTTCTTGGAACAAACTGGGGAGACGTGTCCTATCAGCAAATCTTCAGCAAACAACCTGGTGTGAGGTGTCCTACCATTAGACCTTCTTCAGACAACCTATGCGAAGGTGCCCTCTCACTAGACTTTCTTCAAACAACCTGGGGTGAGGTGCTCTCCCACCAGACTTTCAAACAACCTGGGGTGAGGTGCCCTCCCACCAGACCTTCTTCAAACAAGATGGGTAAGGAGCACTCCCACCACACCTTCCTTAAACAACCTGGGGTGAGGTGCCCTCCCACCAGATCTTCTTCAAACAACCTCAGGAGAGGTGCACTCCCACCAGACCTTATTCAAACAACCTGGGAAGATGTGCCCTCCCAGCAGACCTTCATCAAACAACCTGGGGAGAGGTGCCCTCAATCCATACCTTCTTCAAACAACCTAGGGTAAGGTGCCCTCCAAACCAAACCTTTCTTAAACAACCTGGGGTTGGGTTGCCCTCCGACCTGGCCTTTCTTAAACAACCTTGGGTGAGGTGCTCTCCCACAAGACCTTCTTCCAGCAACCTGGGGTAAGGTGCAATCCCAACAGACCTGCCTTAAACAACCTGGGGTGGGGTTGCCCTCCCACCAAACCTTCCTTAAACAACCTAAGGTGGGGTGCCCTCCCACCAGACCTTTTTCAAACATCCTGGGGTAAGGTGCCCTCCAACAAAACCTTCTTAAAACAACCTGGGGTAAGGTGCTCTCCAACCAGACCTTTTTCGAACAACCTAGGGTAAGGTGCCCTCCCACCAGACCTTCCTTACACAACCTGGGGTGAGGTGCTCTCCCGCCAGATCTTTTTCAAACAACCTAGGGTAAGGTGCCCTCCCACCAGACCTTCCTTAAACAACCTGTGGTGAGGTGGTCTCCCTCTAGACTTTCTTCAAACAACCTGAGGTAAGGTGCACTCCCACCAGACATCTTCAAACAACATGGGGAGAAGTGCCCTCCCACCAGACCTTCATTAAACAAGCTGGGGTGAGGTGCTCTCCCACCAGACTTTCTTCAAACAACCTTGGGCAAGTGCCCTCCCACGAGACATTCTTCAAACAACATGGGGAGAGGTACCATACCACCACAACTTCCTAAAACCACCTGGGGTAAGGTGCCCTATTAGGAAACCTTCCTTAAACAACCTGGGGTGGGGTGCTCTCCCACCAGACCTTCTTCAAACAACCTGGGGTAAAGTGCCCTCCAAAAAGACCTTCCTCAAGCAATCTTGGGTAAGGTGCCCTCCAACCAGACCTTCCTTAAACAATCTGGAGTGAGGTGCCCTCCCACCAGATCTTTTTCAAACAACCTGGGGTAAGGTGACCTACGACCAGACCTTTCTTAAACAACCTGGTCTGAGGTGCTCTCGCACCAGACCTTCTTCAAACAATCTGGGGAATGTTGCCCACCCACCAGACCTTCAAACAACCTGGGGAGAGGTGCCCTTACCTCAGAACTTCTTCAAACAATGTGATGAGAGGTGCCATCCCACCAGTCCTTGTTCAAACAACCTGGGATTATGTTCCCTCCCACCAGACCGTCGTCAAACAACCTGGAGAGAGGTGCCCTCCCAACAGATCTTCTTCAAGCAACCTTGGGAAAGGTGCCTTTCCACCATAACTTCTTCAAACAACTCGGGGTAAGGTGCCATTCCACCAGACATTCAAACAACCTGGGGAGAGGTACCCTAACACCAGTTCTTCTTCAAGCAAACTGGGGTGAGGTGCCCGCCCACAAGACCTTCTTCAAGCAACCTCTGGAGAGGTGCCCTCCCACCAGACCTCCTTAAAACAACCTCGGGAAATGTGCCCTCCCAGAAGATCTTCTTCAAACAACCTGTGGAGAGGTGCCCTCCCACCATACCTTCTTGAAACAACCTGGGGAGAGGTGCCCTTCCACCAGACCTTCTTCAAACAACCTGTGGTGAGGTGCCCTTCATCCAGAACTTCTTATAACAACCTAGGATGAGGTGCCCTCCCACAAAACTTTCAAACAACCAGGGGGAAGGTGCCCTCCCACCAGACATTTTTCAAACAACCTGGGGAGAGGTTACCTCCCCACAGACCTTAAAAACATCCTGGGGAGAGGTGCCTTCCTACCAGACCTTTGTCAAACACCATGGGGAGAAGTGCCCTCCCACAAGACCTTCTTCAACCAACCAGGGGCAAGGTGCACTCCCACCAGACCTTCTTCAAAGAACCTGGGGAGATTTACCCTCAAACCATAACAGATTCAAACAGTCTGAGGAGAATTGCCCTTTTACTAGGCCATCTTCAAACAACAAGGGGAGATGTGCACTCCCACCAGACCTTCTTTAAACAATCTGTGGTAAGGTGCCCTCCCACCAGACTTTCAAACAACCTTGGGTAAGGTGCCCTCCCACCAGACCTTCTTCAAACAAGATGGGGTAAGGTGTATTTCCACCACACCTTTCATAAACAACCTGGGGTGAGGTGCCCTTCCTCCAGACTGTCTTCAAACAACCTGGGGAGAGGTGCACTCCCATCAGACCTTATTCAAACATCCTGGGAAGATGTGCCCTATAAGCAGACCTTCTTCAAACAACCTGGGGAGAGGTGACCTCAATCCAGACCTTCTTCAAACAAACTGGGGCAAGGTTCCCACCAAACCAAACCTTCCTTTAACAACCTGGGGTTGGGTTTGCCCTCCTACCTGACCTTTCTTAAACAACCTGGGGTGAGGTGCTCTCCCACCAGTCCTTCTTCAAACAACCCGGGATAAAGAGCACTCCAAACAGACCTGCCTTAAACAACCAGCGGTAAGGTTCCCATCCAAAAAAACCTTCCTTAAACAACCTGGGGTGAGGTTCCCTCCCACCAGATCTTCTTCAAACAAACTGGGGAAAGGTGCCCTCCCACCAAACCTTCCTTAAACAACCTGGGTTGGGGTTGCCGTCCACCCAGACCTTCCTCAAACAACCCGGAGTGAGGTGCTCTCCCTCCAGACCTTCCTCAAGTAACCTGGGGTAAGGTGCCCTCCCACAAGACCTTCTTCAAACGACATGGGGTAAGGTGCCCTCCCACAAAACCTTCCTTAAACAACGTAGGGTGAGGTGCTCTTCCACCAGATTTTCTTCAAAGAACAAGGGGCAAGGTGCCACCTTCCTTAAACCATCTGGGGAAAGGTGCTCTAACAAAAGACCTTCTTCAAGCAGCCTTGGGTAATGTGCCCACCCACCAGACCTTCCTTAAACAACCTGGGGTGTGGTTCACTTTATCAAGACCTTCTTTAAACAACCAGAGGTGAGGTGCGCTCCTACTAGACCTTCTTCAAACAACCTGGAGTAAGGTGCCCTCCCAGAAGACCTTCCTTAAACAATGTAGGGTGAGGTGCCCTTCCACCAGACCTTCTTCAAACAAGAATGGGCAAGGTGCCACCTTCCTTAAACAATCTGGAGAAAGGTGCTCTCCCACAAGACCTTCTTCAAACAACCTTGGGAAAGGTGCCCACCCACCAGACCTTCTTCAAACAAGAACGGGCAAGGTGCCACCTTCCTTAAACAATCTGGAGAAAGGTGCTCTCCAACAAGACCTTCTTCAAACAACCTTGGGAAAGGTGCCCACCCACCAGACCTTCCTTAAACAACCTGGAGTAAGGTTCACTTAATTAAGACCTTCCTTAAACAACCAGAGGTGATGTGCCCTCCTACCAGACCTTCTTCAAGCAACCACAGGTAAGTTGCCCTCCCACCAGACCTTCAAACAACCTGGGAGAGGTGCCCTCCCACTAGACCTTTTTCAAACAACCTTGGTAGAAATGTTCTCCACCCAGACCTTCAAACAACCTAGGGTAAGGTTCAATCCCATCAGACCTTCGTAAAACTACCTTGGGTAAGGTGCCCTACCACCACAACTTCTTAAAACAAACAGGGGTGAGGTGCCCTACCATCAGAATTTCAAACAACCTTGGGAAAGGTGCCCTAACACCAGACCTTCTTCAAACAATCTGGTGAGAAGTACCCTCCCACAAGACCTTCTTCAAACAACCTGGGGAGAGGTGCCCTCCCACTAAACCTTCAAACAACCTGGGGTAAGGTGCTCTACCTTGAGAACTTCTTCAAACAAACTGGGGACACGTGCCCTATCACCAGACTTTCTTCAAACAACCTGGGGTAAGGTGCAATCCCAGCAGACCTTCTTCAAACAACCTGGGGAAAGGTGCCCTCCCACAAGGCCTTCAAACAACCTGGGAAGATATGCCCTTCCCACCAGACCTTCTACAAACAACATGGAGTTAGGTGCCCTGCTGCCAGACCTTCTTCAAATACCCTGGGGTGAGGTGCCCTCCCACCAGACCTTCCTCAAACAACCTGGGGAGAGGTGCCCTCCTAACAGACCTTCTTCAAAAAGCCTGGTGCGAGGTGCCTTCCCATCAGACTATTTCAAGCAACCTGGGTTGAGGTACCCTACAACCAGACCTTCTTCAAACAACCTGGGGTAAAGTGCTCTCCCACAACACCTTAAACAACCTGGTGAGAGGTGCCCTCCATCCAGACCTTCCTCTAAAAACCTGGGGAGAGGTGCCCTCCCACCAGACCTCCAAAGAACCAGGGGTAATGTGCCTTCCCACAAGACCTTCTTCAAACAACCCAGGGTAAGCTGCCCTTCCAACAGACCTTCAAACAACATGGGAAGACGTGCCCTTCCACCAGACCTTCTTCAAACAACCTGGGGAGAGGTACCATACCACCACAAGTTATTAAAACCACCTGGGGTAAGGTGCCCTCCTAGGAAACCTTCCTTAAACAACCTGGGGTGGGGTGCTCTCCCACCAGACCTTCTTCAAACAACCTGGGGTAAGGTGCCCTCCAAAAAGACCTAACTCAAGCAACCTTGGGTAAGGTGCCCTCCAACCAGACCTTCCTTAAACAACCTGGAGTGAGGTGCCCTCCCACCAGATCTTCTTCAAACAACCTTGGGTAAGGTGACCTACGACCAGACCTTTCTTAAACAACCTGGTCTGAGGTGCTCTCGCACCAGACCTTCTTCAAACAATCTGGGGAAAGTTGCCCACCCACCAGACCTTCTTCAAACAACCTGGGGAGAGGTGCCCTTACCACAGAACTTCTTCAAACAATGTGATGAGAGGTGCCATCCCACCAGACCTTGTTCAAACAACCTGGGATTATGTTCCCTTCCACCAGACCGTCGTCAAACAACATGGAGAGAGGTGCCCTGCCAACAGATCTTCTTCAAACAACGTGTGGTGAGGTGCCCTTCATCCAGAACTTCTTATAACAACCTAGGATGAGGTGCCCTCCCACAAGACTTTCAAAAAACCTGGTGAGAGGTGCCCTTCCACTGGACCTTCTACAAACAACCTGGCGAGACGCCCCCTCCCACCAGATCTTCAAACAACCAGGGGTAAGTTGACCTCCCTCCATACCTTAAAACAACATGGGGAGAGCAGTCCTCCCACAAGACTTTTTTGAAACAACCTTGGGAGAGGTTCCTTTCCACCTGACATTCAAACAACCTAGGGTGAGGTGCCCTCCCATCAGACCTTCAAACAACCTGGGGAGAGGTGCTCTCCCACCAGACCTTCAAACAATCTGGTGAGAAGTACCCTCTCAATAGTCCTTCTTCAAACAACATTGGGAGAGATGCCCTCCCAATAGACCTTCTTCAAATATCCTGGTGAGAGGTGCTTTCCCACAAGACCTTTAAACAACCTGGGGAGAGGTGCTCTCCCACCAGACCAAATTCAAACAACCTGGGAAGAGGAGCCCTCTCAACAGACCTTCTTCAAACGGCCTTTAGAGAGGTACCCTCAATCCAGACCTTCTTCAAACAAACTGGGGTAAGGTGCCCACCCACCAAACCTTCCTTAAACAACCTGGGGAGGGGTTGCCCTCCCACCAGACCTTCTTCAAACAACCTGGGGTAATGTGCCTTCCCAACAGACCGTCTTCAAACAACCCGGTGTAAGGTGCCCAACCACCAAACCTTCCTTAAACAACCTGGGGTGGGGTTGCCCTCCCACCAAACCTTCTTTAAACAACCTGAGGTGGGGTGCCCTCCCACCAGACCTTTTTCAAACATCCTGGGGTAAGGTGCCCTCCAACAAGACCTTCTTAAAACAACCTGGGGTAAGGTGCCCTCCAACCAGACCTTCCTTAAACAACCTGGGTTAAGGTTAACTTCATCAAGACCTTCCTTAAACAACCTGGAGTGAGCTGCCCTCCCACAAGATCTTTTTCAAACAACCTAGGGTAAGGTGCCCTCCCACCAGACCTTCCTTAAACAACCTGGGGTGAGGTGCTCTCCCTCTAGACTTTCTTGAAACAACCTGAGGTAACGTGCACTCCCACCAGACATTCTTCAAACAACATGGGAGAAGTGCCCTCCCACTAGAAATTTTTCAAACAACCTTGGTTTAGGTGCTCTCCCACCGACCTTTTTTAAACAACCTGGGGAGAGGAGCCCTCCGACCAGACATTCTTTAAACAACCTTGGGAGAGTGTTCTCCCCCAAGTCCTTTTTGAAACAACTTGGGTTAAGGTGCACTCCCACCAGACCTTCAAACAACCTGGGGTAAGGTGCCCTACCACCAGACCTTCAAACAGTGTGGTGAGAGGTGCCCTCCCATCAGACCTTCCTCAAACAACCTTGGGAGAGGTGCCCTCCAAACAGACCTTATTCAAAAAACCTGTGAAGAGGTGCGCTCCAAGCAGACTTTCTTCATACAACCTGGGGAGAGGTACCCTCCATCCAGACCTTAAAACAAACAGGGGTAAGGTGCCCTTCCACCAAACCTTCCATAAACAACCTGGGGTGGGTTTGCCCTCCACCCAGACCTTACTCAAACAACCAGGGTGAGGTGCTCTCCCACAAGACCTTCTTCAAACAACCTAGGGTAAGGTCCCTCCCAAAAGACCTTCATCAAACAACCTGGGGAAAGGTTCCCTCCCACCAGACCTTCCTTAAACAACCAGGGGTATGTTAACTTAATCAAAACCTTCCTTAAACAACCTGGGTTGAGGTGCCCTACTACCAGACCTTCTTCAAACAACAAGGGATGAGGTTCCCTCCCACCAGACCTTCCTAAAAGAACCTGGGGTGAGGTGCTTTCCCACCAGACTTTCAAACCACCAGGGAAAAGTTACCATCCCTCCAGACATTCTTCAAACAACCTGGGTAGAGTTTTTCTCTCCACAGACCTTCAAACATCATGTGGAGAGGTGCCCTCCCACAAGACCTTCTTCAAATAATCAGGTAAGAGGAGCCCTCTCACCAGACCTTCTTCAAACAATCTGGGGTGAGGTGCCCTCCCACAAGACCTTCTTCAAGCAACCTCTGGAGAGGTGCCCTCCCACCAGACCTCCTTAAAACAACCTCGGGAGATGTGCCCTCCCAGAAGATCTTCTTCAAACAACCTGTGGAGAGGTGCCCTCCCACCATACCTTCTTCAAACAACCTTGGGAGAGGTGCCCTCCCACCAGACCTTCAAACAACCTAGGGAAAGGTGCCATCCCATCAGACCTTCTTCAAACAACCTATGGTAAGGTGGCCTCCTGCCAGACCTTCTCAAAACAACCTGAGGTGAGGTGCCCTCCCATTAGACCTTTAAACAACCTGGTGAGAGGTGCCCTCCCAATAGACATTCTTCAGACAACTTGGGAAGAGGTGCTTTCCCACCAGACCTTCAAACAACCTGGGGTAAGGAGCTCTACCTCGAGAACTTCTTGGAACAAACTGGGGAGACGTGTCCTATCAGCAAATCTTCAGCAAACAACCTGGTGTGAGGTGTCCTACCATTAGACCTTCTTCAGACAACCTATGCGAAGGTGCCCTCTCACTAGACTTTCTTCAAACAACCTGGGGTGAGGTGCTCTCCCACCAGACTTTCAAACAACCTGGGGTGAGGTGCCCTCCCACCAGACCTTCTTCAAACAAGATGGGGTAAGGAGCACTCCCACCACACCTTCCTTAAACAACCTGGGGTGAGGTGCCCTCCCACCAGATCTTCTTCAAACAACCTCAGGAGAGGTGCACTCCCACCAGACCTTATTCAAACAACCTGGGAAGATGTGCCCTCCCAGCAGACCTTCATCAAACAACCTGGGGAGAGGTGCCCTCAATCCATACCTTCTTCAAACAACCTAGGGTAAGGTGCCCTCCAAACCAAACCTTTCTTAAACAACCTGGGGTTGGGTTGCCCTCCGACCTGACCTTTCTTAAACAACCTTGGGTGAGGTGCTCTCCCACAAGACCTTCTTCCAGCAATCTGGGGTAAGGTGCAATCCCAACAGACCTGCCTTAAACAACCTGCAGTAAGGTTCCCATCAACAAAAACTTCCTTAAACAACCTGGCGCGAGGTTCCCTCCCACCAGACCTTCTCTAACAACCTGGGGTAAGGTGCCCTCCCACCAAACCTTCCTTAAACAACCAGGGGTTGGGTTCCCCTCCACCCAGACCTTCCTCAAACAACCCGGGGTGAGGTGCTCTCCCACCAGACCTTCTTCAAGCAACCTGGTGTAAGGTGCCCTCCCACAAGACCTTCCTCAAAGAACATGGAGTAAGGTGCCCTCCCAACAGACATTCCTTAAACAACCTGGGGTATGGTTTACTTCATCAAGACCTTCCTTAAACAACGTAGGGTGAGGCACTCTCCCACCAGACCTTCAAACATCCTAGGGTAAGGTGCCCTTCCACCAGACCTTCTTCAAACAAGATGGTGTAAGGTGTCCCTATGCTAAACCTTCCTTAAACAATCTGGGGAAAGGTGCCCTCCCACAAGACCTTCTTCAAACAACCTGGTGTAAGGTGCCCACCCACCAGACCTTCTCTAACAACCTGGGGTAAGGTGCCCTCCCACCAAACCTTCCTTAAACAACCAGGGGTTGGGTTCCCCTCCACCCAGACCTTCCTCAAACAACCCGGGGTGAGGTGCTCTCCCACCAGACCTTCTTCAAGCAACCTGGTGTAAGGTGCCCTCCCACAAGACCTTCCTCAAAGAACATGGAGTAAGGTGCCCTCCCAACAGACATTCCTTAAACAACCTGGGGTATGGTTTACTTCATCAAGACCTTCCTTAAACAACGTAGGGTGAGGCACTCTCCCACCAGACCTTCAAACATCCTAGGGTAAGGTGCCCTTCCACCAGACCTTCTTCAAACAAGATGGGGTAAGGTGTCCCTATGCTAAACCTTCCTTAAACAATCTGGGGAAAGGTGCCCTCCCACAAGACCTTCTTCAAACAACCTGGTGTAAGGTGCCCACCCACCAGACCTTCCTTAAAGAACCTGGGGTAATGTTCACTTCATCAAGACCTTCCTTAAACAATCAGTGGTGAGGTGCACTCCTACCAGAACTTCTTTAAAAAACCTGGTTAGATGTGCCCTCCAACCAGACCTACTTCAAACAACGTTGGGAGAGGTGCCCTCCTACCAGACCTTCAAACAACCTGGGGAGAGGTGCCCTTACCACAGAACTTCTTCAAACAATGTGATGAGAGGTGCCATCCCACCAGACCTTGTTCAAACAACCTGGGATTATGTTCCCTCCCACCAGACCGTCGTCAAACAACCTGGAGAGAGGTGCCGTGCCAACAGATCTTCTTCAAGCTACCTTGGGAAAGGTGCATTTCCACCAGAACTTCTTCAAACAATTCGGGGTAAGGTGCCATTCCACCAGACATTCAAACAACCTGGGGAGAGGTACCCTAACACCAGTTCTTCTTAAAACAAACTGGGGAGAGGAGCCCTCTCACCAGACCTTCTTCAAACAATCTGGGGTGAGGTGCCCTCCCACAAGACCTTCTTCAAGCAACCTCTGGAGAGGTGCCCTCCCACCAGACCTCCTTAAAACAACCTCGGGAGATGTGCCCTCCCAGAAGATCTTCTTCAAACAACCTGTGGAGAGGTGCCCTCCCACCATACCTTCTTCAAACAACGTTGGTAGAGGTGCCCTCCCACCAGACCTTCTTCAAACATCCTGGGGAGAGGTGCCCTTCCACCAGACCTTCTTCAAACAACGTGTGGTGAGGTGCCCTTCATCCAGAACTTCTTATAACAACCTAGGATGAGGTGCCCTCCCACAAGACTTTCAAAAAACCTGGTGAGAGGTGCCCTTCCACTGGACCTTCTACAAACAACCTGGCGAGACGCCCCCTCCCACAAGATCTTCAAACAACCAGGGGTAAGTTGACCTCCCTCCATACCTTAAAACAACATGGGGAGAGGTGTCCTCCCACAAGACTTTTTTGAAACAACCTTGGGAGAGGTTCCTTTCCACCTGACATTCAAACAACCTAGGGTGAGGTGCCCTCCCATCAGACCTTCAAACAACCTGGGAGAGGTGCTCTCCCACCAGACCTTCAAACAATCTGGTGAGAAGTACCCTCTCAATAGTCCTTCTTCAAACAACATTGGGAGAGATGCCCTCCCAATAGACCTTCTTCAAATATCCTGGTGAGAGGTGCTTTCCCACAAGACCTTTAAACAACCTGGGGAGAGGTGCTCTCCCACCAGACCATATTCAAACAACCTGGGAAGAGGAGCCCTCTCAACAGACCTTCTTCAAACGGCCTTTAGAGAGGTACCCTCAATCCAGACCTTCTTCAAACAAACTGGGGTAAGGTGCCCACCCACCAAACCTTCCTTAAACAACCTGGGGTGGTGTTGCCCTCCCACCAGACCTTCTTCAAACAACCTGGGGTAATGTGCCTTCCCAACAGACCGTCTTCAAACAACCCGGTGTAAGGTGCCCACCCACCAAACCTTCCTTAAACAACCTGGGGTGGGGTTGCCCTCCCACCAAACCTTCTTTAAACAACCTGAGGTGGGGTGCCCTCCCAACAGACCTTTTTCAAACATCCTGGGGTAAGATGCCCTCCAACAAGACCTTCTTAAAACAACCTGGGGTAAGGTGCCCTCGAACCAGACCTTCCTTAAACAACCTGGGTTAAGGTTAACTTCATCAAGACCTTCCTTAAACAACCTGGAGTGAGCTGCCCTCCCACAAGATCTTTTTCAAACAACCTAGGGTAAGGTGCCCTCCCACCAGACCTTCCTTAAACAACCTGGGGTGAGGTGCTCTCCCTCTAGACTTTCTTGAAACAACCTGAGGTAACGTGCACTCCCACCAGACATTCTTCAAACAACATGGGGAGAAGTGCCCTCCCACTAGAAATTTTTCAAAACAACCTTGGTTTAGGGTGCTCTCCACCAGACCTTTTTTAAACAAACCTGGGGAGAGGAGCCCTACGACCAGACATTCTTTAAACAACCTTGGGAGAGGTGTTCTCCCCCAAGTCCTTTTTGAAACAACTTGGGTTAAGGTGCACTCCCACCAGACCTTCAAACAACCTGGGGTAAGGTGCCCTCCCATCAGACCTTCAAACAGTGTGGTGAGAGGTGCCCTCCTGTCAGACCTTCCTCAAACAACCTTGGGAGAGGTGCCCTCCAAACAGACCTTATTCAAAAAACCTGTGAAGAGGTGCACTCCAAGCAGACTTTCTTCATACAACCTGGGGAGAGGTACCCTCCATCCAGACCTTAAAACAAACAGGGGTAAGGTGCCCTTCCACCAAACCTTCCTTAAACAACCTGGGGTGGGTTTGCCCTCCACCCAGACCTTACTCAAACAACCAGGGGTGAGGTGCTCTCCCACAAGACCTTCTTCAAACAACCTAGGGTAAGGTCCCTCCCAAAAGACCTTCATCAAACAACCTGGGGAAAGGTTCCCTCCCACCAGACCTTCCTTAAACAACCAGGGGTATGGTTAACTTAATCAAAACCTTCCTTAAACAACCTGGGTTGAGGTGCCCTACTACCAGACCTTCTTCAAACAACAAGGGATGAGGTTCCCTCCCACCAGACCTTCCTAAAACAACCTGGGGTGAGGTGCTTTCCCACCAGACTTTCAAACCACCAGGGAAAAGTTGCCATCCCTCCAGACATTCTTCAAACAACCTGGGTAGAGTTTTTCTCTCCACAGACCTTCAAACATCATGTGGAGAGGTGCCCTCCCACAAGACCTTCTTCAAATAACCAGGTAAGAGGAGCCCTCTCACCAGACCTTCTTCAAACAATCTGGGGTGAGGTGCCCTCCCACAAGACCTTCTTCAAGCAACCTCTGGAGAGGTGCCCTCCCACCAGACCTTCCTAAAACAACCTGGGGTGAGGTGCTTTCCCACCAGACTTTCAAACCACCAGGGAAAAGTTGCCATCCCTCCAGACATTCTTCAAACAACCTGGGTAGAGTTTTTCTCTCCACAGACCTTCAAACATCATGTGGAGAGGTGCCCTCCCACAAGACCTTCTTCAAATAACCAGGTAAGAAGTGCCCTCCCACCAGACCTTCTTCAAACATCCTGGGATAAAGTGCACTCCCAACAGACCTGCCTTAAACAGCAAGCAGTAAGGTTCCCATCAACAAAACCTTTCTTAAACAACCTGGGGTGAGGTTCCCTCCCACCAGACCTTCTTCAAACAAACTGGGAAAAGTTTCCCTCCCACCAAACATTCCTTAAACAACCTGGGATAGGGTTGCCATCCGCCCAGATCTTCCTCAAACAACCCAGGAAGAGGTGCTCTCCCACGAGACCTTCTTCAAGGAACCTGGGGTAAGGTGCCCTCCCACAGGACCTTCTTCAAACAACATGGGGTAAGGTGCCCTCCCACCAGACCTTCCATAAACAACCTGGTGTAAGGTTCACTTCATCAAGACTTTCCTTAAACATCCTGGGGTTAGGTGCCCTACTACCAGACCCTCTGCAAACAACCTGGGGTAAGGTGCCCTCCCACAAGACCTTCCTTAAACAACATAGGGTGAGGTGCTCTCCCACCAGACCTTCAAACATCCTGGAATAAGGTGCCCTTCCACCAGACCTTCAAACAAGATGGGGTAAGATGTCCTCCTACCACACCTTCCTTAAACAATCTGTGGAAAGGTGCTCTCCCGCAAGACCTTCTTCAAACATCCTCGGTAAGGTGCCCACGCACCAGACCTTCCTTAAACAACCTGGGGAAAGATTCACTTCATCAAGACCTTCCTTAAACAACCAGTGGTGAGGTGCACTCCTACCAGAACTTCTTCAAACAACCTGGTTAGATGTGCCCTTCAAGCAGACCTACTTCAAACAACGTTGGGGGAGGTGCCCTCATATCAGTCCTTCAAACAACCTGGGGAGAGGTGCCCTCCCACCAGACCTTCCTTAAACAATCTGTGGTAAGGTGCCCTCCTACCAGACCTTCTTCAAGCAACCAGAGGTAAGTTGCCCTCTCACCAGGCCTTCAAACATCCTGGGGAGAGGTGCCCTCCCACCAGACCTTCTTCAAACAACCTTGTTAGAAATGCTCTCCCACCAGACCTTCAACAAACCTAGGGTAAGGTTCAATCCCATCAGATATTCGTAAAACTACCTTGGGTAAGGTGCCCTCCCACCACACCTTCTTAAAACAAACAGGGGTGAGGCGCCCTCCCATCAGAATTTCAAACAACCTGGGGAGAGGTGCCCTAACACCAGAACTTCTTCAAACAATCGGGTGAGAAGTACCCTCAAACCAGACCTTCTTTAAACAACATGGGATAGGTGCCCTCCCACCAGACCTTTTTCAAACAACCTGGGGAGAGGTGCCCTCCCACCAGACCTTCAAGCAACCTGTGGTAAGGTTCTCTACCTCAAGAACTTCTTCAAACAAACTGGGGACACGTGCCCTCTCACCAGACCTTCTTCAAGCAACCTGGAGTAAGGTGCCATCCCAGCAGACCTTCTTCAGACAACCTGGGGAAAGGTGCCCTCCCACAAGGCCTTCAAACAACCTGGGGAGATATGCCCTTCCTACCAGACCTACAAAAAACCTGGAGTTAGGTTCCATGCTGCCAGACCTTCTTCAAATACCCTGGGGAGATGTGCCATCACACCAGACCTTCCTCAAACAACCTGGGAAGAGGTGCCCTCCTACCAGACATTCTACAAACAACCTGGGGAGAGGTACCCTCCCACCAGACCTTCTTCAAAGAAACTGATGCGAGGTGCCCTCCCACCAGACTTTTTCAAACAACCTGGGTTGAGGTGCCCTACCACCAGACCTTCAAACAACCTGGTTTAAGGTGCCCTCCCACCAGAACTTAAACAACCTTGTGAGAGGTGCCCTCCACTCAGACCTTCTTCAAAAAACTTGGGGAGAGGTGCCCTCCCACCAGACCTCCAAACAACCTGGGGTAATGTGCCTTCCCACCAGACCTTCTTCAAACAACCCGGGGTAAGGTGGCCTACCACCAGACCTGCAAACAACTTGGGGAGAGGTTCCCTCCCACCAGACCTTTAAGAAACCTGGGGAAAGGTGCTCTACTTCGAGAACTTCTTCAAACAAACTGGGGACACGTGCCCTATTTCCAGACCTTCTTCAAGCAACCAGGGGTAAGGTGCCATCCCAGCAGACCTTCTTCAAACAACCCTGGGAAATGTGCCCTCCCACAAGGCCTTCAAACAACCTGGGGAGATATGCCCTTCCCCCCAGACCTTCTACAAACAACATGTAGTGAGGTGACCTGCTGTCAGACCTTCAAATACCCTGGGGAGAGGTGCCCTCCCACCAGACCTTATTCAAACAACCTTGGAGGACGTATCCTACCACTAGACCTCCCTCACACAAACTAAGGAGAGATGCCCTCCCACCAGACCTTCCTCAAACCACCAGGGGAGAGGTGCCCTCCTACCAGACATTCTACACACAACCTGGGGAGAGGTACCCTCACATCAGACCTTCTTCAAAAAATCTGGTACTAGGTGCCCTCTCACCAGACTTTTTCAAACAACATAGGTTGAGGTGCCCTACCACAAGACCTTCTTCAAACAACCTGGGGTAAGGTGCCCTTCCACCAGACCTTAAACAACCTCGTGAGAGGTGCCCTCCATCCAGACCTTTTTCAAAAAACCTGAGGACATTAGCCCTCCAACCAGACCTTCAAACAACCTTGGGTAATGCGCCTTTCCTCCAGACCTCTTTCAAACAACCCGGGGTAAGGTGCCCTCCCACCAGACATTCAAACAATAAGGGGTGAGGTGCCCTTCCACCAGACCTTCTTCAAACAACCTGGGGAGAGGTACCATACCACCACAACTTCTTCAAACAATCTGAGGTAAGGTGCCCTCCCACCAAACCTTCCTTAAACAACCTGGGGTACGGTGCTCTCCCACCAGACCTTCTTCAAACATCCTGGGGTAAGGTGCTCTCCAAAAAGACCTTCTTCAAGCATCCTGGGGTAAGGTGCCCTCCAACCAGACCTTCCTTAAACAATATGCAGTGAGGTGCCCTCATTCCAGATCTTCTTCAAACAACCTGGGGTAACTTGACCTCCCACCAGACCTTTCTTAAACAACCTGGTGTGAGGTGCTCTCCAACCAGACCTTCTTCAAACATCCTGGGGAGAGGTGCCCTCCCCACAGACCTTCTTCAAACAATGTGGTGAAATGTGCCATCTCACCAGGCCTTGTGCAAACACTCTGGGATTAGGTGCCCTCCCACCAGACCTTCGTCAAACAACCTAGAGAGATGTGCCCTCCCAATAGATCTTCTTCAAACAACCTGTGGAAAGGTGCCATCCCACCAGACATTCAAACAACCTGGGGAAAGGTACCCTCCCACTAGTCCTTCTTCAAACAAGCTGGGGAGAGGTGCCCTCCCACCAGACCTTCTTCAAACAACCTTGGGTAAGGTGCCCTCCCACCAGACCTTCTTCAAGCAACCTGTGGAGAGGTGCTGTCCCACGAGACCGTCGTCAAACAACCTCATGAGATGTGCCCTCCAAGAAGACCATCTTCAAACAACCTGGGGAGAGGTACCCTCCAGCCATACCTTCTTCAAATAACCTGGGGAGAGGTGCCCTCCCACCAGACCTTCCTTAAACAACCCGGGGTGAGGTTCTCTCCCACCAGACCTTCATCAAACAACCTGGGGTAAGGTCGCTCCCAAAAGACCTTCAAACAACCTGCGGTGAGGTACCCTCCCACCAGACCTTCCATAAACAACCTAGGGTAAGGTTCACTTCATCAAAACCTTCCTTAAACAACCTGGGGTTAGGTGCCCTTTTACAAGACCTTTTTCAACCAAAAATGGGTAAGGTGCCCTCCCACCAGACCTTCCTAAAACAACCTGGGGTGAGGTGCTCTCCCACCAGACTTTCAAACAACCAGGGGAAAATTGCCCTCTCACCATACATTCTTCACACATCCTGGGGAGAGATTACCTTCCCACAGACCTTCAAATATCCTGGGGAGAGGTGCTTTCCTACCAGACCTTCTTCAAACACCATGGGGAAAGGTGCCCTCCTACCAAACCTTCCTCAAACATCCAGGTAAGAGGTGCCCTCCCACCAGACCTTCTTCAACCAACCAGGGGTAAAGTGCCCTCCCATCAGACCTTCTTGAAAGAACCTGGGAAGATTTGCTTTCAAACCATACCAGATTAAAACAATTTGAAAAGAATTGCACTCCTACCAGACCTTTTTCAAACAACAAGGGTAGATGTACCTTTCCAGCAGACCTTCCCTAAACAATCTGTTGTAAGTTGCCCTCCCACCATACCTTCAAACAACCTGGCTAGAGGTGTCCTCCCACCAGACTTTCTTGAAACAACCTTGGGAGAAGTGCCCTCCCACCAGACCTTCAAACAACCTTGCGAAAGGTTCCATCCCATCAGACCTTCTTTAAACAACCTGTGGTAAGGTGCCCTCCTGCCAGACCTCAAAACAACCTGAGGTGAGGTGCCCTCCCATTAGACCTTTAAACAACCTGGGGAGAGGTGCCCTCCCAATAGACATTCTTCAGACAACCTGGGGAGAGGTGCTTTCCCACCAGACCTTCAAACAACCTGGAGTAAGGTGCTCTACGTCGAGAACTTCTTCGAACAAACTGGGGAGACGTGCCCTATCAGCAAACCTTCTGCAAACAACCTGGTGTGAGGTGTCCTACCATTAGTACTTCTTCAAACAACCTAGGCGAAGGTGCCCTCCCACTAGACCTTCTTCAAACAACCTGGGGTGAGGTGTCTCCCACCAGACTTTCAAACAACCTGGGGTGAGGTGCCCTCCGACCAGACCTTCCTCAAACCGCCAGGAGAGAGGTGCCCTTCTACCAGACATTCTACACACAACGTGGGGAGAGGTACCCTCCCATCAGACCTTCTTCAAAAACCCTTGTACTAGGTGCCCTCCAACCAGACTTTTTCAAACAATCTAGGTTGAGGTGCCCTACCACAAGACCTTCTTCAAACAACCTGGGGTAAGGTGCCCTCCCACCAGACTTTAAACAACCTGGTGAGAGGTGCTCTCCATTCAGACCTTTTTGAAAAAACCTGAGGAGAGGTGCCCTCCAACCAGACCTTCAAACAACCTTGGGTAATGTGCTTTCCCTCCAGACCTCCTTCAAACAACCCGGAGTAAGGTGCCCTCCCACTAGACATTCAGACAACATAGGGTGAGCTGCCATCCCACCAGACCTTCTTCAAACAACCTGGGGAGAGGTACCATACCACGACAACTTCTTCAAACAATCTGAGATTAGGTGCCCTCACACCAAACCTTCCTTAAACAACCTGGGGTGCAGTGCTCTCCCACCAGACCTTCTTCAAACAACCTGGGGTAAGGTGCTCTCCAAAAAGACCTTCTTCAAGCAACCTGGGGTAAGGTGCCCTCGAACCAGACCATCCTTAAACAACATGCAGTGAGGTGCCCTCCTACCAGATCTTCTTCAAACAACCTGGGGTAACTTGACCTCCCACCAGACCTTTCTTAAACAACCTGGAGTGAGGTGCTCTCCCACCAGACCTTCTTCAAACATCCTGGGGAGAGGTGCCCTTCCCACAGACCTTCCTCAAACAATGTGGTGAAATGCGCCATCTCACCAGGCCTTGTGCAAACAATCTGGGATTAGGCGCCCTCCCACCAGACCTTCGTCAAACAACCTAGAGAAATGTGCCCTCCCAACAGATCTTCTTCAAGCAACCTAGGGAAAGGTGCTCTTCCACCAGAACTTCTTCAAACAACCCGGGGTAAAGTGCCCTCCCACCAGAATTCAAACAACCTGGGGAAAGTTACCCTCCCACTAGTCTTTCTTCAAACAACATGGGGAGAGGTGCCCTCCCGCGAGACCTTCCTCAAACAACCTTGGGTAAGGTGCCCTCCCACCAGACCTTCTTCAAGCAACGTGTGGAGAGGTGCTGTCCCACGAGACCTTCAAACAACCTCGGGAGATGTGCCCTCCACGAAGACCTTCTTCAAACAACCTAGGGAGAGGTACCCTCCAACCATACCTTCTTCAAATAACCTAATGAGAGGTGCCCTCCCACCAGACCTTCCTTAAACAACCCAGGGTGAGGTGCTCTCTCACCAGACCTTCTTCAAACAACCTGGGTTAAGGTCCCTCCTAAAAGACCTTCTTCAAACAACCTGCGGTGAGGTGCCCTCTCACCAGACCTTCTTCAAACAACCTGCGGTGAGGTGCCATCACACCAGACCTTCCTTAAACAACCTAGGGTAAGCTTCACTTCATCAAAACCTTCCTTAAACAACCTGGGGTTAGGTGCCCTCCTACCAGATCTTTTTAAACCCAAAAAAAGGGTTAGGTGCCCTCCCAACCAGACCTTCCTCAAACAACCTAGGGTAAGGTTCACTTCATCAAAACCTTCCTTAAACAACCTGACGTTAGGTGCCCTCCTACCAGACCTTTTTCAACCAAAAACGGGTTAGGTGCCCTCCCACCAGACCTTCCTAAAACATCCTGGGGTGAGGTGCTCTCCCACCAGACTTTCAAACAACCAGGGGAAAATTGCCCTCCCACCATACATTCTTCAAACATCGTGGGGAGAGATTACTTCCCCACAGACCTTCAAACATCCTGGGGAGAGGTGCTTTCCTACAAGACCTTCTTCAAACACCGTGGGGAAAGGTGCCCTCCCACCAGACCTTCCTAAAACATCCAGGTAAGAGGTGCCCTCCCACCAGACCTTCCTCAACCAACCAGGGGTAAGGTGCCCTCCCACCAGACCTTCTTCAAAGAACCTGGGGAGATTTGCACTCAAACCATACCAGATTAAAACAATCTGAGAAGAATTGCCCTCCCACCAGACCTTCTTCAAACAACAAGGGTAGATGTGCCTTTCCAGCAGACCTTCCCTAAACAATCTGTGGTCAGGTGCCCTCCCACCATACTTTCTTTAAGCAACCAGGGGTAAGTTGCCCTCCCACCATACCTTCAAACAACCTGGCTAGAGGTGTCCTCCCACCATACCTTCTTGAAACAACCTGTGGTAAGGTGCCCTCCTGCCAGACCTTCTCAAAACAACCTGAGGTGAGGTGCCCTCCCATTAGACCTTTAAACAACCTGGTGAGAGGTGCCCTCCCAATAGACATTCTTCAGACAACTTGGGGAGAGGTGCTTTCCCACCAGACCTTCAAACAACCTGGGGTAAGGAGCTCTACCTCGAGAACTTCTTGGAACAAACTGGGGAGACGTGTCCAATCAGCAAATCTTCAGCAAACAACCTGGTGTGAGGTGTCCTACCATTAGACCTTCTTCAGACAACCTATGCGAAGGTGCCCTCTCACTAGACTTTCTTCAAACAACCTGGGGTGAGGTGCTCTCCCACCAGACTTTCAAACAACCTGGGGTGAGGTGCTCTCCCACCAGACCTTCTTCAAACAAGATGGGGTAAGGAGCACTCCCACCACACCTTCCTTAAACAACCTGGGGTGAGGTGCCCTCCCACCAGATCTTCTTCAAACAACCTCAGGAGAGGTGCACTCCCACCAGACCTTATTCAAACAACCTGGGAAGATGTGCCCTCCCAGCAGACCTTCATCAAACAACCTGGGGAGAGGTGCCCTCAATCCATACCTTCTTCAAACAACCTAGGGTAAGGTGCCCTCCAAACCAAACCTTTCTTAAACAACCTGGGGTTGGGTTGCCCTCCGACCTGGCCTTTCTTAAACAACCTTGGTGAGGTGCTCTCCCACAAGACCTTCTTCCAGCAACCTGGGGTAAGGTGCAATCCCAACAGACCTGCCTTAAACAACCTGCAGTAAGGTTCCCATCAACAAAAACTTCCTTAAACAACCTGGCGCGAGGTTCCCTCCCACCAGACCTTCTCTAACAACCTGGGTAAGGTGCCCTCCCACCAAACCTTGCCTTAAACAACCAGGGGTTGGGTTCCCCTCCCCCCAGACCTTCCTCAAACAACCCGGGGTGAGGTGCTCTCCCACCAGACCTTCTTCAAGCAACCTGGTGTAAGGTGCCCTCCCACAAGACCTTCCTCAAAGAACATGGAGTAAGGTGCCCTCCCAACAGACATTCTTAAACAACCTGGGGTATGGTTTACTTCATAAAGACCTTCCTTAAAACAACGTAGGGTGAGGCACTTCCCACCAGACCTTCAAACATCCTAGGGAAAGGGTTTGCCCTTCCACCAGACCTTCTTCAAACAAGATGGTGGTAAGGTGTCCCTATGCTAAACCTTCCTTAAACAATCTGGGGAAAGGTGCCCTCCCACAAAAACCTTCTTCAAACAACCTGGTGTAAGGTGCCCACCCACCAGACCTTCCTTAAAGAAACCTGGGGTTTAAGTTTTCACTTCATCAAGACCTTCTTAAAACATCAGTGGTGAGGTGCACTCCTACCAGAACTTCTTTAAAAAACCTGGTTAGATGTGCCCCCCAACCAGACCTACTTCAAACAACGTTGGGAGAGGTGCCCTCCTACCAGACCTTCAAAAAAACCTGGGGAGAGGTGCCCTAACCACCAGCCCTTTCCCTTTAAAAACAATCTGTGAAAAAGGTGCCCTGCTACCAGACCTTCTTCAAGCAACCAGAGGTAAGTTGCCTGCCCACGGACCTTAAAACAACCTGGGGAGAGGTGCCCCCCCACAAGACTTTTTCAAACAACCTTGTTAAAAATGTCCTCCCACAAGAAATTCAAAACAACCTATGGTAAGGATCAATCCAATCAGACCTTCGTCAAACTACTGGGGTAAGGTGCCTCCCCACCAGACCTTCTTAAAACAATCTGGTGAGAAGTACCCTCCCAAAAGACCTTCTTCTAAACAACATGGGGAGAGGTTCCTCCCACCAACATTCAAACAACCTGGGGTAAATTCCCCTTTCCTCGAGAACTTTTTTCAACATACTGGGGACACGTGCCCTGTCTCCAGCCCTTTCTTCAAACAACCTAGGCTAAGGTGCCATCCCAGCAGAACTTCTTCAAACAACCTGGGGAAAGGTGCCCTCCCTCAAGGCTTTCTAACAACTTGGGGAGATATGCCCTTTCCACCAGACCTTCTTACAAAACAACTGGAGTGAGGTCCCCTGCTGCCAGCCCTTCTTCAAATACCCTTGGGATAGGTGCACTCCCACCAGACCTTCTTCAAACATCCTGGGGGGACGGTCCTATCACTAAAACCTTCCTCAAAAACCGGGCGAGAGGTGCACTCCTAACAGATATTCTACAAACAACATGGAGAGAGGTACCCTCACACCAGCCCCCTCTTCAAAAAACTGGTGCGAGGGGGTCCTCCAACCAGTTTTTTTCAAACAACCTTTGGGTAAGGTGCCCTTCCACCAGACCTTGAACAAAAAGGTGAGAGGTGCGCTCATCCAGCCCTTCAAAAAACCCTGCGGAGAGGCGCCCTCCCCCCAGACCTTCAAACAACCTGGGGTAATGTGAATTCCCACCGCCCTTTTCTTAAAAACAACCGGGGTAAGGTGCCCTCCCACCAGACCTTAAAAACAACTTGTGGAGAGGTGCCCCCCAAACCCCAGACCTTCAAACAACTGGGGAGAGGTACCGTACCACCACAACTTCTTCAAACAACCTAGGTAAGGTGCCATCCAACCAGACCTTCCTTAAACAACCTAGATTGATTTTCCCTCCCACCAATTTTTAAAAACAACCTTGGGTAAGGTGACCTCCAATAAGACCTTTCTTAAACAACATGGTGTGAGGTTCCCTCCACCAGACATTCTTCAAACAATCTGGAATGAGGTTCCCCCACCAGACCTTCTTCAAGCAGCCTGTTGAGAGGTGCCTTCCCACTAAAACCTTCTTCAAACAACTAGGGAGATGTGCCCTCCCAGAAGACCTTCAAATAACCTGTGAAGAGGTGCCCTCCCACCATACCTTCTTCAAACAACGTTGGGAGAGGTGCCCTCCCACAAGACCTTCTTCAAGCAACTGGTGAGAGGGGGCCCTCACCCAGACCTTCTTCAAACAATCTGGGGTGAGGAGCCCTCCATCCAGACCTTCTTCTAACAACCTAGGGTGAGGTGCCCTCCCACAAGACTTTCAAACAACCGGGTGAGAGGTGCCTTCCACTGGCCCTTTCTTCAAAAAACCTGGGGAGATGTGCCCTCCCCCCAGACCTTCTTCAAACACCCTGGGTTCAGGTGCCCTCTCGCCAGACCCTTTTGAAACAACCTACGGTGAGGTGTTCTCCCAACAGACTTTCTTCAAACAACCTGGGGTTTAAGATGCACTCACCCCAAAGCCTATTTCAAACAACATTAGGAGAGGTGCCCGCCAATGAGACCTTCTTCAAACAACCTGGGAAAGGTGTCCTCCCACCAGACCTTTTTCCCAAAAAGCTGGCATGAGGTGCTCTCCCAGCAGACCTTTCCTTAAACAACCTGGGGTGGGTGCCCTCCCACCAGAGCTTCTTCAAACAACCTGCAGAGAGGTGCCATCCAACCAGACCTTTTCAAAGAAATAGGATGAGGTTACCCCCCCACCAGGCCTCCTTCAGACAACATAGAGAGATGTGCCCTCCCACGAGACCTTCTTTAAAACAACCTGGGTAATGTGCCTTCCCACTGGAACTTCTTCAAACAACCCAGGAAAGGTGCACACCCTGCCGACCTTCGTCAAGCAACCTGGGGAGATGTCCCCTCCCACCACACCTTCAAACAATCTGGGGTAAGGTTCCCTCCCCCCAAAACCTTCCTTAAACAACCAGGGATGGGGTGTTCTACTACCAGTCCTTCTTCAACAAATTTGGGTAAGGTGCCCCCCAAAAAAGACCTTCTTCAAACCCCTTGGGGAAAGATGCCCTCCAACCAGACCTTCTTCAAAACAACCTGCAGAGATGTGCCCTCCCACAAGACCTTCTTCAAACAACCTGGGGAGAGGTGTCCTCCCTTCAGACCTTCTTCAAAAAACATGGGGAGATGTGCCCTCCCACAAGACCTTCTACAAACAACCTGGTGAGATATGCCCTCCCTCCAGACCTTCAAACAACCTGGGGAGGAGTGCCTTCCCACCAGACCTTCTTCAAACGGCCTTGGGAGAGGTGCCCTCCCACCAGACCTTCTTGAAACAACCTGCGTTTTAGTGCCCTCCAACCACTCTTCAAACAACCTGGAGTGAGGTGCCATCCCTCCAGACCTTCTTCAAACAACCTGTGGACAGATGCCCTCCCACCAGACCTTCTTCCAAAACCTGGGGGGGAGGTGCTTAACAGCACACCTTCTTTAAACTACCTGGGGTAAGGTGCCCTCCTACCAGACCTTTTTCCCAAAAAACCCTGGTGAGAGGTGCTATTCCCAGACCTTCTTTAAAAAAACTGAGATGAGGTGCCCTCCGACCAGGATTTCTTCAGACAACCTTGAGAGAGGTGCCCCTCCCACAAGACCTTCTTCAAGCAACATGGTGTAATGTGCCTTCCCACCAGACCTTCTTCAAAAAACCCCGAAGTAAGGTTTCCCTCTCCCAACAGATCTTAAAACAACTTTGGGAGAGGTGCCCCTCCCATCAGACCTTCTTCAAGCATCCTCGGGAGAGGTACCCTACGGAGACACCTTCATCAAACTCCCAAGGGGTAAGGTGCCCTCTTTCCAAACCTTCCTTATACAACCTGGGGTGGGGTGCTCTCCCACCAGACGTTTCTCAAACATCCTGGGGTTAACATGCCCTTCAACATGACCTTCTTCAAACAACCTGGTGTAAGGTACCCTCCAACCAGACCTTTCTTTAAAAAACCTGGGGTAAGGTTCACTTCATCAAGACCTTCCTTGAAAAACGGAGTTAGATTGCCTGCCACCAGATCTTTTTCAAACATCCTGGGGTAAGGTGCCCTCCAACCAGACCTTCTCAAAACACCTTGGGGTAGGGTTAACGTGCTTTTACACCAGAACTTCTTCAAACAATCTGGGATAAGGTGCCCTCCCTCCCAACAGACCTTCTTTAAACAACCGTGGGTAATGTGCCTTTACACCAGTAATTCTATTCATATTCCATTCTGGGATAAGGTGCCATCCCACCAAAAATTTCGTCAAGCACCCTATGGAGTGGTACCCTCCAACACAACTTTCTTCAACAACCTTGGGGTGGTTGTCTCCAACTAATACATTCTTTAAACACCTGGGTTTAGGTGCATCCCTCAGGACCTTCTTTAAAAAACTGAGAGGAAAGTTGCCCTAAAACAGAGACCTTCTGCAAACAACTTGGGGTAGGTGCTCTCAACACAGATCTTCTTCAAACAACCTGGATGTAGAGGTGTACTCCCTCCCAAGCCATAATCAAAAAAACATAGGGAGATTGTGCACTCCCAGAAGACCTTCCTTCAAACAACCTTGGGAGAGGTGCCCTCCCTCCAGACGGTTACTTCAATCAACCTGGGAAGAGGTTTGCCCTCCCAGCTGACCGTCCTCAAACAACTGGGGTAATAATGTGCCTTCCTACGACACCATTCTTCCAACATCCTGGTGGTGACGTTGCTCTCATAAGCAGATCTTCCTTAACCTACCTGGGGTGAGGTGCCCTCCCTCCAGACCTTCTTAAGCGACATGTGGAGAGGTGCCCACCCACCAGACCTTCTTTCAAACAAAACCTTGGAGATGTTGCACTCACAAGACCTTCTTCAAACAAACTGGGAGGAGGTGTCCCGCTCAAACAATACCTCTCTTCAAAAACTTGGGGTGAGAGGTGCACTGTTAGCAGGGTCTGCATGACATTCCGTAAATCTTAATATAGTGGAGAAGTGTGCCATATAATATGATGTTATAATTGTAAGAATAATTTTACTAATTTATAATGTGCTTTTGGGGGGGTACTCTAATGTACTCAGCTGTAATTATAAAGATATTGTGTTAGTGATTTATTTTCCAAGGATGTTTGGGTAGCAGTGTGTAAGCGTGGGGGGGAAGTCACGTGACGTTAGCATAGGTGTGTAGAGGCTGGCGTCGGAGATGCTGTGTATTTAAGATAGTTGTGCAGTTGTACATCACTTCCTGGTTATCCATCTCAAGCATCAGGCTTTCTCATATGGCCTTACCTGTTGTTCACCCAGGACTCTGACATAGGTCAGGGTGCTGGGGGCATTGAGTGATAAAGTAGAAAATGAGGTTTGAGTGTATTGTACCTCCTGACGCTGACGGAAGGACCTCAGTGTAGTGGTGGATGAACCTATCAGTCAGCTCGTGTGTGTACCCTCATTTAGGGTTTTTAGATAGAATTTAAGGTTTTTTATGTTATGTTGATTAAATGGATATATTTTCCTTAATTGGGTTTTGCCTAACCCTCTGTTAACCAAACCCTTGAATGTATCACCATACGGGTTTAGCGCTTTCTGTTGTTGTATGGGATAGCCCGGGGGTGGCGGTTGGGGCGTGAGTGTTTGTAACTTTTACCTTTGCCCTTAGACAAGGCTCAAGCCCCAGCTTTCCCACATTTTTGGTAAAATGGGGGCCTGTATATGGGAGAATTATCAAATTTTTGTGGTAATTTCAAGTTTGCAAACCTGGAAAGTCAATAATCATTCTTTTACTGGGTTTGGTCAGAGGAAGAATTCACTATAACACTCCCACTAAAATATTAATTTACCTTTGTTTGTAAATTGCTGGTTTTTAGGGTGTTTATTAGATTACTAATACCCTGGAATAATTTATTTTGTGTGAAACATTTCTAGTTTTGGGTGTTATTATAATTATATGATGTGATAGTAAGTTTACTTTTGTTGGTTGTAATTATTGCTAGTTTTTAGGGGTGTTATTATTAACTACTACCATGTGATTTATTTACTTTTGTTTGAAATATTGCTGGTTTTTAGGGTGTTATTATTAAATTATGACCTCGATGGAATAATTTATTTTGTGTGAAAACATTGCTAGTTTTTAGGGGTGTTATTATATTTTAATACCCTGTGAATAATTTCATTTCTGAATAATATTTGCTGTTGAGGGTGTTATTATTAATTAATGCTCTCTAATTCATTTACCTTTCTGCAACAATATTGTTGATTGTTAGGGTGTTATTTAATGCTTGAAGTTTTGTGCATAAATTAACTTTAAGGTACAATCTGCTGATTTTTGAGGAGGTTGTGCTCACCTAAATTTATGGAAGAAATTAATATACCTTTGCAGGTGCAGTAGCTCTTATTTTTTTTTCTGCCAGGATTTTCTTTTTGTGTGCAATCCTGATTTATTTGGGGGAGTCAAATGGGACATCTTGTGAATATACACCTTGCTGTGTGCTTTATTATTTTATATCAGTTAGCTTTTTTTGTGGCTCGGTTTAGTATGATTTGGTGCTAGTATTTCCCAAAATGGACTTTGACCACTGCGTGAAAAAAAAAAATTCTGAGGATGGACATGCATTTGGAGGTGACATTGTAATACATCCCATGAGAGGACTGGATAAGGGAAAGTAGTAATTTTACAAATGAAATTAACCCTAGTTGCAGAAGGAAAAGGAACGGTTTAAGGATTGATCGCTCAAAGATTCAGGATCAGAGAGGCATTAGACGGAGCTAGGCTCAAGAAAGAGCTAAAGAGTGGACTGCTGCTGCTTCTTCACCCAGCCACAGAAACAAAAGTAGATGTTTTTCATTTGGATAATTAAAGCCATAAAATTTGTGCCCATATTCTAGAGAAAGCAACCCAGACAGTTTTTTCTGTTATTTGAAAGTACGGCCAAATCCCAAGTTTGGAGGAAAGGGAATGGCGACATTAGGCAAGAACCCAATTAGTTGGTAAAGGGTTACAGGCTATTAGTTCTTTAGAAGGATCTGCCTTTCTGATTATCATAAGCTAAAAGAGGTAGTTTTACTGGCTTATCAAATGTTGCCGGAAAGGTACAGGCAGAAATTCAGAGGACTAAAGTTTCGGTCAGGGCAATCTTTGGTGGAATATGGTAAGGAGAAGATGTCACTTCTAAATAGGTGGTGTCGCTCAAAGGGGGTGGTAGGCAATTATGAAGGTGTAATTACCTTAATTTTGTTAGAGGATCTTTTGAGAAATGTTCCTCCTGACCTTAAGGCATATCTTGAGGAGAAGGATCTTGATGATTTTAATAATGCTTTAGAGCTGGGTGACAGATTTTTAACTAACCAAAAATTTGGTAGCAGTTACCACACCCTACATACTAATAATGGTAAGTTTTCTCCACCCACCAATAGGAATAAGAAATTTCAGAAGTTTAAGCCACCCATTTATCAGCCTAATAACCACAAGGGTTTTAATAACCCTAATTTTCCAGTACCCACTCGAGGAGGTTTTAAGTCAGCTGTCACAGGTCCAGGACTACAAGGAACAGGTGGGACGAGCCCAGTTCCCCAGAACCAAGGGATCCACCCTAGGTCAGATGGGCAGGGGGCCTTTAAATCTTATCACTGTACATATTGCAATAAACAGGGCCACCTGCAGCCATATTGTCGAAAGATGCTTAGGGACCAGGCTGCGGCAGATGCTTCTCCAGTAAATACACCGATTACACATGATGTGGCTTGCATTGCAGTTTTGCCCCAAGGTATCCAAAGAAGACCAGCTGTCTTTGACCCTCGGATGAAGGTCTATCCAAGTAAGTCTACTGTGGCCTTACACCAAAATGAAGGTAGGGTCACGGGTGTTATGTCTTTGAGGGACACTTGTAGCACATACACCTTGCTTCGCAGGGGTGTATTGCCAGTGTCGGATGACACCTACACCGGATTGGACATTTTTCTTAAAGGGATAACTGGAGTCCCTGTCAGGACTCCAGTGCACAGGTTATGGATAGAGTCTGAGTACCAGTCTGGGTACCTACCTGTAGGTATTGCAGAAGATGTACCTTTTGCAGGAGTTGACCTTCTAGTAGGCAACAACGTTGTGGGACTCCTCAAAAGTGAGGAATGTTTGGTTTTGCAGGACCCTGCTTTACAAGGTGGTAATGACCCAATTGGAGCAACGGTACCTGAAAAATTTTCAATGTGCTTTCGGACTAAACAGGGGAAGAAGGCAGGAGCTGTGCCTCCCTGTGACCCTTCTGCACACTGTGGTGATGGTTTGGGCATGGGGAGCCTGTTCATTGAGTCTGACCTGCAGGAGACTCTGAGCAGTGATGAACCGGCTCAACTGGAACTCGGTTGGAGAAGTGGTCTTGGTGCTGATGTGGGAAAAAATCCCCTGACTCTGCAGCAGCTGAGTGAGGCCCGGGAAGGTTGTGACCTCCGGAACGCTATTCATTTATCAGTTGTCGCGGAGGATGTGGTTCCCAAATTTCTCAAGTGTTTATTTTGCAGAGTTGATCAAATGAGCAAGACTCTTTTTAAGAGGACCTGTGCTTACGTGGACGCGGCAGAACTATTAAAGTGTCTTTGTCAGTATTTTTTACAGATTCTGAAGGAACGGCATTTTCGTGTTAAGTTGGGAGAGCTAAATAATCAGTGTTTAATAATAAATTCCTTTTCTAACAGGTTACCAGAGTCTGTACCCTTTCTGAATAATTTTGTGTGTGTGGTTTTGAGATTTCTGGTGAAACATTTTTGTCTCTTAGGCTTTGCACAAATCACCCAGAAGTCATATTTTATGAAATGTCATGTAGTTTTGAGAGGCTTACTTGAGGTTAAATTTACCAATCTATATCATCCTAGGAGTCAAAGAAAAGCTCCATGGTTTTCCCAGTCTCTCAGGGCAATGCATATTTGGGGGTCTTCAGTGATGACTCCAGGGTTTTACGGCCGCAGTCCCACCAACAAGTTTTATGTGCCTATCCACCCCTTGTTTTTGGGGGCCTGATATTTTCCCCTCTCCTGTGCTCTCCTGATTCTCACAGAGGTGTCATGGGGAACCAGTTTTGTTTACTAAAGATTGCTGTGAGATGGGAGTGATAATGTGATGTTGTTTTCTCCGTAGAATTTAACATGTAACATATGTTTTTCTTTTCTTTGAACTCCTGGCAAATGTACTTACTGTTTAAAAGTTTTTTTTTTTGGTGGCACCTACAGTTTGGTCTGCCTTGCAACATACTGAACTTTGGTGTTACTTCATAAAACGGCATTCCTCAGGGGCACTTTGTACAAAGTTTACTTGCTAGTTTATAAGTTTGCTTGATGTAATTTAGGTAAAATGCATCAACGCCAGCGCCTGGCCAGCGCTGTGTTGTAATGGTGCCTTTTCCTAAAACAGCTGTCTAAGAGTGTGACTGTGAGCTCGTTGGGCATAGAACTTGATCACTTTTATGTTCGACGAGTTTCATATGTCTGCAATCTAGTACCTCAGTTTGTAAATATGGCATATTTGTAGTACCAAAAGACCGTGATTGTATGGTGGTCATTCCCCAGTTGTCATTTTGCCAGTTGCCTCAGACCTTAATGTGGGGCTTATTTTCTTTTTTTTTTTTCTTTTTGCCTAGCGGTGTCCGTAGGGACCCCGCTAGCAGAGTGAGACCTATGGTCTGGGGGTGGGGGTGTTTTGCAGGGTTCTGCATGACATCGTAATGTACATATAGTGGAGAAGTGTGCCAAAATAATATGAATGTTATAATTGTAAAGAATAATTTTATAATTTATAATGTGCTTTTGGGGGTACTGTAAAGTACTTTAACTGTAATTATAAAGAAATTGTGTTAGTGATTTATTTTCCAAGGTTGTTTGGGTACGCAGAGTAAGCGTGGGGGGGGAGTCACGTGACGTTAGCATGGTGTGTAGAGGCTGGCGTCGGAGATGATGTGTATTTAAGATAAGTTTGTAGTAGTACACTCATTTTGTTTATCCAACTCAAGCTATAGGCTTTCGTATGGCTTACCTGTATGTTCACCCAGGCTCTGACATGGTCAGGGTGCTGTGGGATGAGTGATGAAGTAAGAAATGAGGTTTGTAGTGTATTGACGGCCTGACGCTGATGGAAGCCTATTGTTATGGTGGCTGAACCTCCAGCCAGCTGTGTGTACCCTCATTTGGGCGTTTAGAATTAAGGTTTTTATGTTATGGTGAATAAATAGATATATTTTCCTAATTGGGATTTTTGCCTAACCCTCTGTTAACCAACCCCTTGAAGTAACACATACTGGTTTAGCGCTTTCTGTTTTTGACTGGGATAGCCCGGGGTGGCCGGTTTGGGCTTCAGATGTGTGTAACTTTTACCTTTGCCCTTAGACAAGGCTCAAGCCCCCAGCTATCCCACATTTTTGCGTAACAGTGCCCTACAACCAGACCTTCTTCAAACAAACTGGGGAGAGGTGCCCTCCCATCAGACTTTCTTCAACCAACCTGGGGTGAGGTGCCCTCCATCCAGACCTTCTTCTAACAACCTGGGGAGAGGTGCCCTCCCACCAGACTTTCAAACAACCTGGTGAAAGGTGCCCTTCCACTGGACCTTCTTCAAACAACCCGGAGAGACGTGCCCTCCCGACAGACCTTCTTCAAATACCCTCGGTTGAAGTGCCCTCCCACCAGACCATCTTCAGACAACCTGGGGTGAGGTGCCCTCCCAACAGACCTTCTTCAAACAACCTGGGGTAAGATGTACTCATACCAGGCCTTCTTCAAACAACCTGGGGAGAGGTGCCCTCCCAGCAGACCTTCAAACAACTTGGGGAGAGGTACCCTCCCACTAGTCCTTCTTCAAACAAGCTGGAGAGAGGTGCCCTTCCTCCAGACCTTCTTCAAACAACCTTGGGTGAGGTGCCCTCCCTCCAGACCTTCTTCAAGCAACCTGTGGAGAGGTGCCCTCCCACCAGACCTTCTTCAAACAACCTGGGGAGATGTGCCCTCCCACAAAACCTTCTTCAAACAACCTGGAGAGAGGTGCCCTCCCACCATACCTTCTTCAAACAACTTGGGGAGAGGTGTCCTCCAACCAGACCTACTTCAAACAAACTGGGGAGAGGTGCCCTCCCATCAGACCTTCTTCAAACAACCTGGGGTGAGGTGCCCTCCATCCAGACCTTCTTCTAACAACCTGGGGTGAGGTGCCCTCCCACCAGACTTTCAAACAACCTGGTGAGAGCTGTCCTTCCACTGGACCCTCTTCAAACAACCTGGGGTAACGTGCCCTCCCAACAGACCTTCTTCAAACAACCTGGGGTAAGATGCACTCATGCCAGGCCTTCTTCAAACAACCTGAGGAGAGGTGCCCTCCTACCGACCTTCCTCAAACAACATTAGGTGAGGTGCCTGCCCACCAGACATTCTTCAAACAACCTGGGCACAGGTGCCATCCCACCAGACCTTCTTCCAACAACCTGGCGTGAGGTGCTCTGCCAGTAGACCTTCCTTAAGCAACCTGGGGTGAGGTGCCCTCCCGCCAAACCTTCTTCAAACAACCTGCGGAGAGGTGCCATCCCACCAGACCTTCTGGTGTAAAGGCACATTACCTGGGGTAATGTGCCTTTGCACCAGAACTTCTTCAAACAATCTGGGATAAGGTGCCCTCCCACCAGACCTTCGTTAAGCACCCTTGGGAGAGGTACCCTCCAACCAAACTTTCTTCAAACAACCTTGGGTAAGATTCCCTCCCACCAAACATTCTTTAAACAACCTGGGTTTGGGTGCTCTCCCACCAGACCTTCTTTAAACAACCTGGGGTAAGTTGCCCTAAAACAAGATCTTCTTCAAACAACTTGGGGTAAGGTGCTCTCCAACCAGATCTTCTTCAAACAACCTGGGGAGAGGTGTCCTCCCTCCAGACCTTCTTCAAACAACCTGGGGAGATCTGCCCTCCCACAAGACCTTCTTCAAACAACCTGGGGAGAGGTGCCCTCCCCCCAGACGTTCTTCAAACAGCCTTGGAAGAGGTGCCCTCCCACCAGACCGTCCTCGAACAACCTGGGGTAATGTGCCTTCCCACCACACCTTCTTCCAACATCCTGGGGTGACGTGCTCTCCCAGCAGACCTTCCTTAAGCTACCTGGGGTTAGGTGCCCTCCCGCCAGACCTTCTTAAAACAACCTGGAGAGAGGTGCTATTCCACCAGACCTTCTTCAAAGAACCTGGGATGAGGTTTCCTCCAACCAGACCTTCTTCAAACAACCTGGGGTAATGTGCCCTCCTACCAGACCTTCTTCAAACATCCTCGGTAGAGGTACCCTACCACCACACCTTCATTAAACAACCTGCAGTAAGGTGCCCTTCAACCAAACCTTCCTTAAACAACTTGAGGTAAGGTTCCCTTCCACAAGACCTTCCTTAAACAACCTTGGGAGAGGTGCCCTCTTACCAGGCCTACTTTAAACGACCTAGGGAGAGATGCCCTCCTACCAGACCTTCGTTAAACAACCTGGGGTGAGGTGCTCTCCCACCAAACCTTCTTCAAACATCCTGGTGTAAGGTGCCCTTCAACAAGACCTTCTTCAAACAACCTGGGGTAAGGTGCCCTCCAAAGAGACCTTCCTTAAACAACCAGCAGTAAGGTTCCCTTCCACAAGACCTTCCTTAAACAACCTTGGGTGAGGTGCCCTCTTACCAGAACTTCTTCAAACAACCTAGGGAGAGATGCCCTTCTACCAGACCTTCGTTAAACAACCTGGGGTGAGGTGCTCTCCCACCAGACCTTTTTCAAACAAAATGGGGAGATGTGCTCTCCCACAGAACCTTCTTCAGACAACCTGGGGAGAGGTGCCCTACCACCAGACCTTCTTCAAACAACCTGTGGTGAGGTGGCCTCCCACCAGACCGTCTTCAAACAACCTGTGGAGAGGTGCCCTCCCTCCAGTTCTTCTTCAAACAACCTGGCAAGATGTCCCCTCCTACTAAACCTTCTTCAAACAACCTGTGGAGACGTGTCCTCCCACCAGACCTTCTTCAAACAACCTGGGGAGAAGTGCCTTCCCACCAGACCTTCTTCAAACAACCTTGGGAGATGCCCTCACACAAGACGTTCTTCAAACAACCTGGGAAGAGGGGCCCTCCCACCAGACCTTCTTCAAACAACCTGTGATGAAATGCCCTCCCATCAGACCTTTTTCAAACATCCTTTGGTAAGGTGCCCCCCCACCAGACCTTCTTCAAAAAACTTGGGTAGAGGTGCCCTCTCAACAGACTTTGTTAGACCACCTGGGGTGACGTGCCATCCCACCAACCCTTCTTCAAACAACCTGGAGAGAGGTGCCATCACACCAGACCTTCTTCACACAATCTGGAATGAGGCACCCCCTACCAGACCTTCTTCAAACAACCTAGAGAGAGGTGCCCTTCCAACAAATCTTCTTCAAACAACCTGGGGTAAGGTGCCCTCCCGCCAGACATTCAAACAACCTCTGAAGAGGTGCACTCCCACTAGATCTTCTTCAAACAACCTGATGTAAGGTGCCCTCCTATCAAACCTTACATAAACAACTTGGGGTGGGCTAGCCCTCCGACCAGACCTTCCTTAAACAACCTGGGGTGAGGTGCTCTCCCACCAGACCTTATTCAAACAACCTGTGGCAAGGTGCCCTCTCATTAGACCTTCTTCAAACATCGTGGGGTAAGGTGCGCTACCACCAGACCTTCCTTAAAAAAACAGGGGTAAGGTTCCCTTCAACAAGACCTTCCTTAAAAAAGCTGGGCTGAGGTGCCTTCTCACCAGACCATCTTCAAACAACCTGGGGAGAAATGCCCTCCCAAAAGACAATCCTTAAACAGCCTTGGATGAGGCCGGTCTTGTCTAACTAATTTATTAACTTTCTTCAGTAAAGCTTTTGAGGCTGTTGACCACAATAAAGAATTTGATATTATTTACTTAGATTTTAGTAAGGCTTTTGATGGAGTTCCGCACCATAGACTGTTAAAGAAAGTGGCAGCTCATGGCATTGGGGGAAAAGTGCTCTCGTGGATCGAGTCATGGCTCACTGACAGGAAGCAGAGAGTGTCCATAAATGGGGTTAAATCCGAGTGGGGATCTGTAACAAGTGGCGTTCCACAGGGATCAGTCTTGGGCCCGTTGTTGTTTATAATATATATCAATGATCTTGATGAGGGAATTATTAGTGATATGAGCAAATTCGCCGATGACACAAAGATAGGTAGGATAATTGATTCAAACGTAGATGTTATGGAACTTCAGGAGGATTTAAACAAACTCTATTCTTGGTCAGAAAAGTGGCAGATGCAGTTCAATGTAGATAAATGCAAGGTTCTGAAGCTTGGGAGTGCCCATAACCCTAGTGTAGAACTTAGCCATACAGATTGCGAAAAGGACTTGGGGGTTATGGTGAGCAGCAACCTTAAACCAAGACAGCAATGCCTAAGCATACGTAATAAGGCAAATAGATTACTGGGATTTATATCAAGAAGTGTAAGCAACAGAAGTCCAGAGGTCATACTGCAGCTTTATACATCATTAGTAAGGCCTCACCTAGATTATGCAGCTCAGTTCTGGTCTCCGTATTACAAAATGGACATAAATTCGTTAGAAAACATTCAGCGTAGGATGACTAAATTAATACATAGCATTAGAAATCTTCCTTATGAAGAAAGATTGAAGACTCTTAAGTTACATTCACTTGTTAGACGAAGAATGAGGGGAGACCTGATCGAAGTGTATAAGTGGAAGATAGGTATTAATAAAGGGGATATTAATAAGGTCTTGAGGATGTCTCTCCAAGAGAGAACCCGCAGTAATGGATTTAAATTAGATAAGTTTAGATTTAGTAAGGACATAGGAAAGTATTGGTTTGGAAATAGGGTAGTTGATGAGTGGAACAGTCTACCTAGTTGGGTTATTGAGGCTGGGACTTTGGGTAGTTTCAAATCTAGGTTGGATAAGTACATGAGTGGAAGGGGTTGGATTTGAGTGGGACTTTCACATCAGAGCTTATTTCTTGGGTGGCATTGAAAATTGGGTTGGGCAAATGTTTTGTTAGTGGGATGAATTGTAAAGGACCTGCCTAGTATGGGCCAGCAGGCCTCCTGCAGTGTTCCTCCTTTCTTATGTTCTTATGTTCTTATGTTCTCTCCGATCAGACCTTCTGCAAATAACATGGGGCAAGTTGCCCTCCCACCATACCTTCTTCAAACAATATGGGGAAAGGTGCCCTCATTCCAGACCTTCTTCAAACAACCTTGGGAAAGGTGCCCTCCCACCAGACCATTTTCAAACAACCTGGGGAGATGTGCCCTCCCACAGAACCTTCTTCAAACAACCTGGCGACAGGTGCCCTCACACCAGACCTTCTTCAAACAACCTGCGGAGAGATGTTCTACCACCAGACCTTCTTCAATCAACCTTGGGAGAGGTGCCCACTACCAGACCTTCCTCAAACAACCTGGGGTGATGTGCCCTCCCTCCAGACCTTCTACAAACAACCTGTGGAGACGTGCCCTCCCACCAGACCTTCTTCAAACAACCTGGGGAGAGGTGCTCTCCCACGAGACCTTCTTCAAACAACCTGGGGAGATATGCCCTCCCACATGGCCTTCTTCAAACAACATTGGGAGAGGTGCCCTCCCAAGAGACAATCTTCAAACAACCTGGGGAGATGTACCCTACCACCATACCTTCCTCAAACAACCCGGGATGAGATGTCCTCCCATCAGACCTTCTTTTAACAACCTGAGGTGAGGTGCCCTCCCATCAGACTTTCAAACAACCTGGTGAGAGGTGCCTTTCAACTGAACCTTCTTCAAACAACCTGAGGAGAGGTGCCCTCCAACCAGACCTTTTTCAAACATCCTGGGTTGAGGTGCCTTCTCACTAAACCTTCTTCAAACAACCTGGGGTGAGGTGCCCTCCCAACAGACCTTCTTCAAAAAACCTGGGGTTAGATGCCCTCCCACCAGGCCTTCTTCAAACAACCTGGGGAGAGGTGCCCTCACACCGACCTTCCTCAAATAACCTGGTGTGAGGTGCCAACCCACCAGACCTTCTTCAGACAACTTGGAGAGAGGTGCCCTCCCACTGCCCTTTTTTAAACATCCTGGGGTGAGGGGCCATCCCACCAGACAATCTTCAAGCAACCTGGGGAGACGTGCCGTTCAAGCAGACTTTCTTCAAACAACCTGGGGACAGGTGCCCTCCCACCAGACCTTCTTCAAACAACCTTGGGAGAGGTGCCATCCTACCAGAACTACAAAGATCCTGGAAACAGGTGCCCTCCCACAAGGCCTTCTTCAGACAAACTAGAGAGAGTGCCCTCCCACCAATCTTCTTAAAAACAACCTGGGTAATTTGCCTTCCCACAAGACCTTCTTCAAACATCCCAGGGTAAGGTGCCCCACAGAAGACCTTCAAACAACTTGGGGAGAGGTGCCCTTCCATCATACCTTCTTCAAACATCCTCGGAAGAGGATCCCTAACACCACACCTTCAAAAAAAACAACCTGGGAAAGGGTTTGCCCTCCCCCAAAACCCTTTCCCTTTAAAAACAACTTGGGGTGGGTGCTCATCCACCAGCCCTTCCTTAAACAACTTGGAGGAGCTGCCCTTCCACCAGATCTTTTTCAAACGACCTGGGGTAAGTTGCCCTCCCACCAGACCTTCTTCAAACAACCTGGGGAGAGGCACTCTCCCACCAGATCTTTTTCAAACAACCTGGGGTTAGTTGCCCTCCCACCAGACCTTCTTCAAACAACCTGGGGAGAGTCACCCTCCCACTGACCTTTTTCAAACATTCTGGGGTGAGGGGCCATCCCTCAAGACCTTCAAACAACCTGGGGAGAAGTGCCCTTCAACAAGATTTTCTTCAAACAACCTGGTGACAGGTGCCCTCCCACCAGACCTTCTTCCAACATCCTGGGGAGAGGTGCTCTCCAAGCAGACCTTCCTCAAACAACCTGGGGTGAGTTGCCCTCCCACCAGACTTTCTTCAAACAACCTAGGGAGAGGTGCCATCACACAAGACCTTCTTCAAAGATCCTGGGTTGAGGTACCCTCCCACCAGGCCTTCTTCAGACAATCTGGAGAGAGGTGCCCTCCCACCAGACCTTCTTCAAACAACCTGGGGTAATGTGCCTATCCACCAGACCTTCTTCAAACAACGTGGGGTAAGGTGCCCTTCAACCAGACCTTCAAACAACCTGATGTAAGGTGCCCTCCCACCAAACCTTCCTTAAACAACTTGGGGTAGGGTAACTTTCCGACTAAACCCTTTCCCTTAAAACCCAACCTGGGCGAAGTGCTCTCCCACAAGACCTTATTCAAACAAGCTGGGGTAAGGTGCCCTCTCAGTAGTCCTTCCTTAACAACCTGGGGTAAGGTTCCTTTCCACAAGACCTTCCTTAAACAACCTGGGGTGAGATGCCCTCCCACCAGAACTTCTTCAAACAACCGAGGGAGAGAGGTTCTCCCACCAGACCTTCCTTAAACAACCTGGGGTGAGGTGCTCTCCGAGCAGACCTTCTGCAAATAACATGGGGTAAGGTGCCCTCCTGTCGGACCTTCTTCAAACAACATGGGGTAAGGTGCACTCCTACCAGACATTCCTCAAACAATCAGGGGATAGGTGCCCTCCAAACCAAAACCCTTTCAAACAACCTGGAGATGTGCCCTCCCACAAAACCTTCGTCAAAAAACCTTGGGAGAGGGGGCCCTCCCACCACAACCTTCTTCAAACAACCTGAGGAGAGGTGCCCTCCCCACCAGACCTTCTTCAAACAACCTTGGTGAGAGGTGCCTCTTACCAGACATTCAAGCAACCTGGGGTGAGGTGCCGACCCACCAGACCTTCTTCAAAAAACCTGGGGAGATGTGCCCTACCACAAGGCCTTCTTCAAGCAACCTGGGGAGAGGTACCCTCCGACCAGACCTTCTTCAAACAACCTGGGAAAAGGTGCCCTCCCACCAGACCTCCAAACAACCTTGGGTAAGTAAAGTAAAAGGACACAAGTGCAACTAATGACATTTTATTGTGGCAACGTTTCGCTCTCCAGGAGCTTTATCAATCCATTACAAACAATACATGGACACAGAGGGTATATATAGGCTCAGAGTGAAGTGCAATACTAGTACTAATAGTAGTAGTAGTAGAGACAAAGTTGTGTAGTAGTAGTCGTAATCCCATATGTAAGCAATTAATTCGTACATGAGAAAAAGGATAACACTTGTAATATGTATTGACAAATTACTTCACTAAAATATAAAATTTTAGCTTACTTTTAGCATAAAACTCAAATGTACAAGAAATTCCGATTAAAAAGTGTGAAAAATCGACGTATTTTAGGTATAAAATAAGGTTTGTCTACAAAGTTTTTCTAAATGCTACAAATCGTCGAATTATTCGTAAAACAATCATTTTAGCACTTTTCAAAGTTTTTCAAGGATTCAAATTTTTAAAAAATATAGAAATATTAAAAAAAAAATTTCTAAATTTCATAAATTTTTGTATGATTTTTTAAAAATATGTAATATATTTTAAATTGTTGAAAAATGCTCGAAAATGACATTTTTCGGCATATATCGACAATTCGAGGTTCTTCCAAGCATTTCTTGACGATTTGGTTCGTTTAGAACGTTTTTCAGACTAAACTTAATTTTCAGCTAAAATACATGGGTTTTCACACTTTTTCATCACATTTACTATTAAAATCAATTTTATGCTGTAAGTAAGCTAAAATATGATATTTTTCTGAATTATTTTGTCATTACATATTTTAACTAAAAAGAAAAAAAACCCGTCTTTCTCAAGAAATGTTAAAAAAAAAACTTTAATTGTCGATATATGCTAAAAAATATCATTATCGAGCATTTTTCAAAATTTTTAAGTATATTACAAATTTTTAAAAAATCACACAAAAATTCGATGAAATTCAGAAATAATTTTGAATATTTCATACATTTTCTAAAAATACTTGAATAATTCAAAAAATTGGAAAAAAATGTGTTAAATGATGTTCCACTGCTTATTTCGACGATTTGTTGCATTTAGAACACTTTTCATAAAACCTTATTTCTCACTTAAATATTTCACACTTGAAATATTTATTGACAGAGTACTTCACCAAAATATCATCTTTCAGCTTACTTTTAGCATAAAATTCAATTGCAGTACTAATTCCAATTAAAATGTGTGAAAAAACACGCATTATACTAAAAAAAATCATGTGAAAAATTTTTTAAATGGTCCAAATCTTCGAAATATGCATCAAAACATCATTTTAGCATATTTTTCCAAATTTTTCAATGATTTAAGTATTTTTATGAAAAATATGTAATATTCGAAATTATTTCTGAATTTTATCGAATTTTTTATGATTTTTTAAAAAATATGTAATATACCTTAAAATGTTGAAAAAAGCTCGAAAATTTTATTTTTCGGCATATTTCGACGATTCGAAGCTTTTCCAAGCATATCTTGGCGATTTGGTTGATTTAGAACGTTTTTCAGACAAACCTTATTTTTTACTTAAAATACGTAGGTTTTCACACTTTTTCATCAAATTTACTGCTACAATCGAATTTTATTCTAAAAGTAGGGTAAAATATGAAAATATAAAATCAAACAAAAATTCGATGAAATTATGAAATAATTTTTGAATATTTCATAATCTTTTAAAAAAAAATTTTTTAATTCTTGGAAAAACCGGGAAAATGTGCTAAAACGATGTTTTACTGCATATTTACCCAAAACCAGCAAAAATTCGATTAAATTAAAAAAAAATTTTGAACTTTTCTTTATTTTTTAAAAATATTTGAATCATTGAAAAAATCAGAAAAATGTGCTGAAATGATATTTTACTACATAGAATATGTAATATTCTTTAAAATGTTGAAAAATGTTTGAAATGATATTTTTTGCATATTTCGACGATTCGAGACTTTTTCAAGCATTTCTTGAAAACTTCGTTTTTTTTCAGTTAAGAAATGTATTGACAAAATGCTTCTCCGAATAATATTTTAGATTACTTTGAGCATAAAATTCAATTGCAGCAGTAATTCTGATTAAAAAGTATAAAAATCCATGAACTCTAGCTAAAAAAAAAACAAGGTATGTCTGAAAAATCGTCCTAAATTTGCCAAAATGTCAACAGATACTTGAATTAGCCTTAAATCGTCGACATATGCCAAAAATATCATGTTTGAGCATTTTTCAACATTAATTCCATAATTTGCATAAAAATTCGAAGAAATTCAGAAATAATTTTGAATGTCATTGAATTAGTGAAAATATAGGAGAAATGTGCAAAAATGATCCTTTAATGCATATTTCGTCGATTTGGAGCATTTAGAACGTTTTTCAGACAAATTACTTTTTAACTAAAAATCATAGATTTTCACACTTTTTAATCAGAATTTCTGCCGCAGTTCAGTTTTATGCTAAACGTAAGCTAAAATATGATATTTTGGTGAAGTACTTTGTCAATAAATATTTCAAGTGTCAAAATCATGCATTTTAGGTAAAAATGAAGTTTGTCTTGAAAAGTGTCCTAAATGCTCCAATTCTTCGAAATATGAAGTAAAACATCGTTTTAGCACATTTTACCTAGTTTTTCAAAGATTCAAGAATTTAAAAAAAAATATGTAAAATATTCAAAATTGTTTCTGAATTTCAGCGATTTTTTGTATGATTTTTTAAAAACAATATGTAATGATGAAAAAATGATGAAAAATTCTCGCATATTTCGACGATTCGAGGCTTTAATTAAAAAACAAAACCGACGCCATGCAAGAAATACTTGAAAAAGCCTCGAATCGTCGAACAATGCCAAAAAATGTGATTTTCGAGCGTTTTTCAACATTTTAAAGTTTATTAGATATTTTTTAAAAAATCACAAAAATTCGATGATGTTCAGAAATAATTTTGAATATTTCATATATATCTTTTTAAAAATACTTGAATCATTAAAAATCGAGAAAATGTGCAAAAATGATGTTTTACTGCATATTTCGACTATATGGAGCGTTTAGAATATTTTCAGACAAACTTCATTTTCTAGCTAAAATACATGGATTTTAATACTTGATATATGTATTGACAAAGTACTTAACTAAAATATAATATTTTAGCTTACTTTTAGCATAAAACTCAAATGCAGAAGTAATTCCGATTAAAAAGCGTGAAAATCCACTTATTTTAGGTATGAAATCAGGTTTGTCTACAAAGTGTTCTAAATGCTACAAATCGTCGAATTATTCAGTAAAACATCATTTTAGCACATTTCTAAAAGTTTTTCAAGGATTCAAGAATTTTTAAAAAATATATGAAATATTAAAAATTATTTCTGAATTTCATAGAAATTTTTAATGATTTTTTAAAAATATGTAATATATTTTATATTGCTGAAAAATGCTCGAAAATGACATTTTTCGGCATATATCGACAATTCGAGGCTCTTCCAAGCATTTCTTGACGATTTCGTTCGTTTAGAACGTTTTTCAGACAAAACTTAATTTTCAGCTAAAATACATGGGTTTTCACACTTTTTCATCACATTTACTACTAAAATCATTTTTATGCTGAAAGTAAGCTAAAATATGATATTTTTCTGAATTATTTTGTCATTACATATTTTAACTAAAAAGAAAAAAATACCGACTTTCTCAAGAAATGTTAAAAAAAAAACTTTAATTGTCGATATATGCTAAAAAAATATCATTATCGAGCATTTTTTCAAAATTTTAAAGTATATTACAAATTTTTAAAAAAATCACACAAAAATTCGATAAAATTCAGAAAAATTTTAAATTTTTTTCCCATACATTTTTTAAAAATACTTGAATTTTTCGAAAAATTAAAAAAAAATGGGGGGGGGGGGGGGGGGGGTTAAATGATGTTTTACTGCTTATTTCGACGATTTGTTGCATTTAGAAACATTTTCCATAAAACCTTATTTCTCGCTTAAATATATAGTTTTCCAACACTTAAAAATATGCATTGACAAAGTTAATTTCCCAACCAAAAACCCAATCTTTCAGGTTACTTTTAGCATAAAATTAAAATTTGCAAAAACAAAAACCAATTTAAAAAATGTTAAAAAAACCCGCTTTTAATTAAAAAAATCATTGCCCTAAAAAAATATTCTAAATGGCCCCAAACTTCGAAATATGCATCAACATTTTAAAGTTTATAGGTTTTTTTAAAAAAAAAATCAAAAAAATTTCGATGATTTTCCCAGAAATAATTTGAATTTTTCCCACATGCCCTTTTTAAAAATACTTGAATCATTAAAAATCGGGAAAATTTGTGCTAAAATATTTTTTTACTGCATATTTCAAACCTATGAAGTATTTAAATTTTTTTCATACAAATTTCCCACTTTTTTGCTAAAATAAAAGGGGTTTTTAACACTTGAAAATTTTTTATTGACAAAGAACTTCACCAAAAAAAAAAATTTTTAGTTTATTTTCCCAGCAAAAAACTCAAATGCACAAGAAATTTCCCCGTTTTAAAAAGTGTAAAAAAAGACGTTTTTTTAGGTATAAAATAAGGTTTGTCCTACAAATTGTTCTAAAAAAAATATATGAAATATTAAATATTATTTTTTAAATTTTCATAGAATTTTTGAATGATTTTTTTAAAAATAGGTAATATTTTTTAAAATTTAAAAAAAAATTTTCCCCGAAAAGGACATTTTTCAGCATATATCACAATTCGAGGCTCTTCCAAGCATTTCTTTTTTTGACGTTTTGGTTTTTTTTAGAACTTTTTTTCAAAAAAAAAGGGGTTAATTTTCAGCTAAAATTAGTTAGTTTAATTTTTTTTAATTATGAACCCCATACCCACCCTTTTGGGCAGTGTCAAAAGATTACAGAGGTACATAATGGTCCAGGGACGGATTCCAAAGTTTTGATAGCTGGGGCAATTTCCCAGAGGTAAGGGAGTTCAAAATTTTAAACAAAGCTAATGAATTCAAAAATTTACAAAGGTAATGAACCCCGGGTAGGCTGGGTCAAAATTTCATACAAGTTACAAAGGTAATTTACAATTAAAAGAGGTAGTAAGGGATCCAGGACTGGCCCCAAAGTTTGGATGGCTGAACTGGGTAAAAGGGTAATGAACTCCCCTTTTAAAAAAGGGAAAATGAATACTATAAGAAGGGTTACTTACGTTTATACATGGCAAATCATGAACAAATTTATAGTGTAATGAGCAATTCACACTTCCACACCCCGGTCACAATTTGTAATGGTTTTTAAATGCAAATTTGTTTGTTGAGCACACACACACACACACAACCAAAACACACAAAAAACACAACACACACACACACACACAAAACACACACTTATAAACACACACACACACACACACACACAAACACACACATACACAATCCCCCTTCACACACATGCACACACACTCATCCCGGGGAAAGAGAAAAACCGGAAGAGGTGGGTCCGGGAAAGCTAAGACTCGCCCCCTGCAACCCCCCAAATAGGTGATAAAAAAAATGTGAGTACACACACACGCCCAAAACAAAACACTCATAAAAACATACAAAACGCACACAAACAAAAAACACACACAAACACACACACACACAAAAAAACACACCCCCCAACACACACACACACACACACACACACCAAAACACACCACACACACAAGCACGGGAAAAAGCACCAAAAATTCAGTTCCATCACCCGGGCTGTGGCCGTACTTTGGGTTTGGGCGTGTAGCCAAAAGAAAACAGCCGGGTTGATCAGGCTCTGAACCCCGGGAGGCCTGGCACAGACCGGACCGCGGGGCGTTGCCCCCCGGGAATTTTCTCCGGGTAAACAAAAAAAAGGAGTTTGGGACTCGACCCCTGAAAATCTCAACTAGGTGAATCCCACAACAAAACACACACACACACACACCACACACACACCCCAAACACACAAAACAAAATGCACACATGCACACATGCACACATGCACACATGCACACATGTGGTAATGTTTTTTTTACAGCTAGAAAAGCCCGGGGTTTTTCCCTCCAGAATGGTCTGCAATATACCACGGGATAAAAAATTTTTCCCATTTCTTGAACTTTTTCTGAGTGAGTTGTTTCAAATTCATTAATTTTATACACCTCAGTACATAATGACCAGGGTGTGACAATAGTCCATCTGGCAAAGTTTACACTTCTTTTTTGGTCTACATCTGGGGGTGGGTGTTTTAAAAACCTCCCAAAGAAACTTTTTAACCCGGGCCTGGGGCCGGGATAGTGACACCCCAAAGAGCCCTGCTTTTTTTGTTGGTGCCCCATGGGAAAATTTTGGCTCCTCCTGCGTGATAGATTTGTGATAAAAGGACTCCCCGGGGTGTCAATCTCCCTACCTTAAGCCCCCAAAAAATTCATTTTAAAGTTCTTTTCGTAAAATTGTTCCCCAAACAACTACCTGACAAGCCAAGTTTGGGTATCTACCCCTCATTGAAAGCATACAGCTTGGGCCCAATTTATCATTTCTATCAGGGCCATTTTAAAAACCAATGTGAGATGGAATCCACACATGTCCCACCCCTGTCTCCACTGCCAAACAACCCTCCCATACCTGTTCTGGCTTCTGACACAAGCAGGCCACAATTTATGTTTAATAGTTGAGAGCATTTAGGGGATGACAAGAATCATTTTACAATTAAACTGCCCAATCTTTGATACAAGATGCATTTTCAGTGCAAGGAGTATGGCAAACCCTTTCTGTCTGAAGGGAAAGGGGCCCCAAATTTATTGATGCGTGCTCCAATTTTCTTTAAGATACCCAAATCACTCGAAAGAAAAACGGGCAGAAACTACCGGGTTTCACCAGTAAATTTTGGTAACAAAACCATCAGCGTAAAAGGGCGAAAAATTTGGTGGCGGGTGTGCCCAATTTTAACAATACAGTTTAAAGGGGCCTCATTTTTGGCTTCAAGGCGAATTTTTGGGTTTTTGATTTAAGAAGTAGTTTGGGGAGGAAATGGAAATGGAAAGTTTGGAAAAGGGGGAAATTTCCCTTTGGAGGGGAGAAGGGGCCGCTGTTCCCTTTAAATTTTCCCATAGATCATTATCGTTTTTCATGCGGGGGTCGTTTCCTTTTTTTTTTCACCCAAATCTGGGGGGAGTTTTTCCCCCAGTGCTGAGGAAATTTGGGGGGCTTCTGGCGGGGGTTTGAATGATTTGGGGCCTGAGCATAAAAACCCCCAAATTAGGTTTTTTTCTTTCATTTTAACACAATCTCTGATGCTTTTGGGAAAATCAAAAATTTTTTTTGCATATTTAAAATTTTGGCAGTACAGGGCCCTCCTAAAATGATCCTCATTGCTTTTGTTCTGCAGTTTTTCCCCGCCCTCCAAGCTTCCATTTAAGACACAAGAGCCAAGTATTTGGGGCAGCATAACAACCAATATCTATAAAGCAAGATTTCAACAAATTTCACAATTTTAACATTAACACCAAAAACCCGGGTGAAACCCAGGGACAACCTAAATGCCCTTAGGGCTTTCTTTGTATTTGGGGGACAAAACTTGTTACAAAAAGGGGCCAAGTTGTGGAAACCTCAAAGCCCCAGAAAACCTTTATCTGCTTACATATTTTAAAAGACCCATCATCAACTGGGTCTTTTACGAAATGGGCCTCTCTGTCGAGGAGGACGCCTATTGAGAAACATTGTTTTTCAGTAGAGAATTTTAAACCCCCCGGCCTGAAAACGAGGCTGTACATATTAAGAAAGTTTTTGGGTATTTGGGAGAATCCGGTGGTGTGAATCATTATATCCCTCAGCCAAAAACTAATCACATAAGGAAAGGGGGTGAAAGGCATAGCATTTAAATAATTCATTAAATTTGAAAATTGAAAAAGTGTGGGGCTGAGCACACCTCCCCGTGGGGTTCCTTTAATTAAAAAACTTTATTTTCCCTTTTAATTTTCCCTTGGGAAAAACACAGACGATTTTTTGTTTTACCCGGTACCTTTTTAAACCAACGGAAAGGGCCCTCCTCCAACATCCATTCTGGGAAGTTCACTAAAAGATTACCCGGTTTTGGGTTTGGGTACAACGAAAAGCGATTTAAGGCAAGGGAAAGGGAGTGTATGAGCTGTCAGTGTGCAGATGAGAAATGTGGCTATGCCTGATGCAGCTCCTTTTATGCATAAACCAAGGGAACCGGGAGACAAAAAATTTTTTTATTCTTACAAGAAACGAAAAGAATCATTCTCTCAAAAGTTTTTAAAAAAGGGAGCTAATAAGAAATAAAGGGGGAAATGCCTTTTTTGAATTGGGCTTTGGAATTGGGAAAGATGATGCGTTGGTCCAAGATTTGGGGGCTCCCCATTACATAGCTCATGTTAATAATTCAAGTAATGGATTACCTGGGGACTCCGGGCACAGCAATCTGAGTAAATTTTTAATAATACCATCCTCACAAACGACGTGGGGTTGGGCCCCCAGTTTTGTGCGCATCAAGGGTTTATAAATTAAATGAAAGGAAGTTGCAAAAAACTCCTTGCTGACCAAAAAAGCAAACAAGTCTCTCCCTTGCCCTCATATTTGTTATTTTAAATTTTTCTTTGTGGTACTGGAAGATTAACAATTTCAGATTAGCAGCCCAACACTGGACTAACTCATTCGCCCTAAGTAAAGGGGGTGAGGGGGCGCGAACTGCCCATTTTTGAAAACCCTTAATTCTATTTATGTCCCCCCCAGGCCCCGGCAAAGGGGGGGGGGGGGGGGGGGGGGGGGTGAGCATTAAGACCGGGTTTACAAATTTTTCCCCCGTCTGTTTGGGCCCCAGCTCTGTCAAAGCTCTCTGGGAAGGGAGCAAGGCATTTGGGGAAAACCCCAGCTTTTCCCGGGGGACGATTTTTCTATAGGCAAAGGCCCATCTGCGAGCATAAAGTTTCAGTGTACAAGTTTTGAATCATTGTAAAAGTATGGTTTTTGAAAGAGGGAAGATTAAAAATGGGGAAATTTGTTGGGGTTTTGAGTACCCAAAAAGGTTTCCCGTGGGGGGCTCTAAGTAGTTCCCGAAATACGCCACCAAAAAATTAAAAAAGGTCCCCTACAGAGGGAAAACTCATAGGAATTATACCAGTCATTTACTGTGCAACAAAAAAAAAATCATCAAAGCTGAACAGTGGGGAAAATTAAAACTTTCCGTTTGAAATCCCACCATAAAGGGTTTGTAAAAAATTTTCCCAAAAATCTAGTGAGGTTAGGGGCCCAGGGGAAAAGAAACCGACGCTTTTACTGTTTCAAAGGAAACTCAAAAGCTGGCAGAAGTAATTTGAAGCCCAGGCACAGATCAAGGACGGGTTCCATTTTAAAAATGTGTTGGGTTTAAGGGCACCCCACAATTTGGGACATTTTTCAGACTGTTTAAGAGTAAAACAGTTGATTGCCCCTTAAAAAAAAAAACCAAAATTGGGGAGTTTCCAATGCTTTTGTGTCTCGCATTTTAATCGGGCCCCTAATAAGATAGGCCAGAAAAAGCACAATTTTGGGGGGGCCCCAAAAAATTAAATTTACAGCAGGGGCATACAAGTTAAAAATTTTTTGAGGCAGAGTTTCCCCATATAAATCCTTTTCACCGTGGGTATTGTAGCCCCTCGTTTTTTTGTGTGGCAAAAAGTTGATGGGAACGATTTTTTTAAAATAAAGAACACAAGAGTTAGGGGGGTTTTTAGGTTTTATTCAACAAATATGGGAATTTAGGGGGGGTTTGGGGGTTTTTTAGGGACTCTGCACTCTTTTAGACAAAACAAAATCAAAGGGGGTTTGGGGGGTTTTCTTTAAAGATGAAGGGCAGGAAATCCTTTTTTTAAATTTTGCAATATTCCAGCTTAATATAGAAAGTTTTTACAGTTTTGAAACCAAATTTTAAATAGTCCTGGGACCCTCTTTAGGGTTTTTCAGCATAATGAAAAAATTTTTTATAAAAAAAGCAGACCCTTATCAAAGTCAACAAGGGTACCCTTGTACATAGTTTGTTTAAATGCAACCCCCCAGTTTTAAAAGGCCCCCGTGGGGGTCTTTTTAAAAACCTTTTACCCCCTGTTTTAAATGTGAATGTATGATAGGTGCCCCCACCACTCACAAAATTTTCCCCTCCTAACATTAAAATCAACACTACAACTGTCCCTCACCCGCCACTACCCCAAAAATTTTTTCATTACATTTTTCAACATTTTTGTATTCAACTTTTAAAGTCTAAGTGGTTAAAACCCCATCACAACCCGCACCAACCCCCTTATATTACCTCATCCTATTACTAAAATTAAAGACACCGCCGCTCTCCCTTCACACTCTTCACCACCAATTTTCATTACGCCCCATCACTATTAAATAAAATTAATACACCATTTTCCCTCATCACCTCTTCAAACCCCCACTTCCATTACAGTCATCACTATTTCTAACCATCATTGACACCATACCTTTATTTTGATTCTCAATAAGTTAAACAACACAAGTAATTTTTATTCTCATTCTGTAATTAAGAAAAACCACCACCACCCTTTTTCAGCAACCTTATACTTTCTTTTTTCAAATTGTGACTATTTTTATTGGACACCCCTACACCTCTTTCCTTGTTTTTTTGTTCAAATTTTGTTTCAGGGGAAATTGTTGTGTTTCCAGAAATTTTATGCGCGACGTCAGGTTTTACCACAGAGCAAGACTTGGAAAAAAAATCTGGGGACGTGAAGTCCCCGGTCAGCTGGGGCTCCCTTTTGGGTGACTGTCAGCTGACTCCCGCTAGGCTGGTATTTACAACCGACGTGAAAGGGGGTCCCGTTGACGTTTCTCCCCCGGTTTAGGGCTCAACCCCCCTTGTCTGAAAGGGGAGGCATGAGCCAGTAAAACAGACTCAGAACCTGGTAGCCCCGGGAGTCCCTAACGAGGGGGAAAAGGGTTTAAAATGCGGGGGGCTGCGATGCGATCAGCCCTCACACTGCCGTCAGAAAGAGCTGCTGTGACCCTGGAAAGGGCTTTTCAATTGTACATTTTTTAAACAACAGTCCCGTTGCTTTTTTGAAAACATAAACAAAAAAACCTTTCAGAAGGATGACATTGGGACACCTTGGGAAAACCAGTTGGACCTTAGATGGTCAATTTTCCCGGGAATGTGGCCCAAACGTTTACACTTATAACCCTCGACGTTTTAGGTGGTTTTGTACACTGCAATGAATACGTCTGTTGAGGGGGTGCGCGGGAGTGAATATAGCGGGGCAGAGTCCCCGGACAGTCCCCCTCAGCTAAATAGCAGACCGTTGGAAAGCGAAAGAGTGCTTGAAAATTGCTCTACACCAGAAATTTGAGGATTCAAGTGCTTGTTTTTACGTTATAGAAACAATAACACTTTATGGCCCTTGGGGGCTGCCCCGGATTTTTATGGTTTTTCATATTCGCGAGTGAGAATTGTCTATAAATGCTGAATTTAAAAGGCACAAAGTAGTTAACCCAACGGGGACCCAAAATGATCGTTTCTTAGGTTGTCTGTACTACTTTGAAAAAAAACCCGTTAACTTGGTTTTCCTTTAATTTAGTGTTTTTAGGGGAAAACAAAACCCACACTTTTTGGGGGGGGTTTTCGCCCACTGTATTGCTTTTAGCAAACTTTCTCTTTAAGGCCCCCGTTCTTTTTTTTCCCACCGTTTACTAAAATAAGTTTCAAACGCCTTTACCATCATCTACGTCCCAAAACCATCACTATACTCATAGCTGACAGGGGAAATTTTACACTGGCGGGTGGGGGAAAAATAAACCGGGAATAGAAAGGCCCAAAGGGAAAGGGGGAAATTTTACCCCCCGCTAGACACAAGGGGAATAAGGGTTTTTTGGGCCCGCGGTCGCAGTGCCATTTTTCCCCAAGGGCATTCAGGGGGCCACAAATCCCTCTCGAAAAGGTTTCCAAATTTTCACTACTCAGTAAAATACATGGGTTTTTTTACACTTTCCAAAAAAAAAAACATTTACTACTAAAATCAATTTTATGCTGAAAGTAAGCTAAAATATGATATTTTTCTGAATTATTTTGTGATTACATATTTTAACTAAAAAGAAAAAAATACCGGCTTTCTCAAGAAATGTTAAAAAAAAAACTTTAATTGTCGATATATGCTAAAAAAATATCATTATCGAGCATTTTTTCAAAATTTTAAAGTATATTACAAATTTTTAAAAAATCACACAAAAATTCGATGAAATTCAGAAATAATTTTGAATATTTCATACATTTTTTAAAAATGCTTGAATTATTCAAAAAATTGGAAAAAAATGTGTTAAATGATGTTTTACTGCTTATTTCGACGATTTGTTGCATTTAGAACACTTTTCATAAAACCTTATTTCTCGCTTAAATATATAGATTTTCACACTTGAAATATGTATTGACAGAGTACTTCACCAAAATATCATCTTTCAGCTTACTTTTAGCATAAAATTCAATTGCAGCACTAATTCCAATTAAAATGTTAATTATTCAGTAAAACATCATTTTAGCACATTTATCAAAGTTTTTCAAGGATTCAAGAATTTTTAAAAAAATATATGAAATATTAAATATTATTTCTGAATTTCATAGAATTTTTGAATGATTTTTTAAAAATATGTAATATATTTTAAATTGTTGAAAATTGCTCGAAAATGACATTTTTCGGCATATATCGACAATTCGAGGCTCTTCCAAGCATTTCTTGACGATTTGGTTTGTTTAGAACGTTTTTCAGACAAAACTTAATTTTCAGCTAAAAGTTAGTTAGTTAGTTTAATATGTTTATATGCACCCCATACCCATCCTGTGGGACGGTAGTCAAAAGATTACAGAGGTACCTAAATGGTCCAGTTACTGGAAACTCCAAAGTTTTTTGATAGCTGAGCAAGTTACAGAGGTAATTAAATTCACATTACAAAGGTAATGAACCTCACAAATTAACAAAGGTAATGAACTCCAGGATAGGTCAAGACACAATCATGACAAGTTTACAAAGGTATTATACAGATTACAGAGGTACGTAAAGGATCCAGGGACTGGCCCCAAAGTTAGGAATGGCTGAACTTGCACAAGGTAATGGAACTCACAATTAACAAAGGTAAATGTATACTGTTAAGAATGGTTTACTTACGTTTTATACATGGCTACAATCATGAACAAATTAATAGTGTCATAGCAATTCAACCCTTCCACACCCGGTCACGAACTGTAATGAGTTATTAGTGACAAAATATTGATTGTTGAGTCACACCACACACACCCCCAACAAAAACACACACACACACACACACACACATCTAAACACACACACACACACACACACAAACTCACACACACACACAATCAACACATACACAATTTTCATCCACAACACACGCACACACAACTCATACCGGTGAAGAGCAACTGGTTAAGAGGAGGGCCAGGAAGCTAAGACCGACCCCCTGCCAACCACAAATAGGTGATGCAAAATATGTGAGTAACACACACACACCCACACATACACACACAGCACACTTCATACACATACACACGCACACACAAACACACACACATACACAGACACACAGCACACACACAACCACACACACACACACACACACAACACACAGCACACACACACAAGCACTGGACAAGCCCTAAAGTCAGTATTGCCTGATCAGCCGGGCTGTTGCACCGTACGTTGGTTTGCGTGTAGCCGAGCAGCAACAGCCTGTTTGAACAGCTCTTGATCCACCATGAGGCCCTGGTCACAGACCGGGCCGTTGGTTCGTTTTACCCCCGAACTCCTCGTCCAGTAAAGCACACAGGAGCTTGGACTCGACCCCCTGCAAACTTCAACTAGGTGAATGCAACACACACACAACACACCCACACACACACACACACACACAAGCACAAACACAAACACACACACCACACCACAACACACACACATGCAAACATGCACACATGCACCCACATGTGGTAATCTTTATTTACAAGCTACAAAGTCAGGAATTTCTACAGAATTCTCTGCCATATACCACTGTGGGATACAAGACTTTGCCAATTTCTTGAACATATTCGTGGAGTGAGTTGTTTCAAATTCATTACTTTTATCACACTCCCATTACATAATGACGCAGGTGTGACAATAGTCCATCTGCCAATGTTTACATTTCGTTTGTCCTCATATCTGGTGGTGTGATTTAACCTGCCAAAGATTACTTGATAACCCAGGCCGAGCCGGGCATATTAGTTGATATACAAAGAGTCTGCTTATTTTGTTGGATGCACGGGATAAAATGTGGCTCCTCCTGCATGATATAGTGATGATAGATGGACTCACTGGTGTCAATCTCCCAGAGCCTTAAGTCCTAAAATTACAGTTGAAGTTTCTTTTCGTATTATTGTTCTCGCAACTACTACCTGACAAGCCAAGATTGATAATCTACTTCCCTCATTGAAAGCATACAGCTTAGGCCAATTTCTAATCAGTGTCTATCACATCCCCGGGGCCGTCTGAAGACCAATGTGATAATTGAAATCCACAGCATGTTGCACTCTGACTCCTCCACTGTCCACAGCCTACCATACCTGTGGTCTGGCGTTTTTTCTGACAACAAGCATGCCACAATTTATGCTTAATGAGTTGAGAGCATATATGGATGAACAGAGAATCAGTTACAATTAAAGCTGATCAATCTTTGATACATAGATGCATTTCAGTGCAAGGAGTAGGGCAAACATTCTGTCCAAAGGGTAGAGGGCCCATTATTGATGCGTGGCTCCAATTTCTTTAAGAGAGTTTATCACTCTGTACGCACAACAGCAGTACTACCAACAGCACCAGTGATTGGTGACAGAACAATCAGCGTAAATAATTTGCGAGAGTGTGTGCTGTGCGACTAAGTTTATCAATACAGCTTAAGGCCTCATGTTGGCTTCAAGTAGCGAAGTTTGGTTGTATTAAGAAGTAGTTTGGGGAATTGGAGGAATGGTAGTTTTTGGAATGGGGTAATATTCCATGGACGGAGAAGTGCCGCTGGGTTTATTTTGCCTTACTTAGACATAGATCATTATCTGATTCATGCGGAGGTCGGTTCTTCCAGTTTTTTCGATCCATCTGGATGAGTTTTCACCAGTGCTGAGGAAAGTTTGGAGGGGCTTCTTGCAGGGGTTTGAATAGCATGCCTGAGCATATTAACCCCAATTAGAAAATTTCCTTTTAGTAACACTATCCTGATGCTTGGAAATTCATGTTCCTTTTTGCATATTTAAAATTATGGGGCAGTACGAGGGCATCCTAAAAATATCCTCATTGCTTCGTTCTGCAGTTTTTTCCAGCCCTCCAAGCTTCCAGTCAGACACAAGGAGCAAGTAGTGGCGCAGCATAACAACCAATGGATCTAAATATATGCAAGATACATCATTTTCACAATTTTACATTAGCACCATATACCTGGGGGGTGAAACCCAGCCACACAACTCTAAGTGCTCTTAGTCTTTTATTTGTAAAAATTTGGCGACAAAGTCTTGTTACAGACAGGTCTCAAGTAGTGAACCTCATAGCCTAGATACGATGTACAGCTTACATATTCTTAGAAGAGCCCACATGCAACTGGATCTACGAACTGAGCCTTCTCCGTCAGGAGGATGCCTATTGAGTATCTTCTTTGTTTTATCATAGAGAATAATCACCCCCAGTTCCCTGACACGAGGCTAGTACTTGATTAAGAACATTTTGGTATTGGAGACTCCAGGTTGGAGTTACACATTATATCATCAGCAAAACTAATCACAAAAATGATGGGCTGACTATGGCATAGCATTAAGTAATGCATTAATAGGAAATTTAACAGTGTGGGACTGAGCACACCTCCCTGTGTGTTCCTAATTCAAAGTCTTTAGTTACACTTCTATGTCCCTGGAAAAACACAGACGATTCATGTTTGACAGTATCATTTAATCCAGCTGAGAAGCCCTCCTCCAACATCCAATCTGCAAGTTCCCTAATGAATCCAGTCGGTCGGCTACATCGAAAGCGGATTAAGGGTCAAGGAAGGTAGTGTATGAGCTGTCAGTGTGCAGAGGAGAAATGTGGCTATGCAATGAATGCACGGGCTCATGTCCAAGCAGAAACCATGAAACTGGGTAGACAATAATGTTTTTGATTCTGTACAAGAGATGATTAAAATCATTCTCTCAAATGTTTTACACAAGCAGCTAGTAAAGAGATATTGGGCGAAATGCATTTTGTTGACATTGGGCTTAGGAATTGGAATGATGAGGGGCTGTTTGGTCCAAGTTACATAGCTCAGTTATATAATTCAAGTAATAGATTACCCGGTACTCGACACAGCATTCTGAGTATGTTTGTTAAGTAATAACCATCCTCACAAGGCGACTAGAGTTATGCCCTTATTTATGCTGCAGCATCAAGCTCATAATAGTGAAAGGATGTTTGCAGTCATCACCTTGCTGAGCATAAAGCAAACATCAAAGTCTGCTCCCTTGGCCATGCATATTTGTTATTTAATTTTGCCTGTGTGGTACGGGAAATTATCATAGCTAGATGTATCAGCCCAAGCACTGACTAACTCATTCGGGCCCTATGTAAGGGATGAGGGTGCGCCGATCCTGCGCCAGTTCTGTTACCCTTAAATTCTATTTATGTCCCTCCAATGGCTCGCTAAGTGGGGTGTGAGCATTAAGACCGATGACAAATTTTTTCCAGTCTGTTGCCTCAGCTCTGTCTACGCTCTCTGGCAGCAGCAAGGGCCGTTTGGAAGAGCCTCAGCATTCCAGGGGTACGATGTTTTCGTATAGGCTAGGCGTAGGTCTGCGAGCAGTACGTTTCAGTGTACGAATTTTAGAATCAATGTAATAAGTAGGTTTTTGAAGGAGTAACGATTATTATGGAAGTTTGTTTGGGTTTAGAGTACCAAGAGGTTTCAGAGGCGGCTCTAAGTATTTCTGAATACTGCTCACAAATCATTGTTACGGTCTCTACAAGGAACACTCATAGAATAAAATACCAGTCAGTCACATGTGCAACAAAGTCAATCATGCTGTGATCAGTGGGAACATTAAAACATTTCTGTTTGAATATCCCACTTAGGAAGGATATGTATTACAATATCTAGTGAGGTTGAAGCCTATGGAAATGATCAGACGCTATATATCGGTTACAATGGAAGACTCACAGCTGGCAGAAGTAATGTTTAAGCCCCATCAACAGTATCAAGGACGCCTCCATAGAAAGTGTGGGTTCAAGGTCACCTACAATTTGACATTATCATGACTGTTTAAGAGTGACAACAGTAGATTGCCATTAGGATTAAACAAACTTGTGAGTTTTCCAATGCTTTTGTGTCTCGCATTGTAAATCGCCCAATAATAAAGTAGGCACAGAATAAGCACCAGTAGGGGAGCTCCAAATAATGAAATTTATCATCAGGAGCATACAATTAAATATGTTGAGAGCAGAAGTTCCCTATATAAATCCTAACCCCGTGATATAGTAGCCCCTCTGTTTTCTTGTGTGAAGAAGTTGATGGGGAAGGCGATTTTTAATATATAGAACACAAGAGTTAGTATATTTGAGTTATATGCAACAAATGATGGTAATTTGGGGGGTTGTGATTTTTTCAGGGACTCTGCAACTCTGTAGACACACAACATCAATGGGTTCCGGTGGTTACTTTATGAATGAAGGTCAGGAAGTCTTTTCTAAGTGATGCAATATTTCCAGCTTAATATAGAAAGATTCTACAAGTTTTGATCCATTATAGTAGTCCCTGGGATCATCTTGATTTTCTTCAGCATAATGGAAAAATTTTTTTCATATAAATAGCAGACCTTATCAATGTTCAACAGTGCTACCCCATGACATGAGTTTGTTAAGAGACACCTTCCAGTTGTAGGCCTCGTGGAGTCTTCGTAAACCACGAGCATGGACGCTGTTTACCGTGTGAATGTATGATAGGTGACACCACCACTCACATTCCCTCCCCATTAACATTACACAACGCAACACAACTACTGATTTAACACCAGCAACCACTCCAACCATTGTGTTCATTACATTTATCAACAGTATTTTATTCAACATTAATGTCTAAGTGGTTTAACCTCATCACTCTCATGCAACCACCACTTATATTACGCTCATCATCTGATTACTAACATTATAGACACCACCTCTCTCATCACTACTCCTCAACCACCACTTATATTACGCTCATCACTATTACTAACATTATAACACCATTGCCCTCATGCACACTCTCACCACCACATCCATTACGGTCATCACTATTAGTATCGTCATAGACACCATAGCCATCATTATGATGCTCACTATAGTTATCAACACAATAATTCGTCCTACTGGTAATTAAAACAAGCACCACCACCACCTTGTTCAGCAACTTTATCTTTCTTTCACCAAATTGTACAATCTTGTTATTGGTACACTCTACACATCATTCGCTTGTGTTGTTCAAGTTGTTGTTTCAGGAGAAATTGTTGTGTATTCTCCAGTACATTATGTGCGACTTCAGGTTTGTATACCACAGGAGCAAGACTTGGAACCTCTGAGACGTGAAGTCCCTGATCAGCTGAGCTCGTGGCTGACTGTCAGCTGACTCAACAGGCTGGTAATTGACAGCCGACGTGAAGGGGGTCTGTTGACGTGCTCTCCCAGGTGACATCTCAAAACCCCTTGTGCTGAAGGGCAGGCATGAGCCAGTATTCCAGACTCGAGGTACCTGGAAGTTCCTGGGATACCATAATGAGGGGGTACAGGGTGAAGAGTGCGGTTGGCTGCGATTCGATCAGTCCCTCACACTCAGTCAGTAATTGAGCTGCTTGGGAAACCCCCACCTGAGGTCTTACAATTGATACATTGTTAGTCAACAGTCTGTTGCTGTTTATCATATCAAAACACCTTTCAGAAGGATGAAGAGCAATGCACACACTGCAACACCAGTGGACTTAGATGGCATTTTTCCAGGCAATGTGGCCCCAGCGTTGAACTTACATATAACATCGACGTGGAGTAGGCTGTCCACTGCAAATGTAATAGCGACTGGTTGAGGGACTACGCGGGAGTGAAATATAGCGTGGCAGGCAGAGTCCCCTGGCCAGTCCATCAGCTAATATCAGACCGTTGGAAAGTCGACGAGGGCTTGCAACTTGCTCTGACACCAATATTGAGGATTCAAGTGCTTGATGACGAAATAGATGACAATAAGAGCACATTAGTGCCCTTGTGGGGCTTCTCGAGTTTTGATGTTGTCATAATCGCGAGTGAGAATTTTTGTTTTATTAAAAGCTGATTCATCAGGAACAAAGACGTAGTTATCCCATCGTGGACAACTTTTTTTTTTTTTTTTTTTTTTTTTTTTTAAACATGATCGTTTTATCTAGTTGTCTGTACTAGCTTCGAAAACCAGTTACACTTTCTCTGATCATTGTTGTTAGGGAAATCTAACCTGACAGCTTTGGGAGGTGTGCGCCCACTGTAATTGCGCTTTCCGCAAGCTTTCTCTGGAAGCCTCGTTCTTTTTTTTTTCCGAGCCTGTTTACTAAAATATGTTTACAAAATCTCCTTCACCATCATCTTCGTCCAACACCATCATCAAACTCATAGCTGACAGGAGTTTTCACACTGGCGATGGGCTAAAGGATACCGGGTGAATAGAAGGGACAAGGAAGGATATTCACCTCCGCAATACACAGCAATAAGGTGTAGTGGCCTGCAGGTCGCAGTGCGATTTTCAAGGTTCATGTCATGGGCCAGCAGTCGTCTCGAGATTCCATATGCACTACTACCTCAGGTTAAAATACATGGGTTTTCACACTTTTTTCATCCATTTACGTACTAAAAAATCGATTTTTAATGCTGAAAGTCAGCTAAATATATGATATTTTTCTGAATTAATTTGTGATAACAAATTTTAAAACTAAAAAGAAAAAAATACCGGCTTTCTCAAGAAAAGTTAAAAAAAAAAAACTTTAAATTGTCGATATTATGCTAAAAAAAAATATCTTATCGAGCATTTTTTCAAAATTTTAAAGTAATATTACAATTTTCAAAACATCACACAAAAATTCTATGAAATTTCATGAAATAATTTGAAATATTTCATACATTTTTTAAAAATGCTTGAATTATTTCAAAAAAATGGAAAAAATGTGTTAAATGATGTTTTAACTTTGCTTAATTCGACGATTTGTTGCATTTAGAACACTTTTCCTTAAAAACCTTATTTCTCGCTTAAATATGTAGATTTTTCACACATGAATATTTATTGACAGAGGTACTTCAACCAAAATATCATCTTGTCAGCTTACTTTGTAGCATAAAATACAATTGCAGCAGCTAATTCCAATTAAAATGTTAATTAATTCAGAAAAACATCATTTTAGCCATTTATCAAAGTATTTCAAGGATTCAAGAATTTTAAAAAATAAATGAAATATTAAATATTATTTCTGACTTTCATAGAATTTTTTTAATGATTTTTTAAAAATATGTAATAATATTTTAAATTGTTGAAAATTGCTCGAAAATGACATTTTTCGCATATATTCGACAATTCGAAGGCTCTTTCAAGCATTTCTTGACGATTTGGTTTGTTATAGAACGATATTTCAGACAAAACTTAATTTTCAGGTAAAAAGTTTATTTAGTTAGTTTAATATGTTTTATTATGCAACCCAATACCCATCCTGTGGGCGTTAGTCCAAAAATTACATAGGTACAATAATTGGTCAAGGGACTGGGACTCCAAAGTTTTGGATAGCTGAGCAAGTTTACAAGGTAATAATTCACAATTTACAAAATGTAATGAACTCACAAATTAATCAAAGGTAATGAACTCACTCTCCGGTAGGTCAAGTCACAATCAGACAAGTTACAAAGTATTTACAGATTACAGAGGTATGTCAGGAACCAGGGACTGGGCCCCAAAGTTTTGGATTGGCAGAACTAGGTACAAGGTAATGAAACTCACAAGTACAAGTAAAATTTTTAAAAAATATATGAAATATTAAATATTATTTCTGAATTTCATAGAATTCTGAATGATTTTTTTAAAAAATAAGTAATATATTTTAAATTGTTGAAAATATGCTCGCAATGACATTTTTGCGGCATATATTCGACAATTCGAGGCTCTTTTCAAGCATTTCTTGATGATTTGGTTTGTTTAGACGATGTAGTTCAGACAAACGAAGAGAATTTTCAGTAAACAGATAGTTATGTAGTTTAAATATGTTTATTAGCACCCCCATACCCATCCTGTGGGCAGTAGTCAAAAGATTACATAGGTTACATAATTGGGTCCAGGGACTGAACTCCAAAGTTTTGCGTACACAGAGCAAGAGAACAGATGTAATGAATTGCACAAATTTACGCGCGCGGAGCGCGTGAACTCACAATTACAAAGGTAATGAAACCGTGGTGGTCTAGTCACAAATCATGACAAGTTACAAAGGTATTTAGCAGATTTCAGAGGTACGTAATGGATCCAGGGACTGGTCCGCCAAAGTTTGGATGGCTGAAACTAGGATACAAGGTAATGAACTCACAAGTTTTACAAAGTAATGATACGTAAGAATGGTTACTTACGTTTATACATGGCTACAATCTTGAACAAATTATGAGTGTAATGAGGCAATTCACAATTCCACACCCGGTCACAACTGTAATGAGTTATTAGTGCAATATTGATTGTTAAGTCACACACACACTAGCACACACACACACACACAACACACACACACACACACACACACACACACACACGTCACACACACACACACCACACACACACACAACACACACTAAACATCAACACACACAGACACACACACACACACACATACACATCTCATCCACACACGTCGCACACATCACTCATACCGGGAGAAGAGCACTGGGAGAAAGAGGTTGGGCCAAGAGCTAAGACTTTCGACCCCTTCAACCACAAATAGGTTGATGCAAATATTAGAAGTACACACACACACCCACCACATACACACACACACACTCATAACACATACACACGCACAACACACAAACACACACACAAACACACACACACACACACACACACACAACACACACACACACACGACACACACACACACACAACACAAGCACTGGAAAAGCACCCTAAAGACAGTACCCTCATCAGCCGGGCTGGGGCTCGTAACGTTGGTTGCGTGTAGCCAGCAGCAACAGCCTGGTTGATCAGCCTCTGATCCACCAGGAGGCCTGGTCACAGACCGTGCCGCGGGGCTTTTGACCCCCGGAACTTTCTCCAGGTAAACACAAGATCAGGAGCATTGGACTCGACCCCTGCAAATCTCAACTTAGGTGAATGCCCACACACACACACACACACACACACACACACACAATTCACAAAAACACACACACACACACTCCACACAGGCACACATGCACACATGCACACATGTGGAATACTTTATTTACAGCTAGCAAAGTCAGGGTATTTCTCCAGAATGCTCTCAAAATACCACAGTGGAAAAAATATACTTTGCCATTTCTGAACATTTGTTCTGAGTGAGTTGTTTCTAAATCATTATTTATCACACTCCAGTACATAATGGCCAGGGTGAGACAATAGTCCACATCTGGAAAAGTTTACATTTCGTTTTGTCCACATCTGGTGGTGGTGAATTTAACCTGACCAAAGATACTTGTAACCCAGCCGGAGCCGGGCAGTAGTGACATCCAAGAGTCTGCTTATTTGTTGGATGCACCATAGACATTGGATCCTCCTGCATGATAGACTGATGATAGATGGACTCACTGTGTCAATCTCCCTGAGCCTTAAGTCCATAAAAATACAGTTGAAGTTCTTTTCGTATTAATGTTTCTTCAAACAACTACCTGACCAAGCCAAGATTTGGTAATCTACAACCCTCATTGAAATGCAACAGCTTAGCCAATTTAACAGTTCTATCATGCATCTGAAGACCAATGTGAGATGGAATCACAGCATGAGCACTCTGACTCCACTGTTCACATCCGACCATACCTGTGGTTGGCTTCTGACACAAGCATGCCACTATTTAATGCTTAATGAGTTGAGAGCATTTTCTTGGATGACAGAGAATCCAGTTACAATTAAACTGTCAATCTTTGATACATATGCATTTCAGTGCAAGAGTATGGCAAACAGTTCTGTCTGAAGGGTAGAGGCCCAATTATTGATGAGCTTCTTCCAATTTCTTTAAAGAGATACCATCACTCTGTTCGACAACAGCAGCACTAACCAGCTGCACCATTGGATTGGTGAACAGAACCATCAGCGTAAATAATTTGCGAGAGTGTGAACTCTGTGTTCTAATTATCAATACAGCTTAAGGCCTCATGTTTTGGCTTCAAGGCGAAGTTTTGGTTGTGATTTAAGAAGGTAGTTTTTTGGGAAGATGGAGGAATGAGTTGGAATGGGGTAATTTCCATGGGGGCCTGAGAAGTGCCGCTGTTGCTTACATGACATAGATCATGTAATCGATTCATGCGAGGTCGGTTCCAGTTTTTTCGATCCATCTGGAGGAGTGTTTCACAGTACAGAGGAAAGTATGGAGGGCTTCTGTGCAGGGGTTTGGAATGACTTGCCTGAGAGCCATATTAACCCCAATTAGGATATAATTCTTTAGTATGCAACGAACACTGATGCTTGGAATATCAAGTTCTTATTGCATAATTAAAATTTGGCAGTACGAGGGCATCCTAAAATGATTCCTCATTGCTTCGTTCTGTAGGAGAGTTTCCAGCCCTCCAATCTTCCAGTCAGACACAATACAAGAGTGGCGCAGCAAAATCAACCAATATCTAATATCAGGCAAGAACATCATTTTCACAATTCTAAACATTAGCACCATACCGGGGGTGAACACCCAGCCACAACTCTAAGTGCTCTAGTCCTTTCTTGTATTGGCACAACGTCTTGTTACAACAGTCCCAAGTAGATGGAACCTCAAAGCTAGAATACCTGTATCTGCTTACATATTTCTAGAAGAACCCATCATGCAACTTGGAGCTGACGAAACTGTGCCAACTCTTCAGGAGGACGCCCTATTGAGTATCTTTGTTTTATCAATAGAGATTATACAACCCCATGTCCAGACACGAGCTAGTACATGATTAAGAAATGTTTTGGGTATATGGAGAATCCGGGTGTGGTGAATCATTTATCATCCAGCATAACTAATCACATAATATGGGTCTGACTAAGGCATAGCAATAAGTAATGCATTAATTAGAATATTGAACTAGTGTGGGGACTGAGCACCCCTCCCTGTGTGTTCCTAATTCAAAGTCCCTTTAGTTACACTTCCTATGTCCCTGCACAACACAACGATTTTCTGTTTGACAGGTAGCCTTTTTAATTCCACGGAGAAGCCATCCTCCAACAATCCATTCTGGCTATTCCACTATTGCTTACATTCGGTTGGCATACATCGAAGCGGATTTAAGTCAAGGAAGGTAGTGATGAGCTGTCAATGTGCAGAGTGAGAAGATGTGGCTATGCAATTGATACACGCTCCTTCATGCATGAAACCATTAACCTTGAGACAATAATTTTTTGATTTCTGTACAAGGAGACGTTAAATCATTACTCTAAATGTTTTAACACAAGCAGCTAGTAAGAGATATTGTGTGTGAAATGCAATTTGTGAATGGTGCATAGGAATTGGAAATGATGAGGCTGTTTTGTCCAAGATACATAGCTCATGTTATATAATCAAGTAATGATTACCTGGAACTTTGACACAAAGCAATCTGAGTATGTTGTAAGTAATACCATCCGCACCAGGCGACGTTGAGTTGTCCCTTAGTGCTGCATCAAGTTCCTAAATAGTAAAAGAATGTTGTCAAATCCATCGCCTTGCTTAGCATCAAGGCAAACAAGTCTCTCCCTATGCACCAATCATATTTGTTATTTAGATTTTGCCCTGTGTGTACAGGGAAATTATCAAAGCTAGATGTAGCAGCCCAAGCACTGTACTAACTCATTCGCTCCTATGTAAGGGATGAAGGTGGCGCGATCTGCCCAGTTCTGTTAACCCTTAATTCTATTTATATCCCTCCAAGCTCGGCTTAAGTGGGGGTGAGCATTAAGGACCGTTTGACAAATTTTTTCCCAGTCAGTTTTGCCCTCAGCTTGTCATACTCTCTCTGGCACAGCAAGGGCAATTATTTGGAAGAGCCTCAGCATTCCAGGGGTACGGAATGTTTTTCTATTGGCTAGGCCTAGTCCTGCGATCAGTACGTTTCAGTGTACGAAGTTTAGAAATCATTGTAATAAGTAATGGGATTTTGAAGGAGGTACGATATTATGGAAGTATTATTGGGTTTAGATTTACCAAGATGTATCAGTGGCGGCTTTCTATAATTTCTGAATACTGCTCACAGAATCATTGTTAAAGGTCTCTAACAGAGTAACCAATCATAGTAATTATACCAGTCAGCCACATGTGCAACAAAGTCCATCATGCTGAATCATGGGAACATATAAAACGTTTGCCGATTGAAATATTCCCACCAGGAAGGATAGTATTACCCAATATCTAGTGAGGTTGCCTAGGGAAATGAATAGACGCTTATATCTTACAATGGAGACTCACAGCTGGCTAGTAGTAATGTTGAAGCCCAGCCACAGATCAAGGATGCCTCCATAGATATGTGTCGGGTTCCAAGGTCACCTACAATTTGGACATTATCGAAGACAGTTTGAAGAGTGACAACAGTTATTGCCATTATATTACCAAACTGTGATTTCCCAATGCTTTTGTGTCTCGCATTGTAATCGCCAATAATAAGAGTAGGCTCAGAATAAGCACAAGTGGGAGACTCCAAAAAAGTAAATTTATCAGCAGGAGCATACATGTTAAATATGTGAGAGCAGAGTTCCCTATATAAAATCCTAACACCGTGATATTGTATCCCTCTGTTTACTTGTGTGCAAGAAGTTGATTGGGGAAGGCTGATTTTTATATATAAACACAAGAGTTGTAGATTTGGAGGTTATATGCAACAAATGATTGGTAATTTAGGGGGTTTGGATTTCTAGGGACTCTGCACTCTTGAATAAGACACACATCATCAATGGGTTCGGTGGTCACTTTAATTATGAAGTCAAGGAAGCTTTTTCCTTAAGTGATGCAATATACCAGCGTTCAATATAAAAGTTATACGAGTTTTGATCCATTATAGTAATCCAGGGATCATCTAAGTTTCTCAGTGCATAATGACAAAAATTTTTCATATATAAATCAGACCCTTATCAATGTCAACAGTGCTACCCTTGTAACATGAGTTTGTAAGTGCAGCCTCCAGTGTAAGGCCTACGTGGGAGTCGTTCGTAAACCCGAGCATGACGCTGTTTATGTGTGAATGTATGATAGGTGACCCACCACCACACACATTCTCCTCCTCCACTAAAACATTACACTCAACACACAACTGTCATCACCAGCGCCAACTACCAACATTGTGTTCATAATTACATTTATTCAACAGTATTGTATTCAACATTAATGTCTAAGTGGTTAACCTCATCACACTCTGCACCACCACTTATATTACGCTCAACACTTTACTAACTTATAGACCACCACCGCTCTCATCACACGCTTCACCCACCACGTTATATTAACGCTCATCACTATTACTAACATTATATACAACCATTGCCCTCATCACCCTCTTCACCACCACTTCCCTTACGGTCATCACTATTGACTAACATGCATGACACCGATAAGCCTTCATTAATGATGCTCACTATAGTTGATCAACGACAAGTAATATATTCGACAATACTGAAATTAAGAACACCACCACCAGCCTTGATCAGCAACCTTATAATGTGCTTTACCGCAAATTGTGACAATCTTGTATTGGTACACTCTACACATCTTTTCCTCATGTGTTGTTCAAGTTGTTGTTTCATGAGAAAATTGTTGTGTTTTTCCAGTACTTTTATGCGCCAACGGTCAGGTTGTATACCACAGGAGCAAGACTTGGAACATCTGAGACGTGAAGTCCCGGTCAGCTGAGCTCGATGGCTGACCTTCAGCTACACAGCTAAGGCTGGTAATTTGACAGCCGACGTGATGGTGGTCTGTTGACGTGCCCCCAGGTGGAGTGCTCAAAAACCCCCTATTGTCTGAATTCAGGCATGAGCCAGTATTCAGACTCGCTGGTGTACCTGGGTAGTCCTGGGAGTCCATAAATGATGGGTACAGGTGAAGTGCGGTGGCCTGCAGCATCAGCCCTCACACTGAGTCAGTAGAGCTGCTGTGACTCTGAAGTCTTACAATTGATTACATTGTTTAGCAACAGTCTGTTGCTGTTTGAATCATATCAATAACACCTTCAGAAGATAGCATTGGCACACATCACACGCACACCAGTGTGACTAGATTGGGCATTTCTGGCAATGTGGCCCAGCGAGAGAGCGCGAGAGATACTTTATAACATCGACGTGAGGAGGTCTGTACACTGCTAAGGAAAGCGTCTGTTGAGGGCTGCGCGGGAGTGAAATATAGCATGCAGATTTCCCCCTGGCCAGTCCAACTCAGCTAATATCAGACCGTTGGAAAGTCGACGAGGGCTTTGCAGCACTTGTCGACCCAGATATTGGGAGTTTCAATTGCGTGTTGACGTTAAAGATGTACAATAAGCACTTAATGTGCCCTTGGTGGGGCTGCTCGAGTTTGAGTTGCCAATTCGCGAGTGGAGAAGTTTTGTCTATAAATGCCTGATTCATTAGGCCAACAAGACGTAGTATATCGCTCTATCGTGGACAAACTTGATCGTTTTCCCTCTAGTGTGTCCTGTAATAGCTTCTAAAAACCAGTTACACTTGGTCATCTTTATCAGTTTTGTTTAGGAAATCTAACCTGACCTTTGGGAGGTGTGCGCCCACTGTTACCATGCGAGAGACGAGCACACACTCTGGAAGCCATACCATTGCTTGATCCGCGAAGCATAGTCTTACTAAAATATGTTTTCAAATCTGCCTTCACCCATCATCTACGGTCAACACCATCAGCTATACTCATAGCAGAACAGATGTTTCACACTGGTGATTGGGCGTAATGGTATACTGGTGAATAGAAGGGACAAGGAAGGGATATTCACCTCGCTAGACACAGGCAATAAGGGTGTAGTGGCCTGCGGGTCGCAGTGCGATTTTCAAGGTCATTCAGGGGGCCACAGTCGTCTCGAGAGTTACCAATATTGCACTACTCAGGTAAAATACATAGGTTTTTTCCACACTTTTATCTCACATTTACGTACTAAAATAATTTTATGCTGAAAGTAAGCTAAAATATATTTTTCTGAATTATTTTGTTATTACATATTTTAACTAAAAAGAAAAAAATACCGGCTTTCTCAAGAAATGTTAAAAAAAAAAACTTTAATTGTCGATATATGCTAAAAAAATATCATTATCGAGCATTTTTTCAAAATTTTAAAGTATATTACAAATTTTTAAAAAATCACACAAAAAATCGATGAAATTTTCAGAAATAATTTTTTGAATATTTCATACTTTTTTTTAAAAATGCTTGAATTATATTCAAAAAATTGGAACAAATGTGTTAAATGATGCCATTAATTACTGCTTATTTCGACGATTGTTGTTGCATTTAGAACACTTTTTCATAAAAACCTTATTTCTCGCTTAAATATATAGATTTTCACAACATGAAATAAAGTATTGACAAGAGTACATCACCAAATATCTTTCAGCTTATTTTAGCATAAAATTCAATTGCAGCACTAAGTCCAATAAAATGTTAATTATTCAGTAAAACATCATTTTAGCACATTTATCAAAGTTTTTTTCAAGATTACAGAATTTTTTTAAAAAAATATGAATAATAAATATTATTTCTGATTTTCATAGAATTTTTTGAATGATTTTTTTTAAAAATATGTAATATATTTTAAATTGTTGAAAATTGCTCGAATTGACATTTTTATGCATATATTCGACAATTCGCCGCCTTCCCAGCATTTCTTGGGACGATTTTGGTTTGTTTTAGAACGTTTTTTCAGACAAAACTTAATTTTCCAGCTAAAAAGTTAGATTAGGTTGTTTTTAATATGTTTATTAGCACCCAAACCCAACCTGTGGGCGGTAGTCAAAAGAAAACAGAGGTACCTAAATGGTCCAGTTACTGGAAACTCCAAAGTTTTTTGATAGCTGAGCAAGTTACAGAGGTAATTAAATTCACATTACAAAGGTAATGAACCTCACAAATTAACAAAGGTAATGAACTCCAGGATAGGTCAAGACACAATCATGACAAGTTTACAAAGGTATTATACAGATTACAGAGGTACGTAAAGGATCCAGGGACTGGCCCCAAAGTTAGGAATGGCTGAACTTGCACAAGGTAATGGAACTCACAATTAACAAAGGTAAATGTATACTGTTAAGAATGGTTTACTTACGTTTTATACATGGCTACAATCATGAACAAATTAATAGTGTCATAGCAATTCAACCCTTCCACACCCGGTCACGAACTGTAATGAGTTATTAGTGACAAAATATTGATTGTTGAGTCACACCACACACACCCCCAACAAAAACACACACACACACACACACACACATCTAAACACACACACACACACACACACAAACTCACACACACACACAATCAACACATACACAATTTTCATCCACAACACACGCACACACAACTCATACCGGTGAAGAGCAACTGGTTAAGAGGAGGGCCAGGAAGCTAAGACCGACCCCCTGCCAACCACAAATAGGTGATGCAAAATATGTGAGTAACACACACACACCCACACATACACACACAGCACACTTCATACACATACACACGCACACACAAACACACACACATACACAGACACACAGCACACACACAACCACACACACACACACACACACAACACACAGCACACACACACAAGCACTGGACAAGCCCTAAAGTCAGTATTGCCTGATCAGCCGGGCTGTTGCACCGTACGTTGGTTTGCGTGTAGCCGAGCAGCAACAGCCTGTTTGAACAGCTCTTGATCCACCATGAGGCCCTGGTCACAGACCGGGCCGTTGGTTCGTTTTACCCCCGAACTCCTCGTCCAGTAAAGCACACAGGAGCTTGGACTCGACCCCCTGCAAACTTCAACTAGGTGAATGCAACACACACACAACACACCCACACACACACACACACACACAAGCACAAACACAAACACACACACCACACCACAACACACACACATGCAAACATGCACACATGCACCCACATGTGGTAATCTTTATTTACAAGCTACAAAGTCAGGAATTTCTACAGAATTCTCTGCCATATACCACTGTGGGATACAAGACTTTGCCAATTTCTTGAACATATTCGTGGAGTGAGTTGTTTCAAATTCATTACTTTTATCACACTCCCATTACATAATGACGCAGGTGTGACAATAGTCCATCTGCCAATGTTTACATTTCGTTTGTCCTCATATCTGGTGGTGTGATTTAACCTGCCAAAGATTACTTGATAACCCAGGCCGAGCCGGGCATATTAGTTGATATACAAAGAGTCTGCTTATTTTGTTGGATGCACGGGATAAAATGTGGCTCCTCCTGCATGATATAGTGATGATAGATGGACTCACTGGTGTCAATCTCCCAGAGCCTTAAGTCCTAAAATTACAGTTGAAGTTTCTTTTCGTATTATTGTTCTCGCAACTACTACCTGACAAGCCAAGATTGATAATCTACTTCCCTCATTGAAAGCATACAGCTTAGGCCAATTTCTAATCAGTGTCTATCACATCCCCGGGGCCGTCTGAAGACCAATGTGATAATTGAAATCCACAGCATGTTGCACTCTGACTCCTCCACTGTCCACAGCCTACCATACCTGTGGTCTGGCGTTTTTTCTGACAACAAGCATGCCACAATTTATGCTTAATGAGTTGAGAGCATATATGGATGAACAGAGAATCAGTTACAATTAAAGCTGATCAATCTTTGATACATAGATGCATTTCAGTGCAAGGAGTAGGGCAAACATTCTGTCCAAAGGGTAGAGGGCCCATTATTGATGCGTGGCTCCAATTTCTTTAAGAGAGTTTATCACTCTGTACGCACAACAGCAGTACTACCAACAGCACCAGTGATTGGTGACAGAACAATCAGCGTAAATAATTTGCGAGAGTGTGTGCTGTGCGACTAAGTTTATCAATACAGCTTAAGGCCTCATGTTGGCTTCAAGTAGCGAAGTTTGGTTGTATTAAGAAGTAGTTTGGGGAATTGGAGGAATGGTAGTTTTTGGAATGGGGTAATATTCCATGGACGGAGAAGTGCCGCTGGGTTTATTTTGCCTTACTTAGACATAGATCATTATCTGATTCATGCGGAGGTCGGTTCTTCCAGTTTTTTCGATCCATCTGGATGAGTTTTCACCAGTGCTGAGGAAAGTTTGGAGGGGCTTCTTGCAGGGGTTTGAATAGCATGCCTGAGCATATTAACCCCAATTAGAAAATTTCCTTTTAGTAACACTATCCTGATGCTTGGAAATTCATGTTCCTTTTTGCATATTTAAAATTATGGGGCAGTACGAGGGCATCCTAAAAATATCCTCATTGCTTCGTTCTGCAGTTTTTTCCAGCCCTCCAAGCTTCCAGTCAGACACAAGGAGCAAGTAGTGGCGCAGCATAACAACCAATGGATCTAAATATATGCAAGATACATCATTTTCACAATTTTACATTAGCACCATATACCTGGGGGGTGAAACCCAGCCACACAACTCTAAGTGCTCTTAGTCTTTTATTTGTAAAAATTTGGCGACAAAGTCTTGTTACAGACAGGTCTCAAGTAGTGAACCTCATAGCCTAGATACGATGTACAGCTTACATATTCTTAGAAGAGCCCACATGCAACTGGATCTACGAACTGAGCCTTCTCCGTCAGGAGGATGCCTATTGAGTATCTTCTTTGTTTTATCATAGAGAATAATCACCCCCAGTTCCCTGACACGAGGCTAGTACTTGATTAAGAACATTTTGGTATTGGAGACTCCAGGTTGGAGTTACACATTATATCATCAGCAAAACTAATCACAAAAATGATGGGCTGACTATGGCATAGCATTAAGTAATGCATTAATAGGAAATTTAACAGTGTGGGACTGAGCACACCTCCCTGTGTGTTCCTAATTCAAAGTCTTTAGTTACACTTCTATGTCCCTGGAAAAACACAGACGATTCATGTTTGACAGTATCATTTAATCCAGCTGAGAAGCCCTCCTCCAACATCCAATCTGCAAGTTCCCTAATGAATCCAGTCGGTCGGCTACATCGAAAGCGGATTAAGGGTCAAGGAAGGTAGTGTATGAGCTGTCAGTGTGCAGAGGAGAAATGTGGCTATGCAATGAATGCACGGGCTCATGTCCAAGCAGAAACCATGAAACTGGGTAGACAATAATGTTTTTGATTCTGTACAAGAGATGATTAAAATCATTCTCTCAAATGTTTTACACAAGCAGCTAGTAAAGAGATATTGGGCGAAATGCATTTTGTTGACATTGGGCTTAGGAATTGGAATGATGAGGGGCTGTTTGGTCCAAGTTACATAGCTCAGTTATATAATTCAAGTAATAGATTACCCGGTACTCGACACAGCATTCTGAGTATGTTTGTTAAGTAATAACCATCCTCACAAGGCGACTAGAGTTATGCCCTTATTTATGCTGCAGCATCAAGCTCATAATAGTGAAAGGATGTTTGCAGTCATCACCTTGCTGAGCATAAAGCAAACATCAAAGTCTGCTCCCTTGGCCATGCATATTTGTTATTTAATTTTGCCTGTGTGGTACGGGAAATTATCATAGCTAGATGTATCAGCCCAAGCACTGACTAACTCATTCGGGCCCTATGTAAGGGATGAGGGTGCGCCGATCCTGCGCCAGTTCTGTTACCCTTAAATTCTATTTATGTCCCTCCAATGGCTCGCTAAGTGGGGTGTGAGCATTAAGACCGATGACAAATTTTTTCCAGTCTGTTGCCTCAGCTCTGTCTACGCTCTCTGGCAGCAGCAAGGGCCGTTTGGAAGAGCCTCAGCATTCCAGGGGTACGATGTTTTCGTATAGGCTAGGCGTAGGTCTGCGAGCAGTACGTTTCAGTGTACGAATTTTAGAATCAATGTAATAAGTAGGTTTTTGAAGGAGTAACGATTATTATGGAAGTTTGTTTGGGTTTAGAGTACCAAGAGGTTTCAGAGGCGGCTCTAAGTATTTCTGAATACTGCTCACAAATCATTGTTACGGTCTCTACAAGGAACACTCATAGAATAAAATACCAGTCAGTCACATGTGCAACAAAGTCAATCATGCTGTGATCAGTGGGAACATTAAAACATTTCTGTTTGAATATCCCACTTAGGAAGGATATGTATTACAATATCTAGTGAGGTTGAAGCCTATGGAAATGATCAGACGCTATATATCGGTTACAATGGAAGACTCACAGCTGGCAGAAGTAATGTTTAAGCCCCATCAACAGTATCAAGGACGCCTCCATAGAAAGTGTGGGTTCAAGGTCACCTACAATTTGACATTATCATGACTGTTTAAGAGTGACAACAGTAGATTGCCATTAGGATTAAACAAACTTGTGAGTTTTCCAATGCTTTTGTGTCTCGCATTGTAAATCGCCCAATAATAAAGTAGGCACAGAATAAGCACCAGTAGGGGAGCTCCAAATAATGAAATTTATCATCAGGAGCATACAATTAAATATGTTGAGAGCAGAAGTTCCCTATATAAATCCTAACCCCGTGATATAGTAGCCCCTCTGTTTTCTTGTGTGAAGAAGTTGATGGGGAAGGCGATTTTTAATATATAGAACACAAGAGTTAGTATATTTGAGTTATATGCAACAAATGATGGTAATTTGGGGGGTTGTGATTTTTTCAGGGACTCTGCAACTCTGTAGACACACAACATCAATGGGTTCCGGTGGTTACTTTATGAATGAAGGTCAGGAAGTCTTTTCTAAGTGATGCAATATTTCCAGCTTAATATAGAAAGATTCTACAAGTTTTGATCCATTATAGTAGTCCCTGGGATCATCTTGATTTTCTTCAGCATAATGGAAAAATTTTTTTCATATAAATAGCAGACCTTATCAATGTTCAACAGTGCTACCCCATGACATGAGTTTGTTAAGAGACACCTTCCAGTTGTAGGCCTCGTGGAGTCTTCGTAAACCACGAGCATGGACGCTGTTTACCGTGTGAATGTATGATAGGTGACACCACCACTCACATTCCCTCCCCATTAACATTACACAACGCAACACAACTACTGATTTAACACCAGCAACCACTCCAACCATTGTGTTCATTACATTTATCAACAGTATTTTATTCAACATTAATGTCTAAGTGGTTTAACCTCATCACTCTCATGCAACCACCACTTATATTACGCTCATCATCTGATTACTAACATTATAGACACCACCTCTCTCATCACTACTCCTCAACCACCACTTATATTACGCTCATCACTATTACTAACATTATAACACCATTGCCCTCATGCACACTCTCACCACCACATCCATTACGGTCATCACTATTAGTATCGTCATAGACACCATAGCCATCATTATGATGCTCACTATAGTTATCAACACAATAATTCGTCCTACTGGTAATTAAAACAAGCACCACCACCACCTTGTTCAGCAACTTTATCTTTCTTTCACCAAATTGTACAATCTTGTTATTGGTACACTCTACACATCATTCGCTTGTGTTGTTCAAGTTGTTGTTTCAGGAGAAATTGTTGTGTATTCTCCAGTACATTATGTGCGACTTCAGGTTTGTATACCACAGGAGCAAGACTTGGAACCTCTGAGACGTGAAGTCCCTGATCAGCTGAGCTCGTGGCTGACTGTCAGCTGACTCAACAGGCTGGTAATTGACAGCCGACGTGAAGGGGGTCTGTTGACGTGCTCTCCCAGGTGACATCTCAAAACCCCTTGTGCTGAAGGGCAGGCATGAGCCAGTATTCCAGACTCGAGGTACCTGGAAGTTCCTGGGATACCATAATGAGGGGGTACAGGGTGAAGAGTGCGGTTGGCTGCGATTCGATCAGTCCCTCACACTCAGTCAGTAATTGAGCTGCTTGGGAAACCCCCACCTGAGGTCTTACAATTGATACATTGTTAGTCAACAGTCTGTTGCTGTTTATCATATCAAAACACCTTTCAGAAGGATGAAGAGCAATGCACACACTGCAACACCAGTGGACTTAGATGGCATTTTTCCAGGCAATGTGGCCCCAGCGTTGAACTTACATATAACATCGACGTGGAGTAGGCTGTCCACTGCAAATGTAATAGCGACTGGTTGAGGGACTACGCGGGAGTGAAATATAGCGTGGCAGGCAGAGTCCCCTGGCCAGTCCATCAGCTAATATCAGACCGTTGGAAAGTCGACGAGGGCTTGCAACTTGCTCTGACACCAATATTGAGGATTCAAGTGCTTGATGACGAAATAGATGACAATAAGAGCACATTAGTGCCCTTGTGGGGCTTCTCGAGTTTTGATGTTGTCATAATCGCGAGTGAGAATTTTTGTTTTATTAAAAGCTGATTCATCAGGAACAAAGACGTAGTTATCCCATCGTGGACAACTTTTTTTTTTTTTTTTTTTTTTTTTTTTTAAACATGATCGTTTTATCTAGTTGTCTGTACTAGCTTCGAAAACCAGTTACACTTTCTCTGATCATTGTTGTTAGGGAAATCTAACCTGACAGCTTTGGGAGGTGTGCGCCCACTGTAATTGCGCTTTCCGCAAGCTTTCTCTGGAAGCCTCGTTCTTTTTTTTTTCCGAGCCTGTTTACTAAAATATGTTTACAAAATCTCCTTCACCATCATCTTCGTCCAACACCATCATCAAACTCATAGCTGACAGGAGTTTTCACACTGGCGATGGGCTAAAGGATACCGGGTGAATAGAAGGGACAAGGAAGGATATTCACCTCCGCAATACACAGCAATAAGGTGTAGTGGCCTGCAGGTCGCAGTGCGATTTTCAAGGTTCATGTCATGGGCCAGCAGTCGTCTCGAGATTCCATATGCACTACTACCTCAGGTTAAAATACATGGGTTTTCACACTTTTTTCATCCATTTACGTACTAAAAAATCGATTTTTAATGCTGAAAGTCAGCTAAATATATGATATTTTTCTGAATTAATTTGTGATAACAAATTTTAAAACTAAAAAGAAAAAAATACCGGCTTTCTCAAGAAAAGTTAAAAAAAAAAAACTTTAAATTGTCGATATTATGCTAAAAAAAAATATCTTATCGAGCATTTTTTCAAAATTTTAAAGTAATATTACAATTTTCAAAACATCACACAAAAATTCTATGAAATTTCATGAAATAATTTGAAATATTTCATACATTTTTTAAAAATGCTTGAATTATTTCAAAAAAATGGAAAAAATGTGTTAAATGATGTTTTAACTTTGCTTAATTCGACGATTTGTTGCATTTAGAACACTTTTCCTTAAAAACCTTATTTCTCGCTTAAATATGTAGATTTTTCACACATGAATATTTATTGACAGAGGTACTTCAACCAAAATATCATCTTGTCAGCTTACTTTGTAGCATAAAATACAATTGCAGCAGCTAATTCCAATTAAAATGTTAATTAATTCAGAAAAACATCATTTTAGCCATTTATCAAAGTATTTCAAGGATTCAAGAATTTTAAAAAATATATGAAATATTAAATATTATTTCTGAATTTCATAGAATTTTGAATGATTTTTTAAAAATATGTAATATATTTTAAATTGTTGAAAATTGCTCGAAAATGACATTTTTCGGCATATATCGACAATTCGAGGCTCTTCCAAGCATTTCTTGACGATTTGGTTTGTTTAGAACGTTTTTCAGACAAAACTTAATTTTCAGCTAAAAGTTAGTTAGTTAGTTTAATATGTTTATTATGCACCCCATACCCATCCTGTGGGCGGTAGTCAAAAGATTACATAGGTACATAATTGGTCCAGGGACTGGACTCCAAAGTTTTGATAGCTGAGCAAGTTACAGAGGTAATGAATTCACAATTTACAAAGGTAATGAACTCACAAATTACAAAGGTAATGAACTCCGGGTAGGTCTAGTCACAATCATGACAAGTTACAAAGGTATTTACAGATTAAGAGGTACGTAATGGATCCAGGGACTGGGCCCCAAAGTTTGGATGGCTGAACTAGGTACAAGGTAATGAACTCACAAGTTACAAAGGTAATGTAATACTGTAAGAATGGTTACTTACGTTTATACATGGCTACAATCATGAACAAATTATAGTGTAATGAGCAATTCACACTTCACACCCGGTCACAACTGTAACGAGTTATTAGTGCAAATATTGATTGTTGGTCACACACACACACACCACACACACCAACACACACACACAACACACCACACACACACACCACACCCACAAACCACACACACCACACACAAACACCACACACACAACACACACACACACACACACACACACACACACACAACACCACACACACAAACACACTACATAAACTCACACACACACAACACACATCCACACACACACACACACACCACACACAACACACACAACCACACACACACACACACACACACACACATAAAACTCACAACACACCACACACACACCCACACACACACACAGACACACATACACATCTAAGCCACACAAACGCACACACCACTATACCGGGTGAGAGCAACCGGTTTGAGAGGGGGGGCAGGGCTAAGACTCGAACCCTTCAACCACAAAATAGGTGAGTTACAATAGGTGAGTACACACTACACACTCATACACTTTTACACACTCATACACATAACACGCACACACAAAAACACCAAACACACACCCACACACACACACACACACTCACACACACACACACACACACACACACAACCAACACACACACACACAACACACACACACAACACTCAAGCCATGGACGCACCTAAAGTCAGTTCCTGATCAGCCACGGCTGTGCTCGTTGATCATGCTCTGATCCACAGGAGGCCTGGTCACAGACCGGGCAACGGGGGGCGTTGACCCCCGGAACTCTCTCCAGTAAAAACACACAGGAGCTTGGATCGACCTGTAAATTCAACTAGGTGAATGCACACACAACAACACACACACACACACACACACACACACACACCACACACACACACACACACACACACTCACACACACACTCACACACACAAACACAAACACATACACACACCAACACATGCACAATGCACACATCCACACATGGTGGTAATGCTTTATTTACTGCATAGAAAGTCAGGGTATTTATCCAGAAGTCTGCAATATACCACTGTGGATAAATATTTTTGCCATTTCTTGAAAACATTCTGAGTGAGTTGTTTCTAATTCATTAATTTTATGTAACAACCAGTGCATAAGACGCAGGTGTGACAATAGTCCATCTGGCCAAAAGTTGGAATTTCGTTTGGTTATCAATTGGTACGGTGGATGATTTAACCTGCCAAAGATACTTGTAACCCAGCCGAGTCGGGCAGTTGTGACATCCATGAGTCTGCTTATTTTTGTTGGATGCACATTAGACATGTGGCTCCTCCGCTGATTAGAGTGTTTTAATAGATGGACTCACTGTGTCTATCTCCTGAGCATTAAAGTCAATAAAATTCAGTTGAAGTTTCCTTTTCGCTATTTTTGTACTCAAACTAAACTACCTGACAAGCCAAGATTGTAATCTACTCCCTCATTTGAAAGCATACAGCTTAGCCAAATTATCAGTTCTTTCATGCATCTGGAGGACCAATGTGAGATGGAGGATATCCACCCAGAATGTGCACTCTGAATCCACTGTCCACAATCTACCATACCAGTGTTGGGTACTGACAAAAAGCTTGCCACAATTTATGCTTAATGAGTTGAGAGGCTTTATGGATGACAGTGAATCAGTTACAATTAAACTGTCAAATCTTGGGTACATAGATGCTTTTCAGTGCACGGAGTTGGCAAACGTTTTGTCTGAGGCTAAGAGGGCCAATTATTGATGCGTGCTTGCTCAATTTCCTTTTAAGAGAGCCATCACTTGTACGGACAACAGCAGCACTACACTGCACAGTTTTTTGGGGGATTGGTGAACAGAACATCAAGCGTTAAATAATTTGCGTGAGTGTGTGCTGTGTTGACTAAGTTATCAATACAGCTACGGCCTCTGTTTGGCTTCAAGGCGAAGTTTTGGTTGTGATTTAAGAAGTAGTTTGGGGTGGTGGGAAATGGAGGTATGGTAGTTTGAATGATGGGTAATATTCCATGAGAGCGGTGAAGTGCCGCTATTGACTTACTTGACCATAGATACGTATCTGATCCATGCGGAGGTCCGGTTACGTTTTCTTCGTCCATCTGGAGGAGTGTTCCACCAGTGCTGAGGAAAGTTTGGAGGCTTCTGTGCAAGGGTTTGAATGAGCTTGCCTGAGCATCCTAAACACCATTTAGGATATTTCTTTCAGTAACACGATCTCTGTTGCTTGGAATATCAAGTTCTTTTTGATATTAAAATTTTGGCCCAGTACGAGGCTTCCTAAAATGGATCCTCATTGCTTCGTTCTGCCGTTTTTCCAGCCCTCAAGCTTCCAGTCAGACTCAAGGAGCAAGTAGTGGCGCAGCATAAATCAACCAATGATCTAATATGAGCACGATACATCATTTCACCAATTTTAAACATTAGCCACATACCTGGGGTGAAAACCCAGCAAAAACTATTAAGTGCTCTTAGTCTTTCTTTGTATTTGGCGACAAATTCTTATTACAACAGGTCCAAGTAGTGGAACCTCAAAAGCCTAGATACCTGTATCTGCTACATATTCTTGAAGAGACCATCATGCCACCTGAATCTGAGAATGTGCCTATCTGTCGAGGAGGACGCCTATTGAGTATCTTTGTATAATCAGTAGAAGATATCACCCAGTCCTGACCGAGGGCTAGTACTTGATTAGAATGTTTTGGGTATTGGAGAATCCGGTGGTGGAGAATCACTTATATCATCAGCAAATAACTAATCTCATAATGATGGGGCTGACTAGCATAGCATTAAGTAATGCATTAATTAACAAATTGAACCAGTGTGGGACTGAGCACACCTACCTGTGGATGTTCCTTATTCAAAGTCTTTAGTTACACTTCTATGTCCCTGGAACACGCAGACGATTTTCTGTATGACAGTGTCGCCTTTAATCCAGCGGAGAACGCCATCCTCCAATCATTCTGGCAATTCACTAATTGATGACATGTGGTTGGCTACATCGAAAGCGGATTTAAGGTAAGGAAGTAGTGTATGAGCTGTCAGTGGCAGAGTGTGAGAAATGTGGCTATGCAAGGATGCACGCTCCTCCCATGCTGAAACATGTAACCGGGGAGACAAAAATTGACGAAATGCATTTTGTTGATTGGCTTAGGAATTGGAATGATGAGGCTGTTGGTCCAAGGTTGAGGGAGCTCTCCAGTTACATAGCTTAATGTTATATAACTTCAAGTAATGGATTACCGGTACTCGGACACAGCAATCTGAGTTATGTTGTAAGTAATACCATCCTCCCAGGCGCGTGGGTTGCCCTTAGTTAGTGATGCATCAAGTTCGATAATTAGTGAAACGAATGTTGCAATCATCTGCCTTGCTGAGCAATAAAGCAAACAAGTCTCTCCCTTGCATCATTTTTGTTATTTAATTTTGACTGTGCGTGGTACTGGGAAGATTTCATCTAGCTGATGTAGCAGCCCAAGCACTGGACTAACTCATTTCGCCCTATGTAAGGGATGAGGGTGCGCGAAAATTCTGCCCAGTTCTGTTACCCTTAATTCTTTTTTGTCCTCCATGTCGGACTAAGTGGGGTGTGAGGCATTAGACCGATTGACAAATTTTTCCCAGTATGTTTACCCTCAGCTTGTCATAGCTCTCTGGCAGAGCAAGGGCAGTTTGGAAGAGCCTCATGCCTTCCAGGGGTTTCGATGTTTTCTATAGGCTAGGCCTAGTGCGAGCAGTTAAGTTTCAGTGTACGAAGTTTAGAATCATTTAATAAGTATGGTTTTTGAGGAGGTGCGATTATTATGGTAGGGTTTGTTGGGTTTAGAGTACCAAGTGGTTTCAGTGGCGGCTATAAGTAGTTCTGAATTACTGCTACAAGAATCATTTTAAAAGGTCTCTACAGGACGACATTCATAGGATTAATACCAGTCAGTCACATGTGCAACAAAGTCATATGCTGATCAGTGGGAAATTTTAAATGTTTCAGTTTGAATATCCCACCAGGAAGGATAGTATTACCAATATTCTAGTGAGGTTTAGCCTAGGAACTGATCAGACGCTTTATTCTGTTTACAATGGAAGACACACAGTGGCAGAAGTTAATGTTAAAGCCCAGGCACAGTTCAAAAGGACGCAGCCATAGATATGTGTGGGTTCGGACGGTCACCTACTATTGGTCTTTTTCATGTAATGTTTATGAGTGACACAGTTGATTGCCCATTATGGATTACAAACCTGTGAGTTCCAATGCTTATGTGTCTGCATTGTAATCGCCAATAATAAGAGGTAGGTCAGAATAAGCACAAGTGGGAGCTCCAAATTATGAATTTTTCTGCAGGAGCATTCAAAGTAAAAATATGTTGAGAGCAGAGTTCCCTTATAAATAATCCTAACACGTGAATATTGTAGCCCCTTGTTTCTTGTGTGCTAGAAGTTGATGGTGGAAGCGATTTTTTAATATATAGAACACAAGAGTAGTAGATTTGTGTTTTATGCAAAAACAAATGATGGTATTTATGGGGTTGGGATTTTGTCAGGGACTCTGCACTCTTTTAGACATTTACAACATCAATGGGTTGGTGGTACTATGTGTTGATGGTCAGAAAGTCTTTTTATAAGTGATGCAATATTCCAGCTTAATATGATAAGTTTAATCGAGGTTTTTGATCCTATATTATAGTAGTCCTGGTGATCATCTTGAGTTTCTCAAGCATAATGAAAAAATTGTTCAAATAAATAGCAACACTTATCATTGTCATCAGTGCTACATTGTCCTTGAGGTTTGTTAAGTGCTCCTTCCAGTTGTAAGGCTAGTGGGAGTCTTCGTAAACCCAGAGCATACGCTGTTTAGGTGTGAATGTTATGATAGGTGGGATGACACCACAAATCACATTCCCTCCTCCACTAACCATTACAAGCAAACTACAACTGTCATCACCAGCGCCACTACCAACATTGTGTTCATTACATTTATAACAGTATTGTATTCAACTTAATGTCTATGTGGTTAACTATCAACACTGCCCACCACTATATTTACGCCTATCACTATTACTAACATTATAGGACACCACCGCTCTCTTCACACTCTTCACCACCACTTATATTACGCTTCATCACTATTACTAACATTTAGACACCATTGCCCTCATCACACTCTTCACAAAATTCCTTTATACGGTCATCTTTAGTCCGAACATCATGACAACCATTTAGCCTTCATTATGATGCTCACTATAGTTATCAACACAAAGTATTATATTCGTCATTACTGTAATTAAGAAAATTACCACCACACTTGAGTTCAGGCAACTTATATTGCTATTCACAAATTGTGACAAATCATGTTATTGGTACACTCTACACATCTTTCTTGTGTTGTTCAAGTTGTTGTTTAAGGAGAAATTGGTTGTGTTTCAGTACTTTTATGCGCGACATCGGTTGTACTACCACAGGAGCAAGGATTGGAAACATCTGGAGACGTGATGTCCCGTTCAGCTTGAGTGTTGTGACTGTCAGCGGACCACGCTAGGCTGGTATTGACAGCCGACGTGATGGGGGTCTGTTGACGTGCTCCCAGGGGAGGTGCTCAACCCATTGTTGGAGGGAGGCATGAAGACAGTATATTCCGACTCGAGGTCCTGGTTGTCCTGGAGGGGTCATTAATGAGGGGTTAAGGTTTTTGAAAGTGCGCGTTTTGGCTGTTTTTTTGAAGTGCGGGTCGGTTGGCCTGGATGCGATCAGCCCTCACACTGCAGTCAGTATAGAGCTGCTGTGAATCCTGTGGTCTTACAATTGTACAATGTTTTTGCAACAGTCTGTTGCTGTTTGATCATATACATAATCCGTTCGAAGGCATGAGCATTGGCTAACAATAGCTCACCAGTGTTGACTTAGTGGGCATTGCATGGCATTGTGGCCCCAAGCGTTGAACATTAGAAACTTCGACGTTGTGGAGGGTCTGTACAAGGCAATGTACATAGCGTCTGTTGAGGGCTGCGGGGAGTGAAATATAGCGTAGGCAGAGTCCCCTGGCAGTCCACTCAGGCTAAATACGGACGTTGGAAAGTCGACAGAGGGCATTTGCAAATTGCTCTGACCACCGATATTGAGGATTCAAGTGCTTGTTGTCGTTATAGATGACAATATGCACTTATATGTGCCCTTGTTGGGGCTGAATCGGAGTTATTTGATGTTGAATATTAGCGAGTGAGAAGTTTGTCTATAAATGCTGATTATTAGGCACAAAGGACGTAGTTGTTATCCACTCGTGGACAAACTTGATCGTTTTCTCTAGGTTGTCTGTTCTAGCTCTCGAAAAACCTGTTACAACTTGGTCTTTTGATCAGTGTTGATAGGGAAATCTAACCTGAACAGCTTTGGGAGGGTGTGCGCACTGTATTGCTTTCAGCAAGCTTTCTCTGGAAGCCTCGTTCTTTTTCCGAAGCCTGTTTACTAAAATATGTTTCAATTCTGCCTTCACCATCATTACGTCAACCACCAGCAGCTATACTCAAGTCAATTTTAGTGAAAGTAAGCTAATATTGGACATTTTTCTGAATTATTTTGTGATTACATATTTTAACTAAAAGGAAAAAAAATTCCGGCTTTCTCAAGAAATGTATAAAAAAAAAAAACTTTTAATTGTTCGAAAAAAATATGCTAAAAAAATATCATTATCGAGCATTTTTTCAAATTTTAAAGTTATTAAAATATTTTTAAAAAAAATCACAAAAATTCGATGAAAATCAGTAATAATTTTGAATATTTCATCATTTTTAAAAAGCTTGAATTATCAAAAATTGGATAAAAATGTGTTAAATGATGTTTTACTGATTATTTCGACGATTTGTTGCATTTAGAACACTTTTCATAATACCTTATTTCTCGCTTAATTATATAGATTTTCACAATTGAAATTTGTAGTGACAGAGTACTTTCACCAAAATATCATCTTCAAGTTACCTTTTAGCATTTAATTCAGTTGCTGCATAATTCACATTTAAATCTGTTAATTATCCAGTAAAAAGTCTTTTTAGAACATTTATCAAAGTTTTTCATTGATTCAAGAATTTTAAAAAAAATATTTAAAATATAAATATTTTTTCTGAATTTCATAGAATTTTTGATGATTTTTAAAAATATGTATATATTTTAAATTTTGTTTGGGAAAATTGCTCGAAAATCGACATTTTTCGGGCATATATCGACAATTGAGATCATTACAAGCATTTCTCTGACGATTTGGTTGTTTAGAAACGTTTTCTCAGAAAAAAACTTATTTTTCAGCTAAAAGTTAGTTTGTAGTTGAATATGTTTATTATGCACCCTACACATCCTGTGGGCGGTAGTCAAAATATTACAGAGGAGTAATAATTGGTCCAGGGACTGGGGTCTCCAAAGTTTTGATAGTGAGCAAGTTACAGAGGTAATGAATTCACATTTACAAGGTAATGAACTCTCATTTACAAATGTATTGAACTCCGCAGTAGGTCTAGTCACATCATGACAAGTTTACAAAGGTATTTCCAGATCAGAGGTACGTAAAATGTATCCATGGATGGGCCCAAAATTTTGGATGGCTGATCTAGGTACAAGGTAATGAACTCACAAGTTACAAAGGTATTGAATACTGTAAGAATGGTTTACTTACGTTTATACATTGGCTACAATCAAGAACAAAATTTATAGTGTAATGAGAATAACACTCTTCCACACCGGTCAACAACTGTAATGAGTTATTAGTGCAAAATATTGATTGTTGAGTCACACACACACACACACTCACACACACACAACACACACACACACACACACAACCCACACACACACACCAAACACACACACCACACACACACAAACCACACAAACACACACACAAACACAACACACACATAAACTCACAACACACACACAACCACACACACACACACACACACACACACACACACAACACACACGCCACACACACTGGGACACAACACCACATTAACCTCACACACACACACACCTGCACACACACACTCACAGAACACCCATACACCAATCTCATCCACTCCACACGCAAACACACTCATACGGTGAAGAGCAACGTGAAGAGGCGGGGCCCGGAGCTAAGACTCGAACCCTTCAACACTTATTAGGTGAGTACAAATAGGTGGAGTACACACATACACCACTCATACACATATACACACTCATCATCATAAACACGCACACAAAACACAAACACACACACACACACACACATAACACACAAACACACACACACATAAACTCCACACACACACACACACACACACACACACAACACACACCAAACACACACGACACACACCCGACCAACACACACACACACCACACACACACACACACACACAGACAACATACACAATCTCATCCACACACAGCACACTCTCATACGGTAGAAGAGCAACCGGTTGAAGAGGCGGAGGCAGGAGCTAAGACTCGTACCTTCACCACAATAGAGTGAGTACACACATACACCAATCATACACATATGCACACTCATACACATACACCACGCACACACAAACACAAACAAACCACACACACACCACACACAACACACAACACACACCACCCCACACACACCAACACAACACAAGCATGGACAAGACCCTAAAGTCAGTTCTGATCAGACAGGCTGTGGCTCGTTGATAATGCTTGATCCACAGGAAGGCCTCCTGGACACGACGGGGACACGGGGGCGTTGACCCGGGAAACTCTCTCCAGGTAAAACACAGGAGCTTGGACCTCGACCCTGTAATGTCTCAACTATGTGAATGCACAACACACACACACAACACACACACAGCACACACACACCTCAACAACACCCACACACACCAACCATACACACACACACACTCACACACACTCAACACAAACAAACACACACACCACACAATGACACATGCAACATCCACACATGTGGTAATGTTTTATTTACAGCTGCAAAGTCAGGGTATTTATCCGAACTGGTCTGCAATATACACTGTGGATAAAATATTTTGCATTTCTTGAACATTTCTGGTGAGTTGTTTCTAAATTCATTAATTGTATCACACTCCAGTACATAATGCCGCAGGGTTTGACCAATAGTCCATTGGCAATTTTATATTTCGTTTGGTCTACATCTGGTCGGTGGTGATTTAACTGCCAAAGATATTGTAACCCGGCGGAGTCGGGCAATAGTGAAATCCAAGAGTTTTATTTTGTTGATGCCACCAAGACATGTGGTCTCCTGCATGATAGAGTGATATGCTAGGATGGACTCAATGGTGTCAATCTCCTGAGCATTAGTCATAAAATTCAGTTGAAGATCTTTTCGTATATTGTTCTCAAATACTACCTGATCAAGCCAAGATTGTAATCTATCCCTCTTTGAAAGCATAAGCTTAGCCCATTTATCAGTTCTATCATGCATCTGAAGACCAATGTGAGATGGAATCAACAGAGTGTGCATCTGACTCAACTGTCCAATCCTACCATACCAGTGTCTGGGGTACTGACACAAGCATGCCACAATTATGCTTAATGAGTTGAGAGCATTTTATGGATGACAGAGAATCAGTTAAATTAACTGTAATCTTTGATCATAGATGCATTTCAGTGCTAGGAGCTATGGCAAACAGTTTTGTTTCTGAAGAGTATGGCCCCCAATTATTGATGCGTGCTTCCAATTTCTTTAAGAGAGCAATCACTCTGTACGACAACAGCTGCACTACCAGCTGCACCAGTGGATTGGTGAACAGAAACCATCAGCGTAAATAATTTGGAGAGTGTGTGCTGTGTGTCTAAGTTATCAATACAGGCATAAAGCCTGTGTTTGGCTTCAGGCAGAAGTTTTGGTTGTGATTTAGACGTAGTTTGGGGGAAGGAAATGAGGAATGGTAGTTTGGAATGGGTTAATATTCCATGGAGCGGAGACGTGCCGCTGATGACTTACTTGACATAGGATCACATATCTGATCCAAGCGGAGGTCGGTTACAGTTTTTTCGATCCATCGGAGGAGGTTTAACCAGGTGTGGAGGAAAGTTTGGAGGGATTCTTGTGCATGGTTTGAATGAGCTTGCCTGTGCCTACTAACCGATCTGCTGATGCTTGGAATATCAAGTTTTTTTGCATATTTAAAATTTTGGCAGTACGTGGGGCATCCACAAATGATCCTCCATTGTTCGTTCTGCAGTTTTTCCAGCCCTCCAAGCTTCCTGTCAGACAAGATCAAGTTGAAGGCGCTGAATAATCAACAATGATCTAATATGAGCGAGATACTTCATTTTCAAATTTTATAAATTAGCACATACTGGGGTGAACCGCCACACTTAGTGCTATTGTCTTTCTTTGTATTGCGACAAAATTCTTAGTACAACTGGTCAAGTAGTGGAACTCAAGCCTAGATACTGTTTGCTTACATATTCTAGCAGAGACCATCATGCACCTGGCGATCTGACGAATGTGCTTCTCTGTCGAGGAGGGACGACTGCATTTGATTCAACTTTTTTTAATCTGTAGAGATTATCAAACCAGGTCTCGACACGAGGCTTGTTATGATTAAGAATGTTTTGGGTATGGGAGAATCCGGTGTATTGTGAATCAATATATCATCAGCAAACTAATCACATTAATGAGGGGCTGACTAGGAAATAGCCAATTAAGTCTTGCCATAATTACATTAATGACCGTGTGGGAAGAGCCCACTCCTGTGGTGGTCCTATTCAAAGTCTTTTGTTAAATTCTAAGTTCCTGGAACAACGAAGACGATTTTCTGTTTGACAGGTAGGCCTTTAATCCAGCGGAGAAGCCATATCCAACAACCATTTGCAAGTTCACTATGATTACATATTCGGTTGGCTACATCGAAAGCGGATTTAAGCGTAAAGGAGATAGAGGTATGAGCTGTCAGTGTGCAGAGTGAGAAATGTGGCTATGCTATGATGCACGCTCCTTCCATGCCATGAAACCATGTAACCGGGGAGACAATATTGGACGAAATGCATTTTGTTTTGATTGGGTTAGGGAATTCGGAATGTTGAGGCTGTTGGTCCAAGATTGTGGGAGCTCTACAGTTTCATAGTCATGATATTAATTCATGAATGGATTACCTGGTACTCGGACACAGCATTTGAGTATGTTGTATGTAATCACCATCCTCACAGGACGACGCCATTGGAGTTGCCTTAGTAGTGATGCATCAACAAGTATAATTAGTGAATAGATTGTTGCAAATCAGCTGCCTTGTGAGCTAAAGCAAACAAAGACTTCCCTTGCATCATTTTGTTCTTTATTTTGCTGTGTGGTACAGGAAGATTATCAGAGATAGATGTAGAGCAAAGCACTGACTAATCATTCGCCTATGTATGGATGAGGGTGTGCGATTGCCCAGGTCTGTTAACATTATTCTATTTATGTCCCTCCATGCTCGGCTAAGTGGGGGTGGTGAGCATTAAGACCGTTTGACAAATTTTTCCCAACCCAGTCTGCATTGCCAGATCTGTATACGTCTCTGGCAGCTAGCCAAGGGCGGACTTTGGGAAGAGCCTCAGCATTCCAGGGGTACGATGTTTTCTATAGGGCTAGGCCTAGTCTTGCAGTGCAGTACGTTTCAGTGTACGAGTTAGAATCATTGTAATACGTAAGGTTTTTGAAGGAAGGTACGATAAATATGGAAGTTTGTTGGTTTAGAATTACCAAAGAGGTTTCAGTGGCGGCTCTAAGTAGTTATGAATAATGTTCACTAGATATTTGATAAGTGGTCTCTGCACAGACGACACACTCATAGGAATTATACCAGTCAGCACATGTGCAACAAAGTCTTCATGTGATCAGTGGGAACATTAAAAACGTTTCCATTTGAATATCCCACCGAAGGATAGTTTACCAATATCTAGTGATGAGGTTTAGGCTAGGGATAATGATCAGACGCTATATCTGTTACTATGAGACTCACAGTTGGCAGAAGTAATGTTAAGCCCAGGCACAGATCAAGGGACGCCTCATAGATATGTGTGGGTTCAAGGTACACCTAAATTGGACATTATCTGATGTTTAAGAGTGACAACAGTTGATTGCCATTATGATTACCAAACTGTTAGTTTCCAATGCTTTTGTGGTTCGCATTTGTAATCGCATGAATAAGAGTAGGCTCAGAATAAGCACAAGCTTGGGAGCTCCAAATAATTAAAATTTATCAGAGGAGCATTCAAGTGAAAATATGTTGGTGCAGAGTTCCCTATATAAATACTCCTAACACCGTGAATATTGTAGCCCTCTGTTTTCTGTGTGCAAGAAGTTGATGGGGATGAAGCGATTTTTTAATTAGTAGAACAACAAGAGTTAGTAGATTTGATGTTATATGCACAAATGATGGTATTTATTTTTGAGGTTGGGATTTTGCAGGGACTCTGCATCTTGTACGACATACAACATACAATGGGGTCGGGGGTTACTTTATGATGAAGGTCAGAAAGTCTTTTTCTAAGTGATGCAATATTCAGCTTAATAGAGAAAGTTTAACGAGTTGTGATCATTATAGTAGTTTCTGGGCTCATCTTGAGTTTTTCAGCATAATGAAAAAATGTCAAAATAATAGCAGACCTTATCAATGTCAACAGTGCTAACTTGTCAATGAGAAGGTAAGTGCACTCAGTTGTAAGGCCTGTGGGAGTCTTCGTAAACCAGAGCATTGACGCTGTTTATGTGGTGAATGTTATGATAGGTGACACCACACTCACATTCCCTCTCACTAACATTACACGCAACACTTCAACTGTCATCACCAGCGCCACTACCAACATTGTGTTCATTACATTTATCAACAAGTATTGTATTCAACATTAATGTCTATGTGGTTACTCCATCACACTCTGACACCACCACTTATAATACGCTCATCATATTATTAACATTATAGACACCACCGCCTCATCACACTCTTCACCACCACTTATATTACGCTCATCAATATTACTACATTATAGACACATTGCTCAGCACACTCTTCACAACAACTTCCATTACGTCATCATTATTACCTAACATCATTGACACCATAGCCATCATTATGATGTCACTATAGTTATCAAACACAAGTACGGATATTCGTAGTACTGTATAAGAATTACCACCACCACCTTGTTCAGCAACTTATACTTGCTTTTCACAAATTGTGCAATCATGTGTTTATTGGTACACTCTACACTCTTCCTTGTGTTGTTCAAGTTGATTGTTTCATGGAGGAAATTGTTGTGTATTCCATTACTTTTAATGCGCGAAATCAGGTGGTATACCACGGAGCAAGACTTGGAAATCTGGAGACGTTGAAGTTCTCCCAGTTCAGTGAGGCTCGTTGGCTTGTCTGCAGCTGACTCAGCTAGGCTGGTATGGACAGCCGTCGTGATGGG